>CAWUFW010009235.1:0-600000 GCA_963921515.1 Calotriton arnoldi | reverse complement strand
TCAAATGCCTTTTGACAGCTAGCTGTCCACTGAACCTTTTTGGCATTTTCTTTGAGGTCAGATCATTCAAGGGGGTCACTATAGATCCATATACCTTGACAAACCTCCTATAGTACCCAGTCAGGCCTAAGAAGGCTCTCACCTGTGTATGGGTGGTTGGAGCAACCCATTCCATTATGGTTTGGATTTTGCTCTGTAAAGGCTGAACCTGGCCTCCACCCACAATGTGGCCCAGGTATACAACCTGACTCTGCCCTATCTGGCACTTAGTGGCCTTGATAGTGAGGCCTGCTTTCTGCAGGGCCTCCAAAACATTCCTGAGGTGGACCAGGTGATCCTGCCAGGAGGAACTAAAGACAGCAATATCATCTAGATAAGCTGAGCAATAAGTTTCCATCCCTGTCAGAACTTTATTCACCAACCTCTGAAAAGTGGCAGGTGCATTTTTCAATCCAAAGGGCATCACCACGAAGTGGTAGTGCCCACCAGGGGTCGAAAATGCTGTTTTGGCTTTTGCATCATCAGCTAACCTGATCTGCCAGTAGCCAGCTGTCAGGTCAAACATGCTTAGATACTTGGCTGAGGCCAAAGTATCAATCAGCTCATCTGCCCTTGGTATGGGATAGGCATCAGTCCTAGTGACTGCATTGAGGCCTCTGTAGTCTACACAAAACCTCATTTCTTTCTTACCACCCTGGGTATGAGGCTTGGGTACCAGGACTACTGGGCTAGCCCAAGGGCTATCTGAAGGCTCAATTACACCTAGCTCCAACATTTTCTGGACTTCAGTCCTGATACAGTCCCTGACATGGTCAGGTTGCCTGTAGATTTTATTCTTGACAGGCAGACTGTCTCCAGTGTCCACCTCATGGGTGCACCAGGAAGTCTGACTAGGGGTCAGGCTAAACATATGTCTGTACTGTTGCAGAACTTGTCTGCACTCAGTTTGCTGATGGTCAGTGAGGCTGCTTGCCAAAGCAACACCATCTACTGACCCATCATCAGGGTTCTGAGAGAGCAGGTCAGGGAGAGGGTCACTCTCCTCCTCCTGTTCCTCATCAGTTGCCATGAGCAAGCCCATGTCAGCCCTGTCAACATATGGCTTTAATCGGTTGACATGGAGCACCCTCAGGGGGCTCCTGGGAGTTCCAAGATTCACCAGGTAGGTGACTTCTCCCTTCTGTACAACTATTGTATGGGGGCTACTCCACTTGTCCTGGAGGGCTGCTGGGGCCACAGGCTCCAATACCCACACCTTCTGTCCTGGCTGGTATACAGTCAGTACAGCCTTTGGTCATGCCAAGCTTTTTGTTATTCTTGGCTGGCCTCCAGGTTTTTGGTTGCCTTTTTCATGTACTCAGCCATCCGGGAGCGGAGACCAAGTACATAGTCCATCACATCTTGTTTGGGGGCTTGAGAGGTAACTCCCAGCCCTCTTTTACCAAACACAGTGGACCTCTCACAGGATGCCCAAACAGAAGCTCAAATGGGCTGTAACCAACTCCCTTCTGTGGAACCTCTCTGTATGCAAACAACAGGCAAGGAAGAAGAAGGTCCCATTTCCGCCTAAGCTTCTCTGGGAGTCCTTTAATCATTCCTTTCAAGGTTTTGTTGAAACGTTCAACTAAACCATTGCATTGTGGGTGATAGGGGTGGGGAACTTATAAGTCACACCACACTCCTTCCACATTGCTTTCAGGTATCCTGACATGAAGTTGGTACCTCTGTCAGAAATGACCTCCTTTGGAAAACCCACTCTGGAGAAAACTCCAATGAGGGCTCTTGCCACCACAGGGGCTGTGGTGGTCCTCAGAGGAATTGCTTCTGGGTACCTGGTGGCATGATCCACTACCACCAGGATAAACCTGTGCCCAGATGCAGTTTGAGGGTCAAGGGGACCAACAATGTCAATCCCTACCCTTTCAAAGGGTACCCCCACCACAGGTAGTGGTATCAGGGGGCCTTTGTTGTGCCACCTGCCTTACCACTGGCTTGGCATGTGACACAGGAGCGACAAAACTCCTTGGTGTCCTCTGACATATGTGGCCAATGAAAATGTGGGACAAGCCTGTCCCAGGTCTTGTTTTGGCCCAAGTGACCTGCCAAAGGGATATCATGTGCTAGGGTCAAGAGGAACCCCTAAACTTCTGAGGTATTACCATCCTCCTGGTGGCTCCAGGGGCTGGATCTCTACCCTCAGAATATAGGAGTCCCTCATCCCAATAAACTTTATGGGACCCACTAGCACTCCCAGCAGCCTCAGCAGCAGCCTGCTGTCTGAGGGGTTCAAGGGAGGGGCAGCACTGTTGCTCCTTACTCAGATCTTCCCTAGAAGGGCCCCTGCCCCCAAGAACTCAACCTGATCAGGCTCAAGTCCCTCTGGGGCAGTTCCTTCTTCAGGATCTGCTTCACCTCCCTCTGGGGGTGAATCTGTGATCTGAGACAGAGGGGAAGGCACTGCCTTTACCCTACTGCTCCTCCTCTTGGGAAGCATCTGGTCCATTGTTCCAGGATCCAGAGCTGGTTCAGTGTTATGCATTCTTGCTTGTGACCTGGTCACAGCAAATACCTCTGCAGGGATGCCCAACATCTCAGCGTGAGTCCATAACTCTACTTCAGACCAGGCTGAAGTCTCTAGATCATTGCCCAATAGACATTCGACAGGGAGGTCTGCACTGACTACAACCTTTTTGAGGCCAGTTACCCCTCCCCAGGAGAAATTCACAACTGCCAGACTATGGTTGGTCTTGACGTTGGTTGCATTGGTCACCTGGTACATTTTGCCCAGGATGATCTGTCCAGGGTCCACAAGATCCTCTGCCACCATGGTGACACTAGCACCTGTGTCCCTAAATGCCAAAGCCTGTTTGCCATTTATTACAGGCTGCTGTTTGTATTTGCCCAGATTACTGGGACTTACTAGGAAGGACATGTTAAGGTCTCCCTCACAAATCAGCATTGCCTGAGTGGGCACTCTGACTAGGTCAGAGTCCACTTCAGAACCCAGGGTCAACCCTACTACACCCTTATTCTGAGTACCACCTCCACCAGTAGCTGAGCTAGGGGGAACAGTTGCCTTAGGGGCAGGAGTGGTGGTGGTTTGGTCTTTGGACTTGTTACAATCAGAAGTCCAGTGCCCTTTCTGTTTACAGAATTTGCACCAGGGCTTCTTTTGGCCTTTCCCCTTGTTGGATTGTGACTCCCCACCAGATGCAGATTTTTGGGGCCCTTGTGAAGACTTCTGGTCTTTTGACTTATCCCCACCTTTCTCAGAGCCCTTAGGATCTTGCTTCTTGGTGTCACCCCCTTGGTTCTGGGGTTTCTGCCTCACCCTGGTTCTGACCCATTTGTCTGCCTTCTTTCCCAATTCTTGGGGAGAGGTCAGATCCGAGTCCACCAGGTATTGATGCAACAACTGGTTCTGGCAATTATTAAGGATCTGTTCTCTCATCATCAGATTATACAATCCCTTGAAATCAGTAACCCTACTGCCAACCAGCCAACCCTCCAGAGCCTTGGTTGCACAATCAACAAAGTCAGTCCAGTCCTGAGTCTGTGCCTTCTGGGTGTCTCTGAACTTCAACCTGTACTGCTCAGTGGTTAAGCCAAACCCATCTATCAGTGCACTCTTCAGGACTTCATAATTATCAGCATCCTCTTCTCTAACAGTGAGGAGCTTGTCTCTACCTTTATCTGAAAAGGAGAGTCACAAGATTGCTGCCCACTGCTTTTGGGGGACCTGCTGTACTCTACAGGCCCTTTCCATAGCAGTTATCCACTTGTGAATATCATCCCCACTCTGGTAGGGAGGAACAACCTTGCTCAGGTTCCTATGGTCTGGAATAGATTCTCTGCCTTTAGGGACACTGTTGCTGCCACCAAGGGGTTCTAACCCCTCTCTTCTAGAAGCTCTCTGGATCTCCAGGGCTTCTCTATCCAGTGCCAACTGCTTGGTTCTGAGGGCAACTCTTGCTTCCTCAAACTGCAGCAGTTTGCACATTCTTTCAGAGGAGGTCTCTCTTATGGGAAAGTATGAGTTCCTCTGGTGGACAAATTCTCTGCCAGAGTGATAAGAGTGGTCAGATACCCTGGAAGGGGACCTATGCCTCTCCTCCACTCTGTCAGCTCTCGTAGGGAGAATTCCTCTGTCCTTTTCAGGCCCCTTGAGGCCTGGCCCTTCAATCACAGAGTCTTGGTCATTCTGATTTTCATCATCTGACCCAGATACTGTAATTGACCCACTCACTGATTCAGACCCATTAGCTCCTAGAGCCAATCTAAGATCATCTGCTGTCAGCAGATCTATCAGGTGTAGGGTGGAGGGACTCTGTCCTAGCTTCAGGTGTCTTTCAACACACATGGCTCTCAAGTCAGAGAAAGCCATGTCCTTATACTGAGGCTGAGTGGATCCACTGGTTCCACCCTTTAAGGACATTCTAGTGTTGTGCAGTGTTGTACTACCTACACTAGTTTGTGGCCTACTGATACTAGCTTGAGCTGTAGAAAGGGTGTGCTATCCCTTGGCACACAGCTCTAAGTTCAGTAGAACTTATTGATACTAAGCTTGACTTTATATGTACCTTAAGTACCTACAGTGGTTTTCAGTTAGTAATTCAAATAGAGATTTTCTGGTAAAACAATAGCAAGCTGGAATCCCACACGCTGCCCACCAATGTGAGAAGTTGGCCTGGTATATGCTGTTCACTAATTAAAGTGGACACCTTGCACCAGAACAATTCGACTCTTATGGTAGATAGGTTTAAGACAACCTTTATAGAAAGCTATCCTAGTGGTAGTGGGGAGAGCAGCCTTCAGGCTAAGTCTTGAAGGAATGTAAAGCAGCTTGTTTTACCACACAATCTCTTGAATCACCAAATGAAAAGACACCACACAGGTATATATATCAAATATATATGTATTTATTAATAAACACTCTCTACTAATCTCTTTATGAGATTAGAAGTCAGGAACATATGTACAAGTCAAATGTTATCGAAATAAGTTTAGCACAATCGAATATCACAATCTTAGTTTGGCTAGACCTAGGTCTAGGGCATCTAGAATCGAGGGACCCCCAAGAACCACCCCAGGTAGTTGTAGGAGACCCACAGGGGACGGACGCGGTGTCCTGGCACCGGTGCGAGTCCTGTGCGAGTCTATGCGAACAGACGCGATTGAGATTTCAATGTTAAAGGTCCCTTGCGTGTTCGAGGCGAACACACCGATCGGTCCTTGTACGAGTCGAAGGACGCGGTTACAGATAGAGTTGCAAGGGAGATGGACGCGCTGTGTCTAACACAGACGCGAACCTTGTGCGAGTCAGTGCAATGGAGATCTCAATGTTACAGGCCCCTTGTGTTCGAGGCGAACACCGATCGGACTCAGTACGAGTCGAAGGACACAGTTCTGGATAGTGTTACAAAGGAGATGGACGCGGTGTGCCTAACACAGACGCGAACCCTGTACGAGTCAGCGCAATTGTCGCACTTAGAAAATAGGAATTTTAGGACACTTCTAGGGAAGCTACAAGCAAGTCACTTACAGGGTAAGTAGTTCTAGGGCCCACACCCACAGGAGCACCATAGTGCTGAAGTTACCTCACCCAGGGGAGCCCGGTGCATAGGTGTTCTTTGGTGTCGGGTCGCGGCGTCGTTTTCAATGGGAGCCAGTGAAGACTTGCTGCTTGCGGCGACAGGAGAAGTGTCCGGAGGAATCCAAGCCTGGATTCAGAAAATGGAAGACCTGAAAGCAGAGGGGACAGTGTTCAAAGTCACTTGGCAGTGACTCGGGGCAAGGAAGATGGATGCCCACCGTCGTCGCAAGATTCAGGTCGTTCACGGGTGCCTTGACTCTTCAGCCACGAGGTCCAGGAGGCATCGACGATGACCAAGAGCTGGATTCTGCGTGTCCCACGATGTCTGCAGCTTACTGCTGTGTCGGCGACTCGATTGGAGCCAACAAGCCTTGGTAACAGAAAGTCTTGGGGAAAGTGTGAAGAGGCAATGGCGCAGACCAGCAAGGTCTGGGGGACTCACCCAGCGAGGGTAAGTCAGGGCAGGCCTGGAGCAACCAGTGGAGCCCTTGGGTGTCTTTAGAAAGTCTTCTGGGGACCCACAAGCCGGCTGGCAAGGGATCGCGAAGAAGCCTCCGGAGGATTCGCTCACAGGGGCCCACTGTCACTCGGGACGTGGTAGGCCTCTGATCTTTGGAGGGATTCCTGCTGGAGCCTAGTACCACACGTGATCCAAAGCACAAGTTCGTGGAACATTGTGAAGGGGTTGCACTCGACAATAGTGCACAGTACACAGGGGTCGCGGTTCCTCGTCACTCTTGGGGTTCACTGGCCTCAGCTTCACTGGGGACTCACGATGGCCTTTGAGAAGTCAGGAAATTTACTTCTTGGGCTGCAGGGACTTCGGACTCCGGTGGGAGCGGCGTAGTTTGCGACCGTCGTTTGTAGTTTTTGGTGCCTGCCAAGCAGGGGAGTCACTCCTTGACTCCAAGGGAGATTCTTCAGTCTTCCAAAGGTAGAGGAACGTCGAAGGTCCGGGATTCTTCTTCAGAGCGTCGTCCAGGGAAATCTAGTTTGCAATGCACAGGTTCCCCCTCTTATACTAAAAGAAAGGGAGGGACTAGCTCTATGATCCTACCTATGGGAGGGTCAGGGGAGTGGGTGGCTACACCCACTTCCCTTTGTCCAGTTTCGCGCCAGAGCAGGGGCAGGTAGCCCCTGAGCCGGTTTGAACTGGGGTATGCACAGAGGAGCCTTCTGCTCCCCCAGTGCAGGACTTCAAAGCACTCTAAGAGTGCACCCACCCAGCCCCAATACACTAAACCCTGTCTGGAAGGTGGTCACACCCCCTTGGGACAGGATATCTATTGTTGGGCTTCCTCCTCTACAAGTGTTGGTCATCAGCAGGAGGGCAGCCCAGTGTCTGTGACTGGTGGCATCCATTTTGTGATGCCAGGGCTCTGCAGGATTCTACCGCGTTTCCACAGTAGGTACATGTCTATCCCTCTAGAAGGGTGGAATGCCACCCCCGCCGACATGTTTCGATGCAGCCATTCCAAAGTTAGCATTTTACCGCGAGGATATAATGCACTTAAAAGTATATGGTTTAACCGCATCCACAAACAGCCCCAGAGAATGGACTCTGAGAGCTGCAGAGGGGCCCTGCTCAGGCAGAGGCACCCCCTCACATAGAAGCCAAGCACCCTGCCCTCAGGATTGATAGGGCCTGCCTTAGGGGTGACTGATAGGTTTATATGTGTGTGTAGGAGAGATATAGGGGACCTATATCTCAGTGAGGGGTGCTAGCACTTCCTCACTCAGGCTGCAGTAGCAGGCCTGTGGTGTCAGATTTAGTCTGCTTCCTAGGGGTGGCATAATACATGCTGCAGCCCCTTGTAGGCCTGTGAAGTACCTATGCCCTTAGCACCTAAGGTACCATATACTAGGGACTCATAAGGAACCACAGCATCCAATCACTAGTGCACCTAGAGTGCACTCCAAGTCGTTTAGAGAGAACAGAGAGGCTGGGGCCCTGATTAGCAGGGACCCAGCCAGACTATAGCCAGAAACCAGTGTAAACATCAGAAAAAAAGTGGGGGCAACATAAGAGACAGATCCTACTCTCCTACAAGAAAGAAGCAAGAGAAGTGCAGAAAGAGGCACGTGAGGTGCAGAAAGAAGCAAGAGCAGTGGAGAAAGAACCAACAGAGGTGCAAAGGGGTGCAGAAAGAGGTAGGAGAGTTGCACAAAGAGGCAAGAGAGGTACAGAAAGAGGCAGGAGGGGTGCAGAAAGAAGGAAGAGAATTGCAGAAAGAGGCAAGAGAATTGCATAAAGAAGCAACAGAGGTGTATAAAGAAGCAAGAGAAGTGCAGAAAGAGGCAAGAGGGATGCAGAAATTTGCAACAGAGGTGCAAAAATAAGCAAGGGCAGTGCAGAAAGAACCAACAGAGGTGCAGAAAGAGGCAAGAGGTGTACAGAAAGAGGCAAGAAAACTGCAGAAAGAAGCAAAAGAGGTACAGAAAGAGGCAAGAGAACTGCAGAAAAAGGCAAGAGAGGTGCAGAAAGAGTCAGGAGAGATGCACAAAGAGGCCAAAGGGGTACAGAAAGAGGCAAGAGGGGTGCAGAAAGAAGCAAGAGAAGTGCAGAAGGAAGCACACGAGGTGCTTAAAGAGGCAAGAGGGGTGCAGAAAGAGGCAAGAGAAGTGCAGAAAGCAGCAACAGAGGTGCCGAAAGAGGCAAGAGAGGTGCAGAAATAGGCAAGAAAGGTACAGAAAGAGGGAACAGGGGTGCAGAAAGAGGTAAGAGGGATACAGAAATTTGCAAGAGAGGTGCAGAAAGAAGCAAGAGCAGTGCAGAAAGAAGCAAGAGAAGTACAGAAAGAGGCAAGAGAGGTGGAGAAATAGGGAAGGGGGTGCAGAAATTTGCAAAAGAGGTGCAGAAAGAAGCTAGAGCAGTGCAGAAAGAACCAACAGAGGTGCAAAAAGAGGCAAGAGGGGTGCAGAAATAGGTAGGAGAGGTGCACAAAGAGGGAAGAGGGGTACAGAAAAAGGCAAGAGGGGTGCAGAAAGAGATAAGAGGGATACAGAAATTTGCAAGAGAGGTGCAGAAAGAAGCAAGAGAAGTACAGAAATCAGCAAGAGAGGTGGAGAAATAAGGAAGAGGGGTGCAGAAAGAGGCATGAGGGATGCAGAAATTTGTAAAAGAGGTGCAGAAAGAAGCTAGAGCAGTGCAGAAAGAGACAACAGAGGTGCAAAAAGAGGCAAGAGGGGTGCAGAAATAGGTAGGAGAGGTGCACAAAGAGGCAAGACAGGTACAGAAAGAGGCAGGAGGGGTGGAGAAAGAAGGAAGAGAAATGCAAAAAAAGAAGCAACAGAGGTGCTGAAAGAGGTGCGAAGGGTACAGAGAGAGGCAAGAGAAGTGCAGAAAGAAGCAACAGAGGTGCAGAAACAGGCAGGAAAGGTGCAGAAAGAGGGAACAGGGGTGCAGAAAGAGGCAAGAGAGGTGCATAAAGAGGAGAGAGGGGTGCAGAAAGAGGCAAGAGGGGTGCAGAAAGAAGCAAGTGAGGTGCAGAAAGAGGCAACAGAGGTGCAGAAAGACGCAAGAGATGTGCAGAAACAAGCAAGAGAAGTGCATAAAGAGGCAAGAGAACTGCAGAAAAAGGCAAGAGAGGTGCAGAAAGAGTCAGGAGAGGTGCACAAAGAGGCCAAAGGGGTACAGAAAGAGGCAAGAGGGGTGCAGAAAGAAGCAAGAGAAGTGCAGAAGGAAGCAAAAGAGGTGCTTAAAGAGGCAAGAGGGGTGCAGAAAGAAGCAAGAGCAGTGCAGAAAGAAGCCAAGGAGTTGCAGAAAGAGGCAATAGAAGTGCAGAAAGAGGCAAGAGGGATGCAGAGAGTAGAGAGTGAGGTTCATAAAGAGGCAAGAGAAGAGCAGAAAGTGGCAAGTGAGGTGCAGAAAGAGGCAAGAGAGGTGCAGAAATAGGTAGGAGAGGTGCACAAAGAGGGTAGAGTGGTACAGAAAAAGGCAAGAGGGGTGCAGAAAGAAGCAAGAGCAGTGCAGAAAGAAGCAAGAGAAGTACAGAAATCAGCAAGAGAGGTGGAGAAATAAGGAAGAGGGGTGCAGAAAGAGGTATGAGGGATGCAGAAATTTGCAAAAGAGGTGCAGAAAGAAGATAGAGCAGTGCAGAAAGAGCCAACAGAGGTGCAAAAAGAGGGAAGAGGGGTGCAGAAATAGGTAGGAGAGGTGCACAAAGAGGCAAGAGGGATACAGAAAGAGGCAGGAGGGGTGGAGAAAGAAGGAAGAGAAGTGCAGAAAGAAGCAACAGAGGTGCTGAAAGAGGCGTGAAGGGTGCAGAAAGAGGCAAGAAAAGTGCAGGAAGAAGCAACAGAGGTACAGAAAGAGGCAAAAGAGGTACAGAAACAGGCAGGAAAGGTGCAGAAAGAGGGAACAGGGGTGCAGAAAGAGGCAAGAGAGGTGCAGAAAGAGGGGAGAGGGGTGCAGAAAGAGGCAAGAGGGGTGCAGAAAGAAGCAAGTGAGGTGCAGAAAGAGGCAACAGAGGTGCAGAAAGAGGCAAGAGAACTGCAGAAAAAGGCAAGAGAGGTGCAGAAAGAGTCAGGAGAGGTGCACAAAGAGGCCAAAGGGGTACAGAAAGAGGCAAGAGGGGTGCAGAAAGAAGGAAGAGAAGTGCAGAAAGAAGGAAGAGAAGTGCAGAAAGAAGCAACAGAGGTGCTGAAAGAGACAAAAAGGGTGCAGAAGAAAGGCAAGAGAAGTGCAGAAAGAAGCCAAGGAGTTGCAGAAAAAGGCAATTGAGGTGCAGAAAGAGGCAAGAGGAATGCAGAGAGAAGAGAGTGAGGTTCAGAAAGAGGCAAGAGAAGAGCAGAAAGTGGCAAGTGAGGTGCAGAAAGAGGCAAGAGAGGTATAGAAAGAGGCAAGATAACTGTAGAAAGAGGCACGAGAAGTGCAGAAAGAGGCACTTGAGGTGCAGAAAGAGGCAAGAGAGATACAGAAAGAGGCTCGAGAAGTACAGAAAGAGGCAAGAGAAGTGCAGAAAGAGGCAAGAGAGGTGCAGAAGGAAGAGAGTGAGGTGCAGAAAGAGACAAGTGAGGTGCAGAAAGATGCAAGAAAGGTACAGAAAGAGGCAAGGGAAGTGCAGAAACAGGCAAGAGAAATGCACAAAGAGGCAAGAGAGGATTAGAATGAGGCAACAGAAGTGTAGAAAGAAGCAAGAGAAGTGCAGAAAGAGGCAAATGAGGTGCAGAACGAGGCAAGAGAGGTGCAGAAAGAGGCAAGAGAGGTGCAGAAAGCGGCAAGAGATCTGCAGAAAAAAGCAACAGAGGTGCTGAAAGAGGCAAGTTAGGTGCAGAAAAGGGCAATAGAAGTGCAGAAAGTGGCAAGTGAAGTGCAGAAGGAAGACAGTGAGGTGCAGAAAGAGGAAGAAAGGTGCAGAAAGAAGCAACAGAAGTCCAGAAAGATGAAGAAAGGTGCAGAAAGAAGCAAGAGATATGCAGAAAGAACCAACAGAGGTGCTGAAAGAGGCCTTGTTGCAAAGTCATCCTGTGCCCCCAACTTTTTGCAGACTGGTACTGGTGGTAACTGACTCTGACTAACGAGGCCAGGAGCCAGTGCTATGCTGAAAGACACTTAGAATACAGTGAACACACCTACATACAATAGGGTACACTATGGGCTCGGGTACCCCTGTGATTGGCATGACCTCCCCTGTAAGGCCCTAGTACATAATAGGGCAGGGGGATTAAAACTACCTTTAAGTCAGGGGTGCAGAAAGAGGCAAGACAAGTGCAGAAAGAAGCAACAGAGGTGCCGAAAGAGGCAAGAGAGGTGAAGAAAGAAGCAAGTGAAGTGCAGAAAGATGCAACAGAGGTGCAGAAAGACGCAACAGAGTTGCAGAAACAAGCAAGAGAAGTGCAGAAAGCGGCAAGAGAATTGCTGAAAGAAGCAATAGAGGTGTAGAAAGAAGCAATAGAAGTGCAGAAAGAAGCAAGTGAGGTGCAGAAAGAAGCAAGAGCAGTGCAGAATGAACCAACAGAGGTGCAAAAAGAGGCAAGAGGGGTGCAGAAAGAGGTATGAGAGGTTCACAAAGAGTCAAGAGGGGTACAGAAAGAAGCAGGAGGGGTGCAGAAAGAAGGAAGAAAAGTGCAAAAAAAGAAGCAACAGAGGTGCTGAAAGAGGTACGATGGGTGCAGAAAGACGCAAAAGAAGTGCAGAAAGAAGCAACAGAGGTACAGAAAGAGGCAAGAGAGGTACAGAAACAGGCAGGAAAGGTGCAGAAAGAGGGAACAGGGGTGCAGAAAGAGGCAAGAGAGGTGCATAAAGAGGAGAGAGTGCAGAAAGAGGCAAGAGGGGTGCAGAAAGAAGCAAGTGAGGTGCAGAAAGAGGCAACAGAGGTGCAGAAAGACACAAGAGAGGTGCAGAAACAAGCAAGAAAAGTGCAGAAAGAGGCAAGAGCATTGCTGAACGATGCAAGAGAGGTGTAGAAAGAAGCAAGAGAAGTGCAGAAAGAGGCACGTGAGGTGCAGAAAGAAGCAAGAGCAGTGGAGAAAGAACCAACAGAGGTGCAAAAAGAGGCAAGAGGGGTGCAGAAAGAGGTAGGAGAGTTGCACAAAGAGGCAAAAGAGGTACAGAAAGAGGCAGGAGGGGTGCAGAAAGAAGGAAGAGAAGTGCAGAAAGAGGCAAGAGAATTGCGTAAAGAAGCAACAGAGGTGTATAAAGAAGCAAGAGAAGTGCAGAAAGAGGCAAGAGGGATGCAGAAATTTGCAACAGAGGTGCAAAAAGAAGCAAGGGCAGTGCAGAAAGAACCAACAGAGGTGCAGAAAGAGGCAAGAGGGGTACAGAAAGAGGCAAGAAAACTGCAGAAAGAAGCAAAAGAGGTACAGAAAGAGGCAAGAGAACTGCAGAAAAAGGCAAGAGAGGTGCAGAAAGAGTCAGGAGAGGTGCACAAAGAGGCCAAAGGGGTACAGAAAGAGGCAAGAGGGGTGCAGAAAGAAGCAAGAGAAGTGCAGAAGGAAGCACACGAGGTGCTTAAAGAGGCAAGAGGGGTGCAGAAAGAGGCAAGAGAAGTACAGAAAGCAGCAACAGAGGTGCCGAAAGAGGCAAGAGAGGTGCAGAAATAGGCAAGAAAGGTACAGAAAGAGGGAACAGGGGTGCAGAAAGAGGTAAGAGGGATACAGAAATTTGCAAGAGAGGTGCAGAAAGACGCAAGAGCAGTGCAGAAAGAAGCAAGAGAAGTACAGAAAGAGGCAAGAGAGGTGGAGAAATAGGGAAGGGGATGCAGAAATTTGCAAAAGAGGTGCAGAAAGAAGCTAGAGCAGTGCAGAAAGAACCAACAGAGGTGCAAAAAGAGGCAAGAGGGGTGCAGAAATAGGTAGGAGAGGTGCACAAAGAGGGAAGAGGGGTACAGAAAAATGCAAGAGGGGTGCAGAAAGAGATAAGAGGGATACAGAAATTTGCAAGAGAGGTGCAGAAAGAAGCAAGAGCAGTGCAGAAAGAAGCAAGAGAAGTATAGAAATCAGCAAGAGAGGTGGAGAAATAAGGAAGAGGGGTGCAGAAAGAGGCATGAGAGATGCAGAAATTTGCAAAATAGGTGCAGAAAGAAGCTAGAGCAGTGCAGAAAGAGCCAACAGAGGTGCAAAAAGAGGCAAGAGGGGTGCAGAAATAGGTAGGAGAGGTGCACAAAGAGGCAAGACAGGTACAGAAAGAGGCAGGAGGGGTGGAGAAAGAAGGAAGAGAAGTGCAAAAAAAGAAGCAACAGGTGCTGAAAGAGGTGCGAAGGGTGCAGAGAGAGGCAAGAAAAGTGCATAAAGAAGCAACAGAGGTACAGAAAGAAGCAAGAGAGATGCAGAAACAGGCAGGAAAGGTGCAGAAAGAGTGAACAGGGGTGCAGAAAGAGGCAAGAGAGGTGCATAAAGAGGAGAGAGCGGTGCAGAAAGAGGCAAGAGGGGTGCAGAAAGAAGCAAGTGAGGTGCAGAAAGAGGCAACAGAGGTGCAGAAAGACGCAAGAGAGGTGCAGAAACAAGCAAGAGAAGTGTAGAAAGAGGCAAGAGAACTGCAGAAAAAGGCAAGAGAGGTGCACAAAGAGTCAGGAGAGGTGCACAAAGAGGCCAAAGGGGTACAGAAAGAGGCAAGAGGGGTGTAGAAAGAAGCAAGAGAAGTGCAGAAGGAAGCAAAAGAGGTGCTTAAAGAGGCAAGAGGGGTGCAGAAAGAAGCAAGAGCAGTGCAGAAAGAACCAACAGAGGTGCAGAAAGAGGCAAGAGGGGTGCAGAAGGAGGTAGGATTGATGTACAAAGAGGCAAGAGGGGTACAGAAAGAGGCAAGAGGGGTGCAGAAAGAAGGAAGAGAAGTGCAGAAAGAAGCAACAGAGGTGCTGAAAGAGACAAAAAGGGTGCAGAAGAAAGGCAAGAGAAGTACAGAAAGAAGCCAAGGAGTTGCAGAAAGAGGCAATAGAGGTGCAGAAAGAGGCAAGAGGGATGCAGAGAGAAGAGAGTGAGGTTCAGAAAGAGGCAAGAGAAGAGCAGAAAGTGGCAAGTGAGGTGCAGAAAGAGGCAAGAGAGGTGCAGAAATAGGTAGGAGAGGTGCACAAAGAGGAGAGAGTGGTACAGAAAAAGGCAAGAGGGGTGCAGAAAGAGATAAGAGGGATACAGAAATTTGCAAGAGAGGCGCAGAAAGAAGCAAGAGAAGTACAGAAATCAGCAAGAGAGGTGGAGAAATATGGAAGAGGGGTGCAGAAAGAGGCATGAGGGATGCAGAAAGAGGCAGGAGGGGTGGAGAAAGAAGGAAGAGAAGTGCAGAAAGAAGCAACAGAGGTGCTGAAAGAGGCGTGAAGGGTACAGAAAGAGGCAAGAAAAGTGCAGGAAGAAGCAACAGAGGTACAGAAAGAGGCAAGAGAGGTACAGAAACAGGCAGGAAAGGTGCAGAAAGAGGGAACAGGGGTGCAGAAAGAGGCAAGAGAGGTGCAGAAAGAGGTGAGAGGGGTGCAGAAAGAGGCAAGAGGGGTGCAGAAAGAAGCAAGTGAGGTGCAGAAAGAGGCAACAGAGGTGCAGAAAGACGCAAGAGAGGTGCAGAAACAAGCAAGAGAAGTGCAGAAAGAGGCATGAGAACTGCAGAAAAATGCAAGAGAGGTGCAGAAAGAGTCAGGAGAGGTGCACAAAGAGGCCAAAGGGGTACAGAAAGAGGCAAGAGGGGTGCAGAAAGAAGCAAGAGAAGTGCAGAAGGAAGCAAAAGAGGTGCTTAAAGAGGCAAGAGGGGTGCAGAAAGAAGCAAGAGCAGTGCAGAAAGAACCAACAGAGGTGCAGAAAGAGGCAAGAGGGGTGCAGAAGGAGGTAGGATTGATGTACAAAGAGGCAAGAGGGGTACAGAAAGAGGCAAGAGGGGTGCAGAAAGAAGGAAGAGAAGTGCAGAAAGAAGCAACAGAGGTGCTGAAAGAGACAAAAAGGGTGCAGAAGAAAGGCAAGAGAAGTGCAGAAAGAAGCCAAGGAGTTGCAGAAAGAGGCAATAGAGGTGCAGAAAGAGGCAAGAGGGATGCAGAGAGAAGAGAGTGAGGTTCAGAAAGAGGCAAGAGAAGAGCAGAAAGTGGCAAGTGAGGTGCAGAAAGAGGCAAGAGAGGTATAGAAAGAGGCAAGATAAGTATAGAAAGAGGCATGAGAAGTGCAGAAAGAGGCACTTGAGGTGCAGAAAGAGGCAAGAGAGATACAGAAAGAGGCTCGAGAAGTACAGAAAGAGGCAAGAGAAGTGCAGAAAGAGGCAAGAGAGGTGCAGAAGGAAGAGAGTGAGGTGCAGAAAGAGACAAGTGAAGTGCAGAAAGATGCAAGAAAGGTACAGAAAGAGGCAAGGGAAGTGCAGAAACAGGCAAGAGAAATGCACAAAGAGGCAAGAGAGGAGCAGAAAGAGGCAACAGAGGTGTAGAAAGAAGCAAGAGAAGTGCAGAAAGAGGCAAATGAGGTGCAGAACGAGGCAAGAGAGGTGCAGAAAGGGGCAAGAGATATGCAGAAAGAGGCAAGAGATCTGCAGAAAAAAGCAACAGAGGTGCTGAAAGAGGCAAGTGAGGTGCAGAAAGGGGCAATAGAAGTGCAGAAAGAGGCAAGTGAAGTTCAGAAACAAGACAGTGAGGTGCAGAAAGAGGAAGAAAGGTGCAGAAAGAAGCAAGAGAAATGCAGAAAGAGGCAAGAGAGGCACAGAAAGAAGAGAGGTTTGTGCACCATTAGTACCAATTTAACACCCACATTTAGCAATAAGTAACACGTTTCCAGCTTTGCAAAGGGCCTTCCACCACGCTGTAACACGTGACGCTGCATTTTTGGGAACATTTGAGCTGTTTGAGCTAGAAACAAGGCTTTTTTTGCTCAAATCTGCAGATTAGGCAGCAGATGATGGAATATTTGGCAAATGCGGAAAATGTTTAATTATGTGAAAATTGGTGCAGCCGAACAGTCACATAATTCCAGTTGCCCTGCTTATACCTCCGACTAGGTCCAGAAGTGCTCCTCAGTGGTTCCTTCTTTTTTTGTGTCTCATTGAGTTTATAGTTTAGCTTCTATGGAAACGAGGAAGACTAAACCTGAGGTTACCAATCCACAACACAGACTACAATAACACATAATTACACTCCAAAACACATAAGCCCACTCCACATAATTCCTGTACACTAAATACCACATAATTTCTATTCACATAATTTCACTGCACAGCATACCAAATAATTCCACTACACACAACGTACATCCACTCTACACCAAAAAACATTAGTACAAACCTTTTACATTTACAACACCAATAGCTCTAACTCTCGCAAATGCGAGACCTATTACATTACAAATGCTTCCTTAACTGGCAGTCGCGTTTGCAGAGTGGTGCAGAAAGGGGGCTGGGCCTCCGACCAGCGCTCAGGAATTCTGCTGCATAGGACTTAGAGGAGGTACCAGGAGGGCTTCTTGGCCCCCAAAGTCACTCAGGAGTAAAGTGGACTTCATCCCCCAACCAGTACTGTGGTAGGAGGTGCGTTTGCAGAGTGGTGGAGAAAGGGGGGGCATGGCCTCCGAAGACCTCTTAGCAATCCCACTATGTGGGACTTAGTGGAGGTAATAGGAGAGGTAGTTGGCCCCCAAGGACAACCTTGGAGGCCAACTACCCCTCCTATTACCTCCAGTAAGTCCCACACAGCGGGATTGCTAAGTTGTCAGAGCAGGCCACGCCCCCTTTCCCCACCACTCTGCAAACGCACTCCCTAGCGCGCTCTTGGATGGGGATTAAACTCCCCTTCGCTGCTGGGTGTCCTTAGGGGCCAACTAGCCTACCTGATACCTACAGTATACCCCAGATAGTGGGATTGCTGATAGGTGGACACAGGCCATGCCCCCTTTCTCCACCACTCTGCAAACGCGCCTCCTGGCTCGCTGTTGTTTGGGGGGTGAAGTCCCCTTGCCTCCTGAAGGTCCCTGGGGGACAACTAGCCCACCATGTACCTCCAGGAAGCCCCACACAGCTGGATTGCTGAGAGTTGTCCGAGGCTATGCCCCCTTTTTACACCACTCTGCAAACGCGCCTCTTCTGGCCCCCGGGGCCTGGCCAGCCTCCACCTCCTGCGGGAGCCGGCATTGCTTTTGGACAAGGGAGCAGCTAACATGCAGCTCCCCTTGCCCAAAAGCAATTCTGTACAGGTAAAAAGGGGGGGGGTGTTGATTTTCACAGGTTTTCAAACAGCGCTTTACCAAATAGCATGAAATTACACAAGAGAAAACAATATAATGCGGTGCCACAGGTGAGGGAAAAACCCCTAAACCCTCAAATTGGGACCTAGAGGTCCGACTAGGTATACACAACAAGTCCTATGCACAAACATGTGAATAAAAAACAGTACAACACAATTTCTGTTGATCAAGGATGAAGACAATGGTGTCCTTTTTGGAATGTTCGCTTTAATGTTGTGTTTCTTAGCAAGCCAGCCAACACGTGTTTCGTCAATAGGGTGTTAAACCCTTGACTTCTTCAGGGCTGTTACGAGGCAAGTGGATTTTTAGACCTTGAAACTGGTGATACTTCTGACCCGGTAGGTCATAGATATTCCACATTGCCGGTCTTAGTGTGAATCCTTATCATTGCTGTAATGTGAGTCTCAGCTCAGGGTGTCAAGTGCTATTCTAAGCCAAATCCATCACACAGCCGAGTGCGGCACCTTAATTCTCAGATTCAAAATTGGTCAAGCCACAGTGTGGCAGTTTCAGTTCAGTGAGTACGACATAATAAGCCGTTGGTTGGTCTTTAGCGAGTACGCCCGACTCTCCTCGTGTCTCCGGGATTACGTTTCAACCGGATACCATTGTCTTCATCCTTGATCAACAGAAATTGTGTTGTACTGTTTTTTATTCATAAGCAATTCTGCTTTGCTTCTTGGAAGCGAGAACAGTTTTCCTGCTCTCGCTTCCAAGAAGCAAAGCAGTGTTTGCTATGGCAGGGTGGGAGCCGTGCTCCCGCCCTGCCATAGCAAACGGCAATGTCCCAAGGTGGGCACCCCGGGACATTGCAGGAGCCGGCCCTGGGGGTGGCGGTCCCCAGGGCCATCTAAGGCTCCAGGAGGGGGGCTGCGTGGCCCCCTCCTTATATTTGCACAGCCCTGGAGAGGTGGTGATCCCCGGGGCCGGGGGTCCACAACGGACCCCCGTATTTCAATAAGTGCCCCGGGGAGATTGTGGTCTCTGGGGCAGTGTGGGGGGGCTCAAGCCCCCATACAGTGTTTTTAATTGTAGCCCCGGGGAGGTGGCAGTCCCTGGGGCTGCGGGGGGCTGTGTGCCCCCCCAAATTCAAACCATATAGCCCTGGTGAGGTGGTGGTCCAGGGGCTTGGGTGGCCCGCGAGGGCCCCCGCCCTCAAATATTAAATGCCCGGGGATGTGGCAGTCCCCGGGACTTAGGGGGGCCCGCAAGGCCTCCCACACAAAAATGCAAATGCCCCGGGGAGGTGGGGGTCCCTGGGGCAGCGTGGGGGGGCAGGAGCCCCCCCACACATTTTAAATAAAAAGCCCCGGGGAGGTGGCAGTCCCTGGGGCTGCGGTGGCCCCCGTGGGCCCCCGCTAATTAATTGGGCATTGCCCCCGGGACCTGGTCCACCCGAGGGCTTATAGAAAATGAAGTGCGGGAGCCCGCGCTTTGTTTTTAAAAAAAAAATTTGGCCGGATTGTCGCACCCATCGCGAATTCTGCGATTTCTTTTTTTTTAAATGCTTTTTTTGGCCCTGGGGGTCCTAGTGGGACCCCCTGAGCAGGCCTAGGGGGTCAGGGTGTTTGTACCCTGCTCCCTTTTCTTCATTTTTAACCTCTTTTTACCTTTTTCTTGTGGCTCGGTACCGAGTCACAAGATGGCTGCCAACACTTCCTGGTTTGGAGTGTTGACAGCCAATCAAAATGAAGCTCGTGCTCGGGAGTGTTCGCGAATCCTCCTCGGTGCTCAGATATCGATATTTTTATTTTTTGAATTTCTCAGCAACTACTGAACGGATTTACACCATTTGAAAAAAAGCTCGCTTTCTGGACCAAGACCTACCTTTTTTTGCCAAATTTGGTGTAATTCCATTCAGCAGTTTGAGCTGTAGCTTTGTCTAAAGTGCCTATGGAAATTAACATGGGGAAAACACATTTTGGGACCCCCATTTTTCTCGGCCCCCGCTTCACGAATCACCCCCAAGCTTTCAATACAGGAGCTGACCTGAGCAGGTCATTAGTTTGGAAAATTTCGCAAAGATTCGTTAAACAGCGCCAAAGATATTCGCAAAAGGAAAAACGCTTTTTGAATAGAAACAAGGTCCTAACTATAACTACCTACTGGCGACCGCCAGTAGGTAATTCACTGAAAAGACCACAGGTTTCAGGGACGTTATACTTAGGAATTAGCATTTAAAAAACATTAGAAATTCACTGAAAAAACCACAGGTTTCAGGGACGTTATAGACAGAAATTAGCACTTAATAAATCTTAGATATTCACTGAAAAAAACACAGGATACAGGGATGTTATAGTTAGGCTGACATTTCACTTCTACAAAACCAGAGAAATTCAGCCGTTGTAGTTAGCTGAGCTAACTATAACTCGTGCCCCCGCAATGCACTACTGATGACCTCACATATTACATCACTGATGACTCATCCAGTGAGTGAGTGTTTCTAAAAAGTTTAAGAATGTTATCAGCAGTGCATTGCGGGGTGCAAGTTATAGTTAGCTCAGCTAACTATAACGGCTGAATTTCTCTGGTTTTGTAGGAGTGAAAAGTCAGCGTAACTATAACTTTCCTGTAGCCTGTGGTTTTTTCAGTGAATATCTAAAGCTTTTAAATGCTAATTTCTAACTCTAACGTCCCTGAAACCTGTGGTTTTTTCAGTGAATTTCTAAGGTTTTTTAAATGCTAATTCCTAACTATAACGTCCCTGAAACCTGTTGTTTTTTCAGTGAATTGCTAAGGTTTTTTTAAATGATAATTGCAAACCATAACGTCCCTGACACCTGTTTTTCTGTGCATATATATATACATTTACAAAAAAGATTTTTTAAATATATTTTAATGTTTTTATATACATTTTGTATATAATTTATATAGATATGCAGTATTTTATTTTAACTATAAGAATGGGCTGCAAGATGCTACCTTGCCATGATACAGGGGAATGATTGCATGGGTAGTGCCTGGGTGACTGGATAAGTGCATGGGTAGTACCTGAGAGAAGGCAGGAGTGTTTGTATAGTCCCTGAGTGAATGGTTGGGTGCAAGGATAGTGCGTGAGTATTGGGTGACTGCATGGGTAGTGCCTAAATGAATGATTGAGTGCAAGAGTAGTGGCTGAGTGATTGGATGAGTGCATGGGTATTACCTGAGTGAATGCATGAGTGCTAGTATACTGACTGAGTGATTGGATGAGTGCATCAGTAATGCCTGGGTGATTGGATGAGTGCAAGGGTAGTACCTGGGTCATTGGATGAATGCATGGGTAGTGCCTGGGTGAGTGAATGAGTTCATGGGTAATGCCTGAGTGAATGGATGAGTGCAAGCATAGTGCCTGAGAGAACGCATAAGTTCATGGTTAGTGCCTGAGTGAATGCTTGAGTTGAAGAGTAGTGCTTCAGTGATTGGATGAGTGCAAGGGTAGTGTCTGGGTGATTGGATGAATGCATGTGTAGTGCTTGGGTGATTGGATGAGTGCATACATAGTGCCAGAGAGAACGCATGAGTTCATTGGTAGTGCCTGAGTAATTAGATGAGTGCATGGGTTGTGGTTTAGTGATTGGATGAGTGCATGGGTAGTATCTGGGTTACTGGATGAGCGCATGGGTATTGCCTGAGAGAATGGATGAGTGCATGGGTAGTGCCTCGGTGATGAAATGAGACCATGCATAGTGCCTGAGTGAATGGTTTAGTGCAAAGATAGTGCTTGAATGATTGGATGAATGCATGGGTAGTGCCTGAGGGACTGGATGAGTGCAAGAGTAGTGTCTGCATCATTGGATAATTACGTGAGTAGTACTTGAGAGAATGCAGGAGTGTATGCATAGTGCCTGAGTGAAAGGATAAGTGCAAGGATAGTGCCTGGGTGATTGGATGAGTGCATGGGTAGTGCCTGAATGATTGGGTGAGTACATTGGTAGTGCCTGCGTGATTGAATGAGTGCATGGGAAGTGCTCGGGTGACTGGATAAGTGCATGGGTAGGACCTACGAGAATGCAGGAGTATATGCATAGTGCCTAAGTGAATGGTTGAGTGCAAGGATAGTGCGTGAGTGATTGTATGACTGCATGGGTAGTATCTAAGTGAATAGCTGAGTGCAAGAGTAGTGCCTGAGCGATTGAATAACTGTAATTGTAGAGCCTTTTCTCTGGCAGCTTCACTATTCACCGACTGCTCAGAATGTTGGGCCTAGCCAAATATAAAACAATAACCCTTCCCATGTCACTGTTGTAAGTATCACCATGTTTCCGAAGGCTTCAATGCGTGTGTCTGTGCCTTTTCCTAGTGACATGATACATAAAACAAAACCTAGAAAGAGTAGAATACCTGCGTTTCAGACCACATGCTCTCTAAGTTTCTGTAGAAGAAGGTGTATGTATTCCTTTCTGCTCATAATAGAGGGCACGTGGGTACTCAACAGTCTATTTGAGGGGTTCTGTAACACCTACATAGGTAAGACATGTCTCCCTCTGCGATCGAATGACGGTGCGGAACTGAGAAGATGTATGCACCTGTATGAGAACCTACCAGTTTTTTAAGCTAGCACCTACAGACGCACAGCACGTGTCAGAATACATGTACAAGCAGACTCATACCTGAGTCACGAGAGAATACAGAGCTTTAAACTTGACAGTGTGCACTTGCCACTGCAAGCAGACAGCTAAATTTATACGGCCTACTTCAAGTGTACCTTTCCAGAGATGTAGATCAAATGAGAGAGAGGAAAATGGTTAGTTTGGGGGCTAGTTCACTTCCCCTAAACAGTATAATAGATATCAAGAAGAACTAGCTCAGCCTTTAGAAGATAGAAGTTCATGTGTGGAAAACCATTTGTTTTATATGAAAACCCTCACCCACCAACCTAGTTGGTGGCATGCTTCATCATCGGGTCCCACCCAAGGTGTTGAGTGCACCTCGGGTGTGCTACAATGCCTGAGTTAGAGCGGAGCTGGGTTTTTTTGTGTGTGGGTGCAAAGTGGTGCTGTGGAGGTGAAGTTTAAAAACTGTCCAATGGGTCCCTTTTGACTAAAGGTAAATATTTTAATGGTGGGCCCTATGGCAGTGTTAAAAACTGAGAAAGACGGATATGTGCAGAGATTAAATTATGTCTCTAATATCCTGTGGTAAGAGGTCAAGTCTACATGTTTCATACAGACTGCTGCGTTTGCTGGCTTTCTTCAGGACCTATGTGCTAGTGTTTTAAGTGAATGGACGTGATGGTCAGGTGTAGTTTATGTGGCCAATGATGGTGCCGCACATGCTAAGGTGCGGTGAAGATGGAGGATGTGTCCTCCTTATGTTGCTTGAAACCTGTATTGAAAAAAAGAGACAAACAGAATGCACATACACATGAACATATAGAAATGGTTGCTTCACGGTTCTGCACAAAATAACTGTGACATTCTAGGCGCCGTGTCCGATCGTTATGCGGATAATGCGGAAGTGAGACGGAGGGTGGCACTGGTGCACAAACGTTTTATGCTACTGGAATATATGCGATATTGTGAGTATATTTGTAGCCATGGCGATCTTTTTGAGTTATGAGAGAAATGCTTACGACGAGATTTTCATCACGAGCAACATGAATCCCGTGAGGGGGCAGGACATATAGTCACACGCTGAGAGTGTGGAGGAAAAATAAAAAATATACATGACCCATTACTGGGGGTGTTACGTGTCTCGCTGTGGTCCTTCGTATTGAGTCGGAAATGCGGGCCCTAGGGCCCTACTTACTTCGTCATGGTAGTCTGCCCGCTTCTCATACCTGTTCCAGCCTTCTGATCGGGATCCCATCGGTGTGGGGAAGTGCGGGAAGGTCGGCATTATATGCGTGTTCTCCCGCCAAGTACCGCCAGTGATTAGCAGCGTTTGCATCACGGCGCCGGACGGCATGACGTCATACGGGGGAGTGGTGGTCTCTTACAGCATGGGCAGAGAAAACAGACTGTGTGGTTCAGGTCTGATGAGGAGGCGGGGGTCCCCTAAGTATACATAACCCGGGTGGTGTGTCCCCTGACTTCATGTGAGATTAAAAGACATGATATATCCCGGTGGCTGTACACACCAGAAGCAAATCCAAGGAACCCCAACCAGGACCAAGCGGACCAAAACTATAGGAAACACACATCAAGAACCGAATCTTGTATTCAACCTGTCCTCCACTACACTCACAGCGTCGGAGGAACGAGTCCTAAACAAAAGACTCACTTTCGTCCCCACCGCTCGCCTCAATAAATTCCAACTTCATTGCGAGCTGGCGGAATTCTACCGCAAACTCAAACTAAAAGCCTTCTTTGAGAACCAAATACCGAGAGAGCAGACCATTAACGCCAATGAAACTGGTCTGAAATTAAAATCGACCTTTTGCCCGCAACCATCCATCTTACCGGTGGAGCTCGCCACTTTCGAACAGGCAGTCTACAAGGAGGTAGAAGAGACCACAGAGAACGAAATTTTTTACAACTTGACCACCACAGAATGGGAAGCCCTACGTAGCCTCCGAAACAACAACAGCATCATCATCAAACCAGCCGATAAGGGGGGAGGCATAGTCATACAAGACAAAAACGACTACACTAATGAATGTAGACGCCTCCTTAGTGACAACCGGAACTACAAACAACTCAGAGAAGATCCCACAGAAACCTTAAGGAACACCATAACAACAATAGCGGAAACAGCAGAAGCAAGAAATCACATCTCCAAACAAGAGGCGGATTACCTGTGCACCAAAAAATCCAGAACTCCGTACTTTTACACAGTACCAAAAATTCATAAGGAGACCAGACCACCACCGGGTTGTCCGATAGTGTCGGGAATTTACTCCCTACTGGAGCCCCTGTCACGATTCTGTGACTTTTACCTCAATCCATTAGTACAGAAATCCACCACTTACCTTAAAGACATTAAACATCTCCTCAATCTAATCAAGGACATACAATACGACCCACATACGCAGCTCTTAGTGGGCCTTGACATAGAGAGCCTCTATACCAGCCTCCCACAGGACGAAACCTTGCGGGTCATAAAACAAACACTGGAAGGAACCGCATGGGAGTTCAATACACCAAGGGAGTTTATCATGCAGTGCACAACTCTCGCCTTCAAGGAGAACTACTTTGAATTTGAGGGAGATCACTTCCTACAAACAAACGGCACTTCAATGGGCAGCACATTCGCCCCTAGTGTGGCATTTACGTGTACCACTTCGAGACCACTCACATCTTGCCCCCTGAAAACCCCTACTTTGCCAACATAAAATTCTGGCATTGTTACATTGACAACATTCTTATGATCTGGGCAGGGAAGGAGGAATCCCTGGCAACCTTCATGGTTGAACAGCCGCGACCCTTATTTAAGATTCACCAGCACTGCGGACGACACAAAATTAGCATTCCTGGACTTAACAATTGAAGCTAAAGAAGGGTCTCTACAGACCACCACCTTCTACAAACCCACGGCCAGGAATTCGCTACTCAAATTCGATAGCTTCCACCTGCGCCCACTTAGAGAGAACCTACCTTACGGCCAATTCCTCCGGATCAGGAGGAATTGCAGCAAGATTGAAGACTTCCACAGACAATCAACTGACCTGGCTGAAAAACTCAACATAAGAGGTTACCCGAATAAGATCATACGCTCCACTAAGAAGAGAGTGCGGAACCAAAATAGGGAGGCTCTACTAGAGGATACCCAAAGAGCGGACAACACCATCCCTCTGACATGTGTCACCACATACAATTCAGTCTCAAACTAAATAACCAAAATCATCCGAAAGAACTGGCGGATCCTTAATACAGGAAAACTGAAATGGGAACTGTGAGAAGTTGGCCTGGTATATGCTGTCCACTAATTATAGTGGGCACCTTGCACCAGTCCAAACAACCCCTTATTGGAGATAGGTTAAAGACAACCTTTATTGAAAGCTATCCTAGTGGTAGCTATGGAGAGCAGCCTTCAGGCTAAGTCTTGAAGGAATGTAAAGCAGCTTGTTTTACCGGTCTATAATCTCTTGAGTGACCAAATGAAAGAGGACCACACCAGGTATATATTCAAAATATATGTATTTATTGCTAAACACACCCCTCTAGTCTCTTTATGAGGCTAGAGTTCGAAGTACATAAGTTATAAGTTAGTTATCAACAGTAATAGCACAAATACACGTTTGAGCCCTAGGGGCGTACCAAACCATATACCAATAAAGTGGTATAAGAACCACGACTGAGCTAGACACAAGGCCTAGAGCCTGTAGAAGTGCTTGGACCACAAGGAACCACCCAAGGTAGTGACACAGGGGACCCACGGGGACGCGTGCAGTGTGAGAACACAGCCGCGAATCGCCGTTGACTTCTACGGGGAAAGTCGCGGTTTGAATTTTAAAGAAAAGGGACACTTAGAGGAGGACTTGGAGCAAACCCCTTTAGAACTGGGTTGTTCTAGAGTCTATACCCACGGGAGCACCGGAGTACTCGAGTAACCTCACCCAGGGAAGCCGGGTGCATAGGTGTCTTTCGGGGTCGGGTTTCGTCGTCGTTTTCAATGGCGATCTGCTGCAAAGTGCTGCTGGCGGCCAAGTCGAAAGTGTTCGGGTGGATCCAAAGGTGGATCGAAGATCTGAAGAACCTGAAAGCAGAGGGGACAGAGTCTGGGTCACTAGCCAGTGACCAGGAAGGCGATGAGCGGATGCCCACCGATGTCGGGTGCTTCAGGTAGGTTGACAGTCGTCTTGACTCTTCAGCCACGAGGTCCAGGAGGTGTCGACGACAACCAGGAGCTGGATTCGAGCTGTTCCACGACGTCTGTCGATTTCAGGGGTGTTGGCGACCAGATTGGACCCAACAAGCCTTGGCAACGGCAAGTCTTGTGGAAAAAGAAGAAGGACAGTGGTGCAGACCAGCAAGGTCTGAGGGACTCACCCAGTGAGTGTAAGTCAGGGCACACCTGGAGTAATCAGGGAAGCCCAAGCAGAAGAAGATTGGCCTTCGGGAGGGCCCACTAGCCAACGGACTAGCAACCGCGAAGGAGCCTCGAGTGGACGCACTTAGAGCTGGCTCACGGGACACTCGTGGAGTGGAGGCCAGTGATCTTCAGTGAAGTCGGTGCTGGAGGCAGGGGCTACTCGAAGCCCAAAGCACAACTTCCTCGGAGACCAGGAAGAGGATGCACTTGCAAATGTACTTGGTGTCCAGGGGTCACGGTTCCACGTTACCCACGATAGCTATGGGCCTCAGCTTTGCTGGGGACTCAGGGAAGCCTCGGAGAAGTCTGGAAATCCACCTCTGGTGATGCAAAGACTTCGGTGTCCGGCGGGAGCTTCAGCGATGCAGACCGGACAATTGTTTTGTTGGTGCCTGCCAAGCAGGGGAGTCACTCCTTGACCCCAAGGGAGATTCTTCAGTCCTCTAATCTTAAAGTAGAGCGTCGAAGGTCCAGGATTCTGTATCAGAGTTTCGTCCAGGTAAATCTAAAGTCCTAAGGACTGGGTCCCATACTTATACTAAGTTAGGGGGTTGGACATTCTCTGGGGACCCACCTAGGGAGGGTCAGGGAAGAGGGGTGGTTACACCCATTCCCTTTGTCCAGTTTCGCGCACAGAGCAGGGGCTGGAAGCCCCTGAACCAGTTTGAACTGGGGTATGCACAGGGACACCAAATGTGCCCCCAGTGCAGGACTTCAAAGCACCAGAGAGTGCTCCCGCCCAGCCCCAATACACATTATCCTGTCTGGGGAGGTGGTTACACCTCCCTGGGACAGGAAACCTATTGTCCAGGCCTCCCCTGCCGGAGTTTCAGTCAGCAGCAGGAGGCCAGACCCGTGTCTGTGGCAGCGGCATCCATTTTGTGATGCCAGGGCTTGGAAAGAAGTTACCGCGTAGGCCGGTGTGTACATGTCTCTCCTCTAGAAGGGTGGAATGCTACCCCCGCCACCAGAACTGGTGGGGGGTAGTATTCCAAGATGTTTGACACCAAACACGACATGTTTCCGTGCAGCCATCCCAAAGTTAGCATTTAACGCGAGGTTATAATGCGCTTAAGAGTATATGGTCAGGCTGCACTACAAACAGCATCAGAGAAGGGTCTCCGAATGCTGCAGAGGGGCTCTGCTAATGCAGGGGCACCCTCTCACATAGGAATCGAGCACTCTGCCTTCAGGATTGATAAGGCCTGCCATAGGAGTGACTTATAGGTTTATATGTGTGTATGTATGTAGTGATATAGGTAACCTATATCACAGTAAGGGGTGCATGCACCACCTTACCCAGGCTGCAGTAGCAGACCTGTGGTGTCCTTTTGGCTGGCCGTCCAGGGGTGGCATAATACATGCTTCAGCCCCTGGCAGGCCTCTGAGGTACCTATGCCCTGGGTACATAGTATACCATATACTAGGGACTTACAAGGGCACTCCAGATTCTAGTCAGAGATGTGCCTAAGGCACATGGAAACCATTTTAGAGAGGAAGCAGCTAGGCTGGGGTTCTGATTAGCAGGGCCCCAGCCAGACTAAAGTCGAAAAACAGTGAAGCATCAGCAAAAAGTGGGGGTACCCATGTGAAGCAGATCCTACTCTCCTACACAACCCACCCCCCAAATGTAGGGACATTAAACTAACCTTGTCCAGTTAAGTCTTCATGTTCTAAGTGGAAGTACCTAGAGAGTCCATCTGCATTGGCATGGTTACTCCCAGGTCTATGTTCCACTGTGAAGTCCATCCCCTGTAGGGAAATGGACCACCTAAGCAGTTTGGGGTTTTCACCCTTCATTTGTTTTAGCCATAAGAGGGGCTTATGGTCTGTTTGAACAAGGAAGTGAGTACCAAACAAGTATGGCCTCAACTTCTTCATAGCCCAGACCACAGCAAAGGCCTCCCTCTCAATGGCTGACCAACGTTTCTCTCTAGGGGTCAGCCTCCTGCTAATAAAAGCTACTGGCTGATCCTGACCTTCATCATTCAATTGTGACACTACAGCCCCTACCCCCAATTCAGATGCATCTGTTTGGACAATGAACTTCTTGGAGTAATCAGGACTCTGTAGAATGGGAGCAGTGCACATGGCCTGCTTTAGGTCATCAAATGCCTGTTGACAGCTAACTGTCCACTGAACCTTTTTGGGCATTTTCTTGGAAGTTAAGTCATTCAGGGGTGTCACTATTGATCCATACCCCTTGACAAATCTCCTATAGAACCCAATCAGGCCTAAAAAGGCTCTCACTTGAGTCTGGGTAGTTGGAGCACTCCAGTCCATGATGGTCTGGATCTTGCTCTGCAAGGGTTGAACCTGGCCTCCACCCACAAGGTGGCCCAGGTACACAACCTGACTCTGCCCTATCTGGCACTTTGTGGCCTTGATAGTCAGGCCTGCTTTCTGCAGGGCCTGCAAAACATTTCTGAGGTGGACCAGGTGATCCTCCCAGGTGGAGCTAAAGACAGCAATATCATCTAGATATGCTGCACTATAGGCTTCCAGACCTGTAAGGACTGTATTCACCAACCTCTGAAAAGTGGCAGGTGCATTCTTCAGACCAAAGGGCATTACTACAAATTGATAATGCCCACTAGGGGTTGAGAATGCTGTCTTTGGCTTTGCATCATCAGCTAGTCTGATCTGCCAGTAGCTAGCTGTCAGGTCAAATGTGCTTAG
The DNA here is from genome assembly GCA_963921515.1 of Calotriton arnoldi. NCBI lineage: Eukaryota > Metazoa > Chordata > Amphibia > Caudata > Salamandridae > Calotriton > Calotriton arnoldi. The sequence goes on along the minus strand of CAWUFW010009235.1, from coordinate 571,139 downwards.
ATACTTGGCTGAGGCCAAAGTGTCTATTAGCTCATCTGCCCTAGGTATTGGATGGGCATCAGTCCTAGTGACTGCATTGAGACCCCTGCAGTCCACACAAAACCTCATCTCTCTTTTCCCACCACTGGTGTGAGGTTTTGGCACAAGGACCACTGGACTAGCCCAAGGGCTATCTGAGGGTTCAATAACTCCCAAATCCAACATTTTCTGGACTTCTGTCCTGATACAGTTCCTGACATGGTCAGGTTGCCTATAAATCTTGTTTTTAATAGGCAGACTGTCCCCAGTGTCCACTTCATGAGTGCACCAGGTGGTCTGACTTGGAGTCAGAGAGAACATATGTCTGTACTGATTGAGCACTTGTCTACAATCAGTTTGCTGCTGAGCAGTGAGGCTGCCTGCCAAGGCTACACCATCCACTGACCCATCATCAGGGTTCTGTGAGAGCAGGTCAGGGAGTGGGTCACTCTCTTCCTCCTGTCCCTCATCAGTAGCCATGAGCAAGCCCATGTCTGCCCTGTCCACATATGGTTTCAATCTGTTGACATGGAGAACCCTGTGGGGACTCCTGGGTGTTCCTAGGTCTACTAAGTAGGTAACCTCACCCTTCTGTTCAACAATGGTATGGGGTCCACTCCATTTGTCTTGGAGAGCTGCTGGGGCCACTGGCTCCAACACCCACACCTTCTGTCCTGGCTGGTAAACAGTCAGTACAGCCTTTGGTCATGCCAGGCTTTTGAAGTTCCTGGCTAGCCTCAAGGTTTTTAGTTGCCTTTTCATGTACTCAGCCATCCTGGAGCGGAGACCAAGTACATAGTCCACTATGTCTTGCTTTGGGGGCTTGAGAGGTAACTCCAATCCTTCCTTCACCGAGCACAATGGACCCCTGACAGGGTGACCAAACAAAAGTTCAAAAGGGCTGTAGCCAACCCCCTTTTGAGGCACCTCCCTGTATGCAAATAAAAGGCAGGGCAAGAGTATGTCCCATCTTCGCCTAAGCTTCTCTGGGAGCCCTTTAATCATGCCCTTCAAGGTTTTGTTGAATCTCTTAACTAAACCATTGCATTGTGGGTGATAGGGTGTGGTGAACTTGTAAGTCACTCCACACTCCTTCCACATTGCTTTCAAGTATCCCGACATAAAGTTAGCACCCCTGTCTGATACAACCTCCTTAGGGAAGCCCACTCTTGAGAAAATTCCCAGGAGGGCTATTGCCACCACAGGTGCTGTAGTGGTCCTAAGGGGAATAGCCTCTGGGTACCTGGTGGCATGATCCACTACCACCAGGATAAACCTGTGCCCAGATGCTGTTTGTGGATCCATGGGACCAACAATGTCAATCCCCACCCTTTCAAAGGGAACCCCCACCACAGGTAGTGGTATCAGGGGGGCCTTTGTAGTGCCACCTGCCTTGCCACTGGCCTGGCAGGTTACACAGGAGCGAAAAAACTCCTTGGTGTCTTCAGACATGTGGGGCCAGTGAAAGTGAGGGACAATTCTGTCCCAAGTCTTGTTCTGGCCCAGGTGACCTGCTAAGGGAATGTCATGGGCTAGGGTCAATAGGAAGCCCCTGAACTTCAGAGGTATAACCAACCTCCTGGTGGCACCAGGCTTGGGGTCTCTACACTCTGAGTACAAGAGTCCATCATCCCAATACACTGTATGGGGACCACTAGCTTTCCCAGCAGCCTCAGCAGCGGCTTGCTGTCTGAGGGCTTCAAGAGAGGGGCAGCTCTGCTGCTCCTGGCTCAGATCTGCCCTGGAAGGGCCCCCTGTCCCTAAGAACTCAACCTGATCAGGCTCAAGCTCCTCTGGGACAGTTCCTTCCTCAGGACTGAGATCATCTCCCTGAAGAGACTGATCTTCCTTCTGAGCCAAGGGGGAAGGCACTGCCTTTACCCTACTACTCCTCTTCTTGGAGGGCACTTGGTCCATTATTCCAGAATCCAAGGCCTGTTCAGTGTTAGACATTTTGGCCTGTGACCTGGTCACAGCAAACACATCTGCAGGGATGTCCAGCATTTCTGCATGGGTCCTGAGCTCCACTTCTGCCCAAGCTGAAGTTTCCAGATCATTGCCAAGCAAGCATTCCACTGGTAGGTCTGCACTTACCACAACCTTCTTAAGGCCAGTTACCCCTCCCCAGGAGAAGTTAACAACTGCCAGAGTATGGTCTGTTCTGACATTGCTAGCATTGGTCACTTGGTACATTTCACCAAGTATAATCTGCCCAGGATCCACAAGATCTTGTGTCACCATGGTGACACTTGCTCCTGTGTCCCTAAATGCCAAAGCCTCTTTTCCATTTATTAATGGCTGTTGCCTGTACTTGCCCAGATTACTGGGACTCACAGAGGAGGTCACATCCATGCCTCCATCACAGTCTAGGACAGCCTGAGTGAGTTCTCTGACTAGGTCAGAGCCCATCTCCTTACCCAGGGTCAACCCTACTAAACCCTTGGCTTGTGTAGTCCCACCACCAACTGTAACTGCACTAGGGGGAGCAGGTGCCTTAGGGGCATTGGTGGGGGCTGGAGTAGAGTCTTTGGACTTGGTGCAATCACTGGTCCAGTGGGTCTTTTGCTTACAGACCTTGCACCATGGTTTCTTTTGGCCTTTCCCTTTGTTAGACTGTGAATCCCCACCTGAAGAAGATTTTTGGGGGCCTTGAGAAGACTTCTGGTCTTTACCCTTCTCCCCACCCTTATCAGAGTTCTTAGAATCTTGCTTCTTTGGGTCACCACCTTGGTTCTGTACCTTCTGCCTCACCCTGGTTCTGACCCATTTGTCTGCCTTCTTTCCCAATTCTTGGGGAGAGGTCAGATCAGAGTCCACCAGGTACTGATGCAACAGCTGATTTTGACAGTTATTAAGAATCTGCTCCCTCATGATAAGATTGTACAATCCTGTGAAGTCACATACCTTACTGCCCATCAACCAACCTTCCAGAGCCTTAGCAGAACAATCCACATAGTCTACCCAGTCTTGAGTCTGTGCTTTTGGGTATCTCTGAACTTTAACCTGTATTGTTCAGTTGTTAGGCCAAACCCATCAATCAGAGCACTCTTCAAGACTTTGTAATTGTCAGCATCCTCTTCTCTTACAGTGAGGAGCTTGTCTCTACCTTTGTCTGCAAAGGAGAGCCACAAGATTGCTGCCCACTGCTCCTGAGGGACCCTCTGTACTTTACAGGCCCTCTCCAGCGCAGTTATCCATTTGTGGATGTAAATCCCCACTCTGGTAGGGAGGGACAATCTTGCTCAGGTTTCTATGGTCATAAGACCTTTCCCTATCTCTGGGGAAATTGCTGCCACCATGGGACTCTAGTCCCATCTTTTTTCTTTGCTTTTCAAGCTCTAGGGACTCCCTGTCTATAGCCAACTGCTCTCTTCTGAGCTTCAACTGAGCTTCTCCATATCTGAGCAGTCTCTTTTTCCTTTCATGAGAGGATTCCCTCCTATGAGAGGAAACAGAGGTCCCTATTGAGGTGTCAGAGTGGTTAGACTCCTGAGAATGAGATCTAGGCCTTTTGGGCACACTCACAATTCTTCCTGGGGGGACAAAGGGGAGGTCACTCTGATCCTCCTCCTCCTCCACAGGAGGAATTGGGTTTTCCAGGTCAAGGTCATTTTCACCTTCCTGGCCAGTTTCAGAGGGGGGGCCCTGGGTTTCTTCACCCCTGACCCCTTCCTCATCTTCTGCCCCACCCTGTCTGCCTACCCCTTCAGACCCTAGGGGCCTGCTGAGATCATCTGACAGTAGCACCTCCCTGAGGTGTTGCGTGCTGGCACTTTTGCCTGTCTTCAGCTTCCTAGTATTGCCAATGCTCTCAATTCCAAGAATGGGAGATTATCATACTTGGAGGGAAGAAGCCCACTGGCTTCTGGCAAGGACTCACTGGGTCCTGGCTTTGAAGACATTACTAGTGAGGTGTGGTGTATGCACTACATACTCTAGTGTGGCCTACTAAACTCTCTTGAGTTGTAGAAAGGGTGTGCTATCCCTTAACACACAACTCTAAGTTCAGTAGAACTTACTGTATCCTAAGCTTGATTTATATGTACCTAAGGTACCCTTAGTGGTTTTCAGTTGATCAATTCAATTGAGATTATCTGGTAAAACAATAGCAAGCTGGAATCCCACACGCTGCACACCAATGTGAGAAGTTGGCCTGGTATATGCTATCCACTAATTATAGTGGGCACCTTGCACCAGTCCAAACAACCCCTTATTGGAGATAGGTTAAAGACAACCTTTATTGAAAGCTATCCTAGTGGTAGCTATGGAGAGCAGCCTTCAGGCTAAGTCTTGAAGGCATGTAAAGCAGCTTGTTTTACCGGTCTATAATCTCTTGAGTGACCAAATGAAAGAGGACCACACCAGGTTTATATTCAAAATATATGTATTTATTGCTAAACACACCCCTCTAGTCTCTTTATGAGGCTAGAGTTCGAAGTACATAAGTTATAAGTTAGTTATCAACAGTAATAGCACAAATACACGTTTGAGCCCTAGGGGTGTACCAAACCATATACCAATAAAGTGGTATAAGAACCACGACTGAGCTAGACACAAGGCCTAGAGCCTGTAGAAGTGCTTGGACCACAAGGAACCACCCAAGGTAGTGACACAGGGGACCCACGGGGGACGCGTGCAGTGTGAGAACACAGCCGCGAATCGCCGTTGACTTCTATGGGGAAAGTCGCGGTTTGAATTTTAAAGAAAAGGGACACTTAGAGGAAGACTTGGAGCAAACCCCTTTAGAACTGGGTTGTTCTAGAGTCTATACCCATGGGAGCACCGGAGTACTCGAGTTACCTCACCCAGGGAAGCCGGGTGCATAGGTGTCTTTCGGGGTCGGATTTCGTCGTCGTTTTCAATGGCGATCTGCTGCAAAGTGCTGCTGGCGGCCAAGTCGAAAGTGTTCGGGTGGATCCAATGGTGGATTGAAGATCTGAAGAACCTGAAAGCAGAGGGGACAGAGTCTGGGTCACTAGCCAGTGACCAGGAAGGCGATGAGCGGATGCCCACCGATGTCAGGTGCTTCAGGTAGGTTGACAGTCGTCTTGACTCTTCAGCCACGAGGTCCAGTAGGCGTCGACGACAACTAGGAGCTGGATTCGAGCTGTCCCACGACGTCTGTCGATTGCAGGGGTATTGGCGACCGGATTGGACCCAACAAGCCTTGGCAACGGCAAGTCTCGTGGAAATAGAAGAAGGATGGTGGTGCAGACCAGCAAGGTCTGAGGGACTCACCCAGCGAGGGTAAGTCAGGGCACGCCTGGAGCAACCAGGGAAGCCCAAGCAGAAGAAGATTGGCCTTCGGGAGGGCCCACTAGCCAACGGACTAGTGACCGCAAAGGAGCCTCAAGTGGACGTACTTAGAGCTGGCTCACGGGACACTCGTGGAGTGGAGGCCAGTGATCTTCGGTGCAGTCAGTGCTGGAGGCGGGGGATACTCGGAGCCCAAAGCACAACTTCGTGGGAGAGGATGCACTTGCAAATGTGCTTGGTGTCCAGGGGTCACGGTTCCCCTTACCCACGACAGCTACGGGCCTCAACTTTGCTGGGGACTCAGGGCAGCCTCGGGGAAGTCTGGAAATCCACCTCTGGTGATGCAAAGACTTCGGCGTCCGGCGGGAGCTTCAGCGATGCAGACCGGACAATTGCTTTGTTGGTGCCTGCCAAGCAGGGGAGTCACTCCTTGACCCCAAGGGAGATTCTTCAGTCCTCTAATCTTAAAGTAGAGCGTCGAAGGTCCAGGATTCTGTATCAGAGTTTCGTCCAGGTAAATCTAAAGTCCTAAGGACTGGGGTCCCATACTTATACTAAGTTAGGGGGTTGGACATACTCTGGGGACCCACCTAGGGAGGGTCAGGGAAGAGGGGTGGTTACACCCATTCCCTTTGTCCAGTTTTGCGCCAGAGCAGGGGCTGGAAGCCCCTGAACCAGTTTGAACTGGGGTATGCACAGGGACACCAAATGTGCCCCCAGTGCAGGACTTCAAAGCACCAGAGAGTGCTCCCGCCCAGCCCCAATACACATTATCCTGTATGGGGAGGTGGTTACACCTCCCTGGGACAGGAAACCTATTGTCCAGGCCTCCCTGCCGGAGTTTCAGTCAGCAGCAGGAGGCCAGACCCGTGTCTGTGGCAGCGGCATCCATTTTGTGATGCCAGGGCTTGGAAAGAAGTTACCGGGTAGGCCGGTGTGTACATGTCTCTCCTCTAGAAGGGTGGAATGCTACCCCCGCCGCCAGAACTGGCGGGGGGTAGTATTCCAAGATGTTTGACACCAAACATGACATGTTTCCGTGCAGCCATCCCAAAGTTAGCATTTAACGCGAGGTTATAATGCGCTTAAGAGTATATGGTCAGGCTGCACTACAAACAGCATCAGAGAAGGGTCTCCGAACGCTGCAGAGGGGCTCTGCTAATGCAGGGGCACCCTCTCACATAGGAACCGAGCATTCTGCCTTCAGGATTGATAAGGCCTGCCATAGGAGTGACTTATAGGTTTATATGTGTGTATGTATGTAGTGATATAGGTAACCTATATCACAGTAAGGGGTGCATGCACCACATTACCCAGGCTGCAGTAGCAGACCTGTGGTGTCCTTTTGGCTGGCTGTCCAGGGGTGGCATAATACATGCTTCAGCCCCTGGCAGGCCTCTGAGGTACCTATGCCCTGGGTACATAGTATACCATATACTAGGGACTTACAAGGGCACTCCAGAATCCAGTCAGAGATGTGCCTAAGGCACATGGAAACCATTTTAGAGAGGAAGCGGCTAGGCTGGGGTTCTGATTAGCAGGGCCCCAGCCAGACTAAAGTCGAAAAACAGTGAAGCATCAGCAAAAAGTGGGGGTACCCATGTGAAGCAGATCCTACTCTCCTACAGGAACAATCCCTGTTTTCTTTTAAAAGAACAGACAGTCTGAAGGCCCGACTGGTCTCAACACGCCCAAGACAACCCCACACCCCAAGGAACAACACTGTCCTCAATGCATGGGGCCTCCCCAACATAGTGGGCCATTATCCCTGTGGGAACTGCTGCGTCTGCCACCTCACCCTAACTATAAAATCTTTAGAATTGGAGGAAGGCAAAACATGGTACCTCAGAAAACACACTAATTGCAACTCCACACATGTCATTTACCTGATTGAGTGCCCTTGTGGCCTCCGTTATATTGGCATGACCAGTAGGAAAATTAAGACCAGAATCGGAGAACACCGAAGCAACATACGCTGCAAAAGGAACACAACCAGAATGACGGACCACTAAATTCTGAGTGGACACACACCCAACGACTTGAGGTGGGTTGTGATAGAACAAATCGAGATGACCACCATGACAGATGAGAATCTCCTATTACAAAAAGAACAGCGCTGGATCTACCGCTTGTCAACCCACGAGACCGGGTTAAATGACAATGTCCCATGGAATGCGTTAAACAACCGCTAACTTTTTCCTGTTCTCACTGGATAGAGGGATAGGGTAGGCAGATAGTACCTCCTATCACTAAGGGTCAATACGCTTTAACCTCCCCAGCCCAGCACTACACCACGGCTTTCCCAGACCACCTATGCCATACCAGTACATTCGGTTATAGCTACTAAATCACAAATCCATCGACAATCACCCAATAGGTGGCCACACATATTGGGAACACACTAACCTGCGGACTCTTAATCTAAATCCGGGTAGTTCCCTTTCCTTCTCCCCAGGTACTCACACCCTGTTAGCACGGGCCTCCTTGCATACACCTTCCAACATACGACACTGACCCCTTGTATGTTGTTTATAACAGGGTACCTAATGAGAACATCCATCCGGTCTTCCCTCCCTGTTCTTTGCGAGAATGTCACCACGGGGTCCCTAGTACACTATGGCCCCGTGCATAGATTACAGTAGAATAACATCAACCAGTCTCCCCCTTTTTTAGTGATATATCATTTCTTTTAATCTCACATGAAGTCAGGGGACACACCCCCCGGGTTATGTATACTTAGGGGACACCCACCTCCTCATCAGACCTGAACCACACAGTCTATATAGCTGCCAAGGTTTCAGATTGCTACGTGTGACATTTTCAAAATGTCAGTGTAATTATGAGTGACATTTCAACGACTAGGAATGACACTTTCTTGCAAGCAAAATCAAGCAATAAAGATGAGGGGAACATATAAATATCAGAAATTACACCCATTTGAGCAACAAGAAATTACAAGAACATCTTAAAAGTGCTGCAAAGCACCAGAAATGGTCTCTGTCCACATGGGACCTGGCCCAACAGGAAGGATGTGTGAGGCACCAACATGAACAAGTTACCCACGGAGTCATCTCAGTTGCCTAAGTGTCACACTGTCTCAGGTGACACGTGCAGACAGGCTGTCGAGCACCATTCTGCATTATCTTCACAGGCTGAGGCTGGTGCAGTAATCTCCCATACAACATAGATGATAGCTTATGGCTGTCAGAAACCTGTTTTAAATTACCCCCGGCAGTTTCGAGAAATAAACTACAAACGTAAAGGAAGGCACAGAAACACACACTTGGTCACAGCTATTATCATTCTTTTAGCACTACAGTCACAGGGACAGTGACAGTGCATACCATACTGCATACTGCATACATGCTGTTTTGAACATGTCCGGTTTTTAACATGCTGTAGAATACAGGCTGTTCATTAAGACATCACATGACATTCACTGCAGACTATGTATGTTAACATTTCTAAAAGGAGAGGTGTGGTGCAGCGGCCAGGGCAGCTGACTTCGGAGCACAGTCCTCACGGTTCGATCCCCGGCTCCGGCGGCAGCTCAGCTCAGCAGCATGTGACTCTGGGCAATAGCTCACTTAATTTCCACGACGGCCCCCAGCGCCTGGAGACCCGTAAGGGTGAGTAGTTTGCGCTTTACAAATATGGATTTACATTTATTTACATTTAAAAGGTGGAGGTAAAGGGATGAGAAGGAAGAAGAGAAAAAACTGAAGGAGGGAGAGGAGAGAGAAGGAGGGAGACAATGGGAGTGGGGTGAGAGGGGAGGAGGTAGACAAAAGGAGGAGAGAGGGAAAGAGATAAAAAAAGAAGGGGTATAGGTGAGATTGGAGGAGAGAGAGAGAGATGGACAAAAGCAGAAATGGAAGGGGAAATGCAAATGTGAGGCACTTGATATGGCTATTGCCGCAAGTAAATATATCCAGATGTGCGCTGGCCAGCTCAGTTAATTTAGAGATAAGATCTCAGTTATGGGATGGAAAACTGATGTGCTCTGCTGTGAATTACTGTACTGTTCCCTGGAAGCTGGCCAGCGCCCTGCACCTTCCGAGTACAGTGATAAGTATTGTCAGTGGACCCCCAAATGTGAGTCATGCAACACGTGTTCCATCTTTGCTGAGGGTCCCCATCTTTATGTGCCCCACAGGTTCCACTGTGCATGCTAAACTAGTACACGCATGCTAGGATAAACGAAATGCTTCTGGACATTGAGGTTGCAAGGAAGTGGTGAGCAGTAATGGTTCAGGTGCGACAACACATCCTTTATATGTTTGCTTTGTGCTCTAAATTTAAAGAGACAGTGGGCAGTCTGAGTTTCAGACTCTTCTCCTTCGAGCCGGTGGAAATTGCTTTCACACTGAGCACTTTCCCAGCTTCTGAGAGACAAATCCAAGGTTACCAGACACAGAATGTCGATTCTTTCGAAAAGCATGCTGCATGCATTAAAAAAAAAAACTTTCGTAGCCCTGTGGGGGCTCCAGGGGGCAGTAGCAGGGTGACAGGTGAGCATTGTGCAGGCATCAGTTGGCATGCATTGGCAGATACACACCCTCAGACTGAACCCCGAGTCTCTGCTTCTCCGGTTATTATATTTCTAAACAGAAGGAAAACGTCCGGGAGGCTTCCAGGCTAGCTTCTGGCAATTCTAGGCCTGTGACAGGGAGCCCAGGGACCAGAGTGCAGCCTGATCGGATCTGTGCCTGCGAAGCAGATCCGGAGGGGCGTGGAGCACAGGAGGGGTGCTCGGGGACGGGTCGGAAGGTACAGGTCTTCTCACTGAGCCTCCCCCCTGGGCATGGAAATGCTAGTGATTAGGGAAAGTCTTCAGGGAAGAATGCAGCGGGCGGGTGTGAATACACAGTGGGACATTTTCAGGCGTGGAGCAGAGTAAAATTAGGTTATTTACATAGTAAAGGGTGTCAACATCCTTGCCATAACATCAACGCATTTCATATTTCACTTCCACGTTTGTAATCGAAAGAGGCCCACTCCGCAGTAACTCGAGCTCAAGCAACCGCAGCAATTACCGATTGCCGCCTGCTTCCTCACAGAGTCCTCTGGGCCAGGCCTGGACTCGGGTTCAGTGAAAGTCATGGCCACTGCTGCTGCACTGGTCACTCCAGTCTGCCTCTCCGTGCAATTTAAATTGCCGTGGGCGGCGCAGCCGGGGCTCAAATATTTACTGCAGGTCAGATGGACAAACTGAGGCATGGGGCAGCCAGCGGTGTGCGTAGGAAGCGCTGCCACCCCAATGATTTTATGTAAAGTAGCCCAGCCCCTCCCACAAGTCAACTCGTAGCAGGACGTCATGTGACGTTCGGTCCCCCACTGCGCATAACTCAGTGTTTCTGCTACTGCTAACTCAGCCAGACCAGCGAGCCCAAGTATGATACTGGAGCCGCATGTGCTTCCAGCTGCCACTCCAGTTTAACAGTTTTAGGCAGGCTAACTGCTTGAGTGACAGTTGTGGCACTATGCTTATAATGCATTTCAGTGCGGTGATGCGGAGCACCGCACTGAAATGCGTTAGTCTAACGCCTGATGCGTGATACTTGGCAGGACCGAGTCTGTTTTCTCTGCCCATGCTGTAAGAGACCACCACTCCCCCGTATGACGTCACGCCGTCCGGCGCCGTGATGCAAACGCTGCTAATCACTGGCGGTACTTGGCAGGAGAACACGCATAAAATGCCGACCTTCCCGCACTTCCCCACACCGATGGGATCCCGATCAGAAGGCTGGAACAGGTATGAGAAGCGGGCAGACTACCTTGACGAAGTAAGTAGGGCTCTAGGGCCCGCATTTCCGACTCAATGCGAAGGACCCCACCGAGACACGTAACACCCCCAGTAGTGGGTCATGTATATTTTTTATTTTTCCTCTACACTCTCAGCATGTGACTATAGGTCCTGCCCCCTCACGGGATTCATGGTGCTCGTGATGAAAATCTCATCGTAAGCATTTCTCTCATAACTCAAAAAAGATCGCCATGGCTACGAATATGCTCACAATATCGCATATATTCCGGTAGCATAAAACGTTTGTGCACCAGTGCCACCCTCCGTCTCACTTCCGCATTATCCGCATAACGATCGGACACGGCGCCTAGAATGTCACAGTTATTTTGTGCAGAACCGTGAAGCAACCATTTCTATATGATCATGTGTATGTGCGTTCTGTTTGTCTCTTTTTTTCAATACAGGTTTCAAGCAACATAAGGAGGACACATCCTCCATCTTCACCGCACCTTAGCATGTACGGCACCATCATTGGTCACATAAACTACACCTGACCATCACGTCCATTCACTTAAAACACTAGCACATAGGTCCTGAAGAAAGCCAGCAAATGCAGCAGTCTGGCTGAAACATGTAGACCTGACCTCTTACCACAGGATATTAGAGACATAATTTAATCTCTACACATATCCGTCTTTCTCTGTTTTTAACACTGCCATTGGGCCCACCATTAAAATATTTACCTTTAGTCAAAAGGGACCCATTGGACAGTTTTTAAACTTCACCTCCACAGCACCACTTTGCACCCACACACAAAAAAACCAGCTCCGCTGTAACTCAGGCGTTGTAGCACACCCGATGTGAACTCGGCCCCTTGGGTGGGACCCGATGATGAAGCATTCCACCAACTCGGTTGGTGGGTGAGGGTTTTCATATAAAACAAATGGTTTTCCACACATGAACTTCTACCTTCTAAAGTGTGAGCTAGTTCTTCTTGATATCTAATATTACCTTTCCAGAGACTCACACGAAGTAGCCTAATCCCTAGTCCCTCTGCCAACATGTCTTAAACCTCACTTTTCTCTGGCAGCTTCACTATTCACCGACTGCTCAGAATGTTGGACCTCGCCAAATATAAAACAGCAACCTTTCACAAGTAGATACATACCTGAGTCACGAGAGCACGCAGACCTTTAAACTTGACAGAGTGCACTTCTCATTGCAAGCAGACACCTAAATTTATACGGCCTACTTCAAGTGTACCTTTCCAGAGACTCATAGGAAGTAGCCTAATCCCTAATCCCTCTGCCAACATGTCTTAAACCTCACTTTTCTCTGGCAGCTTCACTATTCACCGACTGCTCAGAACGTTGGGCCTAGCCAAATATAAAACAATAACCCTTCCCATGTCACTGTTGTATGTATCACCATGTTTCCGAAGGCTTCAATGTGTGTGTCTGTGCCTTTTCCTAGGACATGATACATAAAAAGAAACCTTGAAATAGTAGAATATCTGTGTTTCAGACCGTATGCTCTCTGTGTTTCTGTACAGAAGGTAAATAAAAAACAACAAACGGCAGACCAAGGTCAAGCACATTCAATCCATAAGTACTAATAGTTCATACAATGGTGCAATCTCTTCCCACACCTGCCGTCCAAAGGTGTGATACCGGAACCAATTTTAAACAGAAAATGGAAGGTGCACTCTCTTTGAGTAAAGTCAATCTGCAGCAATAATATATTCAAAAAAATCTTCTTTTGTTCAGTACATCTTTTTATTATAAAAAAAAAAACTGGCACTCAGCCAACGCGTTTCGTTCCCATTTCTTTGCCAGGGGAACTTCGTCAGGGCTGTAACATTATAAACAAAGTATCACATTTAATACAACATAGCACAACATAAAAACAAAAAATATACATGTATGACAACATAAACAGAACTTGAAATGACCCAACCTCTTATAACAAACGAACAACAACATAATCTAAGTGACCACCATTAAATTGCAACAACATCAAAACTCCACATATGAAGTATTAACACCAATACATTAGAAATCTAAATGATCAAATGACCAATGCTACTTTAAACATATAACAAACTAAAGAATAAACATAAAATAACCCAAAGAAAAAAAGAAAAAAGGGATAAATCACACATATTACAATACAATACGAATTAGCAATATAATAACGTAAAAAACATACAAATGCAGACCCTGCTTCATTTCCGGCCAATTATATTAAATCAAATTCATGTTATTCATACCTAAAATACAAAATCTAATTTAAAACACATATGGATGATAACCCACTTCTGAGAGAAGCCAATACCAATTAGAAGCTATATTTTATAATTCTCACCTCTTATGTCACAAGAGTTACAAGCAAATTGGGTGTAAGCTAAATCTCCAGATCCAATATCATCAATAACCTTATTAAGAAAAAGGGAAAAAGGAAGAAAATAGAATAAGAATAAGTAAAGGAGAACAAGACAATAAAAGCCAAGAATGGCCGCAAAGAAAAATCCCATAAGATTTAAACATTAGAACACCAAACTTATGTCAATAAAAGGACACCCTATGTGAGTCAAGTATAACATACAGCTCACCTTTCGTATGGCAATGTCTTTGATAAATTTTATGCGGCAGGAAAAAGGACCTCCCCCATAGATAAATGTAAACGATTTCTAAATAGAAAGATGGATGGAGACGCTGGTGAGATTTCACCTTGATACTGAGAAATCAAACTTATAAATAACGACATCCATGCATAAACAGTAAGTGTAAACTCACCTCACTATTCCGAAAATAAACGGAGGTGTGAGCTTATTATCCACAATCGAACTTAATAATAATTTGTTCTTTATCCACATCAAAAATATATCTGCGGAAAGGCGTGGGAACTGTAAAAACAAATGATTTAAATAAAAACCCAACCTTAGAAATATATCAGGCTCAAAGAATCATCCAAGGAGAATATAACCCACACAGTCTTAAGTCCAAAAACCATTTTTCAACCGTTGTTCATAATTTATCAAGAATGAGCAACAAAAGGTTCATAATATCCAACAACACTACCACTAAAATCTACTGTGTCATAAAAGGAGGCAAAAACGGATAGTATACAATCCCACAAAGTGGATATGTAGTGCCCTTTTCGCAAGAACATGCCTCACCAATCTCGACAGAGCAAGTATGACATGTATAATAGACGGTCCAACACACATGCGAAAGCGTAAAGTATTCCAAGCTACAGGGCTCTTTTACGAGATGCCGAATAACCAAAAGGGTGTCCCCCTGTTGATAATATGAATCTTTGGACTAAGGAAGTACCATTCATATTTGGCAAATGCTTGATCAGTATGTAACATACATGCTAAAAATAACAAATTTTTTAAGAATAGACCAACTGTTATTAAAGAAAAACACTACCCCGTATCGAGCTTATGCAAACACATATAATCGCAAAAAGACTTGCTAACCAATCCAAATATAACTCTATCCTGTGAGCACCATAAACTAAGGGGTCAGCCTTAGCTTACCTAATTAACGGGACGGTCCTCCATACATGGCATCATAACCAGTAGCGAACCGAACATCGGTCGGGAGCGTTATTTAAACATCCCGGGCAATCAAGATCACAGCTGAACCCTGTGATCATGTGACCTATGATGCACTCGTCAAGAGATGTTTAAGGAGTACAAGGCGAACACGGCAGCCATCTTGTAGTTACGATGGCTTACATCCAAGATGATTTACTAATAGCCATATTAAATCTAATATTGGCATATGAACGTCATAATCAAACGATTAGCTCTAACTCGCCTAATGGCCAGGACAGTCCTCCATAAATGACATCGTTAATAGCCGCGAACCGAAAACTGCTCGCGAATGTTATTTAGGAAACCCAGGCACACGTGATCTAAATTGCGGTCATATGACCTATAATGTGCTCGATCGATAAATGATAAGCAAATGTAAAGAAACATAGCAGTCATCCTATGATAATTAAGATATGACCTATGATGTACCCGATCGATGGGTAATATACAGATACAAAACGAAAATAGCGGCCATTTTAAGATGGTGAAGATTGAGTTTATCAAGAATGGTTTACAAAAAGGAAATAATCCTAATATATTCGAAAAGCTCGATGATCATAATCATGATATTATAAATTGGAAAATAAGAATTATCCAATCTAAAATTAGAATTAAAACTACCCACGTGTAATTTTAAAGATAAATAATCCCCAACTTAACAAGATAGCAAAGAGTTCACTAAAAGTCACCAATAACGACTTCAATTTATAATAAATAGAAAATGTAACAATGTATAGCAATGACTAAAAGTCTCATTAGAGATCTAAATGGAAAATATAAAGATTGAAAATTAAAAATTAACAAATTGAGAAAGGGGAGGAGGGGGTGGGGGAGGATAAGGTAAGACCAGATTAAACCGACTCCATCTGTCCCAATAGATCAAATAAATGCAGTTATGCAAGAAAATGGTGGAATTCATTATCAGTATTGTGCCCCATGTATGTGGCACGTAAACGGCAAATCCATTTTGCCTCTAACTGTCTGACCTTCAGTTCTCTATTTCCACCCCTATCCATAGCTGGCACATGGTCAATGCCATGAAACCAGAAACTGGTATTATTCAGATGTTTCTCCTTGTAATGATTAGTAAGGGGATACCGGCTATCGTTATTAAGGAGCGCCCTCCTATGTTCTTGAATTCTTGTTTTTAAGGGGCGCACCGTACTGCCAACATAAATAATGCCGCAGTCACACCCTAATACATAGATTACGTGAGTAGTATTGCAATTGATGAAATATTTGATGATATGAGACCCAGAGTTATTGTAATTAAAACTGGTAATCTTATTCCGGCCATAAGGACAAACATTGCAGTGTGTGCAAGTGTAAAAACCCAAGGGTTTAGAAGGTAACCAGGTTTCATTGCTTTTGCTATTTGTCACATAACTTGGACATAGGGCATCACGTAATGTTCTTCCTCTGCGAAACGTTATCGTGGGTACATTCGAAATGCAGTTTTTCAAGCCGGGCACATCTCGTAATAACCCCCAATGTTTCCTTAGAATATTCCTCACCGTGTTACTATTGATGTTAAATTGTGTAACAAGGCTGACTGGTCTCTTGTTGGCTATTTGTTTTTGTCCTGTAGGGGTATCACGTAACGTGTATTCCCTAGTTATATGCTTAGCTTTGACAAGTGCCTTATTCAAGATCTCCTTTTTGTACCCTCTTTTAAGAAATCTTTTTTCACAATCTTGTACATTTTTCCAATAATTTTCCTCCTCACTACAATTTCTGCGAATACGCGTTATCTCCCCAAATGGGATGTTATTGATAACACTATGCGAGTGGGCACTTACCGCATGAAGCACTGCATTACAGGCTGTTTCCTTCCTATAAAGTGTGCTTTCTATCTTCTGGTTTTTGATATAGAATTGAATATCCAAGAAATTGATTTTAACTTTATCGCTATTCATGGTGAACCTCACATTGTATTCATTTGTATTAAGATAACAAAAATACTCATGTAATTGATCAGTTGAGCCTGCCCAAAGGCAAATGATGTCGTCTATGTACCTCCCCCAAAAAACGATGTGTTCAGTCCAAGGGGAGGCACATCGGCTCCAGGCGTGCTCCCTCTCAAACCAGCCCATAAAAAGGCCGGCGTAAGAAGGAGCAAACCTGGAACCCATCGCAGTGCCAAGTATCTGCTGAAACCAGCTACCATCATGAAGAAAAAAATTGTTATCCAAAATGAGATTGATCATCTCCATGACCATCTCATTGTACTCATACATGTTTGCACTTTCTGTATCCAGAAATGTTCCTACTGCCAGGGTCCCAAACTTCTTAGATATACATGTATACAACCCTACCACATCAAAGGTTACAAAGCTTAGTTCGTCCGACCACTCAAAGTTGTTTAACTTGACAAGTATATCCTTACTGTCTCGAATATATGATGGCAGGCTGCTAACATGTCTCTGAAGCCTAATGTCTACAAATTCTGAGATCTTCTCAGTAGGCGAGCCCACCCCCGAAATTATCGGGCGTCCAGGGGGAAAGTCCCCCCTTATGGACTTTAGGCAAAACATAAATACAAGGATATGTAGGACAATGAACTCTGAGATACCCGAATTCATCATCCGTGAGGAGGCCAATCTCCTTCCACTCACTGAGCTTCAAATTGATCAACTGTGTGAGATTCTGGATGGGGTTGATACCAATTTTGCGATAACATTGTCGATCATTGAGTTGTCGATCTATCTCTGACATATAGTCAGAAGTATTCATAACCACAACATTACCGCCTTTGTCTGCTTCTCTTATAACGATATTACTATCCATTCTCAGTCTATTCAAAGCTTCCCTTTCCTTGGCGGTAATGTTGTGGTTAACCTTAGTTGAGGATTTACTTGTCAACTCCATCTTGTGTAGGTCTTTAGCGACCCTGTCAGAAAATACATCTATATTTGAGTGGTAATTGTAGGAAGGCACAAATTTAGACCCAGGTTTTAACCCACTACAGATGTTAGGTACTTGGTCAATGTCCAACTCCCTTACTAGGGTCGACATTTCTGGGTTGTCGACACCATCGAGGCTCATTAAGAGTTGTACATTACGAATTTCTCCAATAGTTTGGCTATCGAAACATGGCCCTTCCTTAAGTTCCATATCATCATGTCCATGTTGTGTAAAGAAATCCTTCAATTTTAACATTCTGACAAATTTAAATACATCAATGTGGACATTTGTTTGATCACCACTTTGAGTTGGACAAAAGTTTAAACCCTTACCAAGGATCGAGATTTCGTCTTTGTCCAATACTTTATTTGACAGGTTTATGATCTTTAAATCATTTTCATTAACATCATCAATACATACTTCACCATCACTTATCGTAATCCCATTAATCATTTTGGTCTTGTTCCAGAATTCCCCTTGTTCATGGAACCTCGTCCTATTCCTGTACCGGCCTTTGACTCTCCTTCCCCCCCTACGGGTTTTGTCTGAACTCTTTTTTGCTGGAGTCGACTGCTTATCCTTACTTTGGCGAGCTCCCTCTGAAAAGCGGAAGCTCCTTCTACTAAAGGGATATCCTGGACTATATTAGAGGCTACACTACTGAGTGACGAGGATGAGGCGCTGCTAACGGAATGTACCTCCTCACTAACCTCCCTCTCCTCCCGAGATCTTTTTCTATCTTCATTTGACTGGAGATTATCACATTTTTTAGCGAATGTATAAACTCGCCCGTCTCTATAGTCTCTATCATCCCTCCTCACTTTCTTGAGTTTTT
This sequence comes from Calotriton arnoldi, assembly GCA_963921515.1. NCBI lineage: Eukaryota > Metazoa > Chordata > Amphibia > Caudata > Salamandridae > Calotriton > Calotriton arnoldi. The sequence continues at coordinate 552,776 of CAWUFW010009235.1, read as the reverse complement.
TCTCTTTCAAATAGAGCTGGTATCCCTCCATTACTTGTTTCAGAATTGCATAATTCTTAACAATAAGATCCTTCTGTTCCATTGCATTAATTTCCTTTTCTATGCCTTCTATTTCTCCTAACAATTTTTCACCTTTTTCCCTTGCATGACGGATTAATATCTGCATCATTACTTGCGATGCATTTTCCAAATTGCTCTCCCAGTCCTTGAGGAGCTCCTCACTGAGATCCTCAAATGTGGGAAAGATTAGAATTCTTAACCCCCGTGGGACTTTTTTATTGCTAAGGTATTGTTGCAAAGTGACCCCGTCCCACCAGCGGGATAGTTCCTGTTTTTTTAACCTTTCTAGTTTGATGAATAAGGTTTTTAGACTGGTGGATGTAGAAGCAGTTTGTGTCACAGGTGTATTATTAATATCGTTGCTAAAAAGATTGAGGGCCATTTCTTCTCTGCCATCCTGAAATTTAGACATCCTTAAATATATTTAAAATGTAACTGTAAGGAAGAAGTGCTAGACAGTCAGAAACAAACTGTAAATAAAAAACAACAAACGGCAGACCAAGGTCAAGCACATTCAATCCATAAGTACTAATAGTTCATACAATGGTGCAATCTCTTCCCACACCTGCCGTCCAAAGGTGTGATACCGGAACCAATTTTAAACAGAAAATGGAAGGTGCACTCTCTTTGAGTAAAGTCAATCTGCAGCAATAATATATTCAAAAAAATCTTCTTTTGTTCAGTACATCTTTTTATTATAAAAAAAAAAACTGGCACTCAGCCAACGCGTTTCGTTCCCATTTCTTTGCCAGGGGGAACTTCGTCAGGGCTGTAACATTATAAACAAAGTATCACATTTAATACAACATAGCACAACATAAAAACAAAAAATATACATGTATGACAACATAAACAGAACTTGAAATGACCCAACCTCTTATAACAAACGAACAACAACATAATCTAAGTGACCACCATTAAATTGCAACAACATCAAAACTCCACATATGAAGTATTAACACCAATACATTAGAAATCTAAATGATCAAATGACCAATGCTACTTTAAACATATAACAAACTAAAGAATAAACATAAAATAACCCAAAGAAAAAAGAAAAAAAGGGATAAATCACACATATTACAATACAATACGAATTAGCAATATAATAACGTAAAAAACATACAAATGCAGACCCTGCTTCATTTCCGGCCAATTATATTAAATCAAATTCATGTTATTCATACCTAAAATACAAAATCTCGGTTGGTGGGTGAGGGTTTTCATATAAAACAAATGGTTTTCCACACATGAACTTCTACCTTCTAAAGTGTGAGCTAGTTCTTCTTGATATCTAATATTACCTTTCCAGAGACTCACACGAAGTAGCCTAATCCCTAGTCCCTCTGCCAACATGTCTTAAACCTCACTTTTCTCTGGCAGCTTCACTATTCACCGACTGCTCAGAATGTTGGACCTCGCCAAATATAAAACAGCAACCTTTCACAAGTAGATACATACCTGAGTCACGAGAGCACGCAGACCTTTAAACTTGACAGAGTGCACTTCTCATTGCAAGCAGACACCTACATTTATACGGCCTACTTCAAGTGTACCTTTCCAGAGACTCATAGGAAGTAGCCTAATCCCTAATCCCTCTGCCAACATGTCTTAAACCTCACTTTTCTCTGGCAGCTTCACTATTCACCGACTGCTCAGAACGTTGGGCCTAGCCAAATATAAAACAATAACCCTTCCCATGTCACTGTTGTATGTATCACCATGTTTCCGAAGGCTTCAATGTGTGTGTCTGTGCCTTTTCCTAGGACATGATACATAAAAAGAAACCTTGAAATAGTAGAATATCTGTGTTTCAGACCGTATGCTCTCTGTGTTTCTGTACAGAAGGTGTATGTATTTCTTTTTGCTCATAATACAGGGCCTGTGGATATTTAACAGTCTATTTGAGGGGTTCTGTGACACCTGTAAGACATGTTTTCCTCTGCGACCGAATGATGGAGCGGAACTGATTCATTGATCTATACACACATCCACTTGCTCACCCACTTGCTCACCCATACTGCCACTCATAGTCCCACTCACTCACTAATACAGCCATTGATATATCCATTCATTCAGCCATACAGGCGCTGACACAATGAGTGAGTCACCCATAAAACTACCCACACACTGAGACACTCACCCATACGGTTAATCATATAGCCACTTATTCACCCAAACAGTTACAAACCCACCCAGTTAATTACTCATAGAAATAGGAACACATACTCACTCAGCTATACAGTCACTGAGAGAAGCATGCACTCATCTATATAGCCACTCTCACATTCACTCACTCCCGGATACAGTCACTCATATACCCCGTCACTCATGTAAACTGCCTTTCACATACCCAGTTACGCACCCATACTGACACATGCACTCAATGACCGACAGTTAGCCCCACAAAGTGGGATTGCTGAGAGGTCGTCGCAGGCCACGCCCCCTTTCTCCACCACTCTGTAAACTCGCCTCCTGGCGCACTCTTGGTCATGGCCCCCCGCATTTAAAAACTATAGCCCCGGGGAGATGGTGGTCCCTGGGGCTGCGTGGGGGGTGGCAGGAGCCCCCCCCCATGTATTTTTAAAAAATAAAGCCCCGAGGAGGTGGTGATCTCTGGGGCTGTGGGGGGCCTCGTGCCCCCGCATTTAATGACTCTCACCCCGGGGAGGTGGCGGTCCTTGGGGCTGCGGGGGCCCCCGCAGGACTCTGCATCATAATTTGGCATTGCTCCCAGGACCTGGCCTACCCGGGGGCTTACAATGCTTTTATTGGCCCTGGGGGTCGGGTCCCTGAGCAGGCTTAGGGTGTCAGGGTGTTTCTACCCTGCCCCCTTTTCTTGTATTTAATCCTCAGTTCACAAGATAGCTGCCAACACTTCCTGGTTGGAACTGTTGGTAGCCAATCTTGTGACTTGGCTTGAACAAAGCAAAACCAAAGGGGATGATGGATGGAGTGTTGAACATTGCAAGCACTCACCCCCAGTCAACTGATCTGGGTTTAATCCATCATCATTATTTAGCTCACTCCGCCACCCCAGTTCAGACATGGCCATATGCAAATCAGTCTGACCCTGTGCCTCATGGGAACAGTCCAGCCCGAACTGCCAAGCCATGTCTTCCCTGGACCGGAAACAAGCATCCTGGGACCGGTTTCTGCCTTACAGCCGTCATCAGCCAGGCTATCTTGAATCCAGTGGCAAAGTGAGCAAGGGACCCACGTCTGGGCATACCCTGCCAACTTAGGGCGCACATAGCAAAACCAAAGGGGATGATGGACGGAGTGTTGAACATTGCAAGCACTCACCCCCAGTCAACTGATCTGGGTTTAATCCATCATTATTCTTTAGCTCACTCCGCCACCCCAGTTCAGACATGGCCATATGCAAATCAGTCTGACCCTGTGCCTCATGGGAACAGTCCAGCCCGAACTGCCAAGCCATGTCTTCCTGGACCGGAAACAAGCATCCTGGGACCGGTTTCTGGCTTACAGCCGTCATCAGCCAGGCTATCTTGAATCCAGTGGCAAAGTGAGCAAGGGACCCACGTCTGGGCATACCCTGCCAACTTAGGGCGAACATAGCAAAACCAAAGGGGATGATAGACGGAGTGTTGAACATTGCAAGCACTCACCTTCAGTCAACTGATCTGGGTTTAATCCATCATCATTCTTTAGCTCACTCCGCCACCCCAGTTCAGACATGGCCATGTGCAAATCAGTCTGACCCTGTGCCTCATGGGAACAGTCCAGCCCGAACTGCCAAGCCAGGATGCTTGTTTCCGGTCCAGGGAAGACATGGCTTGGCAGTTCGGGCTGGACTGTTCCCATGAGGCACAGGGTCAGACTGATTTGCATTTGGCCATGTCTGAACTGGGGTGGCGGAGTGAGCTAAAGAATGATGATGGATTAAACCCAGATCAGTTGACTGGGGGTGAGTGCTTGCAATGTTCAACACTCCGTCCATCATCCCCTTTGGTTTTGCTATGTTCGCCCTAAGTTGGCAGGGTATGCCCAGACGTGGGTCCCTTGCTCACTTTGCCACTGGATTCAAGATAGCCTGGCTGATGACGGCTGTAAGCCAGAAACCTGTCCCAGGATGCTTGTTTCCGGTCCAGGGAAGACATGGCTTGGCAGTTCGGGCTGGACTGTTCCCATGAGGCACAGGGTCAGACTGATTTGCATATGGCCATGTCTGAACTGGGGTGGCGGAGTGAGCTAAAGAATGATGATGGATTAAACCCAGATCAGTTGACTGGGGGTGAGTGCTTGCAATGTTTAACACTCCGTCCATCATCCCCTTTGGTTTTGCTATGTTCGCCCTAAGTTGGCAGGGTGTGCCCAGACGTGGGTCCCTTGCTCACTTTGCCACTGGATTCAAGATAGCCTGGCTGATGACGGCTGTAAGCCAGAAACCGGTCCCAGGATGCTTGTTTCCGGTCCAGGGAAGACATGGCTTGGCAGTTCGGGCTGGACTGTTCCCATGAGGCACAGGGTCAGACTGATTTGCATATGGCCATGTCTGAACTGGGGTGGCGGAGTGAGCTAAAGAATGATGATGGATTAAACCCAGATCAGTTGACTGGGGGTGAGTGCTTGCAATGTTCAACACTCCGTCCATCATCCCCTTTGGTTTTGGCTTGAACAAAGTCACAGAAAAAACGGAAAAAAAGAAAAGGGGGTAGGGTAGAAAAACCTAGGCCTCTTTGGGGGTTAAACAGGGACCCCGCAGGGCCAAAAAAGCATTTTTTTTAAAGATTTTTGGCAGAAGTCACGCTCGATCCATGAATCCTGCTGAAAAGGTTAAAAAAGTGTGGGGCAAAAAAATTAAGCACGGGCTTGCACACTTCTTTACTAATTATTTTTCTTTTTTTTTTTTTACAGAGTTTTATATAGCGCAAACTTGACCCGAATCGGGTATCAGAGCGCTTCACATAGCACTAGTTGCATTACATGAGGACACATTCATTTTTGTTAGGCACGGGGAGATTAAGTGATTTGCCCAGAATCACAGGATGTTCAGCATCATTGCCGAGACTCAAACCCAGTTCCCCAGATTCTAGGTCGACCGCCCTAGCCGTTAGGCCAACTCCTCTCCGGTGGGCCAGGTCCCGGGGGCTTTTAAATAATAAAGAAGGGGGGTGTGCATTCCCCCCTCCTAGGGCTTACTGATGCCCCGGGGACCACCACCTACCCGAGCCTTGTTTGTGAAAAATACAGAGGAGGGCTGTATGGCCTCCCCCGCTGCCCCGTGGACCACCACCACCACCTCCCCAGGGGACCACCACCTCCCCAGGGCTTATTTATTTTGGCCTCTTGGCCCCCCAAACCCCGGGGACCACCACCATCCCGGGGCTTTTTGGTTCCAAAATGCAGGGGCACCGCACAGACCCCTTGCAGCCCTAGGGACCACCACCTCTGCAGTGCTTTTCGAAAATGTAATGCGGGGGCGCATGGCTCCCCTTCAGCCCCGGGGACCACCACCTCCCCAGGGCTAATTTAAAGAAGGGAGGGGTGCCGCGCGGCCCTCCTTCTGAAGCCATAGATGGCCTTGGGGACTGCCACCCCAGGGCCAGCTCCTGCTATGTCCCGGGGTGCCCACCCCCAGGACATAGCTGTTTCCTATGGCTTGGTGAGTGTTTTACCACTCCCGCCAAGCCATAGCAAACTGTGCTCCACATTTGACTAAATGGTTCATACATTCAGGATTACATCTGCGGTTACTAACAATACATTACAGTGGAGTAATTAAACATGATACAGACAGGCTTTCCTTATTTTTTTAAGTGTGTCTTCACAGCACCTTTGCTGCACCAGCTGCAGCCTGCCTTAAGCAGGCCTGCACATTGCCGCTAAAAAGTGAACAGCTAGTAGGCTGACCAATATGGCCTCCACTAGAAGGAGCACTTATGGCAACCAAGACAGAAAATTAAGTTGGCCAGTACTCCTCGTCAAAGCCTAAAATAACCCTAATTTGTGCAATATATGCAAATTACACACAAAAGCAATGAGCTACCACCACTTAAATATCAAAGTATCCCCATACTCCAGTTTCTAAATTGTTAAAATGTAATCAACCAACTAAAAACTCTCAAGTGGCTTTCAGCGCATGATATAGATCCTGTCAAAGCCTGTGAATACGTAAGCAGGAGTGGAATGTTACCACTCACCACGTGCACCTTGCTGCAGCAGCTACGAGAATAATCATGAGGCAAACTGGAGCTAAACAGAGGGAAAGAGGCTAGAAAGTGGACGCTGGGAGTAGGTCAATTTGAAGGTGAAGACCCGTTAAGAGTATTGACTTTGAGGAATTATTGCGACAGGTAAGTACGTCTTATGATTACAGCTGTAGTATGCTGGGTTAGTACCTTTACTAGTAGTATGCTGGGTTAGTACCTTTACTGTGTTGTTTCCTATCGAATGTTTTGGATGTGGCGTTCTGTATTCCATTATGGAATCTTTAGTGCATGTTACTGAGGGAACTACAGTTTGACTACTTCCTCGCTTGAGCAGCCAGCAGATGGCCGTGGATCCTTGTGCTTGTAACTTAAGCAATAAATATACAGCTTCATCATACTCTTGGCTCAAGACTCCTCCTTTAGCCAAACCCCCATACAACAAAGACCTTCTCTACCTTATGTGAGGACCCTTAAGATGCATGCCACTACTATAATTGTTCCTTGACCTAACTCAAAGAGTATACCTGTTAATCTCTCGTGACATTTTTTACTCTCCTGGAATGTGTTTCCTTGGAGGTCAAGAAAATATAGTCTTTCTTTGGATTATTTGAAATCCTTTTTTTTAAAGTCGCTCTCTTTTTTTTATTTTTTTAAAATATTTTTTATTGATTTTCAACAAGTTATACAATTGGTTTTCTTGTGACAGCAAACTTGTGCATAGCATTACAATAACAATTGCTTGAGCAGCATAGGCAGGGTGTCAGGGTATGACATATACAATGAAGTTAATGCAGTGATAACATTATATGCCTTTGATTTCACAGGAAAATAAAAAGAAATTTAAATGTTAAAAAACAACAACTAAACTGATAACAATGCAAAGATGTTCGATCTCATCTGTCAAGTTTGTGCCTGATTTCGGTCACTGATGAGTCGGGGTGTGTAACCACGTGAATCTGGTTAAATGTAGGGGGAAGGGGGCAGGGTGGAAGGGAGACCACGCAGCACTCCCAACCACGCACGCAGTCCAACCCAAAACATTTACCGGGCGCAACCATACGTGCCATAGGGATGCGATGTGCTTGCATGTGTATGAGAGTATGGACTATTAGAAGTGCTCTGGGAGGATGTGACCTACGACGGAGTCGGGTGGGCTGTGGACAGCTTAGCCTCTACGGATGTTAAGTATTTTTGCCATTGCATGGGGTTGGCCCGTGCAGGTGTATTTGAGGCATTAGTTGCCTGTGTTGTGTGTTCTGCAACTAGTGCTTTGCGAAGGTCGAAGAGCCATGATTGTGTTCTGGGACCACGTTGTGATTTCCAGAACATAGCTATTTTACGTTTTGCCAGGCCCAGGGCCAAATCCAAAAATGTATTGAGGTTCTTACAAGAGGCATTGCGCTTTGTGATTCCTAACAGGAAATGGGGGACCTGAGCTGTTACTGGGGTATCCGCCGCCTCTGTAAGTATTGCCGCAACCTCATTCCAATATGACTGAATGCGGGGGCTGTCCATACCATATGTAAAAACATTGCCTCTGAGGCTAGGCATCTAGGGTATACATCGATAGAGGTAGGGTACATGCGTGCAAGTCTATGTGGGGTTAAATATGTTTGGTGTAAATAATTGAATTGAGTATACATCAGTCTGGAGTTCATGGATATGATTTTGGGGTAGCTGATACATTGTGTCCATTGTTTATCGGTGATGGTGATCGACAATTCCGTGTCCCAATAAGTGCTCAATGGTGTCGGTAGGGGTGTGGGGTCAGGTCTAAGGGAGTTATAGATTGCTGTTATCGCATGTTTACCACGTCCATGTGTCAATAAGGTTTGTAATAGCTGGGATGTGGCAGGTTCAGTACGAGTGTTGTCCCATGTCTGAAGGAACTGCTGAGATCGCAGTGCATGGAGCAGGAATGTCCCCTGTGGTATCCCGAAGTCTTCCACCAGGCCTTCAAAGGTTTATAGTTACGAATCCACAAACATGTCGCCCCAGCTGTCCAACCCCGCCGCTCTCCAGAGCTTGAGCTCTGGGCGGCTGTGGCAGGCAAACGAACCCTGGTAAGACTTCGAGCGGCAGGTTAGGAGAATACGGTTTAGATTGGCCTCCAGGTAACACGTATTTGGACCAGCTGCATCTCTCCGCCACCATTAGACTATTGCCTTGTTTTTTCTGCAATGTGGTGGTGGATCCTGAGAGCCACTCCAGTACTGCTGGTTGTCCCCAAGACAGCGTACCAGCGACTAGTTCGGTGAGGTTGCTACTCGCAAGCCACGTCATTGGCCATTGCAGTTGCGCTGCAGCATAATAATGTTCATAGTTTGTTGCACCCAGGCCCCTGTCTGATAGCGGTAAATACAGTTTTCGAAGTGCCACACTAGATTTGGAGCTCCCCCATATCAGTGAGACAAGGAGTGATTCCAAGTCCTTGAATAATCTTTGTGGCAATCTGTAAGGGAGTGTGGGAAAAAAGTACAAGAGGGGGAGTAGAAGCATTTTTGAGATGGCCACTCGCCCCATGAAGGATAAGGGTAAACTCAGCCAAAATGGGAGGGTTGTGCGAGCCCTAGTGATTGCTCTGCCTAGGTTACTGTCTATTGTGTCTACGCTAGAGTGATAAACCTGTACCCCCAGATATTTGAAGGTCTTGAATGCCCATTCCAACGATGTTCGTGGCATGGCATGTCTCTGAGCCATTGAGAGTGGCTTCATTCTGAACATCGCTGACTTGGGCCAATTGACCCATAGGCCCGAGACCTGTGTGCAATCGTCCAGCAGGACCATCAACTCTCGTAAGGCAGCAATCTGGCCACGTAAATAAACTAATGCGCCATCCGCGTACAGAGACTCTATGTGCCATCGCTGGTCTGCATATATGCCCCAGTCGAGTACACGTTGACGTAGCTTGCATGCCAGAGGCTCTATGGCCAATGCAAATAGAATGGGTGAAAGAGGACAGCCCTGCCTTGTGCACCGCTCTATCGCAAACAGTAGGGAAAAAGTGTTGCCAGTCTTCACTCTAGCCTGTGGTTTCGTGTATAATATACGTACCCACCTCAGGAAGTTAGGGCCTATGACGAAACTAGACAACACAGCGAATAAATAATGCCAGCTCAAGGTGTCAAATGTCATTTTAATGTCTAGGGATGCTATCCAGGGTGTGTCGGGTTCTGTGCGGGCCCATTCTATCAACTTAAAAAGGCGGCGCAGATTCAGCCCGGTGTTCTCATGTGTCAGTATGGGTATTGCTTCAATTAGTCTATTGGCTAGTAATTTACCTAGGATTTTATAATCTGCATTCAGAAGTGACAAAGGACAATACAAGGCCATTTGGAGTGGGTCCCTGCCCGGTATAGGCAACACGACCAATGTCGCTTCTCACAAAGAAAGCAGGAGTTCACCCCTCTCAAATGCTTCTTCGTACATAGTAGTTAGCCTGGGAATAAGTTGTTCGGAGTAAGTTGAATAAAATTCCGATGGCCAGCCATCTGTCCCTGGGGTTTTACCTGTTGCCAATTGCTTAATAGCTTCAGAGATCTCGTCTGCAGTGATAGGATCTTCAAGGAAGTCATACTGTGGCTGCGTTACCTGCGGGAGTGGGACATGCAACAAAAACCGCTGGATAAGAGCGGGATCACCGGTGCCAGGGGCTTTGTAAAGAGAGGTATAGTAATCATGGAAAGAATTGTTAATCGCTTCCTGGGTGTTTGCTATATTCCCTGGGGACGTGTGTATCGCTGTAATGGGCGGTTGTGAAGTGTCAGTTTTTAGTAACTACGCCAGCATTTTACCAGCTTTGTCCCCTTCAGAATGCTGATGGGCAAGGTGTTGTTTATAATCCAGTGCACAAAGATTATCTAGTGTCTCCTTGTATGCCAGACGGGCTTGGGCTAACGAGGGGCCAACATGGAGGTCTGTGGGGGAGAGCAGCTCGCATCTCTGTATCTCCAGCTCGTGTTTCTGGAGCTCGTTTGTGAGCGACATACAGGAGCCATAGGCAGTTTTAATGGCATGCCCTCACAGGACAGCCTTGAATGCATCCCACGTTTGAAGCAGTGCCTGCATTAGTCTGAAAATATAAATCAATAGAGCGTGTTAGGGTGGCACGGAACACCGCATCAGTGAGTGCTGCAAGGGGAAGACGCCAAGTTGATATCCTGGCTCTCTACACTCCCCACATAAGCTGCAATGGGCTATGATCTGAAATCGTGCGTGCCAAATATTCCGTGTGTGACACTCTGGGCAAGGCAGTGTCCGAACAATATATGGCGTTTATCCTCGTGTATATGTCGTGGATTGCAGAGTAATGTGAGTTAGTATGCATTGCGGGTGTTTACTACGCCATGCATCGTGTAGTTGCATATTGACAGTCCAGTCCTGCATGTGTTGTGTTAGTTTGATGGATTGTGCCCCTGGAAGTGGGGGGCGCGAGTGGTCCAGGGCGAGGTCATTATGCAATTGTAGTCTCCGCCCCAGAATGTTGGTGCTTTAGGGTCCGTAAGTAGAGACAGTGTAATCGTCTGTAAAAATGAAGTTTGTCCTGAGTTCGGGGCGTAGAGGGATACCAATGTTAATGGGAAGTCGTCTAAAAGACCCTCTAGGATTGCATATCGGCCTTGAGTGTCAGTCCGGGTGTGTAGTATCTTTAAAGGAGTGCCCAGTGCCACCCATATAAGGGTGCCCCTAGCATATCCCGAGTATGTAGTGCCTATGCCCGTGCCCCTCCAATGTTTACGGAGGGACGCGAGAGTTTGTAAAGTAAGGTGTTTCTTGCAGCAATGCAAACGAGATCTTGTGGCTACGTAACTATTGGGAGACCTTGATACGTTTAGCACCTCCTGCCAAACCACGTACATTCCAGGTCAATAAAGTATAATCAACATTAGCCATCTAATTAACAGTAAATAGGAAGCAGTTACGAAATTGTGGACAGAGCTTCACCCCCACCAGTGATTTGTCTCCCACCACCCCCCTCTCCCGACTCCAGTAGCAGCCAAGACACCAACCGGTCCATACTCCATGCGTGACATAAGGAGAAACCCAGATTGAAACCAATAATAAAACTACCCAACTCCCCACCCCAGGCCGGGTTGCCAACGGGCAATTGGCCATCTGCACTAAAATGCAATTTATCCAAACAGGAGATAACATTGAGAAAGAGAAGCATAGGAACATCCAGAGGTTTCTTATGCCAGGAGTAAAACATAACTGAGCAGAGGGATAAAGAGAGGAGAGAAAGAGAAAAAAAGAAAAGAGAGGGGAAAATGGGGAAGAGTGGCAAGAGAATATAAAGGTGCTGTATCAGCTACTTATCACTCTAAGGGGCCTGGCTGCTCCATATGTCACAGTCAGTAGGCCGCCTTATATAGTTCTAGCTGGTATTGTTCTTGTTTGCAATATGCGGCAGACACATTGAGAGGTGTGTCATCCCCTGCATTGGTAGTGGCAATAACATGTTCTGCGCTAGGCTCGTAGATAGCCCCCTAAGGGGTCAACCAAGTTCCTCTGTGGTCTGTGGGGTGAGGATCGGGCCACCCTCCAACAGTGCTGTGTGTTGTGAGACAGTTAGTAGTAGTGCTTGATCCATTGCCGCATCCGAGTCCGATTCCGATTCCGACCTATGAGGAGATGTGGGGCAGCCGATGTGTTCCGCCGACTTTAAAGCTTGTGCGCGTTCTTTAGCCAGCTGGGCCTTCATTGGGTGCTGCACTCTACCCCTGCCATGACCCCTGTGTGCGCCCACCAGTTTCCATGACTGGCGAGGGTCTGCCGAGGCAGTAGGCGGGGCGTGTGCGAGTCCATGTTGGTCTATCCAGGCCCAGGCCTCTTCGGGAGTAGAGCAGAAGACGTTGTTGTCCTTGTAGCGAATGCGTAGCTTGGCAGGATATTGCAACGAATATTGTATTTCGTGATCCCGCAGACATTTCTTGACCTCCAAATATGAAGATCTGTGGCGCTGTACCGACAGAATGTAATCTGAGTAGATATGCATCGTTGCGTTCTCTACTTGCCATGGGCCACGGGCTCTGGTTACCTGCAGGATGTGATTTCTATCACAGTAGTTGAATAGTCTCACTACCACAGGCCTGGGAGGGTAGCCTTGGCGCAGAGGGCCCCCTGGCACCCTGTGTGCCCGTTTGACCGAGAAAAACTTTGAGTTCTTGCCCTGGAGGATATCAGTGGAGAACCAGGCCTCCATTAGAGCTCCATGCTGTGTCCTTCCGCCCATTCCGGTAGTCCAATTATGCGTATATTATTCCTACGAGACCGTCCTTCCTGGTCCTCCACTGAAGATTGCACCAGGTGAAGTGTTTAAGTTTTGATTATTGCCATTGTGATGTGTGGCCAGTGGCTATGATCATTTGAGGTGTTTTCTTTGTGATGTGTGAGTGAGTCAGAGTGCACATCCAAAGTAATCATTTGATGTATTTAGTGTATATATCTTTCTGATTTCTTGCAGGACATCCAGTATTATTTGCTGCATGTTTATTCATTATTATTATTCATGCATTTAACTGTTGCATTTACCAACTGTGTTATTATTGCTTGCATATAAATATATATATCTCTATATACATTTGAATGTTACTCATTTGATATCTGGGAAAGCCTTTCTGTTAGAGAGCATTTCATAAATAAAACCCCAAGTTTTATTCTAAAAGAGAGTCTTTGCATTTTGTAAAGTGAAACCCCTTTCTAGGTGTTGTTGTGTTTTATGTCTTCTGCCTCATCGTGTTTGGGCCATCGTGTGAGGGTGGTAGTATTTTGAAGGTGAGGCAAGACACTGGAGTGATACGGCAACAATTAACTAGTTGCAGACCACTGGGGTGTGGGCGTGAGATCGTGGCGCAGCTAGGTGGTGCGTGAGGTGTAAGTGTGAGAGCCAGGGGAATTTCCAGGCACTACTCTCCAATCAACGAGTCGCCCCCAGCAACACCACACCCGTCCTCTGCTTAGGTATGGCTCTGAGGTACCTATTAATAATTCCGCTCTGGTTTTGTGGAGTACCGACCAGTATATTGGGTGTCCAATGGGCTAGGTAGTCAACACATGGGCCGCAACCAGGGGGCATTCGGGGGCCACCAATCAAGGAGGGAACAAGGGTCTTATTGGCAATTCAAACAGGTACGGTGCCACCCAACAAGCAGACCGCCCCCAGCTGCACCGCAGTAGGAATCCGTTGTGGGATAGGCTTATGTGTAGTGCTGCTGCACTCTCCGATGACCCTATGCTGAATTTGTAGGGTGCAGGCCACTACAGTAGGTAGCCAGGAGGTTCCGAGCCTGAGCGATGCACCACGACAGAGACCATCAAGCAAGGGGAGAGCCAGTAGGCTTTGGGCAGTGCAAGCAGGTGACCATCTCCTGTGTGTATAGTTCTGCAACCACGGGCCCAGGAAAATGTATCATCTCCATCAGAGACTGAAGGGAAATAGGGCTGTTGGTGTCAGGGCTACTCAAGCTTGCGGCCGAGAATGAGAGTATTGTTCAGCAGGCCAATTTCAATAACAGTTAATAGCACATTAAAGGGAGGAACAATTACAGGCCATAGTCGCGCAGGCCCAGCAGGATATCATGGGCCGTGCAAACCTGCTTCCACAAATGTGCGCCAAGCTGTGTGCGTGTCCTCCGTAGCAGGTACTCTTGCCTTCCATGGCTGCCAGGCTCGCCAGTTGGGAGCGCCCCTGGGCAGACCTCCCGACCCAGCCCAGCTCCGGCAGAGAAGCACCGCAGGATCGCCCCGCCGCCGTACCGCTGTATCCCACTAATAACATCAGGCGGAGCTCTCAGGAGTCCTCAGCAGGTTCAGGCTGGGTCAGCAGTGTCTCCGATGCTGTGCGCTCCATTTTTCCCCCGGCGCACCCTTGCAAGGGGGCATGCACTCGATGTTTGCCGATCAGTGACGTATCTGGGTGGGTCGGCGTCACTCGAGGCCCGCTGCTTCAAGCGAGCCGATGCCGATCACTGAGAGCGGCCCCTGTTATGTCTGGATTTTGGCTGTAAGGGTCGGTTCAGCATCCAGGATCACACCTCAGTGTGACACGCTTCATTTATCTGGCCAGTACAGGAGTTATGTAGGATTTTGTGGCAGGCCCAGAGCGGATATCAACGCCGCATGTCCGCACTCGCCGCCATCTTGGCCACGCCCCCAAAGTCGCTCACTTGTAAGCACAGTTTCAATTCTCAGACAAACTTGTCTCTTGCATCCAGAAAGAAATACTTCCAAAATGTAGTCTATGCACATAATATAGTCTTATAGTCCCCTGTTAAGGGCTCTACCAGTTGTTAAATTCCTCGAACCCAAGTTATAGGCCTGAGCTGCAGCTGAGGGACTATAAAAAGGGAGAGGGCCTTTAACAACCGGTATAGTTTGAGGCAAAAGGGCTATAAGGCTATTAGAACATCCCACCCACTCAAGGTAGAATGTTCTATCGAGATCCATAAAGGAAAACTTTGGAATGTTGGCACCCGGGCTTATACCAGCCATTATAAGCCCGGAGATACTCCATTGTCTTCAAACAAGCACCCACGTAGGGTAAGGTGAGGGCCTCTCGGGATGTTGCAAGGTGGCAAGTCACTCTCCAACCTTTAGATATTCTTATCATTCTTTTCCAGAAAGAAAGAGATAATGAAAGAAGAACTGGTGAGCCATCAGGCAAACAGGAGTAGCAGCAAAAACAGCAAAAGGCTTTTGTATGAACACCAAAACCAATAGATTGTGAAGACCTGTTCAATAGGCACTGACCTAGGTGACTGCACTTCTCTACAAGGACCTGCTGCACCTAAGGTTGTGCCTGTATTTCATGGTACAATGAACCCCCAATAACATAATTGCAGAATCCAATCGCCGTGACATTGGGTACATGTGAATTTCTTCTACCTTTCATTCGCATTTGCCACTTTTGCCTTCTCTTATTTTCTGATGAATTCTCCTGCAACATCCAGAGAAATAAACATCAGATGGGGTGCCTGCCTCATCAGTCAGTGTTTTCCAATTTGTAAGGCATATTACTCTGAGATCCTTGCCCTTTCGTAGGTAAACCAGGGAATGGATCATCAATTTCAGTGACTGTGTAGTACAAGTACTTAATGCAGCCTCAAAGTTCGTGCACAGGCACACTGAGGAACCAACAGCCCCTCATGCTCATTTAGGGCCGATTTACTAAGGATTTGTGTCAGGGTTGCATCCCCTTTTTGGGGCTGCCCTGATATGAAATCTATTTGGTGTTTACAAAGCCAGACACAGCTCGATTTTAGAATGGTATGTTTTAACTGACATTTTCGCCTAACTATAATGTCACTGTACCTTTGTTGTGTCCAGTAAATTTCTAAGGTTTTTTTTAGTGCAGCCAAGAAAATATTACAATTCCTAACTATAACATCGCTTTAACCTTTGTTTTTTTCAGTGAAATTATATGTTTTTTTAACATAAGTAAGATATACATCACTGTGTGCACCGTGGGGTTTGGTGCAGTACATGGCTGCACCTTCGGGTGCCCATTCCCCCCATGCCCAGGTTGTGTGCCTAACCCCCTGAGGATTATCTAAACAAAAGGTCATGTGGGACTTATTTGAATGAGGAAACCTCATCTATACGTTAGTGGAATCCACAATCTATTTAGCAACAAAATGATATTTTAACTAAATTGAACAGAAAACAACTTTAGTTTCTGCCACACATGTATTTTATCCATCCCTATGCAGTACAATAAAATACAATGTGATACATGTGAATGTAGTGCAGATGACGCAGCGCTCACAAAGTGATATTTATAACATATAATACATAGGACACTGTACAATTCCCAATGGTTGCATACGTTTTTACAAAGAGTTAAGGGTAGTTCAAGCGAATCAATAGTCCCTTTTCTGCTATTCGTCAATGCCAACCAAAAGCGATGGATTGTCAATGTTTTAACCCCAAATTATTTGTAGGGTTTCTTCAGGACATAGAAAAACACACCACCTCAGTGTGGTATGTAGTAACCCTGGGCGGTAAATTCTGCTCCGCTCGCTGAATTTGCGGAATTTTGGCAATTCCACGTTCCGCGGAGAACACGGAATTGCCGAAAATTCCACGATCCGCGGTGTAGTGGAATTTTTTCCTTGATCGCGCTTTAAAAATGCGTGTTCGCGTGCGCGGTAGCGACTTACCGGGATCCTTGCGTTCACCGACGAGTTTTCCTATCCGTTCGCGTGCGCCGCAAGAGTGTGCGATCGCGAACACGTCATTCGGACGCGCCACTGGACATCCGCGTTCGCGAACAGGAAACACGCATCGCGAGCGGGCGGGACAAGTGAAACAAGATGGCCGCACCAATTGGCGACCGGATGGGTAAGTTCGCGAGATATTTCCCCCCGAGCACGTAAACAGCGATCCCGAACAGGAAAAACTCATTGCGAACGGGCGGAACAAGCAATTCCGCATGCTCGCGGAATTCTGCGAAGCTCGCGGAGATTTTTTACCGTTTCGCGGAATTTCGCGGTGCGCGACTACGCAAATTCCGCCCACCCCTAGCTATGTAGATATGTCTGGTGTGTAGATTACATCATCCATACAACTCCAGTTGGTGGCTCTACAAGTCCATCAGGTCTACTAAATTAAATCTCAGGTGCTTTCAGTATCACTGCCCATTGTGTGAATTGGGCCCGTAGTGACACCTCGCATTCAATACACAAGGGGGAGATCCAATCACTCCTTCTGCACCGCCTCTCATGTACTTCCTGCCACGTAGGCATGCCATGTGTTTTTATGTGTGGAGTTCTCCACCCCGACTGCTGAGTCTGTGCGGTCATATTGTTACTATTAAATCATCATTTGTGAATACCCAAAAATATGCAAACTGAAGACACAAGGGTAAGTTCTCTCTTGTGAATCTGGGCCACAGTTTGTGGATACCAGGATAGCTAAATGCAGGAATCAATGACACTCAGGTCTCAATGCTCTTGGCAGTAACTGCGTAGGCAGCTGCAGACTAATTACAGTACTATTGTTTCAGCTGCTACTGTAGGGCAAAGCAGTGCACTGTGGTCTGGCCTGGGGAGCAGATTTATTTGAGGTTATTTGGATGTGCCTACAGACCATTTCACTACTGCCCTTCAGTAATGCTGCTAAAGTTTTAGTACTATGAGTAGCACACTGTTCTGTGAGTTTTTGCATATTTTCAAAATTGTGCAAAATGTGGATCTTCGCTTAAATGTACACATGTACACATGTGATGCTATTACCTTTAAAATAATTCAATATGACATGTTAAAGTGCCTTCTTCTGGCTTGTACTAATTAGACCTTAGTAAGACCTCAACGCCATCTTGTTCAAAATGGATGCAGCGGCGTCACTAGGGTTGGTGTCACCCAGTGCGGTCACATGGGGTGACACCTTTCCCAAATGAGACTATTTAGTAAATAGTCTCATTTGGGAAAGGTGTCACCCCATGTGATGGTGTCATCACATGGGGTGACATCCTTTCCCAAATGAGACTATTTAGTAAATAGTCTCATTTGGGAAAGGTGTCACCCCATGTGATGGTGTCATCACATGGTGTCACCCGGTGCGTTCCGCACCCCCCCGCATCCGCCTAGTGACGCCACTGAATGGATGACTCTCCCTGCACAGTCAGTATTTATTATTTCTGCAGCACACAGTCAAGTAATGTCACGTTTGTTTATTTTCATTGACTTTGTTCTTGTTGTTCTCGAAGAAAACTTTCCAACGTGGGATCAGTAATGCAGCGATCATTCACTTTCTCTTCCACTAGCTCACTGAACTGAATTCATTCATAATAGGTCACTCGTGTTTTGAATCTAGTTTGACCTGTCATCTCCTGATGACACTAGCATAGTGTTGTGCAAACTGAGCCTCTGGCTCAGCTCTACAAGGTTTGCTTTCCCACCCATGGGTAACATAATTGAACTTAGTTCAATGCACCAACGCTGAATGTGAAAGACAGGTTTTTGTAGCCCCGCCGAGTTTCTCTTAATACATAATTGAAGTGGGGTCAATATTTGAGGTTACTAACATTCTTGTGGTGATCAGAAACATATTTTAACATTCTTCTCAATCATAAACACACAAGATCAGCTAAGAAAAGACATTTTAACTAAAAAGCGTGTTTGTTTCAACAGGTGCACCCTGTTTCTCAACACATCAAAAATCACCACACAGAATACAATAAAAACAGCACAAATGCACACTGCGAACAATGAGAATAAAATTAACATTTGTAACCTGATTTAAAATGTCATCAAAAACTTAACATCATAAAATCTACTTCTATGCGCTACGCTAGGAAAGCATGGAAATAAGAATATCTTGCAACTAGATTTTCTTAGGGAGTATGAGTGCACTGAATACCTTCTACATAGCAAAACGCTGTAATTATCAGGAGTCAGAAAGGACATGTCCCTGCGATGGGCAAACACAGGTTCAGCATGAGCATCAACTCCTCCCCGGCTAAATGCCGATATCAACTTTCAGTAGAAAGTGTGGCATGGCGGTAGCATATGTGGCAGGAAGGATCTTCTTCTGATCCGGCAGTGTCTTGCTCGGGATAATCTTAGTGAAAGACCTCTCCTAGTAAGTAGTCAAGTAGCAATACTTATATACTGTATCCTATCTGAGACCGAATTTGTAATGTCACCTTTGAAATGTTTTGATTTATCCAATAAGCATCAAGATGATAGTTTAGGACACATTCCTTTATACATATAAGTTGAAAATATGACAATTCAGACTTCGCAGTTTTTTTGTGTTTTTTTACCTTGAAATTGAGATAACAAGGCACTTCTTTCAGACTGGTGTTGCATATGATGTTTTGTTAATGTCTGCATCTAAATAACCTAACACTTTTATAATTCTTGGAAAGATAAGGACAGATTACATCTGCGTCAAAGGCAGACATGTATATGATTTTGCAGAAATACCTAAAATGGAGTTGAGGCCTATTTGAAAATGGATTTGTGGCCTACTTGGAATGGAGTCTGGCCTCTTATCTTTATGTCAATAGAAGGGTTGAATCAATATTCACGTTATATGACTTTTGTTAAAACCGTTCTCAGTAATTATAGCTCTTTCGCTCACACCATGATGAAATTGCAGTTTTAGTTATGTTCTATGAAAAGATTCCACTGCTACTAGGGAAACTGTCTGATTTCTTATTGATTTTCCTAATCATTTGAGACACAGAATTATTTTTGATTTTACTTACTATTCTGTGTCACAGAAAGCCTTCATGACAATGACTTATGCATTGCAGTTTACAATTTCTGTATTGTATCGTTTTGAATTTTGCAATAAATCTTTTTCAATTTTCTAAATCTGCCCTAGAACTCACCTATTGAGTCTGTCCTTACTTAACTGAATGTATTTTGGATGTTTTGTATGGTGCCTTGTCTAAGGAAACATAGGCTTAATGCCATCCCCGATCCATCACCCATAGGCATAATATTGAGGAATCTTTTGGGGTGTAAGAATTTAAGGGTTCCCGTAGAACACACTGGCATTATCAAAACGAACAATTGATGGACGGAATGCTGAACAATGTCAAATACTCTAAACCCACCATTTATTTGCTTACCACTCAATTCCAGTTTAGATCCAGCCTATGCAAATCATTCCTAACCCTGCTCCCCATGGGAACTGTCCAGCCCGAACTTCCAGGTCAGGTCATCCCTGGCCTAGAAATAGACATCCTAGGACCGGTTTTGGGGTATCACTCCTCTTCAGCCAGGATAGCTTGAATCCAGTAGCATGGCGAGCACAGGACCCACGTCTGGGCATTCCCTTCCTACTTGGGGTGACAAATACAAAATGAACAGTTGATGGACAGAATGCTGAACAATTTCAAACACTCACCCTGAGTCAGAGATCTGAGCCTAAATCCATTGTTTTTTTTCTCACCATGCCATTCCAGTTTGGATTCAGCCATACGCAAATCAGTCTTGACCCTGCTCCCCACTGGAACAGTCCAACCCATACTGCCAGGCCAGGTCCTCCCTGAACTGGAAATAAGCATCTAGGACTGGTTTCTGGCATCATCCGCTCATCAGCCAGTGTAGCTTGAATCCAGTGGCATGGTAAGCGTGGGACCCACGTCTAGGCATACCGGTCCCACTTGGGGTGACAAACGCAAAAAGAACAGTTGATAGACGGAATGCTGAACAATGTCAAACACTCATGCCCAGTCAGAGATCTGGGCCTAAATCCATTGTATTTTTGCCTACCAAGCCATTTCAGTTTGGACCCAGCCACATGCAAACCAGTCTTGACCTTGCTGTCCATGGGTACAGTCCAGACCAGACTGCCAGAATTCTATTCTAGGACTTCTCAGGTTGGGTAGGCACCAAGGTCAGCATTGTGCTGGTGATGATTCTGCTGTAGAAATTCCCACCTAACAGTGCATTTCTCCTTCCCTTGTGAATGGCTCCATATGGGCCCATCTCCTTCTTTGCTTTCTTTTATATTTATTGTGAAGTGGGTGCCCCCATTCCATTGCTTCTTTTTATTGTGTGGGTGATTATTTTGCTCCACTGTCAAGAACCTATATTGGAACATAGCTGTACAAAGATGATTATACTATAAATCAGACCAGTTCTTGAATGGTCACTGTGTGTTTGACAAATTAAGGTAAAGGTGGCCCATATAGTCAGGCAGGAAACTGGGAATTAAAATTGGGGAATGGTGAGATCCAGTATCAGTATGTTATTCACGAATAATCCTATCCCGTCATTACCAGGCACCAAGCTTGCTACTACTTTTGAAACTGGTACAACCACAAGACTGACAGTAAAGAAAAATCATAAGAGAACGCATATTTATTAATATTACAGCACATAATTAAATTTGTATATTTTGTGTTTCATTATTATTTCATAATTTAGCATATTCTCAGACTCATAGAAGGGCAGTTAACTGTTAATAATTGAGAAACTCTGAAGATTACTAGAACAATTATTAAACTAACTTTGATTACAAGGGTAAACTTGTAACAAAATATGACACACATCTAGTAGAAAAAGTTGAAGGTTAAAGAGTTTAACATAATACTGATTTATATTTACATGGTGCTAAGGTGAGACTTTCAGGATCAGTATTAGTCTTGCTCTGAATACTTGAGACAATTTTGGGTAACTGAAATGACCAAATTATATCATTTTTACTGACAACTACAAAGACAGAGGGCCTGATTCACAAATGTAAACTTACACTTTTGTGTCAGTTAACAATTGTTTGCCATTCACAAAGGGATTTACCAAGAGTATCTTTACATTACAAGTGTGAAGTGTCTGCACATAAAAACATAGGTCTTTTTAAAATGAAAAGATATTTAAAAAGATAGGTCTTTTTATTTGTGGAGACTCCGCACTCATGAAGGTACTACTCATAAATCTCTTTGTGAATATCAAACAATCATAAACTTACACAAAAGTTTAAGTTTACCTCCGTGAATCAGGCCCAGAATATGTTAAAGATAAACTTGATGGGGGCATGGCCAACATGACAGCCGAAACGGAAGCGAGCTAAGGAGCTCCGCTACGGCCTGTTAAATATCCTATTGATCTTGTTGCACCACACTGTCCTGTGTCATCGTACCTCCTCGGCCCCAGTCTCAATTGCTGAGGGGGTGACAACTGAGAGACCCGATCCTGCAGCACCGGGGCTGCCGTATGCAGTGCCACTATGGCTATTGCGGCCGGGCATGGCCTGGATCACCGCACTCCACTGCGAGGGACCATCTGACCGCATCCTGGGCACTGACCTCCTGAGTGCGGTGAGACGCTGAGCCCCCCGTCGGGCGGTGCAGCATGGCTTGAGGTCCTGGAATCCCAAGCACTTGAAGGGCCAGAGGACAGTCAGCTGCGGACCTCCGCCTTGGGCCCCAAACTTCCAGACCCCACTGGTGGGGGCAGCTGCCACCAGCCCTGATATACACAACGCAGCGAGCCCGGGGCTGTGTGCGGGGACTCGGCGTGCGGTTGCGGACCCCCGGTGTGAAAGGCCCAGCCCAGTGTGGAGCAGGGACATCCGCAAGTGCCCTGCTGGAAGACATCGGCCTCCACCTTGACCAAAGGGAAGTGTTGTGGGTGCCAGGGAGCTGCGCAGACCTGGCGCAGGGGGCCGGGCAGTGCTGTGACATTTTACCCCCCCGAGAAGTCGAGCGAGGAGGACCCTGCCCGGAGAGGCCTGGTGGGCAGCTTGGGGTGTGCTGCCTGGGAACGAGTGGATTATCGTTGGGGGCCTGAGAAGGCCCCATATCTAGGGATGCGCCCTGTGGTCTGGGCCCAGATGTGAGGCATACTGGTTGCCAACTCTGGAGTGTGCGCAGGGGGATCGCCCCGGTGCTGGGTTTGTGGCTGAGTGTGGCCTGCTGCGAGGACTACATGGGACCAAGAAGCTGAGGAAGGGTGTGCCTGTCAACGGCGACAACGGTGAGCCATAACTCCTAGCTGGCCTGGCTTCCGGGCTGATTCCATGCCCCCTGAGGGAAGGGGGGTGCAGTGAATACCGGGAGCGTGACTGCAGATCGCCACACCAGTGGCTCTTGCCGGGGAGGATTGCGGCACAGTAAGTATAAAATCCCAAGCTGCCCATGCTGATACTCTAGCCACAGAGGTCCTGCCTCCGCCGCTCTCTGTGCCACGGTGCCCCACAAACGAGGTGCGATTACAAGCAGAGACAAGCCTCTTATCATAGCCTACGGAGGGGTGCGATGTACCCTGCCCTCTTCCTGGGGGCCTGCGTTTGGCGGCCTGCCTCGCCGGGGGGGGTCCCAGTGGGACCGCACCATGACGCCGTGCCGGGCGCTGAGTGGGGGTGGGGCAGTACCTGAGTGAGGGGGTGAACAACTTCAGGGACTCGGCGACTGGCTGTACCACCCTACCATACAGCCTCTACTTGGGTGTCATCACTCCCTTGGCCTCATTTCTTGAGAGTTGGGCAAAGGCAAGCCGGACATATCCCAAGCTCAGGCGGATGGCACGCTGGACTGTTCAACCCCCCCCACTCCAGTGGATCAAATTTGTGATAACAAATCTCTGATGGACACCTTAGCCGAACATTCTAGTCATTTTGACGACCTGCTCACGGCAATATAAGATATCAAATCCACCCTGGTCCCCAAGCTGGAATCTCTGAGTATAGAAATGGGGCTCCTCCTGGACGATCATAAAAAGCTTAAGGACCGGGTAGACATTTCCGAATCCACACTATCGGCTCTCCACCCTACAGTCTGGAAAACAGATGAACACCTTAAAACCCTATAAGATGAGGTTAAGTATCTCCATGATCGGCTGGAAGATCAAGAAGGAAGGTCGCATAGAAATAACATAGGAATCATGTTAACTACCCGAGAAAGCAGAGAAGCAAAGCATGGAAATACATCTTGAAAAATGGTTTGTCGACACAATTCTTCAAGGCAAACAAATCACCTTTTTCTCAGTGGAAAGAGTGCATCGTGTCCCACGTGGCCCTCCTCGCCCTGACACCCCCCAAGACCTGTGGTGGCATGTTTATTTAACTATGGTGACAGAGATCATATCCTGAAAGTCACAAGGGCTCGAGGTCCATGGCAGGTCGATAATGCTCAAGTCCGCATTTATCCAGACTACACTTTGGTGGTCCAGAGGCTCAGATCTTCATTTCTAGAGGTGAAAAGGTGTCTAAGAGAACAAACTGTGAAATACACCCTCCAATTCCCAGCTACCCTGAGAATACAACATGCCAGCACTACCAGCCTTTGCGCCACCCCAGACGAGGCCTGGTCCTGGATGCAACGATCCAGCATTACACCCAGTGGAAATGAAGCAACTAAATCTCGTGCACCAGGACAATCTCGGAGGCGCAGCGGACTGCGCAACAGAGAGCACCTACATGGCCCTACTAAGGAACTGTTATATTTCATATAGGTACCCCGATATAGGTCCAGGTAACATCATAACCCTTCACCTACATTCTCTCCTATACTACATACATAACGGATTTGAGGGACTGACCTTTTGCCTAGTTACAATACTACACATAGTACGTAGGGTTTTCCCTGAACACTGGCCTCATAAATTATGCATGAGGATTCTTAGTGTCTTGGAATACTGCAGGACCACCATCTCCTGCATAATAACTGTGTATTAAGTTAATTCCCGACGTCATCATAAGTCCAACACTGGCACAGCAAGGTAGAACCCCTGGGGATACCTTAGGGTATATAAACATCACATCTTGCCGAGATAGGGAGAGGAGATCAGGACTTCCCGGCCGACACACTGACGCAAGACGCTGAGGTTCCTGCATGCAGATACTCCAGCTCACAGTGGTCTGACATCCCTTGCGGGGTGTTCAGCTCAAGACCAGAATGGGGTCCCGCAGTCTCACATCAGGTAATGGGGTTGGCTTTATCCTAGAGGGATTCTTGGCTTTACACCTAATCACATGCTAGATACACTTAGGTACATCTAGTTAGGGTTGGATCGTAGGAGTACGCATTCTATTGCCATGTATTTTATATACTTGCCTGTGTTTATGACTTTAGCAAAATGGTAGAAACCTACCATCTGTTTACTTTCTTAGTGCTTCCACTCATTTATCTATGCTACTGTCTACTGGTGATTTCAGTACACTTATTTTACACTAGAATAATAACTGTTCAATAAATGCTTATTGAAAATGTCCCAACCGTTTATTCTGTGTATCTCTCTGAGAAAAAGTGAGCACGAGTGACTGAGCGAAAAGTAAGTTACTGTTTCCACGGTCCTGAGGAATCAGGGTTGTGATGTTCGATAGTTGCCAAGAACTATTCTCTCCTTGGTAAGAGGAGGTTATAGTTGCATTGCGAGCTAGCTGGTACTCAGGCTAACATACCCGGTGGGGGTATCTGGAATTAGTCTGGACATCAGTCCCGCAGTGTATGTTGTCTAAACGTGCAGATCCTATAAAAGTCTTATAGGAACTACACGACATGGTGCCCAACGTTGGTATTGGCACTTATTTAACAGTCAAATCTGAGTAGTTCAGTCGTGCTATTCTCAGAGACCCCTACTCACATTTCCCCAGAGACGTCTGGAGTGGGAGGGAACAAAATCTGCCGCAGCTGAGTAGGAAAATTCCTATGTATTGGCTGGTGGTTTAATCGAGCTTGAAGGATACCGTGTTCCTATTGTGCATAACACCTTATCTCAATTCCCTTGAAACGCTCTCCTTTCTAAAAATAATGACTGAGCAGGGAGACGTAGATGAAGGGAATGCACTAAACTTGACAACAGAGGAAGATGATGCAGATGCAATACACATTGCAGAAAATGTTAGAAATGCCGTCACCCTAAAACTAGTAGCATATGGTGTTACAATTAGGGGTGAGCAAGTGACCTTTGTGATTGAGGCACATGAATCATATAGAACAGAGGTATTCTATTCATGGATTAGATTCCGGCAGGCAAATGCTTTGACAAAACATTTCACTACTATGTCGAAGATGTCATACCGAACGAGTACAGTCCATATGAGGACATTGAAATTCCACTCACTTACCACAAACATTTTTACTGGTTTAAAGGCGCCCTCCCCATACAAGAAATAGAGTAAGACTTGGTCCGCTCGGACGAGATGGAGCAACATGGCCAGTACTAGCGGCCTACACACCACATCCTGACATTGATACAATGCCAGGAGGAGACTTACTCGTACAGCATAAAGAATTAATAAGACTTTACAGAAACATGACACAGTTTGTGATGAGAACACTCACACTTCAGCAAACATCGGCTACACAACCAGGACCAGTCCAAAATAATACAACCAAAATTACACCACATACACTGCATGCAGTGATGGGTAAAATGCCCACTTAATGTGAACAAATGCCCTTCTGGATAGCACAAAAAATAACACAGCTGGAGGCAGTGTTTCCACACACTGGTCCTAAGGAAAAGCATAGAATACTGACGAATTGCTTGCCAATGGGGGTAGCTCCCTCTATAGAAGATTGTACTTCTTGGGGTACAGTTTTCGCTGCAATATATACCAGAACTCATGGTATCCCTTCTTTAGCGGTAATACCAGATGTATAAAGACAAATACAGAACGAGTATGGAGCAGAACCTGCTCTGAACTTAGGGATGAAGTTGTTAAACAACTTTGCCCAGGTATCTGCGATAATACTGGCAAATATTAAAGGGGAAGCAGCATCAGTGGCAATACGCCAATGTCTGAGAGATTTCACTCCATTACAGCAGGAGACAGAGCTACCTAAAATAATTGAAACTGCTTATGCGGAATTAGGTAGAGACAGTCTGGGAGCTAGACCTGTAAAACCTCAACTAGTGGAAGGTACAGATAAAGAACAGGCAAAGCAACCACCGGTTTCTTCAAAGAAGAAATGGGACAATAATAAACAGCAAATGAACAGATCTCACTCCAGGGGAAGGTCTCCTCAACTGGATCCCCCAGAAAGGAGATATAATCTTAGGAATAGAGATAACATTAAAAAACCTGACATGTATCAGGACACTGATACATGTTCCTCTCGTTCCTTTCAGGGTTCATCAAAAAACTCTGAGAGGGAAGGACGGTCAGAACAGAGACAAGAAGAGCGTACAAAGCCCAGAGACAGGCAATGCACTTCGGACTACGCTTCAAAGAAATAAGAAAAACCCAAAGCAAAAACTCAATTTAAAAAGAAGAAGGTAGCAGGTCTCAAAGTTAGACATGCCAAGGATACTGAGGACTCAACTTCTGAACGGGGAATGGGCTCTGACGATGCTAGACAGTGCAGCAGAGGTAACAATAGCTCGCCGGAACCTGATGGAATTTCTGGTGACAGCGGAGTTGAGTGAGTATATCACGGTGGAAACACCTGATACTAGGGTGAGTGTCCCACACAGGTTACATGAAATAACACTCCAAATGGAGGGGGACAAGCCCAGACAAGTGAAGGGTCTCTTTTGGGAGAACCTGACGTCTGGCTACGACATCCTATTAGCAGAAAAAGATTGGCTGCCCACTATTGTTATGGAATGCCCAAAGGGAGAAACTGTGATTTTACCAGCTTTCTCCGACCTAGTCCCCACACACCTAAGACATACATATGCACAGGAGTGGGCGGTAGCCCTTGCTCCAGCATTATACCGCAACCACGTTGGGTGGGATGAGGAGTCACCCCACCACGTAATTCCAATTAAAACAAACCCAACTCCACAGTATCCTATAAAACAGGAAGCTAAAATACAGGTCAGGGAGATCCTAGATCAACTTCAATACCAAGGTGTCATTGAACCATGCAACTCATCAATGAATAATCCTTTGTTTCCCGTAATAAAACCCGACAATTCATATCATTTAGTTTTAGAATATAGACACTTAAACTCGTGCACGAAAACATTTGCAGTTCAGAATGCACACAGTGCCGCATTAATGAATAACATTGTGCGGAAAAAATACAAAACAACATTAGATATCTCAAATGGATTTTTCTGCCAAAACATAGCACCTGAAAGCAGATATTTGACAGTCTTCTCAGCGCTAGGGTCCCAGCATCAATTTTGTCGACTCCCCCAAGGGTATAAGAACAGCCCGGGGTTATTCTCAAGGAGGGTAACAGAGTTACTACAGAATTTGGATGAGGAAGCATTATCCTATGTAGATGATATTTATCTGATGGATGATGACTTAGAGGAACACTTGACCAGGGTGAGCACCATAATTTTGGGTTTCGCCTCTGAGGGCTACAAATGTAATTGAAAAAAATCAAAAATAGCCCACCTCAATGTCCTATTTTTGGGACATGAGCTTTCAAGTGAAGGCAAAAGCCTGGCAGCCCATTTTCTAGAAAAGTGCATGCTGCTCCAGCCTCCAAAATAATAGAAAAAATTTACAGTCCATACTGGGATTTCTGAATTTGGCAGAACATACATTTTGGATTACGCAGAGAGAGTAAACCTTTCTATGACCTCATAAGACCTGACTTTTCAGTTAGACAATGGACACAGGAGCACACAAATATACTTCATTCCCTACAATGATATGATATCATCAAAACACTTACAGACACGCGTAAACATACGCAACCTGGTAATCCGCGTAGTCGCAGGTCAATCAGGGTACACTTACCTTCAATGAAGGGGAAACAGTACCAATTGCATATAAATCGCATTTATACACCAACGCTGAAATGCCTTTTGCACCCACAGAAAAAATTCTGACAGCAGTACAGACTGCTGTAGTGAGAGAAAGAGCACTGGCTCAAGGGAAACAAATAATTGTCGTAACCCCGGTATCGGCCTTAGAGGCTGCCATAAAGGCGAGTGTCCCAAATGTGAAAGCATTACATCCAAGATGGATACAGTGGGCTAATTCTCTCACTGCAACAGATGTAGAATACAGATATGACCCTAGTCTAAAAACACAAGCATTCCTGCAATACGAACAAGAATATACTCTACCAAATGAAATAATGCCTCTAGATTGGTATGAATACATTATTTACACCGACGGATCTGCTCAACCGGCCATTGGAAGTAAGCAACAATACAGTGCAGCATGCACTATTGTAAAAGGTAGGATGCAGGACGGCAAGTTCCTTCCAAGCTGTACAAAAACGCAGTCTCTCGGAGACTGCACGGCTCAGTTGGCAGAATTAAAAGCACTACTACTGGCACTGATATATACGGATCCAGAATTCCCCACACTGATAGTGTGTGATTCCTTTTACTGTGTCCAGTCATACAACTAATACCTCCACTATTGGGGACAAAATGGGTTCAGAGATTCAAAAGGTGGCACAATCAAAGATAGGAAACTATGGGAACAGGTAGCAGAGTTAAAGAACGAACTACCAAGAGCTCACATGATACACACACTGAGTCATCAACGTGATGGTGTTCACGTTGAAGGGAATTCATTGGATGATTAAGCTGCAAAGGGAGCAGTACGCACTGCATCTGTAGCTGCAATCACCCATTCAAAAATGAGGGTAGACGGTAGCATAATGGTGGCTGTGATTGCTTCACACAATAACAGCAAAGCACTACCTAAAGGTTTTCCACTCAAGTACTCCTACAAGTTAGATGCAAACAACGTTCCATTTGCTCAGATTCCTGGAGTGGGGGATAGAGTAATACCAAACATGTGTCGCAGGTTAGGTTAGGTTTAATCTTGGCTGCACACGAGGGTCTGGATTCTGCACCTGCCGGAGTTACGGCGACAGTTTCTTTACTTTACTGAAACAACGCTATTGGTGACCAGGGTTAACAAAGCAGACCAAAGACTTTGTATTAAAGTGCGATATCTGTCAACAGATAAAAGGGTCCACCGTAGCTCGCCCAGTGCAGACACCTTTGTTAATATCAGACAGACCGCTCGCATGCGTTTACCTGGACCACTGCGGCCCCTTACATTCTGATGGGGTTTACAAGTATATCATGGTTGCAGTGGATTCCTGTTCAAGATTCTTATGGGTATGGCCTCAGCGCTTGGCTGACGCTCGAACTGTTATAAAATATTTGCGAGTCTTCATAGGGACATACGCAGTTGGCGCATTACATTCTGACCGTTGCCCCGCGTTCAGTTCTAGTGCTTACAAGGAAGCCATGGGAAGTTTGGGTGTAGCATTGCGGTACTCCTCTCCGTACCATCCCGAGGGAAATTGGTTATGGAGAGGAAAACCGGGACTTAAAGCAATCTTTCACAGCTAGGGTATTAGGCTCGGGTGATAGTTGGGTCAGTCACCTATACTGGGTCCAGCGGGCCCTTAATAACCAGCCAAGAAGCTCTCTAGGAGGCGCCACTCCATACGAGGTCCTGTTTGGGACAAGAATGTGGGTACCTGATCTCGATTGTGAAGGCACAGTGGTGGATGAAAAACCGTTTGACATCAATAAACGTTTGGCTGTTTTACAGGATCTGAATGAATCCAGAGCCTCCTTAAGTAACATCGAGACAAAGAAAACGGCCACTGGGGAAGTCAAGTCAACCACGGCAAGACCTGCCTGGATTCCTAAAGTTGGTGATCTGGTCAGAGAAAAGATCGTGGACAGAAAGAATTCGGGCCATCCTATCGAAAGCCTGTACCTGTCCTGGCCGTTGAAGGATCAAGAACTGTACTTCTACCGCCTCTTGCCGAAAGAAAAGAGATTTGTCTCAATCGATTTGATCAAACCACACTATGTGGCCGATACTGAATAGTAGGCCTCGTGGGCTCCTGAGTAGCTGACGTCCTCCTCTCGCTACAATACAGGAAGTTCAAACAGAAAGACTTATAACATTTGAAGAGTCACCTTTACAAAACAACGGAATCGATAACAACGCAATGGAACTAGTTCCCCTTGACACAAACTTTCCAAATCAAAATGAAAGACAAATTTCAATTCAACCTAACAAGGATGTCTACGTCAACATGCCTCAACAAGAGCAATCTACAAGTTCAACAAAACCTGCTGAGCTACCTAAAATAGATCGAACTGCATCTGGCTATTTCATCGACTTCGATACCTTTTCATTGGATCCAAGTGAACCTGAAACAACGCCAGCCCAAATTTCTCGCAAACAACGGACCAAAGACTTTTTTAACTTTCTCAGAAAGACTTATTTAGTATCACCTTGGCTAGAGCTTTGGGTGATCACCGGTATACTATTTCTTCTTTTTGGATAGGATCAGTAATTGTTTTCCATTTACTCATCAATGGAATTTATCTTCAACAGAGCTCTGCAACGTCAAAAGTAAACTTAATTTTAAAACCTCATGTTTCATCTCATCGCGAACAAAGAGACTTGTCCTTCGTGAACATTTCAGCAGTTCCTATACCGGATGGTATAGTATGGGACAAAGTAAATTATGATATATTTGGACCGACCGAGCTTTTAAAGATTCCACATTTGTTTAAAATTTCATTGAACGATATCATTACC
Source organism: Calotriton arnoldi (assembly GCA_963921515.1). Lineage (NCBI taxonomy): Eukaryota > Metazoa > Chordata > Amphibia > Caudata > Salamandridae > Calotriton > Calotriton arnoldi. The sequence goes on along the minus strand of CAWUFW010009235.1, from coordinate 521,646 downwards.
TCCAGTACATTTTCTGATGATTGGGATTTTGAAACTGTTAACAACTTATTGTCTGATTTAGAACAATCTGCCACATTTTCTAGCACTGAAATGTTAGAAGACACATCAGATTTTGACAAAATGTATTGTTATCAACATTATGGTCATCATTTTTTGCATAAATCTAGCAAACCTAGAAATGTTTTCACATACCACCAGTGGGAACATTGCCCTACACCACCGAAAAGTAGTTCAAAAACTTTTGCACAGAAGTTCTCATATTTTTCAGGGGTTAACACTTCTGACGCGACCTCGTATTATTATAAGGTTGCACCTATATCTGCACAGAAGAATATGTTAACAAACACCAAACAGATTTATTCTGCTTCCTTTATTACCCAGCTGCCTGAACAGGGTTTCGACTTATGGATGGACACTGTAGATTTAAAATCGATCTGGGGTTCTAGAGACTGGCAAGTCCAGGGAACAGAAGCACTATTTAGAGCATGCCTCATTCCACAGCAGATGATTTTTTTGAATGACACTGTGCAACAGACTTCCTGTCTTGGACTAGCCAAGAGTAAGGACTTGAACACGCCTCAAATTCCAACACCATTAAACACCGAGGGGAATATTACATCAGATAGAGGGGCTAAGATGGATGACATATTGCAATACAATAGATCAGACCCCAATTAGAGGGGATGGTTGGTTTGGTCCACAGACACAAACAGATGTCAGGAAAGATTCAGGGGTACCACCGAAGGGTTTGGTATCCATAGGCCAGACCCACGATATGTACAACGAGAACATCCGGGGGTAGTGACATCATATAGTGTTGGGAAGTTATGCCTCGATTGGCTAAAGTCCTCAACACTACCCCAGGTGAAACACTTCTCCTTACTCACAGAGGATGTGGACCTACGGGATTTTTTATTAGGTCCCAGAAAACCACGTCAAATAAGTTTTTTATATGCTGTCTATAACGAAATCTGGAAAATCTCCCAACAAGAAGCAGCATAGATATTGAGAGAAATAGATAGAATTAACCTAGAAAAGGCGTTAGCCGTAGTTGACAATGGCATGACTACATTAACATCCAGGATATATTCACTGGGCAACATTGTATCTTCTGCTATCGAAGTATTAGATCAGGATTTGTCCATACTACAACACGGACAGTCAAAGTTACGTTCTATTATTTTGTTAAGCTGGACGCTGCAGTCATTGCGCGCCGGTTATGTGCCTTGGCGTTTTATCAAAAGTACGTCCTTGTTTTCTGCATACAATCTAACAGAAAAACAGATGAAAACGGCACAGAGGGGAGCAAAATATACAATGCTGCGTATTGAAAAGCTGGATAGGTTACCCTTTACTGTGGCAGAGTCACCTTCCACAGAGTGGTTAATCCACGGCCATATAACATTAACGGTCGCAACTTTCCAGTTTCAGTATTGCCTAGAACAGCAACAGGCAGGCAGATATGAAAAAATGGGTAAGGAATTCATCAAGGAATCCTGGGATTTACCATACAGATTTCGATGCAGGAGTGGGGATCTGGAAGTGCTTCTAAGCGGAACTAACTGCAAGAACGCATTAAGTGGATCTCTCATCTGCCAGGATATTATGCTACACGGGGCTTGTAATGGGTCTGTGGCGAACTTGTCCTGTCATTTAAGAGGTACCCCGGCAGCTGTGAATAATCCGGTGTTCAGGCTTCTCTCGAATGGGAGTTACTTGATGCTGAATGATCAAGGTTGTTGTGGGATGCTTCGAGCATCGCATATCTAGTCACCGTGAGCTCCAGGGTTACTTGCTGTATGCAAGTATTGTTTCCACCAACACATACAGTCAGGGAGGCGCCGTTATGGCCTTCGCTAAATGTTTCCTTTATACGGTTTCATACTCTGAGCAGAATGAAAGCCATGCTTTTACAGCAAACAGTGCCCTTAACCTCCGCCCGGGAGACTTTTGATCTCCAGACCGCCAGGTCCTCTGCAGAGATACAGGCACTTATACGTACAAACTGCCCCTTCCATTTCACAGAAATTGTAAGTCGTATCTTTAACATGTCTGATACGACGGGTATTGTACACCTATTTAAGACCATAGGTTCAGGAATGTTAAGCACCTTTCAGACGGTCCTCGGAGTTATACCAAACTTTATACATTCCGTCTTTGGAAGCATTTTTGGAGGGCTTCCGCTGATCCTGTTTCTAATAGCAGGAATCCTGATTGTTACATTTCTGCTACGCAATGGACGTCCCAGCCACCAAGGAGATAACAACAGCACTCCTGGAGCGCAAATACCGTGATCGCATGGTACAACATCTGGGCACACCTCGCCTACAGGAACTGAGCGCCTCTTGGTTCCTGTCATTTAGACCAGTCTGGATGAACTGTGTCCTACCTGTTCTCCGATGCCTGTTCTGCGGAGACGAATGCGTGTTGGACCTCTCTCTGACCCTTCCATCGGTTGCGCCACCGGCCGTTGATGCTGTACTGGACCCGATAATGGCCCAGGTTCTGCAGTGTCTTCAGCGCATTCCCATGTTGTTGGCAGCATTCTTAGAGCCACCACAGGTAGTTTCTGCTCCTGTTGGTATGGACACCGGCTCCTCCAACACTCAGGCATTAGATGTGGCACAGGCTGCCCCGGCATCTGCTGCAGGCAGCACGGAAGATCATCTGTGCTCAATTGACATTCTTTGTGAGGTGTTACAGGGATCGTCAGCAGCGTATGCAGGTCAGCAGCAATGTTGCGTCTACCAGCATGGAAACATAAATATTTGTAGTTGTTCGGACTATATAAACGGACACTTTAGAGCAAATACTACTTGAATGATTTTTTTGTAGGACACTTTTAAAGGGTTTTTTTAATGCTTTTTAACTTCTCTTAAAAATATTTTTATTATTTGTTGCGTACAAACCTCTAGACGCCTTGGTAGTACGCTAGAATTTACTTATGTCAGTCAGTCGGGTGAGGAGTGGGTGTTATATTTCATATAGGTACCCCGATATAGGTCCAGGTAACATCATAACCCTTCACCTACATTCTCTCCTATACTACATGCATAACAGATTTGAGGGACTGACCTTTTGCCTAGTTACAATACTATACACACTACGTAGGGTTTTCCCTGAACACTGGCCTCATAAATTATGCATGAGGATTCTTAGTTTCTTGGAACACAGCAGGACCACCATCTCCTGCATAATAACTGTGTATTAAGTTCATTCCCGACGTCATCCTAAGTCCGACACTGGCACAGAAAGGTAGAACCCCCAGGGATACCTTAGGATATATACACATCACATCTTGCCGAGATAGGGAGAGGAGATCAGGACTTCCCGGTCGACACACTGACGCAAGACGCTGAGGTTCCTGCATGCAGATACTCCAGCTCTCAGTGGTCTGACATCCCTTGCGGGGTGTTCAGCTCGAGACCCGAACGGGGTCCCGCAGTCTCACATCAGGTAATGGGGTTGGCTTTATCCTAGAGGGATTCTTGGCTTTACACCTACTCACATGCTAGGTACACTTAGGTACATCTAGTTAGGGTTGCATCGTAGGAGTACGCATTCTATTGCCATGTATTTTATATACTTGCCTGTGTATATGATTTTAGAAAAATGTTTACTTTCTTAGTGCTTCTACTCATTTATCTATGCTACTGTCTACTGGTGATTTCAGTACACTTATTTTACACTAGAATAACGACTGTTCAATAAATGCTTATTGAAAACATCCCAACCGTTTATTCTGTGTATCTCTCTGAGAAAAAGTGAGCACGAGTGACTGAGCGAAAAGTAAGTTACTGTTTCCATGGTCCTGAGGGATCAGGGTTGTCATGTTCGATAGTTGCCAAGAACTATTCTCTCCTTGGTAAGAGGAGGCTATAGTGGCATTGCGAGCTAGCTAGTACACAGGCTAACATACCCGGTGGGGGTGTCTTTAATCAGTCTGGACATCAGTCCTGCAGTGTATGTTGTCTAAACGCGCAGATCCTATATAGGTCTTATAGGAACTACACGACAGAACTGGCAGCGAGAGAAAGGGTTCTGGCGGTGAAACAAGCAGAAACATATGCTGAATCCCGGACCCCTTCTATATCGGGCCAGAAGGAGTGAACGCTAAGGAGGACACTCTGTCTCTGATGGACTCCCAGATGGCGGTAGTGCTATGCACAGTCCCACAGTCACCCCACAAACATCTGAAGACATGATGTGAAGATAATTTACAGGTTTGACGGGCCTTGCATGCTTAGTTCCGCAATTGCCCACACACACTGGCTGTCAATTCCCCGCTATCTCACACTCACACTAGGATATGGGACACTGACTATCTACAGCGGGCTTGCAGGGTCTGACCCTATTGTCCTATCCCCCCAATTGCAAGTGCAACTGCACCCAAAATCGTATTATAGCACTGTTATGGACACTGTTAAGGCTTAATTGGTTCAACTAGCAAATAAGTGCTGACCAGGGATTGGGAGTTGGAATATGTTCTGGTTTACAGTTTGTCTACACCTAAAGCAAATGTGTAATATGTGTGTGGGGCAGATTATGCCAAACCTTAAACATGAGGGTCGGTCCAGGTCGGGGAGCGGGAGAGTGCTGATACTGGGCTGGGAGCGGTTACTATGTTTACTATCATGCCAACGATGTCAAACTCACAGAGTACGGCTGTACTATATTAATGACGTGGAATGTACACAGCCTTGCAGGCTATGCTATGCATTACAGAGTCTATCAATACTTACGGAGGGGTAAGGTCACAATCTCAATCCTTCAGGAGCCACATTTGACTACTCAGACACTCCACTCAATGTGCAAGCGTTGGAAAGGCACGCTAGTAGGAACCATATACTCTAGTTACACCAGGGGGGCTCTAATATGGGTGGTGGCGCCCGGGACCCCGTTAGAAATATTAAACACTCAGATTGATGCATAGGGTCTCTAGGTGACATTGGAGGGAATACTAGATGGCCTTCCGATCTCACTGATCTCGCTGTATGCACCCAACTCACGTCAATATTCCTTCCTCCAACTACTTACCCAGGCGCTGCTTCACAACCTGACAACACCAACATACTGGGGCGGGGATTTCAATTGTGTTCCTAACCTGACCATTGACCGTTCATGCCCCCCATTGTCCGGTGCTCATGTAAGCCTCCTTACACATCATTTACAGACTTGGGCTAACAATCTACACATTCAAGTGGCTTGGCGAAGTTTACACCCCACCAGTAGGGAATATTCATACGATTCTGGATTACATGACTTGCACACCAGGATCGATCTATTATATTGCTCCCACGGCGTTGTTACTAAAGTGATGCATGCAGAGTGCCTCGGACACACACTGTCTGATTATTGCCCCGTACAACTCCACCTGACATTGGGAAATTTAGAGCCAAAATCCCTACATGGTGTCTACCCCTAGAAGCTCTCAGAGACACCCGGTTACACACCTCACTTGAGATTCATATCTCCTCATATTTTCCGGACAATGAGGGCACTGCATCCAATATTGGACTAGCATGGGATGCGTTCAAAGTAGTGTTGCACGGACATATGATAAAAAAAGTTTATGGTGCCCGTATGAACCTCTCCAGAGAACTAAGTGCTTTGGAGACAGAGATTAGACAGCACAAACAATTGCTCCCCACCACCCCAAGTCTCGCACCCACACTAGCCCACACCAGACTTCAATATAAAACAACACAGGATAAATTAAGTGCCATTGACCGGAGGGAATATCTCTCTAAAAAACATGCAGAGGGAGACAAGGCCAGTCAGTTACTGGCATGGCCCCTTACATCTGAATCATCCTGAATACCTATCACCTCTATATATAACACAGAGAGTCGTCTATATCATACACAGGAAAATATTAACACTGCATTCCTCTCTTATTACACATCCCTGTACAGAGCTCCCCAGGTCCAGGAATCAGAAACGATGCAGTTATTTTGGAGCAGGCGCACCTTCCCCGGATTCTACAATCACACTGTGAGGCACTCGAAACCCCTATTACAGTGGCAGAGATAGAGGAAGCCATTCAACAAATGGCGAGGAGAAAGATGCTGGGAGTAGATGGATGGCCAATGGAATTCTATATAACGTTTCGTACACAACTGATGTCACGCCTCCATCGGGTATACACAAATGCATACGAAAGGGGTATATAGCCCCAAGCAGTGCGCAAGGCTGTCCTGGTAGTACTACCCAAGGCAGGCAGGGATAGGCTAAGGCTAGGCTCATATTACCCACTGTCGCTCCTAAAAGTAGACTACAAAATTCTAGGCAGGGTGCTGGCTAACAGATTAATTGAAGTAACTCTACTCCTTGTCCACCCAGATCAAAACGGGTTCATACCTGGCAGAAACACTTGCATCAACCTGCGTAGACTTTTCCTGTTGCTGGAATGGGCAGGTACTACTGGATAGCCTATCTGGATATCGAAAAAGCATTCAGCATGCTAAGTTGGGATACGTGTATGCAACATTGGAGAGGTATGGGATAGGCCCGAGATTTTTACAGTGGATAAAGATACTCTATAACACGCCAACAGCTCATGTTGGAACAGGCCACACAATATCGGACTCGTTTGTTATTGAACGTGGCACCAGGTAGTGCTGCCCTTTATCGCCCATTATTTTTGCTCTGGCCATTGAGCCCCTAGCCTTCATGCTACGACAAAAAGCCAGAGACTGGGGTGTACTGGCACATAATCAATGGCACGTGATCTCGCTATATGCGGACGATGAGCTGATATATCTACGTGGCAACATGAAGGATCTGTCAGGACTGATAGAGCTACTGGACCAATGTGGGTGCATTTCCAGGCTGTGAGTGAATTGAGACAAATCCATTTTATTCCCCATGCTGACTGCTGACCCTGGATAATAAGAATTAAGTTCTTAACCTCTACCTTTAGTGCCCCCCACAGGGTCACTTCGACTTGGACCTTTAGGCCACATCAGAGCCCTTGTTTCCTTAAACAGACTGCTGACCCTGGAGCAGAGAAGCGCGCTAATGCCCGCACCACTCTCTTCGTCCTACGACACCTTTAAGTATTTAGGTGTCCAGGTAGATCATTCAGAAACAGACACTATTCAAGGGAATCTGGGCAGGGTGATGTCCAGCGCTAGATCCTCCGTGCCATTTTGGATGGAAGTGCAGCTCTCCCCTATGGGGCGCATAGCAATCTCCAAGATGTTGTTGCTGCCCAGACTGCTTTACTTCTTTGCTGCCCTTCCCTTTCTCCTGCTGCGCAAAATATTCAGTGAGCTCAAATCATTGCTGACATCTCTTATTTGGGACAAACACAGAGCAAGAGTCTCCCTCCCCAAACTCTCTGCCCCACTTTCTGAAGAGGGCCTGGGAGCCCCTAATTACGAATTATATTACGCAGCTGCGCAGCTACATTGGCCGATGCGCTGGCTGGCTGGCCATAATATCACTGAATTAGGGAGCCGGAATACGGGAACACACCAACGCTTGGTTCTGGATGGGAGCAGAGATGGTGTTCCTGAAAAGACTTGATAATGGTTTGATGGCCGCAACCCACACCTGTTGGTACCGTTACCTATGGAAGATGCAGCCCTTCCCACCGTATGCCCCTACATTACCACTTTGGGTGATACTTGGAAGCTCATCACTGGACCCCCGTCCAGAGTTGACGGAATGGTCCGATGCGGGTGTCACTACATGGGGGGATCTATTCTCAGACTCCACACTTTCTATGTTTGATGCCCTGATGGAGGATTATGGGATATCATGGGGCTCTTTTCTGTTGTATGCCTCTCTTACTCGTCGTATATATAAGTCATGGGGCACAAGGCACAATGAACCTACCGTATCCAGAACACTTCAAACTTTACTTACACACGGCAAGGCCAAGCGGGCCATCACTATGCTATAAAACTCTATGAGGCTAGATACAGCATTGCCCCATCAGCACTCAGACAATACCTGGATGAAGCTCTCGCAATGTCGTTAACAGACAAGCAATGGGAACTGTGCCTGGGGGTCACGAAGATCGTCTCAACAAAAGCTAGGTTCAAATACACGCAATACAATTATCTTCACCCACCATACATATCTCACCCCCCACAGACTGGCACGAATGTACTCGAACTCTCTAGATATCTGCCCGCGCTGCTGCAACAGAAATGCCACGTTTATACATATGGTATGGGACTGCCCCCAACTATCAACATATTGGGATGCAGTGGCCCCCACGCTTACCGAAACTACAGGCACTAAAGTACCAGTGCACAGACCGCACTTCCTACTAGGGATCACAAAGTGCAATACACGATGAAAAACTCTCAACAAAATCTTCGACCTAGCACTATGCTTAGCCAAAAGGAGACTGGCCATGGCTTGGAAGTCTACCTATGCCCCCCACATACAAGAATGACTTACAGCTCTCCAAAAAGCACTGGTGGCTGAACATGAGATAGCCTACAATAATATAATAGGCCACTCAGCCCCCTCTAATCCCCCTGACTGGAAGAACTACCTTGTGCTTATCGAATTAAAACTACCCTGCACTAACTTTGATCAACAGACTCCTTAGGTCCACCGCACAACCCTGAAAGTACATGTGGAAAAACGGGTAGGGAACCCGCCTTTGGGGCAGATGCTCTCTTATGGATCCATGCACAGGTACACCACTGTTAGACCCTCCCCTGCCCCACCCAAGTACAACAAAAATACCTAACATTAACATACACTATTCCACCACTATACAACAGTAGAGTCGTCATGTACTCAGTACTGAACTCTTCACTTGAATAGGTATAGTGTGAACCCAAGCTTGATAATTTGACAACATTTAAATGTTTTCTGTTATTTGTTCTACTAATGTATACCGAAGTACAGTAGAGCCAAGAATTACACTGTTTCTCTATTCTCACTTTAGATATACTTGCCAATGACCTGATTAAATGTCGAAATGCTGATGAAACCATGTCACTCTCACTGTCATTCAATGTCGCATTCGCATTGCTGAAAAACAAAAAAGAATATTTTATTTATAAAAAGATTAAACTTGACCACCACGCTATTAATACTTCATTGTAAAGTGCTTCTGTTTTTGTTCTCGGGACAGACTACAGTAGCTGGGGCAAATGCCCTTCCCTGAAAAAGTCAAACATGTAAAGGCAAGAAAAGGGGTCTTTTCGTGCCACCTGCAGATTGGCCTATTTATTGCAGATCTTTTTACAGAGTTTACACAAGTTCCTAAATTCTGTGACATGCTGTAAAGTTGGATATTATATTACATTATGTTGTAAAATTTGCATAGAGCTTCATGCCCTGAATGAGGCCATGAATCACTCCAATTTTCAATGTTCATGACCTCCATTTGCAGAGATGTTTGGTAGGAAGGGTGTTGGATACAGTACATGTGTAAAGGATTTTGGGATTGATTTATAATTTGGAGGATGGAGTAATCTCCGTTGGCCTGGTCGGGGACCTAACGCCAGCCAGGCCAAGACTACTGCCACATTTCTGAAGCAGTGACAGGAACTGCTGTTGCAGTTGTTCCTGTCAATGCTGTTTACAGTGTGGTGCAAGGCTCCATCAGCATGACAGTCAATGGTACAGAGGTATAAGACAAAAGTAATACAGTGTAACAGCATTGCTATATTGCAATGGCTCTGGCTCAAATGTGTATAGGTATTACAATGGTAACTCATTCGAGTCCCTCAGCTTTATCCAACGTTCGTTTTATTTCATGGGACCTTTTGTGTGTGGAGAAAAAGTGTTTTAGAGGACTGCAGTAGATAGATCACATGTGAAAATGTCACTTGAGCGAAAAATGTCATGAATGATAACTTTATTTTGAGCAAAATAAAACCTCAAATTGTCATACAAAGGAAAAGTATGTTTTTTCCTTTCATCTGTCCGCAAGTATAGCTGCTAAGTGACCCATGTCATATGGAACAGCTCCAAGCAGGTTGTAATTTTTCTTTTACTGTTATATGTGCAGGCTTACACATTCCAGGACAAATGTATGTATTTATTTTCTTTCCTTGTATGTTTATTTGTAGTGTGTGCTTTTGCCCTATAGGGTGTCCTGCTGCTGAGGGAAACAAACTGTAAGTGATTTTTGTCTGACAATGTTTACGTCCTCATCTACTTTGATCATTCTAGGTTCACTGTGCCATAATTGTGAGTGGCAGGGCCCATATTTTTAAAAAGCATCTTTGTTCGATTCTCAGAAATAATGAAAGTATTTGGGGTATTTCAAATGGCCCCTTAGGGTTCAAAGTCCAGACCAATTAATTATATAATCATTGGGCTGATGTTTTAAATGATCTGAGGCTGCATTTAGCCAAGATATTATCAGGTGTCAGAACTGTGTTTTCTTTTAACTAAATCATGTCATATCATGCTTGCTAGTTCTTTCTATCACTAAAGTCCACTAATTGACACTAGGGAGTTGAGGCAGTGTCAATCCTTCTTGTACATATCAAATGTATAATGGTTATCAACAATAAATACAAAATTAGCTTGGCCTCTTTGTGGTTTGTTTTGAGTTCCATCCCTCTTGAATAAAATCACAGTTGGGCTTACCTCAAACTTGCGCCTCATGGCCGCATATATTGATCTACTTACTTCTTCCCAGTCAGGCTTGACAGTATGACAACCCACGAACATATGTGTCTCTTCTGCTTTTAGTGATCCACACTTCTTTCACCTACTTTCTCGTGAACTCACCCATTTTGCCATCTTTTTAGGGGTCCAGGAGGCCCTATGAAAAGTGAAGAGATGATTTCTTTTGAAGATACCAAGATTTACAGTGCAGCACAATGAGTTAAGAGATACTTGTCATAATTCTTCTATATCTTCATTCAGCCTGCATTTATTCCACTTCTGATGCACTGAGGGTCTCCTATTGTCATCTGCAGCAGACAGACATCCATACCATTTTACAATCTTCTATATTTGTACTACACTTGAATGTGGATCCCATTCGATGCCTGTGTACTTAAGGTCCCTCTCCTCCCTTTATTTGGCGAATCCAGAGTAGAGCTGTATATGTTTACATTTTTACAAACTACTCATAGTTCTCTGGGATATCTCTTACCATGATTTCAGAGTGGTAATACCTATGAGGTCCCCCCACCTTGTGAAGTTAGCTGGCTTAAGAGGGAGGCTTAGGATGTCATTCAGACATTCAGGAGCCCCTGGCAAGTCCTAAATTGGTGCCTGATCACTATAGTATGGAATCGACCATCTGACCCTGACCTTATAAGAGATTGTGGCTCCCGCCTTTAGGACCTTCATTCTAATTCTTTTTAAGTAGTTAGAAGAGCCAACTTTCTGTAGAAAGTCATTAGTAGCGCTGAAGCCTTGAGTCATTGCTAAAAAAATAGATAACTTAAATCTGAGTCATACGGCGTTCCAAGAGGCATCCTAAAGGTTTTCAACTGAAAGTCTCAACAGCACAGCTGTATGTCTGGTAGTTGTAACCCTTCTAAGTTGCTCCGTTCGGTTTTTCCAGGAACTCCTTATGCCTCTACCGTCCCAAATAAAGCTACTAATGTTGCTCTGGATTTTTTTAAGTACTGTTTAATCAAAATATAGTGGGATACCACTAATTAAGAAGGTCCGTTTAGGAAGAATGGACACTTTGACAAGCTTGACCTTGCCATATAATTGTCAAAGGAAGGTTCTTCCATTTCTTAAGACATTTATTTATATCCACAACTAACTTTCCCAAATTTTCTTTGAGAACTATGTCCAGTTGTTGGAAGATATCAATTCCTAAATATCTCATTTGATTATACACAGGCCTTCTAAAGTTCCAAACTCAAGTCATGTTCTAATTTTCTGCTTATTGATTGAATACCCTGCCCAGGTCCTGAACTTGCAAGCTAAACGATGAAAAGTCGGAATGGCTAACTCAGGTTGGTTTGTGTATAATATTAAATCATATGCATAAAATGCTATCTTTTTCATTTACCCTTTAGATTCAAAAGGGACTATATTATCTTCAGCCTTATTAGTTGGCTACAGGCTGATTTAATGAATGGTTGCTTGGTTTATCAGCTGACAACGGAATGAGAGATGATCAGCAATAGAGAGCAGAGAAAAGGGTAGGTCATTCCAGTGATTAGTTGGCAGGCAGGATAAGGATCACCTTCCAATGCAAGCTTGTGAGATACAGACACACTGAAGCAGAAAAGATTTGCTGAAGCATGAGAATTTGTTGCGGACGTAGGGTATCAGTCTGTTCTGAAGATAGAAAGGGCCTATTTTGCGCAGAGCAAAATGGCATATGCAAAGAGTTTTGAAGAGAATTCGCTTAGAATAGAAATAGGCAGACAGTGAAGAATATCCACAAGATCAATATGGCGATCTTGTAGGAAGATTAAAGATAAGACAAGCTGCAGAAATTTGAACCAGTTGCAGATGTTTCAGAATGAATTTAGGAGTATCTAAAAGAAGGGATTTGCACTAATCTTACCAGTAAAATATGAGAGACTGGATGATGGGTAGATACAAATTGGTAGGAGAAAAGGGAAGAACAGTCCTGGGCACTCTGGTAATGAAAAAAAAGCTGAGGTGACTTTTTGAGATGATTCTTGAAAAAGGGAAGAGTCTAAAAGAATACCTAAATTAGGAGCTAAAGAAGCTGGGTAGGGTATGGGGCCCAGTTCCAAAGGCTACCTGGCAGAACTCCAATTGTTAAGATCATTGTTAAAAATAACAACTTTAATCTTTTCCCCGTTCAGCTTATGTGAGTAAGTACTCATCCACATGGGTAGTGTACTCATGCAGTCATTAAATGGCGTTTGGGTGTCAGGAACGTTAGCCTTGAAAGTGACTACATGGGTATCATCAGCATAAGCCATGAACGAAAATACAAGAGAACAAATTAGTATGGCATATGGGAGCATATAGAGGTTAAAGATTGTAGGCTCATAGGGGAACCCTGTAGAACTCCACAGGTCACTTGCCGAAATAAAAAGTAAAATGGAGGGAATTGAACACTTTGTGCATTATTAGTAAAAAAAAAGATGAGAGCCAGGCTAAGGCTGAATCACAAAGTCCTAGATGGAACAGACAATTTATAAGTATGTGGTGCAAGACTGTGTCAAAGGCAGCACTAAGATCAAGTAGGATCAAAAGCACTTTTACTCTTTTTTCCAGTGAAAGATGAAGAATGTCAGTAATGACAAGCAGAATGGCTTCAGTTCCAAGAACTGTAAATCAAGAAGGGTACGCAGTTCCCCAAAAGAGGATAGGACAACGAGTGTGGAGGCAGAAGGAGGGGAATCCTCCTAAACTGAACTAGAGTCCTCACACACCCAGTCAGCTAGGTGTCATGCTTCATCATATGGACTCGCTCCTCGTCGGGTCGGCGGTGCAATACCCGACGGGCACCCATAAAGGGGCTCTTTAGCGGAGATATTTTGTTCCTGTCGTATGATGCCGTGGGTGTAAGGGCCCTAGGGGTGAGTGTAGATGTGAGTGTGTGATATAAAAAAGGTTGGATAATCCAAAAGGGGATTTTAATGGAATGGTCATCCACCTTATTAAAAATACAAAAGAGTGGCTGCTCGCTGGCTTAATGGTCCAGGGGAGCAATGCTCAACTCTACAAATGTGGTCGACATGTTTCATGCTGTTTCTTCATAAATGATACAGTGCATTTCTTCAGGACCTATAAAAACTATCTACACATAGTGGTTAGGTGGAGGGATACCTACCTACCACTAATCTTACGTGCGAGCATGTAGTCCCGACAGGCCTAGTGATATCCTACCACTAATCTTACGTGCGAGCATGTAGTCCCGACAAGCCTAGTGATATCCTAGACAGGGATGACAAAAAGCAACAAAAATATTGACAATAAACTGTAAATGGTATTGTATGGTCATCCTCAAAGCTCCACAACAAGTAGTCCATCCCATATGTGCATAAATGTGAAAGAAATGCACTCATCTTACAAAATAAATAACATTTAGTAAAAACACAAAAGGACTGGAGGAGAATGTAACTCAAATGAATATAAAACAGATAAATAATTGATAGCCTCACCTAACTAGGTGGTAGCGCTTGCTTCTACGGTATTGTCAGCTCTTGACACCTCAATGGATGGTGTCCTAAACAAAGGGGAGTAGGACAGTATAGATGACAAGACAATGTCAAAAAAGGAGGACCCATCCTGGCGGCGTATGGCACAAGAGGACCCCCACATCGTGGACCAGCATCGCGTCAGGACGCCCCCACCCTGGCTGAGTCAGTGTTGATTACTGGGGGTTAATGCCAAAGGCAACGCTCCGATCGTATAGCTAGACGGAGTCAGATTGGTTCGACTAGTAGCCCACAGGGCATGGAATCGCACCAGTGTAAGCTCTGTCAGGCCACATCAAACCCGTCAGTACCTGACATGGCCCCGAGGACACACTGATCAGAGCGTCCGGTGTGGAGGGGAAGTGCCGGACTAGCGGGTCTCTGAAAGGTCGGGACCCACATTGTGAGCAAAACAGCACACCGAGACACACACAAGCGCAGGCTGGAGACCAGCTTGCGCACTCACCTGTCCTTAGTCGGACAAACGCCTGAAAACTACCCAAGCGCCGAGCTGAGAAACCGGAGCGGATATTGGTTCCCGAACTGGGGTTTAAGTATACCGCTATCCTGGTCCCGCCACTGGGTCAGCTGGAGCAGCGCAACGTAGCGCGGCGGCAAGTCACGTGGTGCACCCGGCTTCAGTCCAGTGTACGCTGTGTGTCGATCCTGTAAACATGGCGGCCATCTTAAAAAGTGTAAAAAGGCTGCAAAAAGCTGGAAAAGTGAGCCTATGGTTTATATTAACGATGAAAGATATTCAAAACCAAGGTTTCAAAACGAGGGAAAGATTTGAAAGCAATGAAAGGCAAAAGTAGTCTTTTTTAACAAGGATCCACACGCAGAATAGGTGCCTAAGTGTGTGTTGAGATCAAGATAAATATTAAATGCAAAATCTAGAGGGAGACCTTAATCTAATGTGAATATGCCGGTGTAAACGCAGTAATCCTCTTATTCCCCTGAGGATCAGTGTACTCAAAGGACCATCATTAAAAGTGGGTGCACCAGATGCGAATTAGTCGCGGTACACCAATAAGCAGAAGAGGTAAGCAATGTAATACATATAAAGGGTACCTTGCGGGCAAAACCACAGGGAGAATTAACTGTTTATCAGGGCAGCCCAGGGTATACTATCATTAAGGCCACACGTGTCTGTGGAAAGGCGGTACACCCATCTCTGCTCAATCTTAAAAAGAGCTTGGTGGATAATTTTAGGGTGTGATTCAACTACCATCCATTTTAAAGTTTCTACCTTATGGTTAAGGTCCCTGAAATGAGTGTATAGTTTTGTCGTTGTTTTCATACACCTCACATTACTTTTGTGTTCAGTAATCCGTAGCTTTATTTGTCTCATTGTCATCCCTATGTATTTTTTCTCACAGAGACAAGTAATCAGATATATACATCTTGGTGTATTACAGTTTGTGTGTCTCTTCAGCTGCCATGTAAGAGTGTCAGTCAACTAGATCTCCTTAAAAACATCTGTCTAATCACAGACCGAGCACGTCCCACAGGGATAGTGACCGGTAACTGGTGGTAGATCCCACAATGTCCTCTGCACACCTTGCTCCCTGGTTTTTGGTCTAGTGTGTACGAGGATGTCCTTCAAGTTAGGTGTGCGTTTAAAGGCAAACCTTGGTTGCGCGAGGCTCAGGTCCCCTGTGTTCACTATACCCCAGTGTTTTATTATGGTTTTCTTAATCAGTGTGGAATTGTGCGTAAATGAAGTGACACAAGTTAGTGTCTCTGTTTTTACTTCTTTGGTCGAGACCTGGAGCAGTGCCTCTTGTGGGTTATTCATAGCTCTTTTGTATGAATTCCTAATCTGCTGGCTCGGGTAGCCTCTCTCCCTCAAGTTATTTTGTAAGAGCTGGGCCTCGGAGAAACTGTCCAAATGGGAGGTTGTTTCTCAGTGCCCTTGGATGGTGGCTATCATATAGGAGGAGGCTGTTCCTGTCCGTATCCTTCCTATACAAAGTGGTGCTCAGACCAGTGTTGTTGAGTAGTATCCTCAAATCCAGGAAGGGGATGCTAGAATTGGATATAGTGTGAATGAATTTTAAGAATGCATTTTGTGAATTGATCCAATTGCAAAATGCCTCACAGGTTGGTATATCCCCCTTCCATAGGATGAGGATATCGTCGATATATCTCCTCCATAATGTCAGGTTACCTCTGTCCGGGTTGATGGAATTCATAATGACATCTTGCTCGAAGGTCGCCATGTAAAGGCAAGCCACACTAGGGGCAAAGGTACTCCCCGTGGACGTACCTTGGGTCTGGTGGAACAGTCGTGTCTCGTACTCAAAAAAGTTTTAGTTAAGGCCAAGGTAGCGCAGCCCATAATGAAGGAGACGGGGGTAGGTGAGGTCCAGTCCTCCCGAAGTAGGCTGGATTCTACTGCCTGTAGGGTGGCCCGTTGTGGAATGTTAGTGTACAACGCCTCCACGTCTAAAGTGACCAGTAGGTCCACTCCAACTCTACCCTCGATAATGTCAATAATGCGGAGGACGTCAGTGGTGTCCTGTACAAAAGAGGGTATCTTCCTAACCAAAGGTTGAAGGAAGTAATCACAGAATTTAGAAAGGGGTTCGGACAGGGACCCTATACCTGACACTATTGGTCTCCCTGGGACTGGTGTGGTGTTTTTATGGATTTTAGGGAGCGTGTAAAAGTATGGTGTTTTAGGGTCCTTTGTTATAAGAAAATCAGCCTCCTTCTTGGTAATCTACCCATTATTCTCTGCCTCAAAAACCAAGGTCGCTATCTCAGCTGACAGTCTTGGTGTAGGGTCCACAGTCAGAGGGGTGTAGTGATTCGTGTTGCCAAGTTGGCGTCTACATTCCCTGTCATAATCCACAGTGGATTGGATCACAATGGCCCCACTCTTGTCTGCCTGTTTGATGGTAATACTGGGGTCATTAGAGAGTGACTTAGCTGCCTCTTTTTCAGCATAAGATAGATTATGAAAAAGCGGTGCTCTCGGGATTTTGGTAAGTTCCTTAAGTACAGCCCCCTCAAAGGCTAAAATCTCAGGAGGGATCATGTTGTTATTGGGGGTAAACCTAGAGGGGTTACGCAATCCAGTATCATCTTGAACTAGAGGGGCCTTATCGTGAAAGAAAGCCTTGAGTCGTACCTTTCTGAAAAATTCTTGCAATTCACACATTTCGTTGAATTTATCGGGTAGGGGTGATGGGACAAACCCCAGGCCCCTTTCCAGGACTGTCTCTCGGTATTGGTAAGGAGTCTGGTTGAGAGGTTAACCACTAGACCCTCCTTCCCCTGCTCATGCTCCTTGTCTCTACTGTGTGTGGAGTCTGGTCCTGCCACTGTACCCCCTTCTGTGCTCCTCTTCTTCGCCCTCTTCTTTTGCCCCAACCTCTGCCTAAAAAAGGGGGGTTATTCATCGGAAAATATTGTGGAGGGCCTTGAGGGTACATAGGGTTTTGCCATGGTGGAGGAATGGGACCATGGAAGATAGGCCCATTGTCAAAATTGGGGTATGGTTGGAAGTTAGGTCTACGTTGGTTATGGTTACTCCAACTCCCAGTGCTGGAATCGCTGTTGGATGATCGTCTCCTACTGCCATTATCTGAGCTTTCGTCAGAGGAGTAGCTATTCTTGGTTGTGGTATAATCATCCTTAAGGTAAGGGTAAACCTTCTCCTTATCGAACTTAGCTACATCTTTTTGCAATTTTGTCACCTTTTGTTTAAGCAGGTATTCTCGGTTCTCTGTGATTTCGTTGTTAATCTCTGTTAACTTAGATGAAAAGGCAGTCTTGGGGATGGTAGATTTCAATGCAGCTTCTGCCACTTGTATTCTAGCAAGAAGAGCGTCAGCCAGTCTTCTTGTGGTATTGATGATTAGGACCAATAAGTCTTTAGTGCCCATCCTCTAGAAAGATTCTAGGCAAGATGTTGACTATAAGGCCACGGGGTGCGATATTGGCTCGTAAATACTCAGTCATGAGGGCTCCGTGTAGAGTCATTTTAAGCCATTCTTTCTTCAAAACTGTTATCGAACTCCAGTCATCTGCTAATGACCCTGAGGCCACGGAACCTCCAATACCTAATATGGAGGGTGCTGTTCTCAAGATATCAGCAATAGCTTCCTCATCGAAGCTAAGTCCCGGGGTGTCCTCCATTTCAGGTAGGGGACCCGGTTATCCACAATGTGGAGAGAGTTGATACAGCAAAAAGTCTAATGGGCCAGCTAGTATAATTATACACTGATTGGTAACCTAAAAGGACGTCCCTCGGGGTGACCTGTGCAGTTAATCTTGACAAAAGAGAGGAACTGATAGGGCTGTTTAACGGGGTCCAGCGTACATGCCCAGATACTGTAAATCAAGAAGGGTACGCAGTTCCCCAAAAGAGGATAGGACAACGAGTGTGGAGGCAGAAGGAAGGGAATCCTCCTAAACGGAACTAGAGTCCTCACACACCCAGCCAGCTAGGTGTCATGCTTCATCATATGGACTCGCTCCTCGTCGGGTCGGCGGTGCAATACCCGACGGGCACCCATAAAAGGGCTCTTTAGCGGAGATCTTTTGTTCCTGCCATATGATGCCGTGGGTGTAAGGGCCCTAGGGGTGAGTGTAGATGTGAGTGTGTGATATAAAAAAGGTTGGATAATCCAAAAGGGGATTTTAATGGAATGGTCATCCACCTTATTAAAAATACAAAAGAGTGGCTGCTCGCTGGCTTAATGGTCCAGGGGAGCAATGCTCAACTCTACAAATGTGGTCGACATGTTTCATGCTGTTTGTTCATAAATGATACAGCGCATTTCTTCAGGACCTATAAAAACTATCTACACATAGTGGTTAGGTGGAGGGATACCTACCTACCACTAATCTTACGTGCGAGCATGTAGTCCCGACAGGCCTAGTGATATCCAACCACTAATCTTACGTGTGAGCATGTAGTCCCGACAAGCCTAGTGATATCCTAGACAGGGATGACAAAAAGCAACAAAAATATTGACAATAAACTGTAAATGGTATTGTATGGTCATCCTCATAGCTCCACAACAAGTAGTCCATCCCATAGGTGCATAAATGTGAAAGAAATTCATTCATCTTACAAAATAAATAACATTTAGTAAAAACACAAAATGACTGGAGGAGAACGTAACTCAAATGAATATAAAACAGATAAATAATTGATAGCCTCACCTAACTAGGTGGTAGCGCTTGCTTTTACGGTATTGTCAGCTCTTGACACCTCAATGGATGGTGTCCTAAACAAAGGGGAGTAGGACAGTATAGATGACAAGACAATGTCAAAAAATGAGGACCCATCCTGGCGGCGTATGGCACAAGAGGACCCCCACATCGTGGACCAACATCGGGTTAGGACGCCCAGACCCTGGCTGAGTCAGTGTTGATTACTGGAGGTTAATGCCAAAGGCGATCGCTCCGATCGTGTAGCTAGACGGAGTCAGATTGGTTCGACTAGTAGCCCACAGGGCATGGAATCGCACCAGTGTAAGCTCTGTCGGGCCACATCAAACCCGTCAGTGCCTGGCATGGCCCCGAGGAAACACTGATCAGAGCGTCCGGTGTGGTGGGGAAGTGCCGGACTAGCGGGTCTCTGAAAGGTCGGGACCCACATTGTGAGCAAAACAGCACGCCGAGACACACACAAGCGCAGGCTGGAGACCAGCCTGCGCACTCACCTGTCCTTAGTCGGACGAACGCCTGAAAACTACCCAAGCGCCGAGCTGAGAAACCGGAGCGGATATTGGTTCCCGAAGTGGGGTTTAAGTATACCGCTATCCTGGTCCCACCACTGGGTCAGCTGGAGCAGCGCAACGTAGCGCGGCGGCAAGTCACATGGTGCACCCGGCTTCAGTCCCGTGTGCGCTGTGTGTCTATCCTGTAAACATGGCGGCCATCTTAAAGAGTGTAAAAAGGCTGCAAAAAGCTGGAAAAGTGAGCCTATGGTTTATATTAACGTTGAAAGATATTCAAAACCAAGGTTTCAAAACGAGGGAAAGATTTGAAAGCAATGAAAGGCAAAAGTAGTCTTTTTTAACAAGGATCCACACGAAGAATAGGTGCCTAAGTGTGTGTTGAGATCAAGATAAATATTAAATGCAAAATCTAGAGGGAGATCTTAATCCAATGTGAATATGCCGGTGTAAATGAAGTAATCCTCTTATTCCCCTGAGGATCAGTGTACTCAAAGGACCATCATTAAAAGTGGGTGCACCAGATGCGAATTAGTCGCGGTACACCAATAGGCAGAAGAGGTAAGCAATGTAATACATATAAACGGTACCTTGCGGCAAAACCACAGGGAGAATTAACTGTTTGTCAGGGCATCCCAGGGTATACTATCATTAAGGCCACACGTGTCTGTGGAAAGGCGGTACACCCATCTCTGCTCAATCTTAAAAAGAGCTTGGTGGGTAATTTTAGGGTGTGATTCAAGTACCATCCATTTTAAAGTTTCTACCTTGTGGTTAAGGTCCCTGAAATGAGTGTATAGTTTTGTCGTTGTTTTCATACAGCTCACATTACTTTTGTGTTCAGTAATCCATAGCTTTATTTCTCTCATTGTCATTCCTATGTATTTTTTCTCACAGGGACAAGTAATCAGATATATACATCTTGGTGTATTACATTTTGTGTGTCTCTTCAGCTGCCATGTAAGAGTGTCAGTCAACTTGATCTCCTTAAAAACATATGTCTGATCACAGACCGAGCACATCCCACAGGGATAGTGACCGGTAACTGGTGGTAGATCCCACAATGTCCTCTGCACACCTTGCTCCCTGGTTTTTGGCCTAGTGTGTACGAGGATGTCCTTCAAGTTAGGTGTGCGTTTAAAGGCAAACCTTAGTTGTGCGAGGCTCCGGTCCCCTGTGTTCACTATACCCCAGTGTTTCATTATGGTTTTCTTAATCAGTGTGGAATTGTGGGTAAATGAAGTGACACAAGTTAGTGTCTCTGTTTTTACTTCTTTGGTCGAGACCTGGAGCAGTGCCTCTCGTGGGTTATTCATAGCTCTTTTGTATGAATTCCTAATCTGCTGACTCGGGTATCCTCTCTCCCTCAAGTTATTTTGTAAGAGCTGGGCCTCAGTTTTGTAGTCAGAGAGCGTGCTGCAATTCCTCCTGATACGGAGAAACTGTCCAAATGGGAGGTTGTTTCTCATCGCCCTTGGATGGTGGCTATCATATAGGAGGAGGCTGTTCCTGTCCGTATCCTTCCTATATAAAGTGGTGCTCAGACCAGTGTTGTTGAGTAGTATCCTCAAATCCAGGAAGGGGATGCTAGAATTGGATATAGTGTGAGTGAATTTTAAGAATGCATTTTGTGAATTGATCCAATTGCAAAATGCCTCACAGGTTGGTATATCCCCCTTCCATAGGATGAGGATATCGTCGATATATCTCCTCCATAATGTCAGGTTACCTCTGTACGGGCTGATGGAATTCATAATGACATCTTGCTCGAAGGTCGCCATGTAAAGGCAAGCCACACTAGGGGCAAAGGTACTCCCCGTGGACGTACCTTGGGTCTGGTGGAACAGTCGTGTCTCGTACTCAAAAAAGTTTTCAGTTAAGGCCAAGGTGGCGCAGCCCATAATGAAGGAGACGGGGTAGGTGAAGTCCAGTCCTCCCGAAGTAGGCTGGATTCTACTGCCTCTAGGGTGGCCCGTTGTGGAATGTTAGTGTACAACGCCTCCACTTCTAAAGTGACCAGTAGGTCCACTCCAACTCTACCCTCGATGTTGTCAATAATGCGGAGGACGTCAGTGGTGTCCTGTACAAAAGAGGGTATCTTCCTAACCAAAGGTTGAAGGAAGCAATCACAGAATTTAGAAAGGGGTTCGAGCAGGGACCCTATACCTGACACTATTGGTCTCCCTGGGACTGGTGTGGTGTTTTTATGGATTTTAGGGAGCGTGTAAAAGTATGGTGTTTTAGGGTCCTTTGTTATAAGAAAATCAGCCTCCTTCTTGGTACTCCACCCATTATTCTCTGCCTCGAAAACCAAGGTCGCTATCTCAGCTGACAGTCTTGGTGTAGGGTCCACAGTCAGAGGGTTGTAGTGATTCGTGTTGCCAAGTTGGCGTCTACATTCCCTGTCATAATCCACAGTGCATTGGATCACAATGGCCCCACCCTTGTCTGCCTGTTTGATGGTAATACTGGGGTCATTAGAGAGTGACTTAGCTGCCTCTTTTTCAGCATTAGATAGATTATGAAAAAGCGGTGCTCTCGGGATTTTGGTAAGTTACTTAAGTACAGCCCCCTCAAAGGCAAAATCTCAGGAGGGATCATGTTGTTATTGGGGGTAAACCTAGAGGGGTTACGCAATCCAGTATCATCTTGAACTAGAGGGGCCTTATCGTGAAAGAAAGCCTTGAGTCGTACCTTTCTGAAAAATTCTTGCAATTCACACATTTCGTTGAATTTATCGGGTAGGGGTGATGGGACAAACCCCAGGCCCCTTTCCAGGACTGTCTTCTCGGTATTGGTAAGGAGTCTGGTTGAGAGGTTAACCACTAGACCCTCCTTCCCCTGCTCATGCTCCTTGTCTCTACTGTGTGTGGAGTCTGGTCCTGCCACTGTACCCCCTTCTATGCTCCTCTTCTTCGCCCTCTTCCTTTGCCCCAACCTCTGCCTAAAAAAGGGGGGTTATTCATTGGAAAATATTGTGGAGGGTCTTGAGGGTACATAGGGTATTGCCATGGTGGAGGAATGGGACCATGGAAGATAGGCCCATTGTCAAAATTGGGGTATGGTTGGAAGTTAGGTCTACGTTGGTTATGGTTACTCCAACTCCCAGTGCTGGAATCGCTGTTGGATGATCCTCTCCTACTGTCATTATCTGAGCTTTCGTCAGAGGAGTAGCTATTCTTGGTTGTGGTATAATCATCCTTAAGGTAAGGGTAAACCTTCTCCTTATCGAACTTAGCTACATCTTTTTGCAATTTTGTCACCTTTTGTTTAAGCAGGTATTCTCGGTTCTCTGTGATTTCGTTGTTAATCTCTGTTAACTTAGATGAAAAGGCAGTCTTGGGGATGGTAGATTTCAATGCAGCTTCTGCCACTTGTATTCTAGCAAGAAGAGCGTCAGCCAGTCTTCTTGCGGTATTGATGATTAGGACAAATGAGTCTTTAGTGCACTTCCATGACACTTGACACCAATCCTTTTTGAATGGCCCATCCTCTACAAAGATTCTAGGCAAGATGTTGACTATAAGGCCACGGGGTGCGATATTGGCTCGTAAATACTCCATAATGTGCAGCATTCCGTCCATCATCTTGTGTGTTTTGCATTTCGCCCTAAGTGGGAAGGGTATGCCCAGACGTGGGTCCCGTGCTCACTACGCCACTGGAGTCAAGCTATCCTGGCTGATGAAGGCTGATAGCCTGAAACCGGTCCTAGGATGCTTGATTCCGGTCCAGGGAAGACATTGCTTGGCAGTTCGGTCTGGACTGTTCCCATGAGGCACAGGGTCAAGACTGATTTGCATATGGCTATGTCTGAACTGGGGTGGCGTGGTGAAGCAAAATAACGATGGATTAAACCCAGATCTGTGACTGGGGGTGAATGTTTGCCAATGTGCAGCATTCCGTCCATCATCTTGTGTGTTTTGCATTTCGCCCTAAGTGGGAAGGGTATGCCCAGACGTGGGTCCCGTGCTCACTACGCCACTGGAGTCAAGCTATCCTGGCTGATGAAGGCTGATAGCCTGAAACCGGTCCTAGGATGCTTGATTCCGGTCCAGGGAAGACATTGCTTGGCAGTTCGGTCTGGACTGTTCCCATGAGGCACAGGGTCAAGACTGATTTGCATATGGCTATGTCTGAACTGGGGTGGCGTGGTGAAGCAAAATAACGATGGATTAAACCCAGATCTGTGACTGGGGGTGAATGTTTGCCAATGTGCAGCATTCCGTCCATCATCTTGTGTGTTTTGCATTTCGCCCTAAGTGGGAAGGGTATGCCCAGACGTGGGTCCCGTGCTCACTACGCCACTGGAGTCAAGCTATCCTGGCTGATGAAGGCTGATAGCCTGAAACCGGTCCTAGGATGCTTGATTCCGGTCCAGGGAAGACATTGCTTGGCAGTTCGGTCTGGACTGTTCCCATGAGGCACAGGGTCAAGACTGATTTGCATATGGCTATGTCTGAACTGGGGTGGCGTGGTGAATCTAAATAACGATGGATTAAACCCAGATCTGTGACTGGGGGTGAATGTTTGCCAATGTGCAGCATTCCGTCCATCATCTTGTGTGTTTTGTCAGGTATAGGGTCCCTGCTCGAACCCTTTTCTAAATTCTGTGATTACTTCCTTCAACCTTTGGTTAGGAAGATACCCTCTTTTGTACAGGACACCACTGACGTCCTCCGCATTATTGACAACATCGAGGTTAGAGTTGGAGTGGACCTACTGGTCACTTTAGACGTGGAGGCGTTGTACACTAACATTCCACAACGGGCCACCCTAGAGGCAGTAGAATCCAGCCTACTTCGGGAGGACTGGACTACACCTACCCCCGTCTCCTTCAATATGGGCTGCGCTACCTTGGCCTTAACTGAAAACTTTTTTGAGTACGAGACACGACTGTTCCACCAGACCCAAGGTACGTCCATGGGGAGTACCTTTGCCCCTAGTGTGGCTTGCCTTTACATGGCGATCTTCGAGCAAGATGTCATTACGAATTCCATCAACCCGTACAGAGGTAACCTGACATTATGGAGGAGATATATCGACGATATCCTCATCCTATGGAAGGGGGATATACCAACCTGTGAGGCATTTTGCAATTGGATCAATTCACAAAATGCATTCTTAAAATTCACTCACACTATATCCAATTCTAGCATCCCCTTCCTGGATTTGAGGATACTACTCAACAACACTGGTCTGAGCACCACTTTATATAGGAAGGATACGGACAGAAACAGCCTCCTCCTATATGATAGCCACCATCCAAGGGCGCTGAGAAACAACCTCCCATTTGGACAGTTTCTCCGTATCAGGAGGAATTGCAGCACGCTCTCTGACTACAAAACTGAGGCCCAGCTCTTACAAAATAACTTGAGGGAGAGAGGCTACCCGAGTCAGCAGATTAGGAATTCATACAAAAGAGCTATGAATAACCCACGAGAGGCACTGCTCCAGGTCTCGACCAAAGAAGTAAAAACAGAGACACTAACTTGTGTCACTTCATTTACCCACAATTCCACACTGATTAAGAAAACCATAATGAAACACTGGGGTATAGTGAACACAGGGGACCTGAGCCTCGCGCAACCAAGGTTTGCCTTTAAACGCACACCTAACTTGAAGGACATCCTCGTACACACTAAGCCAAAAATCAGGGAGCAAGGTGTGCAGAGGACATTGTGGGATCTACCACCAGTTACCGGTCACTATCCCTGTGGGACGTGCTCGGTCTGTGATCAGACAGATGTTTTTAAGGAGATCAAGTTGACTGACACTCTTACATGGCAGCTGAAGAGACACACAAGCTGTAATACACCAAGATGTATATATCTGATTACTTGTCCCTGTGAGAAAAAATACATAGGGATGACAATGAGACAAATAAAGCTACGGATTACTGTACACAAAAGTAATGTGAGGTGTATGAAAACAACGACAAAACTATACACTCATTTCAGGGACCTTAACCACAAGGTAGAAACTTTAAAATGGATGGTACTTGAATCACACCCTAAAATTACCTGCCAAGCTCTTGTTAAGATTGAGCAGAGATGGGTGTACCGCCTTTCCACAGACACGTGTGGCCTTAATGATAGTATACCCTGGGCTGCCCTGACAAACAGTTAATTCTCCCTGTGGTTTTGCCACAAGGTACCCTTTATATGTATTACATTGCTTACCTCTTCTGCCTATTGGTGTACCGCGACTAATTCGCATCTGGTGCACCCACTTTTAATGATGGTCCTTTGAGTACACTGATCCTCAGGGGAATAAGAGGATTACTGCGTTTACACCGGCATATTCACATTGGATTAAGGTCTCCCTCTAGATTTTGCATTTAATATTTATCTTGATCTCAACACACACTTAGTCACCTATTCTGCGTGTGGATCCTTGTTAAAAAAGACTACTTTTGCCTTTCATTGCTTTCAAATCTTTCCCTCGTTTTGAAACCTTGGTTTTGAATATCTTTCATCGTTAATATAAACCATAGGCTCACTTTTCCAACTTTTTGCAGCCTTTTTACACTCTTTAAGATGGCCGCCATGTTTACAGGATCGACACACAGCGCACACGGGACTGAAGCCGGGTGCACCACGTGACTTGCCACCGCGCTACGTTGCGCTGCTCCAGCTGACCCAGTGGCGGGACCAGGATAAGCGGTATACTTGAACCCCAGTTCGGGAACCAATATCTGCTCCGGTTTCTCAGCTCGGAACTTGGGTAGTTTTCAGGCGTTCGTCCGACTAAGGACAGGTGAGTGCGCAGGCTGGTCTCCAGCCTGGGCTTGTGTGTGTTTCGGCGTGCTGTTTTGATCACAATGTGGGTCCCGACCTTTCAGAGGCCCGCTAGTCCGGCACTTCCCCTCCACACCGGATGCTCTGATCAGTGTGTCCTCGGGGCCATGCCAGGTACTGACGGGTTTGATGTGGCCCGACAGAGCTTACACTGGTGCGATTCCATGCCCTGTGGGCTACTAGTCGAACCAATCTGACTCCGTCTAGCTACACGATCGGAGCGATCGCCTTTGGCATTAACCCCCAGTAATCAACACTGACTCAGCCAGGGTGGGGGCGTCCTGACGCGATGCTGGTCCACGATGTGGGGGTCGTCTTGTGCCATACGCCGCCAGGATGGGTCCTCCTTTTTTGACATTGTCTTGTCATCTATACTGTCCTACTCCCCTTTGTTTTGGACACCATCCATTGAGGTGTCAAGAGCTGACAATACCGTAGAAGCAAGCGCTACCACCTAGTTAGGTGAGGCTATCAATTATTTATCTGTTTTATATTCATTTGAGTTACGTTCTCCTCCAGTCCTTTTGTGTTTTTACTAAATGTTATTTATTTTGTAAGATGAGTGCATTTCTTTCACATTTATGTACTTATGGGATGGACTACTTGTGGAGCTCTGAGGATGACCATACAATACCATTTACAGTTTATTGTCAATATTTTTGTTGCTTTTTGTCATCCCTGTCTAGGATATCACTAGGCTTGTCGGGACTACATGCTCGCACGTAAGATTAGTGGTAGGATATCACTAGGCCTGTCGGGACTACATGCTCGCACGTAAGATTAGTGGTAGGTAGGTATCCCTCCACCTAACCACTATGTGTAGATAGTTTTTATAGGTCCTGAAGAAATGCACTGTATCATTTATGAACAAACAGCATGAAACATGTCGACCACATTTGTAGAGTTGAGCATTGCTCCCCTGGACCATTAAGCCAGCGAGCAGCCACTCTTTTGTATTTTTAATAAGGTGGATGACCATTCCATTAAAATCCCCTTTTGGGTTATCCAACCTTTTTTGTATCACACACTCACATCTACACTCACCTCTAGGGCCCTTACACCCACGGCATCATACAGCAGAAACAAAAGATCTCCGCTAAAGAGCCCCTTTATGGGTGCCCATCGGGTATTGCACCGCCGACCCGATGAGGAGCGAGTCCATATGATGAAGCATGACACCAATCTGGCTGGGTGTGTGAGGACTCTAGTTCTGTTTAGGAGGATTCCCCTCCTTCCGCCTCCACACTCATCCTATCCTCTTTTGGGGAACTGCGTACCCTTCTTGATTTACAGTATCTGGGCATGTACGCTGGACCCCCTTAAACAGCCCTATCAATCCCTCTCTTTGGTCAAGATTAACTGCACGGGTCACCCCGTGGGACGTCCTTTTAGGTTACCAATCAGTGTATAATTACACTAGCTGGCCCATTAGACTTTTTGCTATATCAAATCTCTCCACATTGTGGATAACCGGGTCCCCTACCTGAAATGGAGGACACCCCGTGACTTAGCTTCGATGAGGAAGCTATTGCTGATATCTTGAGAACAGCACCCTCCATATTAGGTTCTGGAGGTTCCGTGGCCTCAGGGTCACTAGCAGATGACTGGAGTTCGATAACACTTTTGAAGAAAGAATGGCTTAAAATTACTCTACACGGAGCCCTCATGACTGAGTATTTACGAGCCAATATCACACCCCGTGGCCTTATAGTCAACATCTTGCCTAAAATCTTTCTAGAGGATGGGCCCTTCAAAAAGGATTGGTGTCAAGTGTCATGGAAGTGCACTAAAGACTTATTGGTCCTAATCATCAATACCGCAAGAAGACTTGCTGACGCTCTTCTTGCTAGAATACAAGTGGCAGAAGCTGCATTGAAATCTACCATCCCCAAGACTGCCTTTTCATCTAAGTTAACAGAGATTAACAACGAAATCACAGAGAACCGAGAATACCTGCTTAAACAAAAGGTGACAAAATTGCAAAAAGATGTAGCTAAGTTCGATAAGGAGAAGGTTTACCCTTACCTTAAGGATGATTATACCACAACCAAGAATAGCTACTCCTCTGACGAAAGCTCAGATAATGGCAGTAGGAGAGGATCATCCAACAGCGATTCCAGCACTGGGAGTTGGAGTAATCATAACCAACGTAGACCTAACTTCCAACCATACCCCAATTTTGACAATGGGCCTATCTTCCATGGTCCCATTCCTCCACCATGGCAATACCCTATGTACCCTCAAGGCCCACCACATTATTTTCCGATGAATAACCCCCCTTTTTTAGGCAGAGGTTGGGGCAAAGGAAGAGGGCGAAGAAGAGGAGCACAGAAGGGGGTACAGTGGCAGGACCAGACTCCACACACAGTAGAGGCAAGGAGCATGAGCAGGGGAAGGAGGGTCTAGTGGTTAACCTCTCAACCAGACTCCTTACCAATACCGAGAAGACAGTCCTGGAAAGGGGCCTGGGGTTTGTCCCATCACCCCTACCCGATAAATTCAACGAAATGTGTGAATTGCAAGAATTTTTCAGAAAGGTACGACTCAAGGCTTTCTTTCACGATAAGGCCCCTCTAGTTCAAGATGATACTGGATTGCGTAACCCCTCTAGGTTTATCCCCAATAACAACATGATCCCTCCTGAGATTTTAGCCTTTGAGGGGGCTGTACTTAAGGAATTTACCAAAATCCCGAGAGCACCGCTTTTTCATAATCTATCTAATGCTGAAAAAGAGGCAGCTAAGTCACTCTCTAATGACCCCAGTATTACCATCAAACAGGCAGACAAGGGTGGGGCCATTGTGATCCAATCAACTGTGGATTATGAAAGGGAATGTAGATGCCAACTTGGCAACACGAATCACTACACCCCTCTGACTGTGGACCCTACACCAAGACTGTCAGCTGAGATAGCGACCTTGGTTTTCGAGGCAGAGAATAATGGGTGGATTACCAAGAAGGAGGCTGATTTTCTTATAACAAAGGACCCTAAAACACCATACTTTTACACGCTCCCTAAAATCCATAAAAACACCACACCAGTCCCAGGGAGACCAATAGTGTCAGGTATAGGGTCCCTGCTCGAACCCCTTTCTAAATTCTGTGATTACTTCCTTCAACCTTTGGTTAGGAAGATACCCTCTTTTGTACAGGACACCACTGACGTCCTCCGCATTATTGACAACAACGAGGGTAGAGTTGGAGTGGACCTACTGGTCACTTTAGACGTGGAGGCGTTGTACACTAACATTCCACAACAGGCCACCCTAGAGGCAGTAGAATCCAGCCTACTTCGGGAGGACTGGACTTCACCTACCCCCGTCTCCTTCATTATGGGCTGCGCTACCTTGGCCTTAACTGAAAACTTTTTTGAGTACGAGACACGACTGTTCCACCAGACCCAAGATACGTCCATGGGGAGTACCTTTCCCCTAGTGTGGCTTGCCTTTACATGGCGACCTTCGAGCAAGATGTCATTATGAATTCCATCAACCGTACAGAGGTAACCTGACATTATGGAGGAGATATATCGATGATATCCTCATCCTATGGAAGGGGGATATACCAACCTGTGAGGCATTTTGCAATTGGATCAATTCACAAAATGTATTCTTAAAATTCACTCACACTATATCCAATTCTAGCATCCCCTTCCTGGATTTGAGGATACTACTCAACAACACTGGTCTGAGCACCACTTTATATAGGAAGGATACGGACAGGAACAGCCTCCTCCTATATGATAGCCACCATCCAAGGGCGCTGAGAAACAACCTCCCATTTGGACAGTTTCTCTGTATCAGGAGGAATTGCAGCACGCTCTCTGACTACAAAACTGAGGCCCAGCTCTTACAAAATAACTTGAGGGAGAGAGGCTACCCGAGCCAGCAGATTAGGAATTCATACAAAAGAGCTATGAATAACCCACGAGAAGCACTGCTCCAGGTCTCGACCAAAGAAGTAAAAACAGAGACACTAACTTGTGTCACTTCATTTACCCACAATTCCACACTGATTAAGAAAACCATAATGAAACACTGGGGTATAGTGAACACAGGGGACCTGAGCCTCGCGCAACCAAGGTTTGCCTTTAAACGCACACCTAACTTGAAGGACATCCTCGTACACACTAGGCCAAAAACCAGGGAGCAAGGTGTGCAGAGGACATTGTGGGATCTACCACCAGTTACCGGTCACTATCCCTGTGGGACGTGCTCGGTCTGTAATCAGACAGATGTTTTTAAGGAGATCAAGTTGACTGACACTCTTACATGGCAGCTGAAGAGACACATAAACTGTACTACACCAAGATGTATATATCTGATTACTTGTCCCTGTGAGAAAAAATACATAGGGATGACAATGAGACAAATAAAGCTACGGATTACTGAACACAAAAGTAATGTGAGGTGTATGAAAACAACGACAAAACTATACACTCATTTCAGGGACCTTAACCACAAGGTAGAAACTTTAAACTGGATGGTACTTGAATCACACCCTAAAATTACCCACCAAGCTCTTTTTAAGATTGAGCAGAGATGGGTGTACCGCCTTTCCACAGACATGTGTGGCCTTAATGATAGTATACCCTGGGCTGCCCTGACAAACAGTTAATTCTCCCTGTGGTTTTGCCGCAAGGTACCCTTTATATGTATTACATTGCTTACCTCTTCTGCCTATTGGTGTACCGCGACTAATTCGCATCTGGTGCACCCACTTTTAATGATGGTCCTTTGAGTACACTGATCCTCAGGGGAATAAGAGGATTACTGCGTTTACACCGGCATATTCACATTGGATTAAGGTCTCCCTCTAGATTTTGCATTTAATATTTATCTTGATCTCAACACACACTTAGGCACCTATTCTGCGTGTGGATCCTTGTTAAAAAAGACTACTTTTGCCTTTCATTGCTTTCAAATCTTTCCCTCGTTTTGAAACCTTGGTTTTGAATATCTTTCATTGTTAATATAAACCATAGGCTCACTTTTCCAGCTTTTTGCAGCCTTTTTACACTCTTTAAGATGGCCGCCATGTTTACAGGATCGACACACAGCGCACACGGGACTGAAACCGGGTGCACCACGTCATTTGCCGCCGCGCTACGTTGCGCTGCTCCAGCTGACCCAGTGGCGGGACCAGGATAGCGGTATACTTAAACCCCAGTTCGGGAACCAATATCCGCTCCGGTTTCTCAGCTCGGCGCTTGGGTAGTTTTCAGGCGTTCGTCCGACTAAGGACAGGTGAGTGCGCAGGCTGGTCTCCAGCCTGCGCTTGTGTGTGTCTCGGCGTGCTGTTTTGCTCACAATGTGGGTCCCGACCTTTCAGAGACCCGCTAGTCCGGCACTTCCCCTCCACACCGGACGCTCTGATCAGTGTGTCCTCGGGGCCATGCCAGGTACTGACGGGTTTGATGTGGCCCGACAGAGCTTACACTGGTGTGATTCCATGCCCTGTGGGCTACTAGTCGAACCAATCTGACTCCGTCTAGCTACACGATCGGAGCGATCGCCTTTGGCATTAACCCCCAGTAATCAACACTGACTCAGCCAGGGTGGGGGCGTCCTGACGCGATGCTGGTCCACGATGTGGGGGTACTCTTGTGCCATACGCCGCCAGGATGGGTCCTCCTTTTTTGACATTGTCTTGTCATCTATACTGTCCTACTCCCCTTTGTTTAGGACACCATCCATTGAGGTGTCAAGAGCTGACAGTACCGTAGAAGCAAGCGCTACCACCTAGTTAGGTGAGGCTATCAATTATTTATCTGTTTTATATTCATTTGAGTTACGTTCTCCTCCAGTCATTTTGTGTTTTTACTAAATGTTATTTATTTTGTAAGATGAGTGCATTTCTTTCACATTTATGCACTTATGGGATGGACTACTTGTGGAGCTATGAGGATGACCATACAATACCATTTACAGTTTATTGTCAATATTTTTGTTGCTTTTTGTCATCCCTGTCTAGGATATCACTAGGCTTGTCGGGACTACATGCTCGCACGTAAGATTAGTGGTAGGATATCACTAGGCCTGTCGCGACTACATGCTCGCACGTAAGATTAGTGGTAGGTAGGTATCCCTCCACCTAACCACTATGTGTAGATAGTTTTTATAGGTCCTGAAGAAATGCACTGTATCATTTATGAACAAACAGCATGAAACATGTCGACCACATTTGTAGAGTTGAGCATTGCTCCCCTGGACCATTAAGCCAGCGAGCAGCCACTCTTTTGTATTTTTAATAAGGTGGATGACCATTCCATTAAAATCCCCTTTTGGATTATCCAACCTTTTTTATATCACACACTCACATCTACACTCACCCCTAGGGCCCTTACACCCACGGCATCATACGGCAGGAACAAAAGATCTCCGCTAAAGAGCCCCTTTATGGGTGCCCGTCGGGTATTGCACCGCCGACCCGACGAGGAGCGAGTCCATATGATGAAGCATGACACCTAGCTGGCTGGGTGTGTGAGGACTCTAGTTCCGTTTAGGAGGATTCCCCTCCTTCCGCCTCCACACTCGTTGTCCTATCCTCTTTTGGGGAACTGCGTACCCTTCTTGATTTACAGTATCTGGGCATGTACGCTGGACCCCGTTAAACAGCCCTATCAGTCCCTCTCTTTTGTCAAGATTCAGTTCCAAGAAGACATTGATCTCCAGCTTCTCCCATGTTGAAATCCTATCCTTACCTCAGTATCGGTTGGTGACAACACAGGAACTCAGCACTGGCTGGTTCCAGAGGTTTTCGCAAAGGACCACTGAGGAAGATCTCTCTCAGGCAAACATAAAAAAATAAAATAAAGTAAAACACTGAGATATGCATTTATTTTCCCATAAACAGAGGATGTGTGGAACCCTTTGATACATCAGGAACCTGTTTGGCATAAATAAAGTATTACTTAATTATTGTACAAACCAAATAACAATGATACACTCCGTGGACCAACACACGATGCGGATATGACATTAAAGCCAGAACTGCAAGACTTTAGAACTGGGGAATCATCCTGTGATTCAGGGCAAGTCACTTAGTGCCTTATTAGGAGTATGGCAGTCCATAGGACCGCCATACTTGTGGTGGCAGTCCAACCACTGCCACCCTGTGGGCCCGCCCTCAGTATTACTTTGTGCTGCTCCTGGGCCTAGGGCTGAATGCAGGGGGGCACATGTTGTGCCTTGCTTGAACTACACCCCGTTCCTGTACAGTGTGGCATGCTTGCCACACCGTGCAGGAATGTACTGCAGGTGCTGTCATGGCGGAAGGCTGCATGTGAGGCTCTCCTATGAGCCATATAGCCCACCGCCGTGATACCTCCGCAGTCCTGCATGCCTGACCAGGATTAAATTCCTAATCAGGCGGGCGGGTGCCCCACAGGTTTGGCGGTCCTCGAGCGGACAGCACAGTGGCGGCACCGCTGGAGGACCACCAAAGTCATACTGAGGCCCTTAATCTCCCTGTGCCTAAAGATCTTGTGTAATATAAAGGTAAATAGCACTCCAATACTTTCGGGTCGAGTTTGCTGTGTATAAAACTGCAAAATAAATCTGCTTATTAGTCATGTATGAGTTGAGTTCTAAAATTGTGACCCTCATATGGTTTACTTGTAAACCAGGGTCAGTACCTTCAGGAAGGCCGGGAAAGGTACTACAGCCTGATTTCGTGAAGGGTGCCAAATTATTGTAAAAGGGTTGAAATACAGCCTCTTTTCAGTTGCAGACTACTCTTTAATGTTGCTTAAAAACTTACTGAAAAGCATCTTATACCCCACATTTTACTTTATTTCCCTATGAAAATCCCCACATTGAGGGCTTTTAAGGTCTAATCAAAAACACAGAATAGTGACAACCATATAACCTCTGAGAGACTTTTTAGAGCTGATTTTTAGGTTGAAGCCTGCCAGACAGGGCAAGCCAGCTGTTTTACTAAAAACATCATGGGGACATTCAGAACGCTGACCCAGGAATGCATTCTGCCCGTTGCTTACCATTGACTTTGTGGTTTGTAATTCACATTTTCTGGCTTTCTATTTGCTGGATTTATTTGCTTTAGGCTCTCCAGCTTGAGTTTGTCCTTCCATTTGCCCAAACCTTGTTTGCTGTATTCTTCCACAAACTCGCTTTCTGCAAATAGGCCTTTAAATCTTGTTCTTATCTTGTCACATTTGCTGTGCATTCAAAGACAAAGGTCAAATGGCAAGCTCTCTCTTCTGAGGGAGCTTGGTGTTTACTTTTCTTTCTCCGACTTCAAAGTGAGAGAGTTTATGAAACAATGCTGATGAATATCCATGTAAGGGTATAGGATGTTTTTCTTCTAGCACACAAAAAAATGAACTGTGCAGATGTTTCAGAATATATCAGAATTAGTACAAAGGAAGCACATTTTTCGTAATTCTGAAGTGTGGTGGAAATAAATATTTGACTATGATCAAAACACATCAATACACTAGGTGATGACATTTGCACACATTA
Organism: Calotriton arnoldi; assembly: GCA_963921515.1. Lineage (NCBI taxonomy): Eukaryota > Metazoa > Chordata > Amphibia > Caudata > Salamandridae > Calotriton > Calotriton arnoldi. The sequence goes on along the minus strand of CAWUFW010009235.1, from coordinate 486,589 downwards.
TCGTTTGTGTGCAGTAAATCCATATTTTAGTGCAATTGCAATAGTCATTTCAATTCAAAATGTGTTGTCTGTAATGGCAGTACACTGCCACACCATGCACTCCACACTATGCCACTCCACTCTATGCCCTTACACTCTATTCCATGCCACTCCATTCTACGACACTCCACTCAACTCTGCGACATCCACACCAATCTACACCCCTCCACTCTAAGACACTATACGACACACCATGCCACTCGACTCCACACCACTCCAGTTTACAAAACCAACTCCACTCTACCCCACTCCACTCCAATGTACCCCAATCTACCCCACCCCACTCCACTTCGCTACAATCTACTCGACTCCAATCTACCCCATTCCACTCCAACCAATCTACCCCACTCCACTCCAATCTAGCCCACTTCACTCCAATCAACACCACTCCAATCTACTCCACCCCAATCTACCCACCCAACTCCATCCCAATCCAATCTACCCCCATCCAATCTACCCCATTCTAACCCAATCTGTTCCACTCTACTCCAATCTACCCCAATCCACTCCACTATGATCCAGTCTACCCAAGTCCAATCTACTCCACTCTACCCCAGTCTACCCCATCCCACTCCAATCTACCCCACTCCACTGTAATCTACCCCTCTTCACCCAATCTAAAACAATCAACCCCACCCCACTCCAATCTACCCCAAGCTACCCAAATCTACTGCACTCCAATTCAATCTACCCCTCTCTGCTCTAATTTACCCCAGTCTTCCCCATTCCACTCCAATCCACTCCACTCTACCCCACTCTAATCTACCCCAATCCAACCCACTCCACTCCAATCTACGTGACTCCACTCCAAACTACCCGTCCAATTTACTCCACTCCATTCCAATGTATGCCACTCCACTCCAAACGTCACAGCAATCTATCCAACTCCTCTCCACTCTAATCTATCCCACTCCAAACTACCCCACTCCACCACAATCTACCCCACTCCAAGCTACAACAATCTACCTCACTCCAATCTACCACAATCAACCCCACCCCACTCCAATCTACCCCACTCGAGCCAAATCTACTGCACTCCACTTCAATCTACCCCTCTGCGCTCTAATTTACCCCAGTCTTCCCCATTCCACTCCAATCCACTCCACTCTACCCCACTCCAATCTACCCCAACCCACTCCACTCCAATGTACCTGACTCCACTCCAAGCTACCCCAGTCCACTTTACTCCACTCCATTCCAATTTATGCCACTCCACTCCAAACGCCACAGCAATCTATCCAACTCCTCTCCACTCTAATCTATCCCACTCCAAACTAGCCCACTACACCACAATCTACCCCACTCCAAACTACCACTATCTACCCCACTCCAATCTGCCACAATCTACCCCTCTCCACTCCAGCCTACCCACTCCACTCTACAACACTCCACTCCACTCTACCCAAATCAACCCCACTCCACCCCATCTATCCTATTCCAATCTACTCCTCCCCAATCTATCCCACCCAATCTACCCCATTCCAATCTACCCCTATCGACTGCACTCCAATCTACTCCTCTCTAACCTACCCCACTCTATCCCCTCTACCCTACCCCAATCCACCCCACTCCACCACCCCACTGCAATCGATCCAACCCCATTCTACCCCACCCCACTGTACCCTACTACAGTCCAACCCACTCTATTCCAATCTACCCACTCTACACCAATCTACCCCACTCCAAACATCCCTCTCCAATCTACCCCTCTCCAATCTAATCTGGCCTACTCTAATCCACCCAACCTACCCCACCCCACCCAACCTAATCTACTCCATTACACTCCACTCCAATCTACTCCACTTCACTTCACTCCATTCTCCTCAGTCTATCTCACTCCAATCTCGACTCCACTCCACTCCATTCCAATCTATCCACCTCTACTCCATCACAATCTATCCCACTCCACTCTCCCTAAACTACCACACTCCATTCCACTCTACTCAATCTACCCCATTCCACTTCATTCCAGTCTATCACACGTGACCCAAATTTACCCCACTCTAGTCCAATCTAACACACTCCACCCCATTACATCCCGCTCCAATCTACCTTATGCCATTCTACCCCAAACTGCCCTACTCCAATCTGCCCCTTTGGAATCTACCCCACTTCACTCCACCCCAATCTACTCTACTCCAATCTACCCACCCTAACCCAATGTAACCCACCCCATCCCAATCTACCCCACACCACTCTATCCAACTCCACTCCAATCAACTCCACTCCAATCTACCCACTCCACTCCAATCTACCCACTCTAAACTGCTCCACTCCAATCTACTCTACCATAATCCACCCACTCTAACCAACTCCACTCTACCCCACTCCACCGTAATCTACCCCGCTCCATCCTAATCTATCCCACTCAACTCCAATCTACTCCACTCCATGCCTTTCTACCCCACTGCAATATACCCCAATCCACTGCACTTCACTCTTCCACAATCTACCCTACTCAACTCCAATATACTCCAATATACCACTCCACTCTACACTAATCTACCCCATTCCAATTTACCCCACTCCAATCTACCCCACTCCACTCCATTCTACCACACTTCACTCCAATCTACCCCACTTCACCCCATCTACCCCACTCCAATGTACTCCACTCCAATTTATCCCAATCTGCTCCACTCCAATCTATTCCACTTAACTCTAACCCACACTACTCCACTCCAATCAACCTCACCCTATCCCAGTCTACCCCACTCCACTCTAACCCAATCTGCCCCACTCTAAAATACCGCAATCTAACCCAACTCTATTGAATTGTACCCTATTATTAGGCACAAAATCTACTCTACTCCACTCCAATCTACCCGACTCCACTCCAGTCTACCCCACTCCACCCAAATCTACCCCAATATATCCCACTCAACTCTACCCCAAGCAACTCTAATCTACCTTACTCCTACGTACACCATTCTAATCTACCCCACTCTAATCCACCCCAATCTACTCCACTACAATCTATTGCACTCCATCCCAATCTACCCCAATTTGATCTACCTCACTCCAATCTACCACTCTAATCTACCCAACTCCCCCACTCAAATCTTCCCCAATGTATTCCAATCCACCCTATTCCGAGTCTACTCCACTCTACCCCCACTCCACTCTACGCCAATCTACCCCACTCCACTCTACCCCAACCTACCCCACTCCAATCTACCCCACCCCACTCTGCGCCACTAACTTTTAGCCATGGTGAACAGCATCCACACTGGTGTACATAATGGCTAATAAACATTGCCAATAGCTCTGGTATAGGTGAGACCTATTGACGTTGCCAATGCTTGTTTTATTTCCATTCATAAAATTATGTAGTCTGTCTCACATTTTAGACCTGTTTCGCTTTCTTTTAGTATGGCTCGTTTCTAAATTTTTGTAAATGAACTGTTTTAAATTTATGTTGTCTACCTGGGCTCAATACCCAATAACGTCTTTTGTCCGCCGAGGCTTCGTGAGTCGTACTTGGCGCTATGCTTTATGCGATTTCTCGACACAATATTTTGTGTTATTAACTCTTAGCGCCCTCGCCTTTTTCAAAACGGTAGGGGACGTCATCAGCTTGTGCGGTTTGGAGTCACCCGAATAAATCCTGCAATAGGAGCCCAGAAAGGCTGGGATTCCTGATACAAAGAAACTAAGAAAGCCAAAGGCATCGGATGGCGAGCCCCAAAACAACTGGAAGACAATAGCACGTCCACATAGTGAACCCGATACTTGCACGGTCACATATAGAAAGGTAAAACTCTCCTCTCTCCTGCCGTGGGGATGCGTAAGTGTGAGCTCGGCATAATTAGCCTTTGAAAATTTAGGAGATTACAAAGCCTCGCAGGTCACCCCTTCCAGCTGAGCTAACAGGCTGATGCGAAGCAGATGGACAGCCCACAGAAGGCGGCGCTGGCCTCTCTAATTAAAAACACTTACAAGCACCTTTTAATTAACTCTTGATGTGCTGTAATGCGGCGAGGGCTTAGCGCCTAAAAGAAACAATACGGGGTGGCTGTTTCCGGGAACGTTTGCACGTGAATTTTCTCAAAAGTAAGGAAACCTCAAAGGTTGAAGAATAATTGCCTCCCTTGCAAGAACTGAGCCGGGTGAGAGGTTTTTTTTTGTTGTTTATTTTAAATCTCTGGTTTACTGCCACTTGGCTGTGCTTGAAGAAGGGAGGGTGAGGGTCACCGTGATACTTACTGCATGTCAAATCACACCTTTCAGATTCGTTAAAAACCAGGTGCTTTAAGTGGAAAGGGAGTCGTTCTGTACGTAAAAGGAGTTTTTCTTCAGCTATCATTAAACCACCATTCTCAAAATAACTCTTGAATACTTGCAGCCCGGGTTAGAGGAGCGCAGTGTAGGAGATGCACCAAAAAAGCATCATCTCCTTCAGCGCCATTAGTAGTCGAACAACCCCACTGGCATGAATTCCATTTGCTAAAACAGCACGTTGGCTCAAGGGAGCCTTTTAAACACAAGGGGGAGCGAGCCTCTCATCCCAGCACAGTTCACCCCACTGCATTCTGGCAAATGCAGTATGCTTACTTAAAAGTTGCTGTAGTTTTTCACCCAAGTTGGTGCAGGTCGTGCTGTTATCTCTAGATCGTGTTTCTGGGTTTAGCCCTTCATCAGTAGGAGCAGAAGTAGTAGAGAGCAAAGAAAAGTCATCTGGGGTTGCTGGAAATGCTGCCAAATTCCTCTCAGGTCACAGTACCACTCACTGGCACACAGGTGCATCTGCAAAGCTCGTCAGCTTGCTGGCTCAAGGGAGCCTTTTAAACAGAAGGGGTCCTGAGATGCCAGAAATAACGGCAGAGCAGCCTCATAATTTAGGAGGACTGGCTCACCACCATGTCTGGTGGAATTAAATCTGTGGCAGACTGCCAAGCCGTTGGTGCAGATTCAAACCAACATATAAGCATGTAAGGTGTCCATAACATGATGGAACACACCGCCAACATTTTAGAGAGAGGAGACATTTATTTGTTTATTTATTTATTTGTTTGTCATTTGTAAAGCGCACGATTGCCCAAACAGAATGGGCCTCCTGGTGCTACAGCACAAAACACGACCAAGGCACTCTGTAGTTGAACAGCCATATTTTCATTTTTAGGTCTCGCCCTGAAGCCAGCGCTTGCGCTGATCTGGGCGAGACATTTTGTAAGTGGGCTTTTAGAAATGCGACCACTTTTTTTTGGGCTTGCCTAGAGCATGCGGGTACGCGCACAGTAACGCGCATTCCTCGCATGCTCCAGGCGCCATATGTCTTTCCTCTCACTTGCTCCTCCCCCTCCCCCACCACAGAGCGCTTCTCGGGGCCGCGCGGCCGTGTCACTTTCACGGCCGCGCGTCACTTGCTCTCCCGCTCCTCCCTCCTCCCCCACCACAGAGCGCGTCTCGCACGGCCGCGCGGCCAATGCTTGTTTAAACACTCGCGATGTTGTCACATTTATCACAAACACACGGGGAATGGCTGACTTCGTGAACTTCACCACGATTTGGGTAAGCGTTAAGTACAGCGTTACAGCCGCGGTTTTTTTAACGCGATGTACAGTTGCGTTTACTAGTGTCTGCCGGGCTTGTCTAATGTTGGTTTCACGTTCAGTTCACAGCCACTCTTTATTAACGAAGCTGAACGGACCACGCCAACTTCATCCATTTTTTTGGGTAAGCATTGGTCACAGTACATCCACCGACACGTGTAGTCGTAAGGCTGTTTAGCCTTTTCTAAATATTCAGCCTATGTTTGTGTTTTAGCTTATTTCGCGGACCATCTCACGATAACATGAGCGAGTGCATGTGAATTCCAGTAAGTGCGTTTACTTAATAATAAACACTTCGGCCGTCTAGCCTTCACGCTTTTTTCGAGCACGTGGACAACATCGCCGTTGCACTTTTTTCTACCTCTTCATGCACAAACTTCACAGAGGTGCACTTGATTATTGAATCACTTTATTTTTTATAGCATGTCACATAGATGTATCCGTGTGTACACTTACTCTGCAACACAACGTTTATGACGCGAGCACAGTTTTTCCGTATTATCACCTATGTCAACTTCTCAAACATGACAGGCCGTCTTTAATTTCCTTAGGCACTTGATGTTTTCTTTTCCAATTTATTTCGCTTTTTAGACAATCACCATGTTTTTAGCATATCACCAGCATGCATACTAGTGATTTCGTTTTGGCACACTAGTGCTACATTACAAATGAGATTGGCATTTGTGCCACTTTTCTTGTTACAAAGGATGTGAGTAGAGAGTTAGCTCAGCAGTGTCTCCCCTGGGGTCTGATGTTAAAGAGCACATCACGCTGGTAAGGAATGCGCAAGGACCTGTTCAATTCGATGAACCCAGGATGAATCCATCCTGTCACCGGACCTTCATTCTCTGAGTGTGGGGGCAACCCTTATGTTCTCGGTAAAACTTTAGGGAAAGTCACAACCCACAGATAAGGGTCCGTGCCAAGACTGTTCCCGACCAGCAGCTGATAAAAGAACTGAGAGCTTTTGGTACAAGCGCTTTACACAGAGGAAAATATTTGCACAGGAAGATGGATAACCCATCGATGCTAAATTTCCGCCATTGTGCAAGACGCACGGATTTCAAATACCAGCTGACCGCTTTCTACATCTTGTAGCTTTTTGTTATCTCCCTGTGCTCCAGTTCCCGCGTCTGACAAAACTGGTTGCTCCCAAAAACATGCTGAGCATACAGTACTAACTTCATTCTTAAAAATAAAACTAGGCGGCCACAATGTATAATGGGCTGTCAGGACTAGAGTCACTCCCCCTCCCCCTCAGCTGTCATGTGCTGGACAGGGGCTCTTGGACGCTTGCCCACTCTGTTCCCTTCCCGCTTACCCTCCTAAAACAAGCATTTACAATGCAATAGGTCTCGCATTTACGCGAGTTTCAGCTATTGACATTGCAAATAACAATGCCTTTTATTTTTGTTTTCGTTTTTAAAACATAAATAAAAGGCATTGTCATTTACAATGCCAATAGCTTAAACTCGCGTAAATGCGAGACCTATTGCATTGCAAATGCTTGTTCTCTTTAAGGTCAGTTAACTGATTTCACTCCTGATATCAAAAGGAAGTTCATTCCTATGCTGCCTTGGCAGAGGTAGAAGAAAGTTCTTCCACCCATTTGAGCTTTTTTCATGCTGGGAACCTTGAGAGGTGCTCCAGAAGAGGAGCGTGGGGTTTGTGAATGGCAATAGGAGATAATATGGCTCCTAAATAGGGAGGACCCTTACCATATTTTGCTTTATGGCAAATTTATAAAGGTGAGAAAATGGTTCTTTTTGGTACTGGCAGCCAGTGCAGACCTCACAGATGGCTTTAGGGCAAGAAATGTCAAGAAGTAATCCAGTAGCATAATTCTGAACAAATTGGAGTCTGTTCATAACAGTGATGGGTAGTTAAGTATACAGAGCATTACATCAGCCTACTATAGACAGAATCACAGATTGAATAGCAGTTTTAGGTAGGTCAAGCAGCCAGAATGGTAAAATTGTGCATAAAGTTGCATATAAAAGAAAAAAGACTCACTGACTTTTGAGATCTATGTCCTAAAAGATGACTTGTTGTCAAAGAACAACCCCCAGACTTTGTGCTCCTTCAGCTGGAATAGGAGCTGGTCTATGATCTGCAGGCCATCAGACCGAAGACTAGAGTGATGATGAACCACCGAAGATCAGCACTTCAGTTTTAACTCTGTTTAATTTTAGTGAATTAATTGACATCCAGCGTGCATCTTCTGACAGGCAGTTCCTAAAGTTAGCCTTCTACAGTTCAACATTCTTCCCACAAGGAAACAGTTATCTGAGTTTCGTTGGTATGCAACTCTGTTTAAAATCCAAAAAAGTGAATAAGGTCGGCCAACCGGGACACATAAAGATTTTACATGTTGGGGCTTAGATAGAGCTAAACCCTGAGATGCCTGCCATGTCAGAGGGTAGGTGGGGGAGCACAAAGTGAACAACTGAATAGCTTGAGTTCTATCTGTCAAGGAAAGGCCAGCCATCGCAAGGCTTTGGTCTGAATGCCACCTAGTGTCTGATGGTGCAACCAAATGTGATGAGACACTGTATTCAAAGCAGCACTCAGATTTTATATTATCAGAGCTGATCTATGGCCTTTATTTAGAGTACCACATATGGTTTCAGAGACCCTGAGTAGCGCAGACTGCAAGCTATGTGGCGCTCAAACCGGGCTTGGGAGCTATCCCGAAGGTTACTGGATTCCATATAGAAAGAAAGTTTTCTATTGACCTCGTTTGCAACTAATTTAGCTGGCAAGGGTAGCAAAGGGATAGGTCTAAAGTTGTTAAACACTAAGAGGCCTGCAATAGAGGTCTTCAACAATGGAATAAATAGTTCATGTTTCCAAGTAGCTGGATCAATGACTAAAGTCAAGGAAGAATTTCTAAAAGCAATGTCTACAATGACTCTCCATGGAGGAGGTCAAATTGAGACAGAACCTCAGAAGTTCACTTTTTAAATTGAGGATATGGATTACACACTGCTGTATCTGACTGATAAAAAAGCTATCTGCAATCTTTACAATTTTTCCCACAAAAAACAGGATTTTAAAGAGTTTTAAATACAGAGGAGGCTGTGAATACAATGCTTAGGTGCATATATTCTCTTGATTTAGTAAGTAGTGGAGAAAAGCTTGGGATTTTTCTCTTGTACTGTGTGGGCACGTACTGTACCCCTAACAATCTGCACCTCAATGGCACACCCTGATGTTGGGTGGGTATGGAATTGTGTTATCCTTGAATCACAAGGCAATGTGTCCCAGAGACGGGGTTTCAAACAGCATTTGCAAATACAGTTAATAAGTAAAGGGCTGAATCAATAAGTGAGGTCTAGAGCGGAATTTAGGAAAATCATGAAGGTTTAGCATAAAATTCACAAGTACAATAATGTCTCATTAAATGAATAGACTCATTGCCATAACAGCTCTCAATAATCGAAATCCTCTACCAGGCTACCCGATCATGCCAGCAGAACAAGTCCTGACCCACAGGTCCCCTCTCCGCAAGTGCAACTTTCACTAATGGACCTTGCAACTCTGAACCTTAGAGCAGCCAACATAGCTCAGAGCATCCATAATTCTATTCTCTATTTGAAGAGCATCCTACACCTCACTGAACACTCTCTCTCAAAAATCAAGCTCTCCCATAATTCAGTTCTTCCCCCACTAACCAAGCCCTTCCTTCAACCCATGCCACTGGCCAATAGACACCTTCGCCCTCGCAAGCATCCCAACTACCTCTTGGAGGACGAAACTCTAGCTCTCCTCTTGTCCTATAAGACCTCCCCTGATGCTCCCAGTCCCCCAGGCAAGAAAGATGAATACTTAATTCATACGGTACCAATCAACTCTAATAGATCATCAACTCTCTGTAACAGAGCAGTAAACAGCAACAACTTAGCGTGAGTACCCTTATCCTCCCTAACTCACAACACAAGCCCGACCCTCCACTCTCTGGCCTCCTACTTAACTGCCGATTAGCAGCGAAGCATGCCTCCGACATCGTCGTACTCATCCTGAGCCAAAAAACTGACGTAGCAATCCTAACCGAATCATGGTTCAACAAATCATCGTCACCTTTCCTAGATTTATTGGTCCCTCCAAATTACAACATCGTAAGGCTTGACAGGCAAATAAAAAAGGGGGAGATATTGCTTGCAACTACCGCTCAGACCTCTTTGTTACAGAACTTCACACTGACCCCACTGACTCCGGCGAATATCTTGCACTCTCCAGATGTAATGACGCTACCCAGCTGTGCAAGCTGCACATCTTCTACCACCCCCCAGGTAAGAACAACACATTCATCCACCACCTCAAGGAAATCATCACAGCAAAGGTTTCCCCCCACTCCAATGACATTTTCCTCAGAGACTTTAATCTGCACTGGAACGACCTCAATGACCCTCAGGTCAATGCCCTCAAAAACTTCCTTACTGACCAATCATTTACTCAAGCCTGCACATTACCAACTCACACGAAAGGCTCCACGCTGGATTGGATCATTGCTAAGGCAACAGTGGTCAAGCTTAACTCAATAGATCCATGCGACTGGTCAGACCACCACGCTATTGCCTTCCTAATGCCTGGCGTCCACAAGAAAAGGCCAGCGCAACCTGTGAAACTGAAACTCTGGCTGAGACACAAAGAGCCTAGACCTTGAGAAGCTGGCTGCGCATTGCGAGAATGAACTCCACCCCCCGAAGCTATCAAAGGTCAACGATCATACAGAGCACTACAACTCAACTATGTCTGACATAATTGATGATCTTGCCCCGCTAAACCTAAAAAGAACCCAAATCAAAGACAAAAATCCATGGTTCAACGGGTCCTTCAACAATGAGAGGAGAACTCTCCGGCTAACAGAAAGAAACTGGAGACAGCACCCCTCAGCCCCCCAACTAAAACTTCTCCGAAAGACCAGAAATGCATACAACAGGAACATCCTCAAATCTAAAAAAGAGTTCTTTAGATCGGAATTGGAAAACGCTAAGAACAGACCTCGTAAGCTCTTTGAAATGGTCAAACACCAATCAAACAAACTGGTTAAAACCTCCAAAGAAACTACCAAATCCCTAATAGCTTGTGAGGAGTTCTCCTCCTTCTTATCAGCCAAAATTAACTCCTTAGGAAACAAGCTTAACTCTGCCGCCAGCATCCGACCTCCACCTGCCGGCACCCATCTCTCTACTCATCTCCCCAGGCCACACCCAAAAACCAAGCGCACTGGTCCACCTTCAAGCTATATGACGACCATTGCATCTCTTAATTCTATTGGACCTATCTCCAGCATTCAACACAGTCAACCACGAGAACCTGCTTGTACGCCTCGAATACAGGATGGGAGTAGGGGGAACCATTCACAAATGGTTTAGATCCTTCTTCCGGACCGCTCCCAGAGATTCTTAGTCAACAGTAATCTATCTGCTCCTTCCCCGATAACGATCGGAGTCCCCCAAGGCTCAACTCTCTCCCCAACCCTCTTCAACCTCTACCATGAACCATTAGCTGAAATACTACGTACCACCAACATCTCCTTCCACATGTATGCTGATGATACTCGGATCTACATCCAAATCTCATCCTTAGAGGAGATCAACTCTTTGAATGAGGCCCTAAAGCTGACTGTACAATGGCTCGCCAGCAACCAGCTCAAACTAAATGCACAAAAAATGGAGTTCCTTCTAATCTCCGTCCTTAAAAGTACCACTGACATTCTGGAATGGACCAACTTGATCACAGCACTAAACTGCACACCGACCATAGTGGAATCAGCCAAATCTCTCGGAATAACCCTGGACAGTAACCTGAATCTGCGAGATCACATCAACTCGATGGCCAAAACTGCCAGGTTTCACCTGAGCTACTTGAGGAAACTAAAACCATTTCTTGATGCTTCGGACCTAAAAATGGCAGTTCATGCATTAGTTATCTCCAGAATCGAATACGGATGCTCAACCCTATCTGGTCTACCCAAGATCTCTACAGCCCCCCCTAAAAGCTTGCCTCAACGCCGCTGCTAGACTTTTAACAGCCTCAAAAAATTCAACCACATCTCACTGCATCTGAAGGCGCTGAACAGGCTTCCTCTTGAAGCCAGAATCCAACTCAAAGTGGCATGTATCACGCACAAAGAGCTACACTCGAATTCCCCTGCATATCTTGCCCAGAAAATCATAGTTTCTGGGGGAGCCAGAAACTCCAGTTTCGCCAGAGACTTTGTGCTCCAACCACCCCGCTTCCGAAAGGAAAAAAACATACAATCGAGCCTTCTCAGGGGCCGCACCAAGACAGCCACGGCCGGTGCAGGTAAGAGAGGTGGGGCCGGGTGGGGGGGATTTCGACAGACAACGAGTTAAAATTAATTGTCAAAATCCCCCACCCACACTCGGGCCCACCGCCCTACCGCTCTTACCTGCACGGGCCGCGGCTGCACCAAGAATGTGGAACTCGCTGCCGTCTTACATTAGAAGAATACCTTCTCTGTCAATATTCAAAAAGGAAGCTAAAACCTTCCTATTGGGCAAATTCCTCCTATAAATCTTATTCATTGCACACACCACAGAGCGGCATTGCTTCATGTTTTCTGCCAGATTCTTGATTGCTTTTGTTGCTTTTGTTTTTGTAATGACCTGTTACTCCCACAAATGTAAAAGCTGAATATCTCTGCTTAGTGCTCACATGTTCGCTGCTCTGAATATTGTATATATCCTGTTATTCCCCAAGTGTATTCACTTCTATCTATCCCTACATATGTTGCTGTATATTTCAAACTTGTATACAACGTGTTATCCCTGTAAAGCGCTCTGATACCCTAACGGGTCCCGTTCGGGCTCCATAAAACTCTAAATAACTAATAATAAAAACAATGCAGAATATCAGGCAAAATCAGAACTAGGCTGAATCTCAAATGAGTGAGTAAGAAATTTGGCAGCATACCTAGTAGACTTCAAACAATTTCAGCTCACCCACAGATTCAAGGTTTTGTATAGCCATTTTCTCCATAAGAAAGCATTGAAACTGCAAAGTCACCATGATGCAAACGAAGAATTGCATTTTCAACAAATCAAATTACAGTATCTTGAATCATTCTATATCCATGTCACCTTAGCATCAACCCACTTCCTGAATATTGATTTGGCCGTTCTGACCTAATGTCGTCTGGAGGTGTCAGAACAAACTAGTTACATAAACAACAGTGAATTGTGAATGAATGCAATACTGTGTGCAAGCGGAAGTTCCTTAGAAATTTGTGACAGTATGCCCTTTTCAAGAAGAGAAATTGACGTTATGCTTCACTCAGTGCCAGGCAGAAATATAAACAGAGAACAAACATAACACAACATCCGTTTTGGAGAAGTTGGTGTTGAGGCCTGACTGAGGACTAGCTAGCCTAACCCAGTAAGACACACTTTAACATGTTATGGCAAATTTGTTTCAATGGTAATAGCTCCATAACGAAATACACATATGAATTCAAATATAGATTAATTACTCTGTACACTTTTATTAGTGCACACTTTGATTTAAATGCACAAAAGTACCCACAAATGCTTCAAATCATATAGTAAATTATCATAGCCGCTGGGCAGCAATCTAATGGCCAAACTCTCGCCAGCACCTTAAATTTATGTTCAACCAGGGAGAGAATGGGGTTGGGTCATTGTTTAGCAAGAATAGAGGTTAGGCCACAGGAAATGTGTAAAAAGGAGGTGCTAGTACTGCTAACTTAAGTACATTTATATGACACAGTAGATTAATCGCCAGTATCCTGCAAACAGATTTCTTGAACACTTTGTGATTGCACAAATTGCACAAGTACTTTGTGAAACTTATTCAATTTGTTTGATTTGATCAATTTAGCAGATAATAGATCAGAGTACATTTAATATTACTAACATAATTTTGCATATATCAAACTTATGTGCAAAAATGTGACCCCAAAAAACCAAGATACAACACTGAGAGTGCATTACACCAAAGTGAGCAAATGTGCATATGTGTATTTGTGTTTGCAAATTTTTAATATACAAGGGCTTTGTATCTACAAAACATAAAATTCAGAGCAACTAGTCCATTGTTTCAAGAAAAGTCCATGTGGGGGTAGAAAGTAAACATTGTTTTAATGCACCTTAAATGTTATATGCTCAAGGGTTGACTAAGATGCAGGGGCCTCCTTCATTGTGCATGGTGTATCCTCCTGGAAAGTTGTTTTGGTCTTTTTTGTCTGGCTCCCTTGCTCTTCTAGGTGTTGAGATGTTTCAGCTCCTTGAGCTAAAGGGCACTGAAGTTTTGAGGTACTTTTCTTATTTGACGCCAGCATATCAAATGTTGAAAGTGAGCAACACTTCATAGCTGTTAACCTTGGTGTGTATATGTATGTTAAAATTGTGATTAAGAAGATGATTATTATCTATCAAGATGTGCTTTAGTTGATCCATTGTGAATTTGCCCCATTCCCTGAATGTGGAATGAGCTGACTTAGAAAGCCAGTCACATTACCTGGAGAAAAAGTGGCTAAAAATGGTACGGGAAAATGATTACACCATCCTGATGTAATGGGGGTAATACTTTAAGATTATTTTCAGATCTTCGACCTCATACAACAGAATGAGATAGATATCATTATCCTCACAGAAACTTGGCTCAACCCTTTGTCCACTCCAATTCTTGACCTCTTGGTGCCCCCCACCCACGACATAATTCGTCTTGACAGAGTTAAGAAGCTGGGTGGAGGCCTAGCGTGTATACATCGGAGCACGCTTGCGGTCTCCCTTTCAGAGTCCTCTTCTCCAGTATCTTGCAAATACCTTTGTCTCAACATCTCCAGTAACAAACATCTGGTTTGCAAATTACACACATTCTATCACCCCCCAGGCGACAATCTCCCCTTCATTGAACAATTAATGGAAATCATCTCCGGCAATGTGGACTCAGTCCAGTCCCACATTTACCTTGGGGACTTTAACCTTCACTGGTCTAACACCAATGACCAAGCAGTCTCATGCCTCAATTCCTTCTTGAATGACCACGAATTGATTCAACATTGTGACCAGCCTACTCACATTAAAGGGGAAACTTTAGACCTCATCATCTCCAAAGATCATACCATCTCATTGGATTCCATCATACCATGTGATTGGTCGGACCATCACATCATCTCCTTCCATATTAACTCTGAGGTTTATCAGAGTAAGGCTCAAAAACCCAAACCAAAGATTTGGAAAAGGGACCTCAGAGATATCAACACAGCTGACCTAGCAAACCGCTGTAATCGGGCCCTCTCTCCCCAATTGGACATACTTGAAGTCCATGCTCTCACAGACTTCTACAACTCTTCTATTTCCAACATCATGGATTCTATGGCCCCACTACAACAAAAAAATGCACCTGCAAAAATATCTAAACCTTGGTTCAATGGCAACCTAAACTCGGAACGTCGCAATCTAAGGGCCATAGAACGTTCCTGGAGAACCACTCCATCTGCGGACCATCTAAAAAACCTTAGAGCAGCCAGAAGTTCGTATAACAAACAAATCAAGACAGCGAAGGCGGAGTATTTCAGATCCCAACTTAAACAAGCGGCTAATCGACCCAAGAAACTGTTTGAGCTGGTTAAACAACAATCGGTGGTTGCCCCTAACCGATCGGCCTCTAAAGTCAGACCTCCCTCATGTGATGATCTGGCTGCCTTCTTTACTGAGAAAACTAGACTTATTAACATGGATCTGGAAACCAGGAGGGCTCTACTGCTAAGTAATGAACCTGCACCCCCACGGGCCGTACTAGACAAGATAGCACCATGTAGCGGGGGTATCAAGAACAACACTTCCTGGGACACCTTTACCCCCTTCACTGAAAATGATATCAAAAAGGTTCTTCGGAGTATCAACCCATCTAATCACTTCAGTGACCCATTACCACCTACCATCTTCAAAGTGATCAAGGATGAAATCTCCCCATTCTGGACAAAGATAGTCAATGCATCTCTGTTGTAGGAGAGTAGGATCTGCTTCACATGAGTACCCCCACTTTTTGCTGATGCTTCACTGTTTTTCGACCTTAGTCTGGCTGGGGCCCTGCTAATCAGAACCCCAGCCTAGCTGCTTCCTCTCTAAAATGGTTTCCATGTGCCTTAGGCACATCTCTGATTGGAATCTGGAGTGCCCTTATAAGTCCCTAGTATATGGTATACTATGTACCCAGGGCATAGGTACCTCAGAGGCCTACCAGGGGCTGCAGCATGTATTGTGCCACCCCTGGAAGGCCATCCAAAATGACACCACAGGTCTGCTACTGCAGCCTGGGTAAGGTGGTGCATGCACCCCTTACTGTGATATAGGCTACCTATATCACTACATACATACACACATATAAACCTATAAGTCACTCCTATGGCAGGCCTTATCAATCCTGAAGGCAGAGTGCCTGGTTCCTATGTGAGAGGGTGCCCCTGCATGAGCTGGGCCCCTCTGCAGCGTTCAGAGACCCTTCTCTGATGCTGTTTGTAGTGCAGCCCGACCATATACTCTTAAGCGCATTATAACTTCGCGTTAAATGCTAACTTTGGGATGGCTGCACGGAAACATGTCATGTTTGGTGTCGAACATCTTGGAATACTACCCCCGCCAGTTCTGGCGGCGGGGGTAGCATTCCACCCTTCTAGAGGGAGAGACATGTACACACCGGTATACCCGGTACTGACTTTCCAGAGCCCTGGCATCACAAAATGGATGCCGCTGCCACATACACGAGTCTGGCCTCCTGCTGCTGAAACTCCGGCAGGGGAGGCCTGGACAATAGGTTTCCTGTCCCAGGGAGGTGTAACCACCTCCCCAGACAGGATAGTGTGTATTGGGGCTGGGCGGGAGCACTTTCTGGTGCTTTGAAGTCCTGCACTGGGGGCACATTTGGTGT
The DNA here is from genome assembly GCA_963921515.1 of Calotriton arnoldi. Lineage (NCBI taxonomy): Eukaryota > Metazoa > Chordata > Amphibia > Caudata > Salamandridae > Calotriton > Calotriton arnoldi. Next base: position 470,078 of record CAWUFW010009235.1, on the reverse strand, counting down.
CCCTGTGCATACCCCAGTTCAAACCGGCTCAGGGGCTTCCAGCCCCTGCTCTGGCATGAAACTGGACAAAGGGAAAGGGGTGTAACCACCCCTCTGCCCTGACCCTCCCATAGGTGGGGCCACAGAGTATGTCCAACCCCCTACCTTAGTATACGTATGGGACCCCAGTCCTTAGGACTTTAGATTTACCTGGACGAAACTCTGACACAGAATCCTGGACCTTCGATGCTCTACTTCAAAATTAGAGGACTGAAGAATCTCCCTTGGGGTCAAGGAGTGACTCCACTGCTTGGCAGGCACCAAAGAAGCAATTGTCCGGTCTGCATCGCTGAAGCTCCCATCGGACGCCGAAGTCTTTGCATCACCAGAGGTGGATTTCCAGACTTCCCAGAGGCTGCCCTGAGTCCCCAGCAAAGCTGAGGCCCGTAGCTGTCGTGGGTAACGTGGAACCGTGACCCCTGGACACCGATCGCATTTGCAAGTGCATCCTCTTCTGGGTCTCCCACGAAGTCGTGCTTTGGGCTTCGAGTAGCCCCAGCCTCCAGCACCAACTGCACTGAAGATCACTGGCCTCCACTCCACGAGTGTCCTGTGAGCCAGCTCCACGTGTGTCGACTCGAGGCTCCTTCGCGGTTGCTAGTCCGTTGGCTAGTAGGCCCTCCCGAAGGCCAATCTTCTTCTGCTTGGGCTCCCTGTTTGCTCCAGGCGTGCCCTGACTTACCCTCGCTGGGTGAGTCCCACAGACCTTGCTGGTCTGCAACATCGTCCTTCTTCCATTTCCACGAGACTTGCCGTTGCCAAGGCTTGTTGGTCCAATCCGGTCGCCGACACCCCTGCAATCGACAAACGTCGTGGGACAGCTCGAATCCAGCTCCTGGTCATCGTCGACGCCTCCTGGACCTCATGGCTGAAGAGTCAAGACGACCGTCAACCTACCTGAAGCACTCGACATCGGTGGGCATCTGCTCATCGCCATCCTGGTCACTGGCTGGTGACCCAGACTCTGTCCCCTCTGCTTTCATGTTCTTCAGATCTTCGATCCACCTTTGGATCCACCCGAACACTTTCGACTTGGCAGCCAGCAGCACTTTGCAGCAGATCGCCATTGAAAGCGACGACGAAACCCGACCCCGAAAGACACCTATGCACCCGGCTCCCCTGGGTGAGGTAACTCGAGTACTCCGGTGCTCCCGTGGGTATTGACACTAGAACAGCCTAGTTCTCAAAAGGTTTGCTCCAAGTCCTCCTCTAAGTGTCCCTTTTCTTTTAAATTCAAATCGCGACTTTCCCCATAGAAGTTAACGGCGATTCGCGGCTGTGTTCATACACTGCACGCGTCCCCCGTGGGTCCCCTGTGTCACTACCTTGGGTGGTTCCTTGTGGTCCAAGCACTTCTACAGGCTCTAGGCCCTGTGTCTAGCTCAGTCGTGGTTCTTATACCACTTTATTGGTATATGGTTTGGTACGCCCCTAGGGCTCAAACGTGTATTTGTGCTATTACTGTAGATAACTAACTTATAATTTATGTACTTCGAACTCTAGCCTCATAAAGAGACTAGAGGGGTGTGTTTAGCAATAAATACATATATTTTGAATATATACCTGGTGTGGTCCTCTTTCATTTGGTCACTCAAGAGATTATAGACTGGTAAAACAAGCTGCTTTACATTCCTTCAAGACTTAGCCTGAAGGCTGCTCTCCATAGCTACCACTAGGATAGCTTTCAATAAAGGTTGTCTTTAACCTATCTCCAATAAGGGGTTGTTTGGACTGGTGCAAGGTGCCCACTATAATTAGTGGACAGCATATGCCAGGCCAACTTCTCACATCTGTCACAAGGCACGATCCCAGAATGCCTAAAAGAGGCTCAGGTAACACCGATATTAAAAAAAACCACAGCTGACAGTACAGATCTTAACAACTTCCGACCTATCTCCAGCATCCCCCACTCTAGCCAAACTCCTTGAAAAATGCGTCCAGTCACAACTATGTGCGTACATCGAAAATTTCCATCTCCTGGACCAACACCAATCTGGCTTTCGTAGTGGGCACAGCACTGAATCGGCTCTTACCCACGTGATGGATGACATCTTAATAATGCTCGATCGAAATGAATCCTGCCTCCTTATCCTACTTGACCTTTCCTCCGAATTTGACACTGTCAATCATGACAACCTCCTATTCATTCTGGAGCATAGGATGGGCCTTTCGGGTCAGGTGCTGCATTGGTTCTCGTCCTTCCTGCAGCACAGGACCCAAAGAGTTAAAGCGAACCACTCTCTCTCCCAGCCATCCCCAGTCAGCATGGGGGTTACCCAAGGGTCCTCCTTATCTCCCATTCTCTTCAATTTGTTCCTGGAACCATTAGCTAATGTTCTAAAATCTTTGGACATTCGCTTCCATATGTATGCAGACAACACCCAGCTCTACCTGAAAATCTCCTCCCCGGATGATATCACTTCACTCAACTCCACCCTACTGACGACCCAAAACTGGTTAATTGAGAACCACCTACTGCTAAACACCGCCAAAACAGAATCCTCCTCATCTCTCCCCCGAAACATACTCCTATAATCGACCTATGGATGAACCAACTCACTGCCTTCAACTGCTCCCCCCGCACTATCGACTCAGCTAAATCTCTAGGAATTACCCTGGACAAGCATCTGAATATGAAGACTCACATTAGCAACGTGTGCAAGGGAGCTAACCACCTTCTGAGAACACTCAGGAATCTCAAACCTTTCCTACCTCAAGCAGATTTCAAGCAAGTGGTCCGAGCGCTTGTCTTGCCGAGACTTGACTATGGCAGTGCTACGCTATGTGGCCTCCCCAAATACACTTTGGCCCCCCTAAAGGCGTCACTGAACGCGGCAGCCAGATTGATTACGGGCACTAAGCGAAAGGCACACATCTCCCCGGTTTCAAAATCTCTAAACTGGCTACCTTACGAAGCTAGAATTCAACTGAAGATTGCCTGCCTATCACACAAAGCCCTACACTTCAAAACCCCCATCTACCTCGCACAACAACTAGAACTATCTGGAGGGGGTAGACCGTCAAGGAGTGCAAATTCCCTCCTCTTAAAACCACAGATCTTCCGCAAAAAAAGAACATGCCAACGAGCCTTCTCTGGCTCTGCTCCAAAAATTTGGAACTCTCTCCCACCGGAAATTCGGAGGATCTCCTCAAAGGATGCTTTCAAACTTAAAGCAAAAAGATTCCTCATGAATAAGTTCTTACCTTAACATGAGGGACATTTGTTTAGCTCTAAGCGCATTGGACATACCATAGCATTTGTTATTATCCCTGTATATGTTTATTATTCTGTTTTGGTTATTACTCCTGTACATGATTATTGTATTTACTCCCCTTAAGTCATTATGCCCCATCGCCTAGCCCACTCTTCGTTCACCCAGGCGTATAAATGATCTGGTAGGTGTTCACCATCTGATTCAATGCCATTAGACTCCCCATTTGACTCTTGTTTTGTTTATTGTTTTGGTAATGGTTTTTATTCCTGTATATGATTACTGTACTTACTCCCCTATGTCACTTTGCTCCATCATATAGCCCATTCCCCGTTCACTCAGGTTTATAAAGGATCTGTTATGTGTGCACTATTTGATTCAATGCCTATTAGATTCACCATCTAAGCACATCGGACATACCATAGCATTTGTTATTATCCCTGTTTAAGTTTATTATTTTGTTTGGCTATTATTTCTGTACATGATTATTGTATTTACTCCCCTTAAGTCATTATGCCCCATCGCCTAGCCCACTCTTCGTTCTCCCAGGGGTATAAATGATCTGGAAGGTGTTCACCATCTGATTCAATGCCATTAGACTCCCCATCTGACTCACGTTCTGTTTATCGTTTTGATATTGATTATTATTCCTGTATATGATTATTGTACTTACTCCCTTACGTCACTTTGCTCCATCGTATAGCCCATTCCCCGTTCACTCAGGTTTATGAAGGATCTGTTATGTGTGCATTATCTGATTCAAAGCCTATTAGACTCACCATATTAGACTCATGTTTTGATTTGTTACCTTCCTTTCCCTCAAACTGTAAAGCGCTCTGATATCCTTCGGGATCAAGTTTGTGCTATATAAAACTTTATAAATAAATAAAATAAATAAATAAGAGGTAAAAATAGCATCCAATGTATGACCAGCCTCATGCGTGGCTTGATCAATCTTCAAGGAGGGTCTCAGAATTACCATGTAGTCTATACATTCAGCAGCCTCTCCACAGGAGTGCTCTTCCAGCCATAGAATCATATCGCTAAGAACAACAAAGTTAGAGCAATCCATAAGATTATGGGCAATAAGATTAGCTAAATGTTGTCCAAAATGGGAACAAGGGCCTGGTGGTCGATAAACTAACAATCCTGACAAAGTGTTAATCGCCTCAATGAACATTTTAAATGCAAGCTTCTCAACCGACTTAAAAGATTCATTGACTAAGGTAGAGATGTGATAAGTAGCTTAAAGAATAATGGCCAAACCACCTACTATTTACCCTATGGATCACAACACACTACCTCAAAGTCCACTGATATAGCCAGTTCCAAATTTGGATTGGAAGCCCCATGAAGCCAGGTCTCAGTAACAAATAACATATCCATCTTATGTATAATATGAGAGAGCACTAGCTCTTCTTCACGGGCAGTGACTGATCTGGCATTTAGCAGAAAACAGCTAGAATTACAACAGGAGACATTCTTCAGAGGCAAACCTTCAACATTAGTGGTTGTACTGTCATATTTTAAGTTGAATACATTGGGAATTTAGCTGCTCTAATCTTAATTCATCAGGTAGGTTTATTTGCAAATGAGTCTGACTTTTGTTACCCTTAGTCAATAGTTCTTTCACTGAGAGTAGTGGGGCAGCGGGGACTTCCAGCCCCAAGCTACATCATGTCAAGAGGCGCTCTGCACCTGCAGCAAGGGGGAGGAGCGCCATCCAACACTATATAGTGCCAGTAACATTTCATGACGTGGGACTTTTGCAGAGAGTATGGGACTTGGGGTACTTCAAGCCCCAAGCTACATCATGCCAGGAGGTGCTCTGCACATGGCAAGAGGAAGTAGCCCCTTCCCACGCTATATAGTGCCATTGTCATTACCAGGATGCACGTGGGCCCTGCCCTGGCCAAACCTGGGCCAAGGGCGGGCCCGTCCTGCGCCCGTCAGCACCAGGCATCGTCAGGGAAGGGCCACCCCCATTGGGTCCTTATCAGAGCTGTTATTTCGGTAAGACCAGCTCCATTTTATAATGGCATGTAACTCATCTCACAACTTTGTATTTGCCTTCTCTGATTAGTTTGCACTGAGTCTAGTGTTTTTTGTTTGCATCAACCTGAATTATGAGGAGGCTCACTACTGTCTTCGGTTCAACTACTTGGTATATAGTGCAGTTCAACTACTTGGTATATAGTGCAAAGAGACTCGGAAGCTCAACTTTTTTCCTCGAGCTACACTTTTATAGTTTGGGAGACTGATATGATCTGGAGGCACCTCTCCTGCCCAGAAGCCTGTGAACTTTGGACGGACTGGGTGTAATTGTTCGAATTGATTGTTCTAGCACTTTCTATGGTCTGTATTGCTCTTTTATCCTCTCCCTAACATTCCTTTATCCAGGGTCTATTGCTGTTTGTCTTACTGTCTGGGGTGTTTCTGTGTGTGACCATTTTCCTTTAGTCAAAGTCTGTTCAACAAAGGCACCTAGCTTATTATCACATCACTGTATGACACTAATACATTATACTTGCAGAATTCAAAGATTAATGGGGAAACGGAAAAAGCCTCAGAACCTGTTCAGGGAATGTCCAAACATGGCAAGGTAATGAAGAAAACAGATAATTAAATTAAATTGATTTACTAATTGAGGCGATCACATCAATTATTGGAAATACAAGTCCCCATGACAAGACCAAAATGGGTGTAAATAGGAATCTGAAGTGGGCAGTGTGTACACTACCTAGTGTGTTCAAAAGGAAAGAAGCCAGAGTGTCCCCTGTAAGATCTCTACTGTAAGTGAGACAGGTCCACTAGCCCCCGCAGAGGAATTACTCACAGGTTATTCCTCTGGGGCCTACTGTTCTATGTAGCAACTGGTTTCCATCATTCAAATGGGTGAGGAGCTTCCCTTCACATGCGAAGCATCATTAAACCAACCCAACTCTGGGTCATCTTGTGAACAAATCCGCCCGCATTTTGGCATGGTCAGTTAGTGACATGAAGGAAGAAATTGGGGCTCTTAAAACTATGGTCCTACAATGGACAGGTTTGGTGAAACAGCTGTTGGGGGCATCTGTGAAAATTAGTAGCAGCAATAAGGGAAGGATGGAGGACATTGACTGTGAGAGACCAAAAACAAGAATGATCTCCATAAGGGAAGTTGAGGAACCAGCCCAAAGACCAGTAATGGATACAATTTTGAAATCAGATATGCTAGAAGCTGGTCGGGACTTCAGTCACAGGAGTACGAGGGGTGTAAGGCAGCCGTGTAGATAAGACCCCAGCACTCACAAAGCTAGGTTTGTGGGGGGCGGGCACAGTGACATATTGGTTGGAAAGGGGGCTCCTGCGGCCACTGATATCCAGAGGGACCTTACAACTACTTCTCTACTCTCCATGATGAATGTACCCAAGCTTAAGTCATCCTCGAACTTTGAGTCTGAAGAATCTTTGAAAAATAAATTAATTCCCTGGGTTTGCCGCGTCAGGGTCTGCAAATCCGTTATTGGGGAGGATATTGTCTGTTCCGAAAGAAAACATGTTCATGGATCCAAATTCGACCCAGTAGAACTCACTCTAGTAAATAGAAGATTGGCCAGTAGCCCTCTATGGAAGAACCTGCCCTCCTAATGATTTTTCCATACAACCTAAGTATCGAGTAGGTGCCATACAGGTATATTCATACCACGTGTCCTACATCCAACCTGACACTAGGTTTCCTCTGGGATTCTTAGATTGACTAAATGTTGAAGGAATTCCCCCTCCTTTGGTCTCACTGCAGCCCATGGAACCGCTGCTAAGGGCTAGTAGCTATAATTTGAGTTCTAACTTACTGGGCCTGTCTCCACCTCTTTCTCAGCAAACTGCCCAGATTGCTACTCCATCCAACTTTATTTCCACTTTTTGCGAGTTGCAAAGTGGTTTATATGGTAGCTTAAAGAAAGCTGACTTTGATGGGATCTCCATTGTCTCCTATTGGGAGAAACTCACTTCTGATTCTCGTTGTGTTACCAAGGATGTTCAGTGAGCTAACAATAAACGTCATCTTAAATGGAGTCAGCTTGCAGCGTGTGAGGACGCTCTATCTTCTATCAGGAATGAACTGTTGAGTGCTCTAGCAAAATTTAAACCTGCCATGCATGGTTCCAGGGATAACCCACAAAAAGTCATAAATATCCATTCAAGTTTTTTTAACCAGCTAATTGCCCACTTCTCATGCCTGACAACAATAGAAGAAGAGTGCAGAAAACCAGATCCTGGTATAACTCTGAGTGCTGGGAATTAAAATCTAAACTGACAGTAGCTATCAAGATAAAAAAATTAATCAAATTTGCACTTTTGTACAAGACATAAAAATATGCTCAATCGAAAGCTAAACAGGATTAGGAAGAACAAAGGTGGCGTGATCTCCTATCTACCTGTCATGAGAAAGCTATGACTAACTTTTGGTCACTAGTTACATGAGGAAGAGTTGATACAGCAGCCAAGCCAGCACACCACATTTTGCTCCTAGTGTCGGACAAGTATTTTCACTGTTTGCATGCCGATGGCCTGACAAAAAGCTCAAGATGGCCAGGTCTTTACTAACATAGATCAGACAGACCTTACGGAGATATTCCATTTACAGGGTGTAGAGCTTGCCATTGTTGCTATTACACAGGGGAGAGCCTCTTAACCAGATGGTATCCCCAGTGATATCCATCTCTCTGATATTCTTGAGCAATGCTATAGGCAAGGGAGCGCCAATCCCAAAATCCTGGAAAAAGGGGATCGTAGCTTGCCATTTAGCAACAGGCCGCTTAGTATGATTGACTTGATACAGAAGGTTTTCTGCCTGTTTGTTTTAGACAAAATTCATTCATGAGTTAAAGAAGGGCAAATACTCTCCCCTTTTCAAGCAGGTTTCATGGAAAAAAATGCTTCATGGACTAGGTATTCTGTTTCCTTTTATTGTTTTATTGTACATGACAATTGTCGACCTGAATAATGCATTTGATCTGGTCCCTTGGCAAAAGCTGTGGCAGGTATTATAGCCGATTGGAATGCCCCTCAATTTACTATCAATAATTGTTCGGCTGCATGAGGACAATTATGCCGGTGTTCATTGGGGAGAACAGTGGCAGCTTAGGAATCCAATTCTGATTAGGAAGGGAGCCTAGCAGCGTTGTGTACGTGCCCATACCCAGTTCTCCCTTTATTTGAATGAAATGGTGCACTTTCTCTCAACTGTACCCTCGGATGCACCATCCCTGGCCAATGTGAAGGTATCCATTCTGTTATTTGCTGATGACACCCTTCTTGTGTCTCAAAAATCCAAAGGGCTGCAAACTCTACTATCACAATTTGAGGAGTTTTGCCAGCTAAGAGGTCTTGAGGTTAACGCAGCCAAGACTAAATTTATGTTACAAAATAAAGATAAATCATATAGAGGGAAAATGTATTTGGGAGGTGAGGAACATGAAAGGGTGGACGCTTTTGAGTATTTCAGCATCAAATTGTCATCAGGCATGTCATGGACGCATCGCATTGACAAATCAACCCTCAATCACAAACAAATATCAGGTGCCATTTTGAAAGTGAATCATGCCTCTTGTAGTAAACACATGGCGCCTTCTCTCCAGATTTATGATTCTAAAGCTGTTGCTGTTGCACTATATGATGCAGAATTTTTGAGGTTTGAAAATCTCTCTGACATGGCCAAATCTGAACGCAAATTCATTAGAACTTTGGTGTCCCTTCCCCCTACTACAAAGTCTAATCGACTTGACCTCGACATGGGCAGGAGGCAAACTGCTGATAAAGCAGGGCTCAGACCAATTTTGTTTTGTAGGAGACTCAGAACTACTCCAGAACTAGCCAATTATGCAGATGCCTTTCAGGATATAATTAGGTTAGACAGATTCCACAAAATTGAGTGGTGTAAATACATCAGAAAGGTTTTGTCTTCCTTAGGCTTGCTGAGATATTGGGAGTTTATGCCTCCTGAGTGAATTCCCTCGAAAGAACAAATTAAGAAATTGTACTGGCATTGGGTGGCTCAAAAAGAGTCTGATAACAGCACCAGAGGGTCTCTCTCTATGAATTTTGTGCAGCTCAAGTCAAGTCCTCTGTATGAAAACTATCTGGACTGCATTACTAACCCCTAGATAGGAAATTATATGTTCAGCTCAGGATAGGCTATTTGCCACTCAAGATGTTTACTGTAAAATGGTTGTCTCAAACTAAGTCCTCATTGATTTGCCTGAGCTGTAAAAATCATAAAGAAAATATTGCCCATGTGCTATTTGTTTGTACAGCTTACTTACATCCAAGACAGACTTGCATCAGGCCAGTCTCTCAAACCCTAAGCACAAAAAACTGCAACAGCTATGAGAATTTTACAATCTGATTCTAGACCTCGATATGCATGCTCTGTGGCAAAGTTTCTGAGATGGGTCTGGTCTATTAGACGTAACCCCCTAGCAGTTGCCTAGGCAACTTGTCCTGTACCTTATATTTTGACCTTACCTAGTAGTAAATCAATTATTTTTCTTTTACTTTTGCAGTGCTGAGATTGCTCCTACAGCCTCACATTTCATATGAAGATCCGCTATTTAGATAAGTATTTGCAATGTTTGGGCAGTTTGGTGTTTATAATGATTGTTTATGCTGCTATGTAGTGTTTGCCTTTGGTAGGTGAGATGTTATATCTGAGAATGAATTCTGTGTTATTCCTACATTGTATTTTATATGAATATATTTTAACTGTGCTGTATAGTAAAGCTCTTGATGATAGCACATGACTGGGTGCCAATAACGATATTTTATGCAAGGTTTTTTAACTCGAGAATGTCCTGGCCTTTGAATTGGTCCTCTGCACTCTCTTAACACTGATTTTATGCGTTGCTTTTATCCGAATGGCAATAATAGCTATGTTGTTATGAACCTAAGGACCAACGATCGACTAGATTGTGGTTGGTGCAATGTTTCTCAGTTTGTGGTGTTCCTAGGTATGATTGCTCTATGTTACCCCCAACATGAATTATAATAAGAAGTATTGACCACGTCTGATATGTTAACGCCGAGAGGTTTAGGAGTTAATAATTATTTTGTGGATGGGACCTTCCCTTTTTATGTGAATGGTTCGCGTCCTCTATATTTGCTACTTATTAATATTTTTATGTGTTGCAATCTTATGCTTATACATATCAAGATGTTTTAATTGTCATGAATTTTGTGATTTGTCTCTCTTATGATTTGTACTCCTTACGTTTTATTCTTGATGGTGTTTTTAAGGATGTATTAATCCGAAATAACCATAATTTGAACTTGAGTCAATAGTTCGTCCCCTCTATGAGTGTTACATAAGCACCAACAAGCACAGTCCCTGGCACTAGGTCCTTAGGGAGAGAAGAGGAGTGCAGATTGGCTTGCCTTAGTGCTTCTTTGGTGCTCCAGGCAATGGCGTAGCTGGGAGGGGGGCGGTCCGCCCCAAGCAGCACTTTATGGGGGCAGCGGCACTTCACGTGAGGTGAGCAATTTTCCATGGCCAGGGAGCAGATCCAGTGACAGAGGAGGAGCAGGCCTTCTTTTGGTGAGTAGGAGGGGCAGCAACAGTGATGGCCGGCGCAGGTAAGAGCGGTGGGGGGAGAGCAACAGAAAACGACAAGGAAAAATTAAACAAAAAAGAAAAGCACTTAACTTGCGCTGGCCACATCGCCGACTCAGCGATGCGGCTAGCGCAAGTTAAGTGGTTTTGTTTTTTATTTTATTTTATTTTCCCTCGTATTAGTCTGTCGACTCCCCCTGCTGCCCCACCACCCCTACCTGCACCGGCCATCACAGGGCAGCAAACTCAGGGACCACCGCGGGCGGCAAAAGCTCTAGTTACGCCACTGGCTTCAGGTACACAAAATTGCAGTTTAAAGAGACTCCTCTGACCATACCTAGCACAATAAAGTGCAGCGCCTGGCTTGCCTCCTGCCAAGGTAGCAACCGCACTAATAAAATGTAAGAAATGTCTATTGTGCTAAGGAAGTGGTGGGTTGGATCTCCAGATCTCTTAACTACCTCCAAAATCAAAATTAAAACTTTATGAATAGCATTTAAAAAGATTGAAAACACCCTGATAAATGTTAAAAAGTCTCCTCCCGCCAATAGCAGTAGACCTAAATCAGTGCCAAATCATTAGTCAATATGTTCAACCATTCCAACCAATACAATTAATATCATACAACCAACATGAAGTGCATAACATTCTCTTAAAAGTAGTCTGTACCAACGGAGTACTCTCACTTCAGGGGAACATGCAGTTGTTGGTGGAATTCCCACCATCCACCACTGACATTGTTGGAATCTGTGCAGGCTATCGAACATCAAAGTAGCAAGTTAGGACCTAGGTTCCATAGGTAAAGCATTTTTTGACTTGCCTATATTTTTGGCGCCTGTTGACGAATCTTCATGAACTTTTCTAAACAAAGTATCATAGTAGGTCTTGTTGTTCATGGCAAGTTTCGTAGTGATCACTTAAGCGGGGGCCAGAAAAAATGGGCAAAAAAAGGTGTGTTTTCGCATGTTAATTCCCATAGGATGCGTAGTCGAACCTACAGCCGGAACCGCTAGACGGAATTACACCAAATTTGGCAGTAAGGTAGATGTTGTTACGCAAATTGTACTTTTTGTTATTTGGTGCAAATCTGTTAAGTAGCTTTTGTGAAAGAAGAAAATGTTAGTGATATCTGTGGATGTGAAGCCTTCCCGAAAAAAGACGAACTTCTGCAGGGAAATGTACATCCCTCATTGGCTGCCAACACTTCAACCAGGAAGTGCTGGCAGTCATCTTGGGATTCAGCTTCACTGAGTCCCAATAAAAAAGTGCAAATAAAGAAAAGGGGGCAGGGTAGGAATACCCTGACCCCGAAGTTATGGTCTCGGGGTCCCAGAACCCACCACGCCAAAAAATAATTCAAACATTTTTTTTACTATGAGGTTGCGATGAATTTGCGAATTTGCGGTAAAAAAAAAGCACAAGCGCGGACATGTGTTTACAAAAGCCCCCAGGTGGGCCAAGTCCTGGGGGCATATGTAATACTATGTGGGGGGTGCACCACCTCCTCCCTGGGGCAATGAACTTATAGAAATGCGGGAGGGCCCCCCCCGCAGCCCGGGGACCACCACCTCCGTGAGGCAAATAACTTGCAGAAATACAGGGGCCACACGGTCCCCCCACAGCCCAGGGGACCACGACCTCCCCGGGGCTCAAATAATATAATGAAGGGGGTCTGTTATGGACCCCTGGCCCCAGGGACCACCACCTCCCCGGGCTACAGTAAAGATTGGAAGGGGGACATTTGAGATGTCATCAGTGATGTCATCAGTGATGTCACTGACCATGGCATGAGTGATGTAATATGTGAGGTCATAAGCAGCGCATTGCAGGGGCGTAAGTTATAGTTAGCTCAGGTAACTATAACTGCTGAATTTCACTGGTTTTGTACGAGTGAAATATGAGCCTAACTATAAAGTCCCTGTAACCATTGTTTTTTCAGGGAATTTCTAAGGTGTTTTTCATTCTATTTCCTATCTATAATGTCCCTGTAAACTTTGTTTTTTCAGTGAATTTCTAAGGTTTTTTAAATGTTGCTTCCAAACTATAACATCCCTGTAACCTTTGGTTTTTTAAGTGAATTTCTATGTTTTTTTGTATTTTATTTCCTAACTAACCTTTGACAGTGAGTGTGTGAGTGAGTGCATGAGTGTATCAGTAGGTCTGTGAGTGGGTGTGAGAGTGTCTGAGTGGGTCTGTGAGCAGGTGCGTGAGTGTCAGAGTGGGTCTGTGAGTAGGTCTATGAGTGCGTGAGGGGGTGTATGAGTGGATGAATAAGTGCCTGTGTGGGTCTGTGAGTGGGTGCATGAGTGCCTGTGCATGTCTGTGAGTGCCTGAATGGGTCTGTGAGTGGTTGTGTGAGTGCCTGTGTGAATATGTGAATGGGTCTATGAGTGGGGCTATGGGTCTGTGAGTGGGAATGTGAGTGGCTGTGTAGATATATGAGTGGGTGTGTGAATGCCTATGTGTCTGTGATTGGGTGTGTGAATGGTGCTATGGGTTTTGGGCATTACTTAAGGTATTTAAAATGGAGAATGCTGGACTTTGCTCTCAGCAGCAGATGACAAGATAGAACCCCGTTGTCACAGTCACTACATGAGATATTGCAAATGAAAAAAGCAAGGATGCAAACACCACCATCGCAGATTACAGATAACCTTTCATGGTAGAAATGCAGAAAAAACACACTTACTTTTCCTTGGCCATGTGCACGAAGTTAGGATGATTAGTACTTTACAGAAGTAGAGCTTCAACTCGGGAACCTGCTTTGTTTATATCTGTAAGTACTTCCCATTGAGGTTTCATTTCTGTGGAATGAGTATCATGCAGAATCAATCCTGCCTTCTGTATTCATCCAAGAAGAGCTCACCATTTTGTGCAACACCTCTACCCAAGTGGAGTACTTTCTACCAGCTAATTACTAAGTGCTCAGTTGGGCGCTGGGTTGTCTTTATTTTCTTACGCCGATGACACCCAGATTATTTTCTCTCTCTCTGCGGGGAATGAGTCGGAACCATCTGTTCTGCGGGCTGGGCTGAGCAAAATTGCATCCTGGATGCAGGCCAACTTTCTTAAACTTAATGGTGATAAAACTGAGGTCCTGATCTTGGGAAAAAACAAAGATCTTTGGGGACCTCACCATTGGCCGGCAGAAATGGGTGCTTTGCCTCGCCCCTCGCATCATGTCCGCAACCTTGGCTTTATCATTGACGACTCACTATCTATGCGTCAACAAGCCGTGAAGGTGGCTGCAACCTGCTTCACCATCTTGAAATGGTTGAAGAAAATTGTATGGATGCTGCCCAGCTCCACCCAGAGAACCGTAGTCCAGGCACTGGTAACATCTAGACTGGACTACGGTAACATTCTCTATTTAGGAGCCAATAAAGACGTGACACGCAAGCTGCAGCTGGTGCAGAATTCTGCTGCAAGATTGCTTTGTCAAGTTCCTAGAGCGGCCTCCATCTCGGGTTCTTTGAGTGACCTCCACTGGCTTAGAGTTGAGAGCCGGATCAAGTTTAAAGCGCTGAGCTACATGTTCAGGGTCAAGCAGGGTACGGCTCCTCAGTATCTGCAAAAACTAGTCAAACCCTATCTGCCCGCACGCACTCTTCGCTCCACCACTCAGGTAAAATTTATGGTGCCGAGGATTAGACTGTCCCGTATGGGTGGTCGTTCCTTTGCCTATCTAGGCCCCTCTTTGTGGAATGCTCTTCCTCTATCACTCCGGAGTGAAACCATTTACACGCGCTTTCGTAAAACACTCAAAACCTGGTTGTTCAATCAGTAGTTTCTTTTCCTGCTCCTTCTCTGGCTGGCGCCGGGAAACCCTTTTTGGGTAGCTGTTGCGCCTGATATAAATTTAAAAATAATAATAATAATAAGTGCTACCTCATTGGGTAAATGTATAGTGCATCTCCTACACTACAACTGCATAAACAATGCTGAGAAAATTTCTCCAGTGACCTTGTGTGTCTGTAACTTTGCCAATGCGATTGTTCTTCGAGCGCCTTCACCAGATATCTTTACAATTGTGGAACTGCAGAGAAAACGCACTTGGATAATTTTACTTTGCAGTAGCAAGTGCTTCTTTTTTTGGTGGAGATGCGATTGTATTCCTAGGCATGAGGAACGCGTCTCCAAATTGGGCGGGAAACGCGCTGGGGGATTCTTTTAGTAAACTGTCCATCATCCTGGGAAAAGCGTGGGAAGACGTTGCATACCGCTAATGCATATGGGGAATGGCTTGTAGGCAAGTTTAAAATCTTCTAGCTTGTAAAATTTTAGAACATGATCTCTGGTCTCAGCAGCAGATGGCAAGAAAGAACCCCCTTGAGGCACTGGCATTTAAAAAAATATTTAGAATAGGGGTGGGGGGTTTGCACAGCCCCCCTCCCTGGGCCGATTTTGGCCCCGGGGCCCAGCCATTATCTAACGGGGGAGGGGGGCTGTGTGGTACCACTCCCCAGGCCACCTTCGGCCCCAGGGACCCCATCGCCTGGGACTCAGCCTTTTTTAATTATTTTAAATAGGGGTGAGGGGTCGCCTGGCCCCTCTCCACTGGCTGATTCAGGCCCGGGGACCCCATCGCCTGGAACACAGCTTTGAATTTTTTTATTATGAGGGGAAGGGGGCCATGAGGCACCCCTACATGGGCCAATTTCAGCCCTGGGGACACCATCCCTGGGGCCTGACCATTTAGAAATGGGGGAGGGGGCAGCATAGCCCCCCTCCCCAGGCCTATCTTGGCCCCAGAGATCCCATACCCCTTGGCCCAGCCATGCTTCTCTGCGTGCCCCCAGGTCACCCAGTCTGCACTGGGACTGCAGAGGGAGCCTCAAGGCTCCAGCGGTCCCTGCCGGCTCACCTCCTCCTTTGGTTTTTTCAGTGAATTTCTATGGTTTTTATAATTCTGTTTCTTTACTATAACATCCCTGTAACCTTTGGATATTTCTGTGAATTTCTACGTTTAAAAAAAATCTATTTCCTAACTATAACATCCATGTGAACTTTGTTTTTTAAGTGAATTTCTAAGGTTTTTTAAATTCTATTTCCTAACTATAACGTCCCTCTAACCTTTGTTTCTTTCAGTGAATTTCTAAGGTGCATTTGCAGAGCGATGCAGAAAGGGGATGGACCTACCATGAGCTCGCAGCAATCCTGCTGTGTGGGCCTTACTGGAGGTAACAGGAGGGTTGTTGGCCCCTTAGCACCCTCATCAGGAAGGGGACTTTATACCCCAATCAGTAGTGTGCCTGGAGGTGCGTTTGCAGAGTGGTGGTAAAAGGGGGTGTCAGCAATCCCGGGGTGTGGGATTTACTGGAGGTATCTGGAGGGCTTGTTGGCCCCCAAGGACCCTCAGCATCCAAGGGGACTGCATCCCCTGGTGCCCCACCTTTTAAAAAAAAAAAATTTATTACAGGAGGGGGGATACGTGGCCCCCCTCCCTGGGCCGATTTTAGCCCTGTAGACCTCATCGTTTGTAAGAAACACAAAGGTGTCCATGGGTCTAAGCGAACCTAAGAATCATTCAAAGGACACATGGCATTGACTACTGGGCAAAGAATGAAACAACAAACCCTCTTGTGTAGGCCGTGGAGAATCCTTTAAAAGGACAGAATCCCATCACTCACCGTAGTGACATGCTTCATCATTTGGGATCTCCTCTTATCTGTAACCTAGTACAGATAAGGGCTGCAACTCCCTCTCTACGAAGGAGGAGCTCACGGATGTTTTCGATCAGAGTCTCTCTAGGTTCAACTGAGATCCACCAAATGTGAAGACTAGAAACCTTATATATAGAGTGATGTGCGCAGTGCTAATATGTGAAAGAGTGTAGTGCAAGCTAAAATGGTAAACAATAGAGCACACCTTTTATTCATCATCTATTGGATACCAGATTAAAATCAGTGCAGAGGGCAGTTTTGAAAAAATAACCACCTCAGTTTAAAACATGGTCAACATGTTTCAGCCATTGTGATTGCGTGCAATCTTGGCTTTCTTCAGGACCTATAACTAATCTTGCTACTGCGTGACCGTGAATAATAATAGAGTAGGTTGGATTATTTACAACCTACCAACTTCTCTTGAGTTCTCTGTGCCTTGTGGTGCAAAGATGACACCTATAGTGCACACGAGAACAGCCTCGCCTCCCCTGGTAACAAACTCAGGAAATGAGGCCCCGCTCTGTCCGTCGTTGCCCCAAGCTCCGTCTGAGCCGTTTTGCCTTTTTTAATTTTGTTTAATAGAGATGGGGTACCTCACAGCCCCTCACAGCCCCCCTCCTTTGGCCATTTTCAGCCCCAGGCCCCCATCCCCTGGGTCCTAACCCTTTTTAAAATTTTGTTTAATAGGGGAGAGGGCCACACAGCCTCCTACCTGGGCAATTTATGGCCTCGGGGCACCATCCTTTGGGGCCTGGCCTATTTGTAATAAGAGAGGGATGGGGGCCATGTGGCCAGCCTCCACAGGATGATTTCGGCCCCGGGGACCCATCCCCTGGGGCCCGGCCATGTCTGCTGGGTGTCCCCAGGAAACCCAATCTCCAAAGGGACCGCGAAAGAGCCTGAATGCCCCTGCAGTCCCTTATTTCACAGTGGCTGGGAAATAAGTTGTTTCTCTCTGTGTTGTATTGTCTTCCCCCTACCCTATTGCTCCACCCTGTGCGTGGCTACGCCAGGGTGTAGTGTACGCAGACCTATGATGAAGCATGTCACACATTTGTGTGAGTGAGGGCAGTATTAGCACACACAGCACGTGCCATCACGAGATTTACACATTTTAGTACTCCCTACACCTTCTGGTGTACTATGTATTGACAGGGGGTTCGGGGTAGGTGAGTCCATACCCTCACCCCTCTCTTTTGTGTGGACTAATCTCAAATGACATCACTGATGACATCATTGATTACATCATCTACAGAACCACTCACACACCTACTCACACCCCCATATAACCTCTCATATGCCCACTCATACACCCATACAACGACTCATATACCCATTCACAGACCCATACAAGTACTCATATATCTACTTACTCATCCATAGAGCCACTCACACACCCACTCACTCACTCTTACAGCCACTCACACAACCACTCACTCACCCATACAGCTACTAATGCAACTAGTCACCTATATACCTGTTCACATAGCCACACACTCACCCACTACACACCCAGTTATTCACATATACAGCCTCTCACATATCCACTCACTTACCCATATAGCCTCTCAACAAAGCCACTCACTCAACCATACAACCAATCACACAGTCACTCACACACCCACACAACCACTTAAATACCCATGCACACATCAATACAAGTACTCACATATCCGCTCACCCATACAGCCATTCAGACAGACACTCACACAAACTCACTTAACCATACTCCCACTCCAAGAGCCACTCACTCACCCATAGAGCACACTTACACACCCCGTCACTCACTCATAGCGCCATTCAGACACCCACTCACTCACCCATTCAGTCACTCACACACCCACTCACCCACCCATACAGCCATTGACAAACCCACTCACTTACCAATGCAGCCACCAACACAGCCACTCACTCACCCACACAGCTACTCAGACACTCACTTATACACCTATACAGCCACTCACACACCCATATAGCCACTCAGATACCAACTCACACATGGACACACACAGACACTCACATATTATATGTTAAAAGTAGTATCATTCATTAGTAGTACACCGAGTATACCAATTAAACTTTTTTAGTAGCTTAGTATATTTGTTTAACACTCATAAATTCTTAAAAAACACTTTCACTCACTGAATCATGTCATCAGTGATGTAATTTGAGATGTCATCAGTGATGTCATCAGTGATGTCACTGACTAGAACATGAGTAATGTAATTTGTGAAGTAATAAGCAGTAAATTGCGGGGCATTTATAGTTTGCTCAGGTAACTATAACCGCTGAATTTCTATGGTTCTGTACGAGCGAAATCTGAGCCTAACTATAACGTCCCTGTAACCTTTGGTTTTTTTCAGTAAATTTCTTAGCTTTTTATAATTCTATTTCCTAACGATAATGTCCCTGCAACCTTTGGTTTTGTAAGCAAAAATATATATATATATATATATATATATATATATATATATATATATATATATATATATATATATATATATATATATATACCGACTACTTACTACGCATGGATCCCAGAAATCCCAAATCTCTCGGAAACCGGAACAGACGATAACAGACCCAGCTGTAAGTGCAAGTGAGTAGTTTATTTGAAGCTCAGCATGCCTGCCATGACGCGTTTCAGCCCACCAGAGGCCTTGTTCACATGGCGCCTTGTGAGTAGTATGCCAACATTTAAAGTGCAAAGTGCAGAGTAACACACAACGTGATTGGTTGCCTACACCAACAATGGACATAGAAAAAATATATTTTCACCATAACAAAATAAATGGTCATTCAACACAGGGCACCACAATAAATAACTTAAAAATACTATTTCTTTAAAAGCACTTAGTATGTGCAGTTAATAAGTATTAAAAAGTACAAGCAGTAAAAAGATTTTATAAAAACATTTAGTAATATAACTCTCATTTAAACTCATTGCAAATAATGCTGTGCAAAATGCGCAGAGAAAAATAAAACCCAAGTGGGTAAAGATTCACATGAAAGGCACATCAGGCTACTATGTGACAAGACTAATAGCCCACCACTCAAAAAATAGAACATCAAATGATTGTCATCTATTTATAATAAACATGAGAGGGGACCAACATGTCAAAGAGTTTTAAAGAATACCTGATAGACAAACAAATTCGGTCGCGAATCATGTGTACACAGATAGAAATATCAGCTTAAATCAAAAATGTTTGTATATAAAAAACTGCTAAGGTATTGTAGGTGGTGCAGTTGTATGTGTTAAAAATCATCACTATATGCCCTAATGGACAAAAATAGAACTATGTCCAGATCAAAAGTGTTAGTGCGAATAAAGTGCAAAAAGTGCATGGAATGATAAAAAATAGTGTTAAAAAAGTTAAAATTACATGGATTCAAGAGGCAAGGCTGATGTTAAAAGACATGTTAAATGGTGCAGCAGTTTTACCAATGGGAGACAATTTACAGACATGTATAAAAATCTTCACTAGAATTTAAACCCAGTGGCGTCTTAGTGTCAAGTTCTAGAATGTATTTGGTCTCCAGAGCTCGCAAAAGGGCTTCACGGTTGCCTCCTCGTCTGAGAGGTAATACTGAGTCAATGACAAAATATTTTAGAAGCTCACTCTTGTTGTCATGGTGTTCCTTAAAATGACGAGCCACTGGGTAGGATGCGTCGCTCCCACTGATTGCCCTAATGTGCTGGAGTATCCGTTTGTGGACCTGCAACTTGGTACTACCAACATATTGCAGGCCACACGGACACTCCAGCACATAGACAGCAAAATCAGTCCTGCATGTAAACATCCTATAAATTGTTCTTGGGGCGTCACAGAAGGGGATCTTATATTCTGTTTTGTCAACACCGTGTCTGCAGGCTTTACAGCTGGTGCATCTTCTGAAGCCCTTGCTGGAAAGGAGCCATGATTTGTTGATGACTAACTCAGGACTAGTTTTTACTAGAGAATCGCACATGGAACGTGCTTTCCTGAATGTAATTTCAGGACTAGCCGCCATAAGATCCCCAATGACAGGGTCATTTCGCACCAGGCTCCAATTTTTCTTAAAGATTTTCCGAAGGGCCTGGTGCTGGCGATTTTAAGTCAAAATCAATCTAGTGGGCTCCTTCGCTAGTACCGATACAACATTAGATGTTTTGCTTTGTAAAGCCATCTGCCTAGGAATTTGATTGGCTTTAGTGATGGCTTTGTCAATCATGGAAGCCGCATATCCTCTAGCCAAAAATCTAGATTTGCTGGCCACCTGAGCTAAGGTGCACTCAGACTCAGTACTACAGATACGCCTGATGCGCAACATCTCACCATATGGGATGCTGCGTATCAAGTGTGCCGGATCGTGGCTGGGGGCGTGCAGGACAGTATTGCCAGCCGTGGGCTTTCTGAAAAGCCGGGTCTCAAGTCTGTCACATTTAGTGAAAATCTCTACATCTAGAAAGCAGACAAGATCTTGACTTAGGTGAGATGTAAACTGGAGATTGAGCTTGTTTACATTGATCAAGTCAATGAAGTCTAAGGCCTGCTGTTTAGTACCTCGCCAGATCAAGAAAATGTCATCGATATAACGATACCATTGAATGACATGTCTGGTAAAGATTTCATGATGTTCGCCATAGAGGACCTGCTCCTCCCATCTGCCCATGTGTAGGCAGGCATAACTAGGGGAGAAGCATGCCCCCATGGCCACACCTCTGACCTGCTGAAAGAATTGATTAAAGAACATAAAAAAGTTGTTATTCAAACAAGTCGCAATCATAGACATCAGCATCTTATTATGATTAAACATTTGGATGGGCCTCTTTCCTAGATAGTGGTTGATAGCTTTTAAACCCTCCTGATGGTATATACTAGTGTAGAGGGAAGTAACATCCAATGTGATTAACCAGTACGAGGAATCCCATACCACCCCTTCCACTTTCCTCAGGAAGTCGCCTGTATCTTGGACGAAAGAAGGCAAGGCCCTCACATGTTCCTGAAGGAATGCGTCGATGTATCTAGATGTATTTTCCAACAACCCATTGCGTGCCGATATTATGGGCCTGCCAGGGGGTTTCTCAACGCATTTGTGTATTTTAGGGATGAAGTATATGGCCGGGATTACTGGATGCTCATTCTTGAGAAATTTCAGTTCATCTTGACTGAGTAATCCTGCACTTCTCCAGGCCACCAGCTGTGTGTAGAAATCAAAACGCGCCTGTTTCACAGTGGCTAAGTCACACCTCTTATAGCATTAATGGTCATTAAGCTGGTTGTAGGCTTCCTCTAACTACAGATCCCTGGGCCACAATACCACATTTCCACCTTTATCAGACTGGCGAACTATGATGTTATCGTTGGCCTGAAGTTTTTGATAAGCTGAATGTAGCAGTTGTTAGGTGATGTATGCTTATAATTATCACGCATTGTAGCAGTATACAGTCTTTTGAGTTCCGCAACCGAAAGTTCGTGGAAAGATGTCAATGTTATCATGTAGCATCAGGGGTGTAAAGGTGGATCTTGGTTTAAAGTTGGTATTACCAGGCATATTCAAGTTGATCTGCTCATCATCAATACCAGGACCTGAGCTCTCATCATTCAGTTGTTGTAAGTCTTGTAACAATTCTAGATCATTGGCACTTAAAACTTGCGTGGTACCAGAGGCCTGTCCTGTACCCGTCTTATGCACCGTCTTGTTAGACATAAAGTATTTACGGAGTTTCAACTTGCGAGTATATTTGTAAAGATCTATCCGTGTCTTGGCATAGTTGAAATTACTTGCTGGGCTGTATGTGAGACCAAGGGATAAAACACGCAATTCTGCTTGGCTTAGGTGGATATCAGTGAGATTAATTACAGTTAATGTTGACCCTGCTTGGTCAATGTCACCGTTTTCAACATTCATTTCTTGTTCCATCTTTTGTTGGTATTGGTTTTTCTTTTTGATTTGCCAACTGTTGCTTGACTTGCGTCGTTGCCTGCGCCTTTGGTTGTTTCTTTGGCGTTGCTTGCATTTGTCCTCCTGGGTCGCAGGGTATCTCGTCGGTCCTGACGCAAGCAGTCCACCTCTTGCGCTAGGGAAAATTTTGTAAACCCCAATCTTGCAACCTGTCTGCTTTGTTCAGTATCCGATTCACTATCAGGCAGCGAGCTGAGATCAGATAGTGAGGAAGCCAGTTGGGGAGTTACATTGATACTCGTGCTGGCTTCTGCAGGCAGCCGCAGTGTTGGGTTCTTGGAGGCTTTAATGGCATCGAATTTCTTAGCGAAAGTAAATACTCGCCCTTGCTGGAAATCGATTTTATCGCGCTGAAATTTATATGCCTTCCGTTTTTTATTACCTCCTCCTCTTTGTGTAGCCTAGCTTGCAAATCTTCCCGGTATTTGGCACAGTTAGCCGGAGCTTCTACAGCCCCAATTTCATTGTTAAGTTCTTCAATTCTCAATTGTAAAGACGCTCGATCGCTTTCAGCGTATTTTGCCAAAATGGTTACCAGCTTACGTGAAGATTCTAAATTACACTCGGCCCACTCATTGAGCATGTTGGGGTCTGGTTGTTCATAGCTGGGCACCAGCATGATACGAAGCCCACGGGGGATACGCCCAACTTCTAGGTACCGAGATAAGGAGCAATGCTCCCACCATTTGGACTGTTCAGCCTTCATCAGTTTTTCTAAGCTCTTAAACATGTCACGCAAATTAGAGCTCCCAGTTTGCACCGTCGTAGTTTGCATAGTAGCTGATGACTCGCCGGCCGGAGAGTCATCAAACATATCCATAGCCGCCTCCTCTCTACTCTTCAAGGCGTCGGCAGACATTATGCAGTAGCTAAAGTTACTTGGTAGATATAAAGTCACCAGGGAAATAGACACACGAATGAATGTCGATGTCCACAACCCACACACTCCTTCACCGGACAGTACAACAAATCCCTACCACAGCAAGTTCCTCGGCGCACCCAGGGTCATCCGACTCGTAGCGCCGCTCTCGTTGCTGGTTCCGGGAGAGGTACACGGGGTCCGGGTGCTACCGCAGCTAGTCCTGACAGGAACTCTAAATCATTTCCGGAGCACCGAAAGAGCTGCTTCCTGCTGCTTGGCCCAGGTCCGAAGGAGGGGTCTGTTGGATACCGGGGAAGC
Source organism: Calotriton arnoldi (assembly GCA_963921515.1). Taxonomy (NCBI): domain Eukaryota; kingdom Metazoa; phylum Chordata; class Amphibia; order Caudata; family Salamandridae; genus Calotriton; species Calotriton arnoldi. The sequence continues at coordinate 446,447 of CAWUFW010009235.1, read as the reverse complement.
AATCCCAGTAATTTAAATGCCGAATACTTCGCCGCATGGATCCCAGAAATCCCAAATCTCTCGGAAACCGGAACAGACGATAACAAACCCAGCTGTAAGTGCAAGTGAGTAGTTTATTTGAAGCTCAGCATGCCTGCCATGACGCGTTTCAGCCCACCAGAGGCCTTGTTCACATGGCGCCTTGTGAGTAGTATGCCAACATTTAAAGTGCAAAGTGCAGAGTAACACACAACGTGATTGGTTGCCTACACCAACATTGGACATAGAAAAAATATATTTTCACCATAACAAAATAAATGGTCATTCAACACAGGGCACCACAATAAATAACTTAAAAATACTATTTCATTAAAAGCACTTAGTATGTGCAGTTAATAAGTATTAAAAAGTACAAGCAGTAAAAAGATTTTATAAAAAACATTTAGTTATATATATATATATCCAACAGGATTGGGACACCACTGGATGTTTGGTATAAGCCCCTCACTGTATGGGTTAGCACACCGGACTACGTTCACCTGCATGCAGCATGTCTCAGAGCAGCCTACGCAGCGAATGCTCTCCCGATTACGCTGTGGGCCGCGGAGGGCTAGTTCACTGCCGACGCGACGTGAAACTTTAGCGCGGGGGAAAAGCGGCATCTCCCTCCCGCCTTATCCTTCCTAGCATAGCATCTGCTCTTTGGGACTCACGGCCCGTTTCCACCCTCTGAGGGCCCGAAACTGAATCACTGACTGGTCCCCTCCCCCACAGTCAGCATCACGCATTGGGGCAGTCCGCTCGGTGCAGGAACGCTGGCTTACAGTTTGAAGGGAATGTTCAGCGCAAGGACCTCAGTATCTCAGTACAAGAGACAAGACAAACGGCTGAGTCACGGGGTTAAGCAGTCCCCCCTTAACCCCTTGACCGCGATCGGAATTCCGCTTGTATGCGGGACATTCCGATCGCGGGTGGAGTCGTGACGAGCTCAGCTCGTCATGCGCACAGCGCAACCGCGCAGCATGACGAGCTGAGCTCGTCATGAGCACGGAAGGGGTTAAGCATCACTCCTTACCGGGGACTTGCCTGACTCTAAAATGGCGCCCAGACTCAATTTCTTCAATGTCCCCATGAGTGGCCTATTGAGGACTTATCTCTGTTGAAGTTCAGGCTTCTATTCTCTACCCGTCTTCAGTCTATGGCTACCAAACCACATTCCTTCTCCTATCCTGCCATCCTCGCCAGCTCCTACCTCCCGTCTTTGGATTCTAGACTTTTGATCACCTCCTGTTCCTCACTCTATTCTGGCGGAGCCTGAAACGCATACATGGCCGATTCCCGGTGGAGCTGCTCCGACAGTTATAGGGGAGATTGGCTCTGGCACACCGCTATGGCCATCACCTACCCAGCCGGACTTCGGACATTTGTCTCGTTTTCTTCCCCGCTGCTGTCTCCTTCCTGTCGATTACCAGCTTTCCCTGGTCTTTCTGATCTTGATTTTCGTGTTCGTTAAATTACTCCTGTATTGTATATTTATTCATTCTGTAACTATTGTGAAACTTTTGCAACTTGTAACATGCTGTTTCCTCATGTAAAGCGCTCTGATACCTCCGGGTCTAGCCAGCGCTATATAAAACTCAAATAAATAAATAAAAGCAGCACGAGGTGTAACACAGCTGCAAAGCAGAGGCGGGGTTGCAACATCAAGCCATTGGGAGTGGCTACATAAACAGCACAAGATTCAAAAGACCCCCCAGGTGAAAGGATCTACTTAGAAACCGGCACTGATGAAAGCCTTGTGGCTGAAACACGTCTGCCTAGCGTTTCCTGAATTTTGATAACCACGCGCTGAAACTGATTTGCTGAATACATCCTTTTGTTTACCCCAGCAGTGTCTGGCTCATTCTGATTGCTGATTGAGTATTGGACTGTATATATATATATATATATATATATATATATATATATATATATATATATATATAGTATATATATATATATGTATATATATATATATATATATATATATATATATATCTATATCGGTACATAGTCCCGTAGTAACTGCAACCAGCAAGGAACACACGGGCACAGACCACAGCAGCAGATGAAATCAGAAGTTTATTTCAAGCCAAGAATGGTCCACATATATATATATACACACACACACACATATATACACCATATATACACATATATGTGTGTGTATATATATCTAAAATAAAAAAAAAAACTCAGAAATTCACTGAAAAAAACAAAGGTTACAGGTACGTTATAGTTAGGCTGACATTTCACCTGTATAAAACTAGAGAAATTCTGCAGCTGTAGTTACCTGAGCTAACTATAACTCACACCCCGCAATACACTGCTTATGACCTCACATATGACATCACTCATGACATGGTCAGTGACATCACTGATGACATCTCAAATAACATCACTGATTACATCTGAAATGACATCACTGATGACATCATTCAGTGATTGTGAGTGATTTCTAAAGGTTAGTGGGAGTTAAACATATATACTAAGGTAACTCACTATGGAAGTGCCTGTATGCATGAGATAGTTGGTGTGTGAGTTTTTGAATAGGTGAGCAGGGGGTGTGTCAGTGCATGTATGAGTCAATCAATCAATCAATCATATCATTTGTAAAGCGCACTACTCACCCGTGAGGGTCTCAAGGCGCTGGGGTGGGGAATGCTGCTACTGCTCGAAAAGCCAGGTCTTGAGGAGTTTTCTGAAGGTCAGCAGGTCTTGGGTCTGCCATAGGTGGATGGGGAGGGTGTTCCAGGTCTTGGCGGCAAGGTGGGAGAACGATCTGCCACCGGAGGTCGCTCTTCGGAAGCGGGGGACAGTGGCGAGGGCGAGGTCGGTGGAGCTGGCGGGTGGGGGTGTAGAAGCTGAGTCGTCTGTTGAGGTACGTTGGTCCGGTGTTGTGGAGTGCCTTGTGTGCGTGGGTGAGGAGTTTGAAGGTTATCCTCTTGTTGACCGGGAGCCAGTGCAGGTCTCTCAGGTGGGGTGTGATGTGGCTGCAGCGAGGGATGTCGAGGATCAGGCGTGCAGAGGCGTTCTGGATGCGTTGGAGCCGTCTCAGGAGTTTGGCAGAGGCTCCTGCGTAGAGGGCGTTTCCGTAGTCCAACCTGCTGCTGACGAGGGCCTGGGTGACCGTTCTTCTCATTTCAGTGGGGATCCACTTGTAGATCCTGTGGAGCATGCGGAGGGTGTTGAAGCAGGCGGAGGAGACAGCGTTGACCTGTTTAGTCATGGAGAGGGTGGAGTCGAGGATGACCACTAGGTTGCGTGCGTGGTCGGTGGGTGTTGGGGCGGTTCCCAGTGCGGTCAGCCACCAGGAGTCATCCCAGGCCGAAGGGGTGGATCCGAGGATGAGGACCTCCGTCTTGTCCGAGTTCAGCTTCAGTCGGCTGTTCCTCATCCATTCAGCGACGGCCTTCATTCCTTCGCGAAGGTTGGTTTTGGCAGTGTGGGGGTCCTTGGTGAGGGAGAGGATAAGCTGGGTGTCATCGGCATAGGAGATGATGTTGAGGTGGTGCTGACGGGCGACGTGGGCGAGCGGTGCCATGTAGATGTTAAACAGAGTTGGGCTGAGGGAAGAGCCCTGGGGTACGCCGCAGATGATCTCGGTGCCTTCAGAGCGGAAGGGGGGAAGGCGGATGCTCTGTGTTCTGCCGGAGAGGAAGGAGGTGGTCCAGTCCAGGGCCTTCTCTTGGATCCCGGCGTTGTGGAGGCGTGTTCATAGTGTGTGGTGGCAGACCGTGTCGAAGGCGGCTGACAGGTCCAGGAGGATGAGGGCCACCGTTTCTCCGTTGTCCAGCAGGGACTTGATGTCATCGGTGGCGGCGATGAGGGCAGTCTCGGTGCTGTGGTTGCTGCGGAACCCGGACTGGGAAGGGTCCAGGATGTTGTTCTCCTCGAGGTAGCGGGTCAGTTGTTTGTTGACGGTCTTCTCGATGACCTTTGCCGGGAATGGGAGCAGGGAGATGGGCCGGAAGTTCTTGAGGTCCTTGGGGTCCGCCTTGGGTTTCTTGAATAAGGCGTTGATCTCGGCGTGCTTCCAGCTCTCCGGGAAGGTTGCTGTCTCGAAGGAGGTGTTGATGACTTTCCGGAGATGGGGTGCGATGGCTGTGCTGGCTTTGTTGAAGATGTGGTATGGGCATGGGTCTGACGGAGATCCGGAGTGGATGGTGTTCATGATCTTGATGGTGTCGTCGTCATTGATGTTGGTCCAGGAGAGCAGGCGGTTGGTGCGGATGGTGGTCGTGGGGGCGGAGGTCTCAGTGGTTGTCGGGGCGGTCATGGCGTTGAAGCTGTCGTGGATGTCTGCGATCTTGCGGTGGAAGAAGGTGGCCAGCGAGTCGCACAGGTCTTGCGAGGGTGGGACGTCGTTGGTGTTGGAGCTGGGGTTGGAGAGTTCCTTCACGATGTTGAAGAGCTCTTTGCTGTTGTGCGCATTGTTGTCTAGGCGGTCTTTGAAGGAGGCCCTTTTGGCGGATCTGATGAGGTGATGGTGTCTGCGGGTGGCGTTCTTGTGGGCTGCGTGGCTGTCCGGTGTTCGTTCACAGAGCCAGATCTTCTCCAGCTTTCGGCAGGTTTGCTTGGACGCCCGGAGGTCTTCAGTGAACCAGCTGGCTTTCTTGTTGGTGTGACTGTTGGAGGGTTTCTTGATCGGGGCGAGGGTGTTGGCGCAGTCGTTGATCCACTGTCTGAGGTTGCGGGCGGCGGTGTCGGGGACGGTGGGGTCGGCGGGTGGGCTCTGGGCGAGGTGGTGGTTAGCTGGTCTTCGGTGACTTTGCTCCAGCAGCGGCGGGGCATCTGTTGGGTGCGGTGGTGCGTGGTGGGTTTCTTGAAGGTGAAGTGGATGCAGCGATGGTCGGTCCAGTGGAGTTCGGTGGTGTGGTTGAAGGAGACGTGGGGGCTTGCAGAGAAGATGGGGTCAAGCGTGTGACTGGCGGAGTGGGTGGGTGTTGTGACGAGTTGTCTGAGTCCGAGGTTGGCTAGGTTGTCGATCAGGGTGGTGGAGTTTGTGTCGTTGTTGTTCTCGAGGTGGAAGTTCAGGTCCCCGAGGAGGATGTAGTCCGTGGAGGCGAGGGCGTGTGTGCTGACGAAGTCGGCGATGGAGTCGCTGAACTGTGGTCAGGGTTCGGGGGGTCTGTAGACGAGGGTTCCTCTGAGGGTGGTGTTGGGATCGGTGTGGATCTGGAAATGCAGGTGTTCGGCGGTGCTGAGGGTGTCGTCGGTGTTGGTCGAGACTCTGAGAGTGTTCCTGTGGACGATGGCGATTCCTCCTCCTGCTCCGTTGGTGCGGTCCCTGCGGGTGATCTTGTAGCCTTCCGGGTCGGCTATGGCTATGTCGGGTGCCGAGGCAGGGTTCAGCCAGGTCTCCGTCAGGAAGGCGACGTCTGGGGAGGTTGAGTCGAGTAGGTCCCAGAGTTCAACGGCATGTTTGTGGGCAGAGCGGGTGTTGAGAAGGATGCATCTGAGGTGGTTGGGTTCTTTCCTGGTCGGGGACATGGTGGGGCGGATGCTTGTGAAGCTGCAGTTCCGGCAGGTGAAAGCTCCGTGGGTGCGCTTCGGGCGGCCAGGAAGCAGGTGTGTGATCGTCCGGTGTTGAGTGCGTGGAGGGATCTGGCATCGTAGCGGTGTCGGGTGTCGTGGTGTTCGCGGGGTCCAGGGGTCCTGGTGCTGGGCGCGGTCCAGGCGCGGATGGGCGCAGACGGGCTTGTCTTGGGTGCGCCTTCGGGGCGCCAGCGGCGCGCCCGCTGCGCGCGTCCGCTGCACGGCCTCCATATGAGGGGATGTGGGAGGGAGGAGCAGCATGGAGGCGGGAGCGGGGCGGGAATGGGATTGCAGGCGGGCGGGGCTGCAGGGACGCAGCGGTGGGAAAAACGGGCGGGGGCCGCGGGAGAACTGGGCACAGGAAGGAAAAACAAGTTTAGGCAAGAAAACAAGTACATGAGTAAGTGAGTGGCTCTGTGAGTATCTGTACAGTTGATTGAGTTGGTGTATCAGTGGTTGTAAATGGTGAATCAGAGGGTGCATGAGTGGCTGAATGGGTGTTTGAGCAGATACATAAGTATCTTTAAGGGCGAGTGACAGGGTACATATGTGGCTGTCTTGGTGAATCAATGGGTATGTAAGTGGGTATATGGGTGAGTGAGTGGGTGTTTAAGTGGTTATATGGGTGAGTAAGTGAGTGTTTGAAAGGTTGTATGGGAAAGTATGTGGTTCTCTCAGTCACTGTATAGGTTAGTGAGTATATGTATTAGTATATGTATGAGTAACTGAGTGGCTGTGTGAGTAATTGTATGGGTGACTTAGTGGCTGGGTGAGTGACTGTATAGGTGAGTGAGTAGGTATGTGAGTAGGTGTATGATTCATTCATTTACTGTGTCAGTAGATAATGGGTGTATGAGTGAGTGTGTACGTTTGCCTATGTCTCTATAATTGGATCTGTGAGTGGCTGTATTGGTTAAGTGAGTCGGTGCATGCGTGGCTGTATATGTGAGTTAGTGGTTCTGTTAGTGGCTCTATGGGTGAGTTGATGAGTTACTGTCTGTATGGATGAGTGATGAGATATGTGAGTGTTTGTATGGGTTCTGTGAATGAGTTTGTCAGTGATTGTGTGGGAGCGGTTGTATGACATTTTTTAGGGTAGTGTAAGTAGGTGTGTCAGTGTTTCAGATGATGTCATCAGTGATGTCATTTCAGATGTAATCAGTGATAACAAAACAAAAAATAACAAAAAGCCCAATGTGTAACAACAACTACCTTTCTGCAAATTTGGTGTAATTCCATCCAGCGGTTCGGGCTGTAGGTTCGACAACGCATTCCTATAGGAATTAACATTACAAATGGACCCTTATTTCATGCCCCTATCTCTCGCTCCCCACTTCACGGATCACCCCCAAACCTTCCATGACACACAGAAGCTACTTTGACACTTTTTGGGAAAATTTCATGAAGATTGGTCGAACGACACCAAAGTTATAAGTAAGTCAAAAAAAATGCTTTTCCTAACTATAAGTACCTTCTAGCAACCAGTAGGTAATAAACTCTCTCTATATATACATACAGGTATATATATATATATATATATATATATATATATATATATATATATATATTCCAACATATTGCCCAAAGCATTCGAAGGGGTACTCGACATCGCTCTCGTCATCCGACCAAATTATGCAGCTCGCCTCATGCTCCAACCATTAAGCATTTGTTTTGCCGACGCGTTTCAAGGCTATCTGCCTCTTCTTCTTGGGCTGCTCAACAAACGGCATCTCAGGCTCACATTGGATTCACTTCCGACATTTTTTATTTCTACAATTATTTCCCATTAGCTTTGCATAGTGCAGTGTCATTAGGTGCATCATGGGATGTGTAGTTCCTCATGTGAGTAAAGTATTACCTATAGTAGGTGCGATGCACATTTGTAAAAGTACAAGCTTGAAATTTGCCTTCGTAGGATGTCGAGCACTACAGGCGAGCTAATTCTGCATTTAGAACGATGTGCTTCAACGGAGTCAATTAGTTTTACCCCACAGCCTCTCAGGTAAGTTCGAGATGGTGCCGCTTCCAGGACCGGACCGCCCTGTAAAAGTATTTCCAACAAATTGCCCAAAGCATTCGAAGGGGCACTCGACATCGCTCTCGTCATCCGACCTAATTATGCAGCTCGCCTCATGCTCCAACTATTAAGTATTTGTTTTGCCGACACGTTTCAAGGCTATCTGCCTCTTCTTCTTGGGCTGCTCAACAAACGGCATCTCAGGCTCACATTGGATTCACTTCCGACATTTTTTATTTCTACAATTATTTCCCATTAGCTTTGCATAGTGCAGTGTCATTAGGTGCATCATGGGATGTGTAGTTCCTCATGTGAGTAAAGTATTACCTATAGTAGGTGCGATGTACATTTGTAAAAGTACAAGCTTGAAATTTTCCTTCGTAGGATGTCGAGCACTACAGGCGAGCTAATTCTGCATTTAGAATGATGTGCTTCAACGGAGTCAATTAGTTTTACCCCACAGCCTCTCAGGTAAGTTCGAGATGGTGCCGCTTCCAGGACCGGACCGCCCTGTAAAAGTATTTCCAACAAATTGCCCAAAGCATTCGAAGGGGCACTCGACATCGCTCTCGTCATCCGACCTAATTATGCAGCTCGCCTCATGCTCCAACCATTAAGCATTTGTTTTGCCGACGCGTTTCAAGGCTATCTGCCTCTTCTTCTTGGGCTGCTCAACAAACGGCATCTCAGGCTGACATTGGATTCACTTCCGACATGAGAGGCTGTGGGGTAAAACTAATTGACTCCGTTGAAGCACATCGTTCTAAATGCAGAATTAGCTCGCCTGTAGTGCTCGACATCCTACGAAGGAAAATTTCAAGCCTCCGTTTTCTTAAGAAAAAACGAGCGTGGACCCAGATAAGTGCAGCAATCTTTATTTTATTTCACCATCACCGGTGTCTGCCATGACGCGTTTCTGCCGTCTGCGCGGCCTTGATCACATATATATATATATATATATTACCTACTGGTGGTCGCCATTAGGTAGTTATAGTTAGGAACACTTTTTCTATGGAAACTTGTTCCTAACTATCACTAATGACATCATCCAGTGACTGTGAGTGTTTTAAAAAAAAAGTTATCAGTGTTAAGTTAGTCTACAAAGGTGAAATAGTAAATAAGTCGGTGTATGATTGCTTGTAAGGATGCTTCAGCAGGTGCGTGACTGGCTATATAAGTGAGTGATTAGGTGTGTTACTGAATGTATGGGTGATTGACTGGTTGTGTGAATGTCTGTATCAGAGTATGGGTCGTTATCTAAGTGGCTGTATGTGTGTGTGAGTGGATATGTGTTATGCCTATATGGGTGTGTGGTTGCTTGTCTGAGTACCTGTATGAGTCTCTGAGTTACTGTGTGGGTGAGTGAGGGTGTGTGTGACAGCCTGAATGGATGAGTAAGGGGGTTAGTTAGTGGCTGTATGTGTTAGTGAGTGCTTGTGTGAGGGGCTGTATGGGTGAGTGAGTGTGTGTATGTCTGTGTCAGTGAGTGAGTAGATGTGCCGGTGGTATATGGGTAACTGCACATGTGAAAGGCAGTACAGGTGACTGATGGTGTATATGAGTGACTGTATGGGTGAGTGACTGAATGTATGAGTAGCTGTATGGGTGAGTGTGTGCTTGGGTTAGTGACTGAATAGGTGAGCGAGTATGTGTTAGTATCTGTAAGTGAGTGGGTGTGTGTAACTGTATGGACGAGTAAGAGACTGTGTGATTGTCTGTATGTGTGAGTGAGCAGGTGTGTCAGTATGATTGACTGACTCAGTGTGTGAGTGGCTGTATAGATATATGAGTGGATATGTCAATGGCTGTATTAGTCAAAGAGTGGGTGTATGAGTGACTTTGTGGATAAGTGAGTGGATGTGTGTGTAGACCTAATAATTAGTGGGTGGGTGTATAAGTACTGGTTTGGGTGTTTGAATGGGTTTGAGAATGATAGTGTGGAAGTTGGACTGGGTGTATGAAAGGTTATAAGGGGTGTGAGTGGATGCGTCAGTGATTCTATGGATGATGTCATCAGTGATATCATCAGTGATATCATTTTTGATGTCTTCAGTGATATCTTCAGTGATGTCACTGACAATGTCATGAGTGATGTAATATGTGAGGTCATAAGTAGTGCATTGCATGGGCGCCAGTTATAGTTAGCTCACTAACTATAATGGCTGAATTTCACTTTTTTTGTGCAAGTAAATACTGAGCCTAACTATAACATCCTTGTAACCTTTGTTTTTTTCAGTGTATTTCTTTTTTTTTTTAATTCCATTTCCTAACTATAACGTTTCTGTAACCTTTGGGTTTTTCAGAGAATTTCTAAGGTTTTTTAAATACTAATTCCTAAATTTAATGTCCTTGTAAGCTTTGATATTTTCAGTTAATATCTGTGTTTTTTTAATGCAAAACCCTAACTATAACGTCCCTGTAAACTTTGATGTTTGAGTGAAAAGCAGTCATTCAACAACCACCATCACATTAAAAAATGTTGACTTAAAAAAATCATCCTAATTATTACAATACACACATTACTAACTACATCACTGCTTAAAAACGTTTGTACACATTTTTTTTCTAGTACGTTTTTGGAAAACTGCATTTGAACCCTACTCTCTGTCTTTGCGATGACACTGATAGTCGCGATGACTTTGGTAACCGCGACGATCGTGCCTTTTTTAAGAGGTGTAAAACACATGTATGCACACATTTTACAGAATTTTAGACACTAGGGGTTTATTACTATACTGTTTAAAGTCATATTTGTATACGGAGTTTGTATAAAAACAATCATTTAAACCAATTTTCTGTTTTCACGATGATGCTGGGTGCCGCTATGATATCGGTAGCCGCGATCACCGCGAATATGTCACGAAATGACAAAACAAAAGCAGACATTCAATAGCCGACACCATATACAAAACTTATAATGGCAAAATAGATTATAACCAACACACTATTCACATTAATATCTAAAGGACTCTATAATAGCATGTATAACTCCCATAATATCTCTATAATGCAGTGTATAACTCTTTCAGTGGAACCTGTCACAGCATACATCACTGTATCAGTAGGTCTCTCATTCACTATATAAGTATTTCAGTGGATCTGTGTGACAGTGCATCAGTCTATCAATGGTTCTGTTATGAACTGCGTGACTGTCTCAGTACATCTATGAGTGGGTGCATCACTGTCTCAAAGGGCCTGTGATTGGTTGCATGAGTCTCTCAGTCGATCTGTGAGTAGGTACATGAGTGCCTTTGTGCATTTTAAAGTAAGTATATGACTGTCTCACTGGATCTGTGAGCGGATATATCAGTGTCTAAGTGGGTGTCTGAGTGGGTGAGGGAGTGGGTGCATGACTGTCTGAGTGGGTCTGTGAGTGAGTGCATGAGTCTCTCAGTGGGTCAATGACTGGGAGCTTGAGTGTCTGAGTGGTTCTGTGAGTGGGTGCATGGGTCTCTGAGTGGGACTGAGTGGGTATGTGAGTCTCTGAGTGTATCAGTGACTTGATGCATAAGTCTCTGAGTGGGTCTGTGAGTGGTTGTGTGAGAAACTGTATGGGTGTGTGAGCATCTGAGTGGGTCTTTGAGTGGGTCTGCACATGGATTCGTGACTCTCTGAGTGAGTCTGTAAGTGGGTGAATGAGTATCTGAGTGGGTCTGTGAGTGTGTGCATGAGTGCCCAGGTAAGCCTTTGAGTGGGTGTAAGAGATTCTAAGTGGGTATGAGGCAGTGTGCATAAGTCTATGAGTGGGTCTCCAAGTAGTAGCATGAGTCTCTGCGTGGGTCTGTACATGGGTGTGTCGCTCTCAGAGTGAGTCTGTAAGTGGGTGCATGAGTACCTGGATGGGTATGTGAGTGGGTGCATGAGTATCACACTGGGTATGTGACAGGATGTATAAGTGTGTAAGTGGGTATGTGAATGGGTGTATGAGTGTCTGAGTGAGTTTGAGAGTGCGAACATTAGTCTGTAACAGTGACCAGCGAGTGTGTACAAATATATATAAATGTTTTTATATTTTCACCAATATTCGCAATATCACTGCGATATTCGCGATGTCCCCGCAATGGCGATTACGCCGTCATCATGAATCTCACTCGCAATTAAAAAAATCAATTTTGGACACATAACTTGTGTCACTAAAACCCCCATTTTTCAAACATGGGGTCAGAGTATCTTCAACCTGACCCCTTATGGTAGCTTTGACACAAATTTTCAGCCCTGGGAACCGTTCCCGATTGATAAAATGGCAGCTGCAGCTTTCTGTTCAGGTTGCGTCCAGCCAATCAGAGCATTCCCGCTGGCACACACATTCACGATTGACCACAACATCGTCGTGAAATGTCCGTGACCATCACAAAACCGCAGCGAATATCCGCGGACAGAATATCACTATATTGTTCGACTTTAATTTCTCGAAATCTACTGAACGGATTTGCATGAAGAAACAAAAAGCAAAATCTGCGTAACAACGTCTACCTTTCTGACAAATTTGGTGCAATTCCGTCCAGCGGTTTGGGCTGTTAGTTTGACAACGCGTTCCTATGGGAATTAACATTACAAGTGCACCCTTAATTTGCGCCCCTATTTCTTGGTCCCCACTCCCCAGATCACACCCAAACTTTCCATGACACACAGAACCTACTTTGACACTTTTTTGGGAAATTTCCTGCAGATTCAGAAAACGACACCAAAGTTATAGGCAAGTCAATAAATGCTTTAACTATGGAAACTAGGTCCAAACTATAACTACCTACTGGCAACCGCCAGTAGGATATATATATATATATATATGTATCTATATATATATATATATATATATATATACATATATATATATATATATATATATATATATATGTATATATATGTGTATATATATGTATGTATATATATGTGTGTATATATATGTGTATATATATATGTGTATATAAATGTATGTATATATATATATATATATATATATATATATATATTACGAACAAGAGCTCCTTCCGGAAACACAGGGACCCAAGAGAAGTGGCTACACGCGCCGGCAGAGCGTACCGGCAATCAACAGCACATGAAAATCCAAAAATATGTGTGCTCTCAGGAAACCAGAATCCACGACTCGGTAACTTGGCAAAGCGTTTATTTACACGACGCGTTTCGACTGCAGCCGCAGTCTTGGTCACGTGTAAGGTGCACACCCAATGAAACACTTAAATAGAGATAAAAAATGTCACATGGTTCTGTAGACAGGAAGTGTCTGTACATAGAATACATGGCGGCCATCTTATAGTGGTAAAAATACAATATACACATACAAGTGCAGATAGCCCACTGGAGTACAAATGGAATCAACAATGAGGTGCATGATGAAAGGCAACACCCGTTAAACTCAACATAGAGGTACAAAATTACATCATGTTAAATCATGTTGATTAAAAAAATAACGATGTTGTCCAAAATTAACACATGTACATCATTGACATGAAATGACAACTGAATAAATAACAACACACTTCACATGGTCTACTCTGTACAAGAAGTGCATGGCGGCCATCTTATGGTGATGAAACTACCATATACACATGCACGAACACATTGGGGTCAAAATAAAGTACAGAGGAGAGGGCAACACACCTGCATTTTATGGATATAAAAATATCTCTATCAAAATTATCAACGCTAGGTAGAAATGACAAATATACTGCAAAGTGCATGGATAAGAGCCATAGGTTCCATCTTGAAAGAAACTGTGCGCCCTACTCCAAAATTGACAATTGACATGCCGACCCAGTGGGCAACGACCTACATGATGAAAGTAAATCACCCACAAGAAAATGCCACAATGGGCAACGATCTGTGCGAAAACGAATAATGCCCCAGTGGGCAAAAACCTGTGCATAAGTTGTGAGTCAAAACTAAGCCTACGTCCTGGTGATCTGCACTTCAGGTGTCAAAGATAATATGCACCCAAGTTGTAAAGAGTAAAAATCCTAAATGACATAGAGATACACCAGGAATATAATGGGCAAATGCACACCGGTTACACTAGTGAAACCCCCATAGTTGAACAGGCAAATGCCTGTATAGACCCAAAAGAGTAATGGAAACAGGCTAAATTGGCCCAATACAGTAAAAAACCTAAACGCAAACAGAACAACAGCATGTGAATTCCACGCTAGACAGAACTGAAGACAGAAGAAAACTGAAAAAACTAGAAAAACTTAAACGAGCAGAAATATCCAAATGGTGGGAAGCTACTTCCCTCCAACATTATGTGGATCAATCAATGGCTCCAAGGGGACTGAGGATATTTACAGTACCCTCATACGAGTCTCCTAACCCCAAAATGTTAGAAGAATGGTCTCAAAATTCCACTCAAAGTTCTAAAAGAATGTTGGAAATATTAATAAAATACGCCTGGATAGATCGGGAGGCGATACTGTTACAAATTAAAGAACTACTTGATGATCTGACAAACAGCATAGAATCTACAGTGCTGAATAAAATGCTAGAAGGAATGAAAGAACGATTAACAAGGCATGAAGATGATATAAAAGCACGCAAACAGAGGAAATTAAATAGAGACTATGCTGACTATGAGTGTGGAAGGATTTTGACATTCAGCAAAAAATACGATCATCTTTATTCTGACAAGAACCTCAATACCACACAAGCTGAACCTACAAGGGGGTCTATTTCAGACTTCTCTGTCACCAGTGTGAGTGAGTCGGATTTGTCATCTAACAATGCATCGGATAGTGAACGGACCTCCAGACCGGCTAATTTTTTAGACGAATACAGACACATGCGCAGAGGCCGTATAACAACAAGAGATACACCAATACCGAAATCGAGAGGAAGGGGCCGTGGTCGGGGAAGAGGCAAAGAAAAAGAAGGAACAGACGGAGACGTATCAGACAACGCTGGCAGAAGAGGCAAGGGACCTGGCGCCATGGGAAACAGCAAGACGCGTGCCGGAAAAATCCAATGATGGATATGAATATGGTTAATAAGACAATTGTTAATCTGTCCAAAAGAATTCTCAATGATACTGAGAAACAGACACTATGTTTGGGACTCTCTTTCTGTCCTTCCTCTCATTTTGATTTTACCAATACCAGAATAGACATTTTCAAGTATGTTAGGAAACTCAAACTTAGAAAATGGCATAAGTTGAAAAGGTTAGATACTAACAGACACACTCTGAATAGACAAACACATAGTGACGATAACTTAGAGATAGGCGATATCGACACCCTCGTCACGATGGTACAACTCCAACAAGACTCAGATAACAACATGAGTGAAGGCAATGAATTACAAATTCTCTCTGACCTAGATATCACGTATGACGCTGCATCTAACACCAATTTCAAACCACACTCCACATTTTTACCCATTTTACCACATGATGGGATTGATACATTCCATGAGAATGTTATCAAAGCACTCACGGATCTGAGATTTAGACATCCCAGGAATACACAGAGAACATTTAATCTCACTTTCAATCAGAGACAGGCACTTAAGACTCAGTGCGATGACAAAGACATTGTTATCCGCCCGTCTGACAAGGGCGGGAACATTGTGATTCTTGATAGGGAACATTATATTAATGAGGCCCTACGACAACTCAATGATAACAATTTTTACCTTCCCATCTCTAATGATGTGTATCACAGTAGTATAACTACCATATGGGACAAACTTGTGGAATGGAAAGACAAGGGCATTATCACATGGGAAGAGTACTGTTACTTGAAAAAAGACCATCCTATCTTACCTGTACTTTACCTATTGCCCAAAGTGCATAAAGATATGACCAACCCACCGGGACGGCCTATTGTATCGTCCAGGGGGAGTGTGACAGAGCATGTGTCTAAGTATATTGACCATTTTCTTAGGGAATATGTCATGAATCTCCCTAGTTATGTCAGAGACACGAAAGATTTTTTGGTCAAGATAAAAAATCTCAGCTGGGAGACCAATTACATGTTCATCATACTGGATGTCCATTCCCTCTATACCATAATTGATCACAAACAAGGATTGGATGCCTGCAAACATTTTCTCAGAAAGAGACAGGTTAGATTCTTGGAGCATAGTCGCATGATCCTTGATATGACGGAGTTCTGTCTTAAGAATAACATCTTCTTATTTGATGGTGCGCTGTTCATACAGACCACCGGTACAGCGATGGGATCTTGCTTTGCTCCGAGTTTCACCAATCTCTTCATGGGACTCTGGGAAGAAGAGATTCTCCTCGATCTGGACCTCTCTGGTGACTTTGAACAGGTGGTCATGTGGCTTCGCTACATTGATGACTTGTTCATTGTTTGGAGGGGTTCGGAGCCTGGAGCCAGAGAGTTTATTGACAAACTCAACACTAATGCACGTAACATCAGATTGTCTGGCAATATCAGCAACACAGAGGCGGATTATCTGGATGTTAAACTTGTGATCAAGGACAATAAGATCCATACCACACTTTTCCGCAAATTGACAGCTGGGAACAGCATTCTTCATGCCCTCAGCAGCCATCCAGAGACGCTCAAGTGGAGCATCCCCTTTGGAGAATTGCTGAGGGCTAAAAGAAATTGCAACACGTGTGAAGCTTTTGCATTAGAGAGCAGCACCATGCTTAATCGATTCAGGGAAAGAGGTTATCCCAATTGGGTATTGAAGAAAGCTAAGGATAAAGTTGACCTTATTAGTAGAGACGAAACCTTGAAGGACAAAACGTCTCCAGAGGATGTGACAGAAAATGACAACACTAGGATCATACTTACATACCATTCGGACGTCGATAATATCAGACGGATTCTTACTAAAAATTGGGACACCTTGAAGAATGATAACACCATAGGAACAGATATACAAGATAGACCTAGTATCACATATAGGAGGAGTAAGAACCTTAGGGACATGCTTGTCCATAGTGATGTCACTAGGCACATGACCAACAGCGAACACAATCTACAGGGATTTTTTCCCTGTGGACACTGTAAGGCATGTAAACATAGCATGTTCCGCAAAGAGTATGTAGTAGGGACTCAGAGAAAAGTTATCACACAATTTCTCACCTGCAGTACCAAATATGTGATATATGTATTAGAATGTCCCTGTAAACTATGGTATATTGGCAGCACCTCTCTTATGGCCAAAAAACGCATCCTAGAACACATGCGGGCAATAACTAACAGAGATCCCAAATACCCAGTTGCCCGCCATTTTGAAACTAAGCATTTTTCTGACTCCTCTATTCTCAGCTATTTTATCTTGGAGCAGATTAGTAACAACCCCAGAGGAGGAGATAGAACACTCAGACTGAGGCAGAAAGAATCCAAGTACATAATAGACTATCAGACCAAGATCCCGGGGGGGTTGAACCAAGATGAGGAATTAGCCATTCACCTCAAAATGGAATAGGATGTTTCTGGCTTACTTTCCTTTTCTTTCTCTTTTTGTCTTCTTTTTTCTTTTCCTTTTTTCTTTCTTTTTCTCTTTTCTTTTTCTTTTTCTTTTTCTTGTTTCTCCAGATAGAGGTACCCTTGCTGTCAATTAGTTTTTATTGTCTTATTTAGAACAGTTTCTTACCTCCTTTTTTCAGTAGTGCATTTGGAACCATGTATATTTTGACCCTTGGTGGGGTTTATCATTTTAACATTTGTTTTTGTTTGTTTCTTTTGCAGGAGGAAAGGAGGGGGCCCATATGATTGGATATCACGAGCACGGGCCACCCAACCTTTTCTTCGATTTTCACTTCATTTGATCATCATCTCACATGGTAAACTGTCTTCAGTTCTGTCTAGCGTGGAATTCACATGCTGTTGTTCTGTTTGCGTTTAGGTTTTTAACTGTATTGGGCCAATTTAGCCTGTTTCCATTACTCTTTTGGGTCTATACAGGCATTTGCCTGTTCAACTATGGGGGTTTCACTAGTGTAACCGGTGTGCATTTGCCCATTATATTCCTGGTGTATCTCTATGTCATTTAGGATTTTTACTCTTTACAACTTGGGTGCATATTATCTTTGACACCTGAAGTGCAGATCACCAGGACGTAGGCTTAGTTTTGACTCACAACTTATGCACAGGTTTTTGCCCACTGGGGCATTATTCGTTTTCGCACAGATCGTTGCCCATTGGGGCATTTTCTTGTGGGTGATTTACTTTCATCATGTAGGTCGTTGCCCACTGGGTTGGCATGTCAATTGTCAATTTTGGAGTAGGGCGCACAGTTTCTTTCAAGATGGAACCTATGGCTCTTATCCATGCACTTTGCAGTATATTTGTCATTTCTACCTAGCGTTGATAATTTTGATAGAGATATTTTTATATCCATAAAATGCAGGTGTGTTGCCCTCTCCTCTGTACTTTATTTTGACCCCAATGTGTTCGTGCATGTGTATATGGTAGTTTCATCACCATAAGATGGCCGCCATGCACTTCTTGTACAGAGTAGACCATGTGAAGTGTGTTGTTATTTATTCAGTTGTCATTTCATGTCATTGATGTACATGTGTTAATTTTGGACAACATCGTTATTTTTTAATCAACATGATTTAACATGATGTAATTTTGTACCTCTATGTTGAGTTTAACGGGTGTTGCCTTTCATCATGCACCTCATTGTTGATTCCATTTGTACTCCAGTGGGCTATCTGCACTTGTATGTGTATATTGTATTTTTACCACTATAAGATGGCCGCCATGTATTCAATGTACAGACACTTCCTGTCTACAGAACCATGTGACATTTTTTATCTCTATTTAAGTGTTTCATTGGGTGTGCACCTTACACGTGACCAAGACTGCGGCTGCAGTCGAAACGCGTCGTGTAAATAAACGCTTTGCCAAGTTACCGAGTCGTGGATTCTGGTTTCCTGAGAGCACACATATTTTGGGATTTTTGTATTTTTGGATTTTCATGTGATATATATATATATATATATATATATATGTGTATATGTGTGTATATATATATATATATATATATATATATATATATATATATATATATATATATATATAACCTTCTGGCGGTCGCCAACTGTAGTTATAATTTGGACCTAGTTTCCATATGAAAAGCATTTTGTATAAAACTTTTTTAAACCGATTTTCCATTTTCGCAATGATGCCCGGGCACCACGATGATATCGGTAGCTGCGATCACCACGAATACGTCACAAAATGACAAAACAAAAGCAGACATTCAATAGCCACCACCATATACAAAACTTATAAATGCAAAATAGATTATAACCTAAACACTAAACACATTACTATCTAAAAGATTATATAATAGCATGTATAACCCCCGTAATATCTCTATAACACAGTGTATAACTATTTCAGTGGAACCTGTGACTGAATACATCAAAAGTTGCGGCTGCCATTTTGTGAATCAGGACATGGTTCTCGGGGTAGGGAAATAAAGTAGAAATAGGATGTAAGGAGTCAGGATAAAGGTATAATGACCCATTGGGACTCATGGAGGGGTCTGTGAGGGACCCCTTGTGGGGAAGAAATTGTGGAAAAGCATTTGTTTTATGTGCACGAGGGTCTGTGGATCCACTGCAGTGCTCAGCGAGGGCCCCGTGTCGATATGCAGTAGATCCGTGAATCCAGACTTTAATTAAAAAACACATACACCCACTCACAGACCCACACGCACACTCTCTCGCACACCCACACAACCACTCACACACCCATTTACACACCTACACAACTACTCACAGACCCACACTGCCACTCACACACCCACTCACATATTCACACACCCACTTACACACCTACACAACAACTCACACACCCATTCACGCAATCACTCAGGGACCCACAGAACCACTCACACACCCACATAGCCACTCACACACCCATATAACCACTAACACACCCACATGGTCACTCACACAGCCACCTACACATAGGTAGTGATACACTTATCGAAATTGCAATAGCATATGTTTGTATTAAATGTGTTGTTGTTTTAGTATTGCATGTGTGAAATATAACCGGCATACCACTTATTTGTCTAAGTATTCGCAACAGATCCGCAGATCCATAAAATGAATTTTTTTTAAAGAAAGACTTGGAGCATTGCATTTATAGAAGGACTAGATAAGTTACCTTACCACAATTTTAAAATGTGTAGTTTTAAAATATATAAGAAAAAGAATGTGTGAATAAAATATATATATAAACTTGTGAAAATGTATATTAGTACACTGAACTCATGGGTCAAGTCGTAGTACAATTTATATATAAAAAACAGTGGAATTTAGTAAAATCTCAAAGGTTACAGGGGCGGTATAGTTAGGAAATAGCATTAAAAAAATGAAGAAATTCAATGAAAAAAAAAGGTTACAGGGACGTTATAGTTAGGAAATAGAATTTGAAAAACTTTAGACATTCACTGAAAAAAACAAAGGTTACAGGGATGTTATAGTTATGTTCAGATTTTACACACAAAAAACCACAGTAATTCAGCAGTTATAGTTATCTGAAGTAACTATAACTTGTGCCCTAAGGTATAACTGGCGCCCTCGCCATGCACTGCACCCCACATATTATGTCACTCAGGACATTTTCTATGGCATCATTGATAATATCAATGCAACATTTGCAGTGAAATATTGACGAGAAAACTGCATGGTAGGGGCACGAGTTATAGTTACCTTAGGTCACGAGTTAGAGTTACATGATATAACTATAACTTTAACTGCTGAATTTCTATGGTTTTGTGTGTGTAAAATCTGAGCCCAACTAGAAAGTCCTTGTAACCTTTGTTTATTTCAGTGAATTTCTAAAGATTTTCAAATTCTATGTCCCTGTAATCTTTTGTTTTTTCAGTGAATATATATATATATATATATATATATATATATATATATATATATATATATATATAGATAGATATATATAGATAGATATATATAGATATATATATATCAACGAAGGTCCCACTCTCCCAAAGATAAAAGCAGGCACCGGCAACCAGGAGTCAGGAAAGGTATTTATTAGGCAGAGATGAACGCTGGACGACGTGTTTCGGTGGACATAGCCACCTTGATCACATAGCGCGGCCGCCATTTACTAGACCCTTAAGTACCACTTGAGTTAACAAAGCTGAAAGTTGCCACAGAAAACATACTGTGCTGGCAATAGCAATAGAAAGCGAAGAAGACTCGCAAAATATAAAATGCAAACCTTAACAGAAAATGCATTTCAACATGGTTGAGTGAATTTTACATCATTCACAGACACACAAAAGCAAAAATAAATTAGAAAGAATAATTAAATTCAGTGCAATGTGTTACGATTAGAATACAAAGGCATATGTTAATGCATACAATCTAAGCCACACTCTGCCACTGAAAAACATTATAGAGAACATGCTAAGCGGCACGACATAGGCATAGGTCACATGGAAAATTCAAGTTCAGGGCATGGCAACAAACACACAGATTGGCATTACAGCTAAACAACCAACATTGATCGAAGTGCAACAGTGTGGTGAAGGAAGCTTGAAAGGGCTAATGCACCCCGCGCGTCCTATAAAAATAAGAAATGAATGCATCCCAATTGGGCATAGACCAACTATATCTTTGGTCTAATTCTAGCTAGATAGCTGTTACCCAAAGTGTTATGGACAAGTGACCTATTCATGCAACGTTAGTCAGGCCCAAAATAAGAAACCAAAAGCACATGCCAGCCAAGTCTCTAAGTGTTCTCTAGATGTAAATAGTAAAGGTACATGCATGGCATGTGTGTAAAGGAACTCAAAGCCTCCTCAAGTGAAAGAACAAAAATAAGTGAAAGTGACCTGCAGAAGATTATGCGTGCGGCTGAAAGCGTTAGAACTGGGCTGAAAGGAAACGGGGAGGAATCCCAATGCAGACATAGGAAAAGAGTTTACAAGTGAATGTGCAATTCTTCGTCTGAGTTGAGACCGTTAGGGATCTTACTGTTAAGCCAAATAATGTATCAGGACTCGAGTCTGTGCAATTTAAGCTCCCTGTTTCCACCCCTGATGTGACTTGGGACAGAATTTATGACAAAGTATCTCAGGTCTGCACTGTTACCCTCATGAATCTCATTAATATGTCGTGCAACAGGGTACATTTTGTCATCCTTATTGATTGCACAAAGGTGTTGAAGGATCCTGACATGGACCATGTGTTTGGTGCGGCCTACATATACCTTGGGACACGAGCACTGTAGTACGTACACTACGAAGTCACTCCTGCAGTTGTAGGACTGGCGTATCTTGTGGGCTGTGTTGCAAAGGGGGCTAAATATCTCGCTTGTGTTATAGCCGATGGTACATGCCTTGCATTTGTGACACTTGTGGAACCCAGGGGATGTAGTAAACCATGATTGAGATTTGACCATCTCCGGGCTGCTAGTACACAATTCTCCCCTCATGGATTTAGCCCGCCTGAAACAGAGGAAAGGGTGGTTGGGATGGATGGCCCAATGATCGGGTCACTAGTATCAAATTCCAGTGTGAGTGGAGGATGTTTCTCACTCTTTGTTGGTATGTGTTGTACCCCGTAATCATTCTCACAGTACCTTGTGTGTCTATTTTACATTTCTGCTTTTGTTTGAACAGCAAAGCTTCCCTGGATATGGATGGTACTTTAGTCTGTGTGCTTTTTAACAGGGCTGAGCTGTAACCTCTTGCTTGGAATCTGAGGTCTAGATCCGCCTGGACTGCCTTTAAGCAGTAGGTTTCACTGCAGTTCTGTTTCATGCGCAGGTTTTCAGTGTTATGAATGCTTTTTCTCAATTTCTGTGGATGAAAACTCTGCGCATGAAGGATGGAATTTCCTGCAGTTTCCTTGCGGAAAATCTTGGTGTGAATACAATTGTTGTGCAGATAGACCTTCAAGTCAAGGAATTCGACTTGACTTTTACTAATGTTACTAGTAAAAGACAAATTCAAATCGTTGATGTTGAGACGATCAACAAAGTCCCTGGCCGATTCTATAGAACCCTTCCATAATACGAAGAGGTCATCTATGTAACGTGACCAAAGGACAATGTTGTCCGTCTATTCATCAGCAAATTCTGAAGTGAGCACCTGCTCCTCCCACCAGCCCATTTGCAAATTCGCATAGCTGGGGGCGAAGCAGGTGCCCATCGCATTCCCCTGTATCTGTTTGTACAGAAGCTTATCAAACAGAAAGAAGTTGTTATCTAAGCACCACTCCATCATTTGGAGTAACATCATGGTATGTTGGTACGCACTGATGGATCTGGCACCTAAGAAATATTTGATAGCCCTCAGTCCTTGTTCGTGTCTATTGCTGGTGTACAGGGATGAAACGTCTAAGGTCATAAAGACATATGATTCATCCCAAGCAATGTCATAAATTTTCTTAAGGAAATCACCTATATCCAGGATAAATGAAGGTAGATTCCTAACATGTTCCTGAAGAAAATGGTCAATATATTTGGAGGTGGTTTCAAACCATCCCCCTTTGGCCAATATGATCGGTCTTCCAGGGGGGTTAGTTGCATGTTTGTGGATTTTCGGGATTAAATATAGCACAGGGATGACCGGATGTTCAACCTTTAAGTATTTAGATTCATCCTTGGTAAGCAATCCCATCCCCCGCCACCTCGACAGTTCAGTGTGAAACCCCTCCTTGATCAGATTAAAACCATTGGGGGACATTCTGGTATAACAACGTCTATCATTAAGTTGAAGATACGCTTCAGCTTTGTAAAGAGACAATGGCCAAAGTACAATGTTGCCCCCCTTGTCAGATATCTTTTTCGGCAGAGATCTTCTGCATGACAGCTTTGTAGTCACGTGTCTGGCCTAGAAAATCTACACAAAATTGCCTGCTCGATTCAGATGCCAGGCTTTTTAGGTCTGACGTTACGAGTTCAGAAAACATATCCAAGCCATCTCTTGGCATAATCGGTGTGAACACTGAGTTGGGCTTAAACGGTGACTGTACTCTGCACCCAATGTCGACCCCTAAATGCTCCTCAAAAGGTGAGCTGTTAGTACTGCCCTCCCTTTCCAGCTGATTCAGGTCCTGGAGGAGTTCCAGATCCGCCACTGCCAGATTTGGGACGTAGTATTCGACTCAATCCGGTCCTCAGATCCTTTGTTGAGGGAATGATAGTATTTCTGCAGCTTGAGTTTCCTCACGTACTTAAACAGGTCGATTTTCATTTGGACAAAATTGAAATTGGTTGGTTTGCAATATGAAAGACCTAACGAGAGAATGTCCTTTTCTTTACTGGTTAACTCCATGGCAGAGAGATTTATCACTGTCTTGGCGTCCACCATATTTATTTTTTGATGCGGGTCTGTCTCTGTGCGGCCGGCTGCTCTGTGCTTACTGCTTCTATTTTTCCTCTGCCTCTTCCTTCGGAAATGCCAGTTCTGTCTTTTTTTGGAGGCCGGGGTCTTAGATTTAGTGTCCGATCCAGCCGTAAAAAACGGAGTTCCTCAGTGATAGACGGCGGCTCCCCACTGGGGCCATCCTCCGGATCAGTTTCTACTTCAGAGCTCAGGTCAGAGTTGCTTGCACCTGTTTGTTTCTGCAGTGCCGGTTGTGTCTTGTCCGACAGCTATTGGCGTCTTATATTATCGAACCTGCGCGCAAAAGTAGTCCAACTTGTCTCTGAGGAACTTAGTGGCTTTGCGTGTTTTGATGACTTGTTCATATTTCTGTAGTCTGATTGTCATATCTTTTTCTAATTTGGCTATTTATTCCTTGTCAGGATGTTGGTTGATATCGTTTTGCAGTGTATCAATTGAAGCCAGGATTTTGTCTCTGTCACTCTTTGCATATTTAATTAAAATTTGTAGCATTTTCTTTGAAGATTCCGAATTGGTATCTGCCCATTCTTTGAGCATGTCCTTGTCAGGATTTTCATATGTTGGTGCAATCAATATGTGCAGTCCCCGTGGGATTCTACCAACCTCGAGGTACTTGGATAGTGATTTGTGCTCCCACCACTTGGTGATTTCGTTGCGGCGTAGTTTCTCAAGTTCCCTTAATTGATTGTGAAAGCTCGCTTCTGGTGTCTTGGGCCTCACGCTTGCCTTGCTTAGGCTGTCTCCCACAGTCTTTAATGCTTCATCAAACATTATGTCAGCAGCATCCTCCCGCTCTTTCAGCCAGTCCGACGACATGCCTGCCCAGTCACAGGAATTCCCTCACTGATTCCACCGCTGTGACGCTTACACACATATATATATTTTTTTACTGAAAAACCAAAGGTTACAGGGATGTTATAGCAAGGCTCAGATTTTGCTCATACAAAACCAGGTAAATTCAGCAGTTATAGGTACTTGAGATAACTTACACCCCGTAATGCACTGCTTATGACCTCAGCTGCATGGCTCCCCTTTACTGGCCAAATTTCGGTCCCGGGGACCCCATCCCCTGGGCTTTTAAAAAAAATAGTTTTCATAAATTAAAGGGAGGGGGTCAAGTGGCTCCCCTCCTGTGTTGATTTCAACCCCTCTGACACCATCCCCTTGGGCCCTGCCTTTTTATCTATTTTTTGTAAAGATTTCGGCACCGGGGCCCCATACCTTGGGGCCCAGCCTCCATTGTGGGTGCCCTGGTCCCACCCAGGACACCCACTCATCACTGATGGGGACCACAGGGGGAGTCTGAAGTCCCCTGCGGTCCCTGCGGCTTTCCGCCTCCTGCGGGAGCCGGCATTGCTTTTACACTTAGGGAATTGCTGGACATGCAGCTCCCTGTGTGTAAAAGCACAGTTTGCTCTGGCTTGACGGAAGCGGTAAAGGCCATGTGGTCCCTATGCATTCATTTTGGCAAAAGCCCCGGGGAGGTGGCGACTATGGGGCTGTGGGCGGGGTGCATAATAAATTTGAGCTAAGTAAGGAACAGGAAAGGTTTCATTGTACCAACTGCCTTTTCTCATGTCAGTTGAGCTCCTTACCAGCAGCACATACCACCAGACAAATGTTTGCTGCCCCTCTTTCCACAACTCTGGAATGTGTCTATAATGTGATCTGTGTTCTAATAAATACATGATCAGTAATTAAACACAAGTATTAATTTTTTGATTATTTAGACACATACACTCCGGACATAGCCTTTCTTACCGAGACATGGACAGATCAGGTGTTGCACCCAGATCTAGCAGCCACAGTTTCGACATGTTATGTTACTTTCAGGCTAGACTGCGCCTAAACGAGTTGGTGGATTAGCAGTGGTGTAACGGTACCACTTGTAGATTTTATGTGAACCTGTCAAAGAATTAGACTATGAAGCTCTCACATTTAAATGTTAATTAACCAATGATCATACTTTCAATGGAGTGCTGATTTATTGTCCGCCTGGCCCAAGAACTAACTTTTTATTATCCATAAATGATTTAATGGAATCCTGTATGCATACTCAAATTACTTCATTCTAGGTTATTTTCATTTTCATTTAGAGAATTCCACAAAGTATGAAACTGACCAAATCATTAATAATTTGAGTTGCTTTAATCTTAATCAATTGGTAAATACCGCTAAACACATGGCAGGCCATACCTTAGATGGTTGGTTTTATGAGTAATCCTCACCTGCAGTTGGAAGTAGTGCGGCTGTTCATTTAGTCAGACCATAAAGCCATCAATTTTAGCATAAATCTCCTGGCTACCAATCCGTCAGCTAATAAAAATGCACAGAACATACAATTCTGGGCCTGGAATAAGATCAACAAAACTGAACTCACTGATATGTTATCTGTTACTTCTCCCCATATCCCGAGTGATCCCAATGCAGCTAGTTAATTATTATGACTGGATCAACTCAGCAGTTACTAAATTGTCTCCTTTTAAATTTGCACAAAAACAAGCCAACAGCAAAATGGTTCTCTTCTAAACTTAGGGCCTTCAAACAAAATTGCCGTAGACAAGAGAAAAAGCGGAGAAAACACTATAGCTTAGCTGAAAGAAAGAAATATAAACTACTTATCCAAGAGTATAATGATCTGATTATACTCGTAAAAAATAATTTCTTTACTTAGAAAATCGACTTAGCTAAAAACTTGTCGAAATAACTTTTTAAAACTGTTAAAATCATCTCTGGTTCTAATTCAACTAATGCCCTGATGCCTAGTCAATCTTATTGCAATAGAATAGATAGCTTTATTCAAAATAAAGTAGAGGCAGCCTATGGGGAATTTTACACTAGTCGTAATGTCAATACCTCTGGCTCTGGAACTGAGAGTCCAAATGCCAGAAATACTACGTTTTTAAATTTTCCTCACAGAAGAGGGAGTGATCAAACTTCTACTTAGCACTAAGTCAGGGGCGGTCCCCTTCTGACCCCTGTTCCTCTAAACTTCTCTGTGAAATAGCGGGGATGGTGTCAGGTCCTCTCACTTCCCTTCTGAATAACATTATCTTGTCTGGACAATTCCCAACTCATTAAAAAAAGCCCTACATACTTCCTTTGATAAAGAAAGCCAATCTCAATCCTAAGGAGGAAAAAAAATGATCATCCGATTTCACGCGTGGCCAATGCCGGCAAACATTCTGGAAAAGCATCTTGATACTGTTCTCTCTGATTATTTAGATCAAAATTAACGGAGGGAAAGCTGTGGTGATCCTCTTGGTCCTATCCGCAGCCTTCGACACAGTGAGTCACTCTGTCCTCATAGATCATTTAGAGGAAATAGGGATGGTGGAACGGCGTTAGATCTGTTTTAGTCTTTTCTTACAAACAGAGAGCAATCTGTCTCCCTGGGAGACTTCCCATCAAAACCGTTTTCACTGCCCTGTGGGGTGCCTCAGGGGTCATCATTGAGTCCTACGCTCTTCAATGTGTATGTAGTTCGCTTAGCCAGACTGATTCGCTTTTTTGGCTTTTCGACTTTTTCCTATGCTGATGACACCAAAATTGTGGTGTTGATTTCTAATGATGTCAAGGATGCTTCGCAATACTTCTATAGCTGCATAAGGGAAGTTGTCTGGTGGATGAGTCATAATTCCCTCAAACTAAGGGCCTCCTTTACAAACATTTGACACATGGCAGCATACCTGGCCTTCCTACTGTATACTGTGCTTAAAAAAAGGGCAGAAATGCGCCATCCTGCAAGATACGGCGCATTCCTGCCCTTCTCCCCTGCGCCATCACACAAACAGCAGCCGTGTGCCAACGCAGACACCCTTGTGTGATGTTGCAAGGGGGCCTGCATTGCAGAAGTGATTGTTTTTGTGCAGGAAGGGACACCTTCCTTCACAAAAACAATAATTGATGGCATTTTCCTCTTTCTGTGCGCACAGAAAGAGGAAAAAACAAGGAGGAATAAAAGTATTTCTCCTCGTTGCACCACTCCTACACCTCCCCTGGGGAGGTGTAGGAATCTGAGGCATTCCCAGGTTTACAATGCTTCATAAATCTGGGAATGTTTCAGATTCCATGGGTGTTGCGTATGAACACCCACAGCATTACCCATGGAATTCCCCTTTCACGCATTGTTCAGCGTGCAAGGGGCATATATTTACAGGCCATGAAAAGCCATGTAAAGTGGCTTTGCATGACCTTGTAAATATGCTGCAGCATATTGCGCCACTGGAGTGTCAAAAAGGTGACGCTCTGGTGGTCTCGTAAATTAGGTCCTAAGTTTGGATAAAATCGAGGTCCTCCTTTTTGGAAAGCACATTTCCTTTTGGAACTCTTCTTGGTGGACGCAACCTTTGGGCCCCCTTCTTTCTCCTGTTCCAAAAGTCAGGAATTTGGGAGTGATTTTTAATACTAATCTTACATTCTCTGATCAGATCAACACGCTCTCTTCCTCTTGTTTTTGCCTTCTAGGAATGTTGATGAAGATTTTTCTTTTATTTCTTTTGATCTGCAGAAATCAGTGCTCATGGCACAGGTACTCCCCAGGTTGGATTATTGTAGTGCCCTTTATTTGGGCATTCAGCAACGCTTTATGAACAAACCTCAAATATTACAAAATGCAGCTGCTCGTCTTCTTTACGAGAACGCACCAATTTAAGTTGGTTTCTCATAAGTTAGCGGAGCTCCATTGGCTGCCGATCAAAAAGCAAGTTGCATTTAAGGCACTCTGAATGGCCCATAAATCTCTGCACAATAGAAGCCAAGAGTACCTGAGGAAGACATTCTCATGGTATACGCCTAGGAGAGCACTTCGCTCCGCTGCATCCATGTTTCTTGGGGGGCAGAAGTTTTGTCTTTTTAACGTGCAGTCTCTGGAATATACTGCCCAACCAGTTAAAGAATCAGTCCAATTTGACTTGCTTCAGGAAACAATTGAAATCATTGCTCTTTGCACTGCAGTGTTAGTTTTAGGTTTTACTTAAATTATTGGTTTTACTTCCACATATTCTTGCTTTGTCGTTAACCTTGCATATGCTAGCGCCAAGACGCCATTGGGCATTCGTTGCACTTTATAAATAATATCAATATCACTCCCTTTTCTCCTTAGTCTGGGTTTTTATTAATATTCTTGACAAAGTACAAAGGGTTGGGTTGGTCTCTAGGGGGAGGTGGCAAGATTGGCATCGAAATCCATGCACTCAAATTGCTGTGCTCATGACAACAGGTAGGCTAGCACACCTTCACTAATTTAGATTAGAAATAGGCCTCATTATGGGCCTCCTTCCTTGCTGTTCCTATAACCAACCCCTTCCTTCCAGCTGGTCACTGAGGACCTGTTAGATTCAGGCTTTACTGTGGTGCATTGACCTTGAGTGTTTTCAGGGCCAACCTACAAGAAGACACTTGTAACCGTGTAGGATCCAGGCTTTGCCCGTATAGGCTGATAAGGTGTTAATCATTGATAAGCTTGACATGCAAGTAAAATTACCATGATTATGCGAGCTACGCGCAACGGCAATATCCCCAGTGGTGAAGGGACTACATGTCTGACAAGGTTACAGCAGTGGCCATCTTAGGCGGGGTTCTACAATAAAAATCCGCCAGACCCCAACCTTACAGCTCATTATTCCGATGAGTTCCAAGCTGGCAGTTGAGCTCGCTTGATCTGCAGTCAGAGGCTGACGTTTTTCTGGTCGTCATTTGAGACTAGACCGGTCTCCAGGTAGGAGAGCATCCTCACAGTCCATATTTACCTTAAAGATGAATATTTTCCCTCATAAATGTTAACTTGCATTCTGACATTTTTGAATGAGTAACTACAATAGTGCTGAGACGCTTTCTGGAATCATATGGTCACACAGGGAAATGTAAATCTAGGACCAGCATTCTGAATAACAAGTTTATTTCAAACTGAGTTACTAGTGATAATAGACAGTGATCTTGAATGTAATTGCAGTCTTAGAAAAGCACATTGGATTGTTAAAAGGAACATGTGAGTGATCTATCTAACTTAAGAGGTGAGGCTTGGAAAATACCTTGAGAAGTTGCTTCAAAATGGAGGTATTGCAACTAATACTATTGGCAGATTTTATAAAATGAAAAGTTCCTGGGCGAGGAGCTTTAATCCCCCAAGGAGAGGATGATTAAATTGCCACCCGAATAATAATATTGTAAAGTGCCAATGACAACAATCCCCTTCATTAGTTCAAGAGGAAGATGTGTACCATGAAGGTCTAAAAGAATTACTCTGATAATTCCAAAGGAAACTCTGTGGTCAGGCCCCTTCCAATTTCTGGTATAATATTGTTCATTGTGAATTAAGCAAATGGTTAACTATTTCTGTATGTTCTTCTGAATTAATGTAATCTCAAATTTCTATGTTTCCAGCTCCTTGATGAGTCCGTGCCAGAATTCGTGCTCAGGTTCTCCATCCTTGTAAAAAACTCCATATTGACAATTTTAGGAGGCCCAACCTTCCATTTTTATAAATCATTTCCAGACACAGATGTCATTTAGTGACATAGGTCCTATTTAGAGTTTGGCAGATGAGATACTCTGTCACAAATGTGATGGAGGTCCCGTCCACTGTATTACAAGTGCATTATATCCAATGGCACTTTTAATACGGCAGACAGAGTATTCCATGTGCTAAACTTTAAATCAGGCCCTTTGAAGTTCATGTTGTGAGGGTTTTCCACTTTGAAGTGCCCACTCCCATATCCTGTCCTTTGTTCAGGAAGCAGTCAGTCACAGTGGGAGAGATTCTAAACTTGACAGCCAACAACACAGTCTATGGGAGGGACTAGAGGATCATACCTGGATGTCAGCCTCACTGATATATGCCTATGAAAAGTTTGCCAGGGCCCATAGCCCTGTGCTTCATGAATGTTTTTTCAGCCCCATCTCCTTTCAGAATAAAAGAACCCTTTTGAAGAGCCTAGCTCTCCCTTCCTCCATTGCATGTTTGTCCCACCCCACTCTCAGGAATGCAGGCAATCCACAAATCTGTCCGGCTCCTCGATCCACATTCCCTTCTAAGGCCCTCGGCTTACAAAATGGAACCCACAGGCCTCCATGTACTGTACTATACACAGACACACATATATTACAGCATGCACAGGCAGTCATGTGCACTGCACAGCTCTACACACTAACATCTCACTCTGGATACTAAGAACCTCCCGCTCCATTACAGACTGAATCGTGGCATCCAACAGGCAAATCTTACCATTACCCATCTCATGGACTACACATGACTGCCCCACCTGACACTTGGTTGCCTTGAAGTTCAGTTTTGCCACTTGTATCCTAGCCAACACCTGTCATAGGTGTCTCAGGTGTTCCTGCTATGAATTGCTAAACAGTGCAATATCATCTAAGTAGGTCACACAGAACTACTCCAGCCTGTGGGAAATTGTTCATCAGGCACTGAAAAGTGGCAGAAGCATTTTTCACATTAAATGGATAGAATTCCTTTGGCATAGAAAATACAGTCTTCTCCTTGGCTCTAGTGCTAAGGTGATCTGCCAGTACCCACTGGTCAGACTTTAATTTGATTTTTTGGGGGGATTTGTATAACGCTTGAATGCCCGAGGGTGTCTTGATGCTTGCCAGCAAGAACAGAAAAACTGCAGATGAGAGACCCAGTGAGTGCTTTAACCAGTAAAAAGCCATGTTTTTAGAGATTTTCTCAAGGATAATAAATTTGGACTGTTCTTTGTATCAGCCGGGAGCTAGTTCCATGTTTTGACAGATCCTAAAATGAAACTCCTTCCTCCCCAGTGTGCTCTGTTAAATCTGGGGGTCTGTAACAGTTTACTATGAGAGGACCTTAAGTTTCTAGAAGGTGGTTCTTAAAATAATGTGGACCGGTACCGTGCAGTGCCTTATATGTGCTCAAGTACTTTGTAGAAACTAACTGATCCACAAGTTCATCTGCTCTTTGCTTTGGATGAGCATTGGTCTTGGGGCTCAATGGCCCACACAGAACCACAAGTCCGTAGACCATTTATGAGGAATTGGGTTGGTGGTTGAGGGTGAAACACTTCTCAAGCAACAACTATAATCCTCATCATTTGGGTCACAAAAAGTCACTAAATTATCCTGTGCTCAACCCTCTGGTTCATTGGCCCAAAAGCATTCTGGCTTAACTTAGAGGCAATGTGTAACTTATTTATGCAGCACTTAAGCAGTAATAAAGTGAAAACATAACACAAGAAAAATCCCACACCAATCTAGAAAAATAGAGTACAATTAATAAATAAAAAGATACCAGAACAAGAAACAGCAAATCAGTAGAAACATTTCAAAATCTTAGGAAAAAGGAGCGCCAAAAAGCGCGAAGCGCCAAATGTGTTCTCTGATCACGCTGGACCGGGACAAAGTCACAAGTTGAAACCGACCGCAATGGAGTGCAGGCTGGGTACAGGGCTGAGTTTGGCCTGCTGGACAATGCACCTTGTTGTACTTGGACTGAGATGCGAGGTCCTGCGTCCAAATACATTGAGTTGTTTTGGTTCTGATGGGGCTGCCGATCGGCAGCTGAGAGGTGCTAAATCAAGTTGCATAGCGCTGTGTCGGTTCTAATGAGGCAGCAGATCAGGAGCCACGAAGTGCTGCGATGTGAGGTCCTGTGTCAAGATGCGCCGTGCTGTGTCGGTTCAGATGAGGTCGCCGATATGGAGCGGAGAGGTGCTGTGATGGGAGATCCTGCGTTGAGATGCATTGCTCTGAGTCAGCTCTGAGGAAACCCACGGTTGGACTAGTAGAAGTACACTCTGCTACTCCCACCTGTCAGCCGTATTGTTCTGTTTACCCACTTGTACTTCCCACCCATTTCGCTGCATTGTGTTTACCCACTTGAACTGTTGTAATCTGGTGTAATCTTGCCTTGTTATAACCTTGCCCTTGCTGATCACTGTTGTCAATAATTATTCATGTCTCCCTTTCACTCTTTGTCAATCATTATTCACTTGATATTTTAGTGTTGTTAATCAGCTGGGTCTGGTGGCTTAGTGGACTAATGCATCCACTGTAGTGGCCTGTGTTTGACTTCAAGGTCACAGGTTCGAATCCTGGTGGGGCCTTTCATCCTTCTGCGGTTGATAAAATGTGTACCATTGAGTTGTGCAACAATAAACATCTTTTATTCAGCACCAAGAAACCCTTGGGTGAATGTGCGCTTTACAAATACACGTTATGTTTTGCCTTGTTAATCATTTTCTATTGTTAATCTTTTTGTATGTATTCATATTGTGTGTAACTTTAGTTAATTGGTGTTTAGTATTTCCCCTATTGTTTTTCTGTACCACATTGTTTTGTCCTTCTAAGCCAGCCAGCTGCGCTACTCGCTCTTTTCCTGCCTGTTTTGCCACTCCTGCTTCCCACCACCCAGCACTTCTCCCTCAACCCAGGACCTACTTAATGGAGGCTGAAGCAACCCCATTGAGCAGGGCCCTGGGCCACGTCCCCCCTCACTGCACCGTGTGTTTAGCAGGTCTCCCGACTCTGCTGCACGTTTTCCCTCTGCTGCCCCCACCTGCCAGCCGTATTGCTCTGTTTTCCTGCTTGTATTTCCTGCCCGTTTCGCTGCATCATGTTTACCCACTTATACTGTTGTAATCTTGCCCTATTGCAATCTTGCCCTTCACTGTTGTCGAAAATTGTTCTTTCCTCCCTTTCACTGTTTGTCAATCATTATTCACTTGACCTTTTACTGTTGTTAATCTTTTACTGTTATTCTTTTTCTTCGGTTAATTTTTTTCTCTGTACTCATATTGTGTGTAACTTTAGTATTTCCCCTGTTGTTTTGCTGTACAGCATCGCTTTGTCCTTCTGAGCTGGGCAGCCGTGCTAGGTGCTCTTTTCCCGCCGTTCCCCTGCTCCTGCTTCCCACCACCCAGTCCTGCTCCCTGGGTGGTGGTACTTAATGGAGGCCGCAGCATGGCCTTTCCGCCAGCATGCTGAAGGAGTGCTAAAGGCAAGTCAGTCTGCACCCAGCGGCAGGAACCTTAGCCCTCGCACTCAACACAGATAATCCTCTGCCGAACTCTGAGCACTGAACGCCAGACTCTGCACCTACAACTGCTGCAGCACTTCTACCCGAACAATGGGCGGACCTTTTGCCAGCCAACACTGCCTCTTCTCCTGCAACACCGGAGCACCCGCACGGATGGCGGACACCACCACGCCTACTATGCCCACCACAACTGCCCTGGAACCACTACACTGCCTCCTGCTCAATGCACAATCACTCTGCAAGCACACCACCGAGATATGGGATGCCATCACCTTTCTCGCCCCTAACGTCATCTTCATCACCGAAACCTAGCTCAACCCTGTCTCCACTCCTGACATTGCCATAGCCACTCCCGACGGATACAAGATAGCACACAGGGACAGCATCAACAAACTGGGAGGCGGAATAGCCATCATTCACAAAGAAACCATCTGTTGCACTAACTCCGCAAACTACACCACCCTGATCATGTAACACCTCAACTTCCAACTCCAAACCGGAGACAGAACCACCATCAGACGCACCATTACCTGCAGACCTCCTGGGCCATGCCCCAGTTTCTGCAACGCCATCCTCGACTTCATCGCCCCGTTCGCAATGAACTCCAAATACTAAATCTTCCTCAGAGACGTCAACTTCCATCTCAATGACCTCTGTGACACCAGCACCAATAACCTCCTGGAAAGCATGAACAATATCAGACTCACCCAACTCGTCACCTGCCCCACCAACAATGCAGGACAAATGCTTGACCCCATCTTCACGGCCAGTGACAGTCAAGTATAATAATGTCACTGAGGTCACCTGCACAGACCACGCCATAATCCACTTCACCATCACAGGACCCCCCAGCACTGCCACCAAGCCATCTAGCACCTCACACCACAGATGGGACACAGTGTGAGAGAGCCAGTGGACCTATGCCCTCAACACCCCCTGCCCTAACACCAAAACCAACCTAGAACAGGCTGTCAAGAACCTCTCTGCCTGGATCACCAACTGCGCCAACAGAGTCGCCCCGTCAAGCCCTTCAGACCAACAAACGCACCAGCTGATACACCATGGAACTGAGAACCTCGAAACCCAACTGCAAACGACTACAAAGGAAATGGCATACCAGCAAGGAACCCACAGACTGAGCCACCTTCAAGACAACCCTCTCCAAATACCACCAACTCCTGAAAGACACGAAAAGGTGCACCCTGGCTGACCGCATCGAAGCCAATTCTAACCATAGCAAAGAACTCTTCAACATCATCAGAGAGTTCTCCAACCGCTCAGCCACCAAAAACACCATCACCCTTTCCCAGGAACTGTGCGACACCCTGATGGACTTCTTCCACAACAAGATCTTCACCATCTACAAAAACTTCTTACCTCAACCCACCAACCTCTACAACCTCCTGGCCCCCACAGATGCTAACCCTGACCACCTACCCACTGCCTGAGACCAGCTCACCACTCAGAACACTACAGCCATCATGAACTCTGTCTAGTCAGGATCACCCATGAAACCCTGTCCCCACCACATGTTCAACCTCAGGAGCAAAAATATCAACAGCGAGCTCACCTCCATTTTTAACGCATTGATCACCACAGCCACCTTCCTAGAAGAATGGAAACACGCAGAGGTCAAACCCCTTCTCACAAAAACGTCCGCCAACCCCTGCGAACTCAAGCACTTCTGCCCCATCTCTCTGCTCCCATAAGTCCTCCATAAAGCCATCAATTGCCAACTCGTGGAACGCCTGGAGAACCAGAATCTGCTGGACACATCCTAATCCAGATTCCAAACCAACCACTGCATCAAAACCACCCTGATCACATCTACAGACGACATCAGAACCCTATTGGACTGGAGAGAAACAGTGGCCTTGATCCTCCTCGACCACTCAGCAGCAGTCAACACCGTATCCCACCACACATTATCAAGAGGCTTCGTCACATTGGAATCCAAGGAGACGACTCAAATGGATCGCCTCCTTCCCTACCGGAAGAACCCAGAGAGTTTGCCTACCACTATTCATCTCAGAACCCAAGAGCATCATCTGCGGTGTCCCTCAAGGTTCATCCTTCAGCCCCACACTGTTCAATACCTACATGACCCCCTTGGTTAACACCGTCAGATCCTATGGACTAAACATCATACCCTACGAAGATGTCACCCAGATTATCTTGTCGCTATCAGAAGTCCCATCCGCACCAAAGGCCAACTTCCACAAGTGCATGATTGTATGAAAAACAACTGCCTAAAACTCAACACAGACATAACAGAAGTGCTGATCTTTGGAAACAACACTTCCCTGTGGAACAACTCCTGGTGGCCCTCTGAGCTAGGGCCCTCACTCACACCAACAGACAATGCCAACAACCTTGGCACCATCCTGGACAGCAAGCTCATTATGAAAAACCAGATCAATGCAGTCTCCTCTGATTGCTTCCTCACTCTTCGCATTATCCAGAAAATCTTCAAAGGGCTCCCCATCAAAACCAGACGAACCGACACTCAAGCCCTAGTCACCAGCCGGCTGTACTACGGCAATGCACTTTGTGCAGGAATCACCATTCACCTCTCAAAGAGCCTTTAGACCATACAAACTCAGTGGCTACACTCATCCTCGACCTCCCTAAATGAACCCACATCACCCCACACCTCAGGAAGCTCCACTGCCTCCCCATTCAGAACAGATGCCAATTCAAGATGCTGATCCATGCTTAAAGAACCCTTCACGATCAAGGACCAGCATACATAAGCCACTGCATGAATTTCCACAAAGCCTTCAGACACCTGCGCTCCACCTTTCTCGCTCACACCCCCCGCATCCATCGAGTCAACTGTGGAGGACAATCCTTCTCCTACCTCGCTGCTAAGTCCTGGAACAACCTTCCCCTCCACCTCCAGACCTTATCCTCTCTTCTAGAATTCAGGAAGGAACTCAAGAACTGGCTGTTTAATTGATCCCACCTGAAGCAGCAAGGCTCTCAGCGCCTGGAGACCCTTGTGGGTGATGCCCGCGCTATTCAAATCATGATTGATTGATTGATTGATTGATTAATGCCAGCCAAGGGTCAAGAGCCTGAGAGCATATTTTGGGGAACAGGACTCACTCTAGCAGAGGCCAGCAACAGGGCACAGGCAGGTCCATTTGGGTCTGGTCTGCGGGGCAGATGCAGGTTAGATCTCTGGAGCTTGTTTTGTCCCTGTAGCTAAGAACAGGAGGCCAGTCAGCTAGCCATTGGAGTCACTCTGGTGGTTCTGGGTTCTAGGAGCAGTCTTCCTTCCTCAGGCAGCAGGGCAGTCTTTCTTGCAGTAGGACAGTCCTTCCAGTAGCAGGGCAGCAGATCAGTCCTTCTTCTGAGTCTTTCACAGATCTGGAAATGATCTGATGCATGATTCAAGAGGTCCAATATTTATATCTGGTGCCAGCTTTTGAATTGGGGTAAAACACCTATACCACCACCACATCTGGTTCTGGAATCTTCCTACCTTTCCCTGACCAGGATCCGAGTGGTCTGAGGTCACTATAGGCTGGTGTCATGTCCCTTTGTGTGTGTGTGCTGGGGCAGCCCTTTGAAATGTAATAGAGGCAGGTAACAGCTCCGCCCTCAACCATCTTTGCAGGATGGCCCATCCTGCCAACAACTAGCCCCT
Source organism: Calotriton arnoldi (assembly GCA_963921515.1). Taxonomy (NCBI): domain Eukaryota; kingdom Metazoa; phylum Chordata; class Amphibia; order Caudata; family Salamandridae; genus Calotriton; species Calotriton arnoldi. Next base: position 408,875 of record CAWUFW010009235.1, on the reverse strand, counting down.
CTTTGTCTCACTGCCTGGGAGGAATACATAAAGGCCAACTGCCAACATCACTTAGTCATGTGACCAGTACACAGTCAGGAGGCGCCAAATGGTTAAGACAAGAACATAGAACAGATAGAGCATGAGTGGAGCACTGCGCTGTTTGGACGAGAACCCTTACTCATCCCCCTTTTGTGAGTGTATTGGACAAGAAAATGCCAAGCTTTCTAAAAGTGGCGTTTTCTGAATTGTGACTTAAAATCCAACTTTACAGTTAAAGAGGGTTTTAAATTACAATTCACTTGAGTGTAAGATAATTTTCCTATCTGCTCCCAAACTTAACTTAGCACTTATTAAGTGTTATAAGATAAGCCAATGTTATCCTATGGGAGAGATGGAACTTGAAATAGTGAAAAATGACTTTAGGAGTTTTCCACTACTAAGACATGCAAACATTAAACCCACAGGTCATACTTTTATAATACAATGCACCCTGTATTATGAGCCTTGAGGGCCTTCCTTAGGAGCGACATATGTATTAAAAAGGAAGGTTTAGGTCTGGCAAAAATGTTTATTTTGCCAATTCGAAATGGCATTTTAATACTGCTCTACAGGCTGCAGGGGCGGGCCTGAGACATGCTTTTAAAGATTAATGTAGTAGGTGACACAAGGAGTGCTGCAGGTCGGCTAGTAGTATTTAACTTACAGGCCCTAGGTACAAGTAGTACCACTTTACTAGGGACTTACAAGTAAATTAAATGTGGCTATCAGGTGTAATCCAATTGTACTATGCTTTAGGGAGAGTGCACATGCACTTTAACATTGGTTAGCAGTAGTAAAGTGCACAGAGTTATAAAGCCAACACAAACAAATTCAGCAACATAGGAGGGGTGAAGGCAAAAGGTTTGGGGTACTACCACTCAAAGGTGTAAGGTCTAACACATTTGCTTTGGTACTAGCTCCACTGGCATAGACCATGTTCTATGAGTTCTTTCAAGGAACCCCAGGTCCAACATGTTGGCAATATCTGCCTGGATGCACCCTTGAATCCGGTCAAACATTCTGTATATTCCACCCTTCACTGGTAGATTGTCTCCTGAGATTGTGTCATGTACACAGACAGGTGTCATCGTTGGAGTCAGCGAGAATAGATAGGAAACCATCCCAACACCTCTTTACATTCTCTTTTGCTCAGGCGTTAACTCAGTGGCCAACTAAACACCTTCTACAGTGCCATCCCTCATCGCACTAGCCAGCAGGTTAGAAAGAGGCTCACTCTCATCCTCAATGTATCCCTGATATTCACCTCTCTCCGGAGGAAAGGCTTCATTCAGCCTATTCACATGGAACACCATCCTGGTTTTCCTTGTGGCACCTGTGTCCACCAAGTATTTAGCATTCAGATATCTTCTGAACTAGCATGTATAGCCCACACTATTTGTCCCCCAAACCCCGGGGACAAATAGAATTCAGTACCAACACCTCCTGCCCTTCCTGATATCCAGTCAGCTTAACTTTATGTTTGTGCAAATGCTTCATCAGCGCTTGGCTAGCCTGAAGGTTTTCCTTTGCCTGACCCATGTATTGCACCATCAACTTCCTGAGGCCAGTTACATAGTCCTCTACACCCTTCTGTGGATACTCTGAGGCTCCTTCCCACCCATCACTGATTTATGTGAGTCGAACCATCACCTGGTGTCCATAGAGAAGTTCAAAGGGACTGAACCCTATTCCCTTGTGTGGAATTTCTCAGTAAAAAGCATGGCAGGAGAATATCCCACTTTCTCCTGTGTTTCTCTGGCACTGTTACCATCATGCACTTCAGGGTTTGTTAAATAACTCCACCAACCATTGGTTTGTAGGTGGTTTGCTGAAGAGAAGTGGTAAGTCGCACAGGGTTGCTCCCACATCTCAAGTTGGAAGAGATAAACTTGGTTCCTTGGTCTGAAATCACCATTCTTTGAAATTTGACCTTAGAAAAGATCCATAGGAGAGCTCACATTTCCACCCGTGCACTCATGCTCCTCAGAGGTACTGCCTCAGATACCTGGTGCAATGATGCACCACACTCATGATATACCTATTGCCTGACTGTGAGAGAGGGTCAAATCGATTAACTATGTCTATTCTCACCAACTCAAAAGGAACACCAACAACTGGTAGAGGCACTTGCGGCGCCTTTGTCCTCCCTCCTGACTCACCACTCTTCTGGCAAGCTAAACAGGTTCTATAGAATTTTTCTGTATCTCTCTGCATCTTGGACCAGTAGGACAAAGGGTCCTGGAACTTTCTAATGCCCAAGTGTCATGCTAAAGGCACCCCGTGGGCCAGTGGTAATAGGAATCTCTTGTGCACTACCAGAACCACTAGTCTTCTGCCAAATCCTGGCTCAGTATTTACTGGATCACTATAGAGTAGTACTTCCTCCCAGCCAACATGAGGCCTGATTCACAAAGGTAAACTTACACTGTTGTGTTAATATATGATTGTTTGCTATACACAAAGGAATTTTACTAGTAGTTTGTTTATGACTGTGGAGTCACCGCACATAAAAAGATAAGACTGTCCTATATGCGGAGACTCCACAGTCGTAAATATACTACTAGTAAAATACCTTTGTGAATAGCAAGCAATCGTGAACCTACACAAAATAGCAAACAATTGTAAACTTACACAAAAATGTAAGTTTACCTTTGTGAATCAGTCCCACTGTGTTTACCAACCACTCTTTGGCTGACCTGTTTCTGGGCTTTTTCATAAAGTCCCACAAGCATAGGGTACTCTTCATGTGGCTTGCGGAAATTATCCTGGGTACGCTCTCTAGTAGCTAACAACCCCTGCAGCTCTGGAAGTGACCCAGACTCCAGCACCTGGTCCACTTCTGGAGCCTCATCCTCCTCTCCCTCTGGAGCAGAAACAATTACCTCCACAGCCCTTGCTGTCCCAGAGTCTGCCCTTTGCTACAAACTATCTTGTCCTGGTCCATGTAAACAGGTAATTGTTGGAGTCTTGTCCTGAGACTGACATGCAGCCTTTGCTCTGGTCAACACAGCTGATGTGGTCCAAGCCATAGAGGCTTCTGGTCCTGGCACCAAGCCAATGGAAATCACATCCCAAGCCCAAGACACATCCAGCACTTTGCTTTTCCCTTATACTAACATTGACCATGGCCACCTTGCAGCTCAACTCCGACAAGCAGATGCTTCTTGCCTTCCCCACTGGCAACCAAATCTGGATCCTTTGTATCAAGGAGAATCTCCTCAAGCTTAAAGTACTTCCTCTCAACCATAGTGCCGAAGTCTTCAGTAGCACTCAGGACAGGAACTTTCCACCCATTTATACTAACTTTCTGGGCAAGCTCCATTGTGTTAGGATGAATGTGCTTCTGAGCATCTGAGTCCCTCTTCCAGATGTCCATAGCAACCAGCTTGAGATAAACTGGGCCCTTTCAGGGTCACTTCACCTATGTCTACCATGCTTGTTATTATGGGTGCAACTGGTACAGTGTCTTTCACCTGACAGTCCCTCTTGTAGTATCTGACTTAGTGGCACTTTTAGCAAGTCACCACATTGAATTTGGAAGAACTACCCTGTCCTCATTTCTCATGATGCTCCTTCCCAGAAACACCATTACCATTTATATTTCACCTGGGCCCTCCTTGGGTCAGATGGGAATTACCCTGGCCCTTACCCTCCAGTTTGGAACCAGTCTGTGGAGAGTCCTTCTCCCCTTTTTGCTTAGAACTGTGCTATTCTATCCCTTGTGAACCCTGTTAGCCAACCAGTTGTTACCCAACACTGAAAGCTTTTCTGGATTCCTTTCTTTCAGATCGGACAGATATTTCCTAAGTGGGGTAAACCACTCCCTGAGTCACTCTGTCATCATTAACTGGTCAAGTGATTGAAAATCCTTGGCATTCATCCCTCTCACCCACTCATTCCAGTTGTATGAGCAAATTAACCAACTCAAGCAAAGCTAGTCCACCGCAGAAGATTACGGCAATGGAGAGCAAGAAAATCTCCTCCGCATGGAAAAGGTGCTCAAACTATTTCGCAGTAAGAATGAGGACTTATAAGCCAGGTCGAGGATGAATAACATCAGGATCATGGGAGTACTGGAATCCACCACAATGACACGAATAGAGGATTACGTGGAGCAAATGCTTGGGTCCCTGTTTGGAGCAGCTTTATCCTCTATCTGTATAGTGGAGCGGGCACCGAGATCGTTGGATCTGAGACTGCCGCCTGGGGCTCCCTGCGCAGAGCATTATTGCCCGGCTCCTGAATTATAGAGACAGAGATACAGTTCTCAGACTTGCCAGAAAGCAGTGCACCATGTTGTAACAAGGGAATTCTGTCTCCTTCTATCCCGATTTTACGATTGCCGGCGGGACTTCATCCTGGTGAAGCGCTCCTTCCAAAAGACTGAAGCTAAGTACTCCCTGCTTTACCCCGCAAAGCTATGCATTCTCCATGCCAGTAAGACTGTTTAATTTACAAGTCTCAAACGGATCATCTGCTCTCTTACATTCCTTGATCATCTGACTGTACTGAGCTGGCTTCAGCCCAATTCTTCATATCAGAGATTCCTTCATTCACTCATTGATCTTCTGGTCTGCCACAGGCATCCTACCAATGACGACTGTCCCTTCCAATGGCATATGGCTCATTAAATTGGCTGTCTTAGACACCTCATTCAAGGCCTGTACCTTACAAGTGACCTCAAAGCTCACAAACCATTCCAAGATACCCTGCCCTTCCATATATATGTGTACAAGCTTTATTGAAATCTTGGGCACAATCTGACCTGAACTGGAGTTGGAGTCACTTCTCTCAGACGTATCTGTTGCTGCTGCCATGATAAGTTTCTCCCTTCTGCTTTAGCTTTCTGGGGAGCCAATTGCCAGATTCAACTCGCTGAAAGGATTTATTCCTGAACTCTGTGACAGTAGTGGTACCCTGACAATTAAAGGGTGTGTGAGTGGGGAAATTCTAGAAAACATATTAGGGGACACACTTGCGCATATTTGGGATACATTTGTGCTAAAAGGGTCTGACACTACAGCACTTTCCTCCTGGGCTCCTACCATGATGCTCTCTGCAGAGTCTTCCATATCCTCTCACCTTTCACTCAGTCTCTCAAACTGGCCCTAATGAGATCAACAAGGACCACCCTGCCCCTGCTTCATTGAAGTCCTCCACCCTACTGTCCCTACATAGATCCTTCAGCTGATCTACAGATCTGGTGCTAAGGTCTAATCCCAACCCGAGGGCGCCAGAGAGCCCGGTGGCAAGATGGCCGCCTTTTGGTGAGTCTCCACGGGCTGGAACGATTATCCGAAGTTTATTGGCAGACATCGAGCATGCCGAATGTGGCCAAGCGGAGGAGAGACTCCCCTCTTGAACGGGAATGGGGAGAGGATAACCATTGAACAGAAGGAGCTCTGATGTCGCCGCCACCGCCATCGAGGAGTAGTATGGCCTAGACCTAGAGCCCTGTGTGGCAGGGCTGGGCGCGGCGACTGTGAAGTACTGAGGGCGGGGCTCAGCCATGGAGTGTGGTGGAGTGGCTACGGGGTGCGGTGGAGGCCTGGAAAGAAAGAGAGCCTATCTGCGGCTGTCTGCTCCCTTCTCAGAGGTGAGGGGAGAGCAGAGGCTGGCTCGACGTAGCAATGAAACGGCGGCCTTGAGAGCGGGCCGGTGGCCATTTTCTGAACCTGTGCTACCTGGACGGCATCCACGGAGGTAATGGTGCCCTAGAACTTGTGCCTGAAGCAGAGGGAGGATCGCTTTGACAGGGCGGCCCCCCGGAGTGGTCTCAGTGTGCTACGGGCCCTAGCTGAGAGCTAAGGGAACTCTGCGGTGCTGAGTAGGGGAGGCACCGGATGGCAATGAGGACACATGTGTCCCTCCTGTGATGGCACTGTGAGTGCGGAAACAGTATGGAGGAGGACTATCACTTGGACTGAGATTGGGGCACGTCCCCTGGACCAGGACCCTGGCTCGCCGCTGAAGTGGTCCCTACCCTGGAAGGCCTGTAATTGGAGGCACCTGCTTGGGAACCTACTGTGGAGCCGTGACCCACACTGGCTGGGGTGGATTGTTTGGGCACTGCTTGGGGAGCAGCTGGCATTGTGCCCTGCAGGAGCCCTGGGGGTCTGCTGACTGGAAGAGAAGTATTGTGACCGGGGAGGTTGCCCACTGGCATAGGTCTCACTGTATGGCTGCAGGGGTGTGAGTCTGTTCTCACAAGCTCTGCCCCAACTGATGAGTGAGCGAGTTGTGCCCCAGCAGACCCTGTCTTCCTCTATCAGTTTGGCCAAAAACGGAGGCTAAGCAGACAAAGCTGCTCTTCGAGCAGCGGAGGCCTCGTGTTGCACGGAGACCTAGTTAGAGGGGTCCACCAATCACTCATCTGCTAGTGGGGGTGATTCCCAGGAACCTGACATATGGGCCATGTTCAAGGTTTTAAAGCAATCTCTTATGACAATTGCTAACAAAATTTACTCTCTGGCAGACAGATTTGATTGCTTGAAGGAGAAAGTCTCGAATCATGATGAGCAAATTAACCAACTCAAGCAACGCTAGTCCACCGCAGAAGATTACGGCAATGGAGAGCAAGAAAATCTCCTCCGCATGGAAAAGGTGCTCAAACTATTTCGCAGTAAGAATGAGGACTTATAAGCCAGGTCGAGGATGAATAACATCAGGATCATGGGAGTACTGGAATCCACCACAATGACACGAATAGAGGATTACGTGGAGCAAATGCGTGGGTCCCTGTTTGGAGCAGCTTTATCCTCTATCTGTATAGTGGAGCGGGCGCCGAGATCGTTGGGTCTGAGACTGCCGCCAGGGGCTCCCTGAGCAGAGCATTATTGTCCGGCTCCTGAATTATAGAGACAGAGATACAGTTCTCAGACTTGCCAGAGAGCAGCGCACCATGTTGTAACAAGGGAATTCTGTCTCCTTCTATCCCGATTTTACGATTGCCGGCGGGACTTCATCCTGGTGAAGCGCTCCTTCCAAAAGACTGAAGCTAAGTACTCCCTGCTTTACCCCGCAAAGCTATGCATTCTCCATGCCGGTAAGACTGTTTACTTTACTGATCCAAAAGCGGCTGCGAAGTTTGTCAGGGGGCTGCTGCTGGCTGGAACTAACTCGGACTCTGCCCGCAGCAATGATGACGCCAGACGCACAAGCGATAATGACTGAGTGAACTAGATCTGCCGTCTATACTACACACTGCTCCTATCTAGTGGCCTGGCCCTGTAGGGTTGGGCGAGTTGCGGAGTTCATCTTATAGTACTTCCCCCTTTTATTAATGTTGTGTCCAGACTTGGCAGCAGTGGACTTCCTTCCTGTTCCGGCCACCCAGTCTGATTTGGCTGGGAACACCATCGACCCTGTGATGATTCCTGTGTTGATATGCATCGTTAGCCCCTTGGGGCTGTGGTAGGGGTGGATGGGTTGTTTTCAGCTAGTTTGGGGGGCTGAAGTGGGTGGGGGATGGAAGTTGGTGGATGTGTTTAAATTGTTGTCCTTGCTATCTTGGCTCTTGTTTCTTTCTTTCCCTTTCTTGTCCTTTCTGGCTGCACTAATATGTTTCTTTGCGAAAGGGAGGGACTGAGCAGCTTGCGATTTAAGGGTGCCACCACGCTGTGTACTGTGGCTGAATCCATGGGGCCCCTGAAGTTCATTACTTGGAATGTATGAGGCCTGAATGACAGGCGCAAGGTGAGGTTGGCATTGGCATACCTGAAGCGCCATAGCAATAAGTGTAATTTCCAACTGGTAAAAGATGGGAAGAGTAAGTTTGGTGTCTCTGGACTCGCAATTTAAAAACACATCTTTTAATGAAGTTGGTTTTTAAATTATAGGTTTGAAAATGCCACTTTTAGAAAGTTGGCATTTTCTTACTTTAACCATCCTGTGCCTTCTGTCTGTCTCTGGACTACATGTCTGGGTTGGGGGATAGCTGGCTTTGTGCATTCCCTCTAGACAGTCACACATAAAGAGAGCTGAGGTGTGCCACTCACATGCTGATGGCCGATCACCAAGCTGATGGGTCTTCCTGAGCTAGAGTGAGAGGGAGGAGCTGAAACTTGCACCTGAATAGGGCTGTGACTGTCCCCACACAAACAGTTGCATACCCCCCTGTAGGGAGTCTGGAGCCAGAGGAGGGAAGGGCAGGGTATTGTGCACTGCAAAGACCTTTCTTTGAAGTCTCCCTCCTTCAAAGGCTAAAATGGGTATAAGTACTGGACCTCTGCTATCATATCCTCTCAACGCCTCTGGAACTGAGGACATTTTAACAGGAAGAAGAGCTGTCCTGCTGCCAGAAAGGACTGCCACTTTGCTGTTTGCTTTGCTGTGTTGGCCTGCTGCTTCTTGCCTGGGAGTGGGAAGACTGGACTTGACTCTCTACATCCTGTATCTCTAAAGGTTCTCCAATGGCTTGTTGGGCTTGACTCCCGTTTCTGAAGTGTCAGGAATATCAAATACTTCATTTGCATCTTGCTATCAGCACCTGGGCTCCTCTGCTGTGAGTCCGCTCTGCCAAGTGGTGCAAAATACTATCCTGCACCCTTGGAAGTGAGTGTTTGATGCTGCAACCCAAGAAACCAACAGATCTACACGATGCGTCGATCGGAACAAGCATATTTCTCTGTGATATTAACCCATTGGCACTGCCTGCACCGGAGCCACGGACACCACTTGACGACTGTGACGCAACGACTGCGGCTTACAACGCAGCCCTGCCTTTGCCAATGCAGTGCCTCCGCATCACCGCTGCTGCCAGGGCCCCGGACACTGCATTGCCGACATCTGCAATGCACTGTGCCCTGGAGCCTGACGAAAACCAGCAGTTTGACATCTGCACATCAGCCCGATGCACATTGATTCTTGATATCGGCGCATCCATGACGTTGCTCCAACTTTGGAAACAATGCATCGCCTTTGACATCGACGCATACCCTCCTTTGCTCAACACATCGCCCCTGAGCTTCAATGCCTCAAAGGTACTGCCATTGGGTCTGCGTGACTCCTGTATCCGGCCCGTGTTCCATCGCGGTCAGACTGAACTTTTGAATTTGCCCCGGACAATCGCGACCAGATGGCCCCAGTAGTTCGACATCGACGCATCGACCCGATGCACATCACTTCTTCACATTGACGCATCCATGACGTTGTCCCAACTTTGGAAATGACGCATCGCCTTCGACAGCGACGCATCCCCCTCCTTTGCTCAACACATCGCCCCTAAGCTTCAATGCCTCCAAGGTACTGCCAGTGGGTCTGCGTGACTCCTGTATCTGGCCCATGTTCCATCGCGGTCGGACTGAACTTTTGAATTTGCCCCAGTCAAGCGTGACCAGATAGCCACAATTGGAGCTATTGATTTCTAAACACTGCACTTTTGTTTAATCTTGCCAAATTCATAACTTGAATTGTGTATGTTGGATGTGTATTATTTTGATCTTGTTTTACTCAGAAAAATATTGCCTATTTTTCTAAACTGGTGTGGAGTGCTTTTGTGGTGTTTTCACTATGTTACTGTATGTGTGCACATATTCTTTACACATTGTCTCTTTAGTTTATCCTTACTGCTCTGTGCCAAGCTACCAGAGGTTGAGCACAGGTAAATTTCTAGAGTGTACTATACTTACCCTGACTAGGATTGTGGTTCCTGCTTGGACAGGGTGTATTCCTTTGCCAAGCAGAAACCCACTGTCTAACACTTCCCTAATGGATCTTGTAAACAGACATGTTTCCTGTTGTTCCAACATGTTTTTTACGTTGGTACATTACCCACCCTACTCCAAGTTGATGTTTTGTCCCTGAATTATGCCACTATTTTTATCATTTGCCTTTTTCAAAGAACTGTCCCATTTTTTAAAGGAAAATGAGGAAACTCTATTCCTTAAAATTTTATATACATTTTTTAAACTCTAACTTGCGTGTGTTGCTACCCTTCCTAAATGTGTTACCTTGCTTGTTGTTACTTATGCACAATTAAAGGAATCCAAAGTTAAAGATATAACAATTGATACTAGGAATAATGGTCTAATTCCCACAGTGAACTACAGAATTGTAACAACACATTTCAGAAGACCCTTTGTCAAAGCTAGTAGGTCACGGGTCTAAAAGGCAGAGTTATTGGCTTTGTCAGTGCTTTTCATTGGTTGCACATGAACGCATGTGATATGCAACATGCGCACATATGACTCAATTTTGCAATATGTTTTCAAATTCCCAGATGGTCATGCATGTACAAGCATTATGACTCATGTGCTTGCGTGCATCCTGATGAATGCACACACATGCATAGGGATGCCTGGCAGCCATTTTTAATTTACAGATATAACATGGTGAACAGTCATGGTAGACCAATAAATTATAAGTTAAAAAAAAGTCACAAAATATTGCCCTTAAGCACTAAAAGAAGAAAGTGCAAACTTATCAGCTACTGAGAAAATAAATGAATAAAAATGTAAAGCAGGCCTGGTAGGTGGGTGGGGAGTTGGAGTGGTAAGCATCATGAGCTGGTGTAGGGCAATAAACACAGTGTGCGGGCATCAAAAAAATGAAATGAAAAGAAAGTGTGTGAAGTGTAAATAAAGGAAGCACGCGAGAGCCAACAGCAGTTTGCATGCGCTAGGTACTTCTAAAAAAACAAATGAATGAAAAAATGTTAAGCAGGACGGAGAGGGGAGTAAAAATAGAGTGGGGTAGAGAGCAAGGAAACACATACACTCCTATGGAGTGCAAAATGAAACAAGAGCCCCATCCAGGCAGCTTTGGGAGGATACAACTCATCCAATCAGAACACTGTAAGACCAAAATGCTCATAGGTGGAACAAACACAAGAGTAGGAAGGAAAGCTATCTAACCAAATCAGACAAGTAAGCCATCCAATCCTGAGCAAGTATATGTTTTGTAGTGAACACAATAGATCTTGCCAACAGATAACTGAAGCTGCCTGTAGCGCAGACCTAAAAATGGGTTCTAGAAAAAACATACTATAATTGTTGCATCGCTAAACCCCAAGCCTCTTGCTTGCGGCGATCTCGCAGTGAGGTAGCTAACCCCTACTATAAACAGAACAATAGTCCACCTTTACAGCACATCGTTGTGACAGCCGAATAAAGAGAACATGCAGTGGCTCCATCTACATAAAGCGTGTTTATTTTCAAAGGTGCAGCAAAAACAGCCCGGCGCGTTTCGGAGCCACCAGCTCCTTGGTCACAGGTGAGCTTACTTCTTCGACATTAAAATACACCATGTGATACATTGTGCCAACAACATAGACAACAGACTCCCCAATGGTGCCTAGGTGAAATTTAGCGTGTCGGCCATTTTAACACTATGTTGTGCCTCAATCATATTGCTTTCCAGTACAAAATAATTGCCTTCTACTTATTTATCGTTACCCTGAGTGCATTACAATTAAGACAATTATTTATATTTATCCTGCACTGTTTTCTGATCTTACAATTACATATCAAGCTGCATTTCAATGAAATTGTTCAACAGAGGTATCAGTTTCTCCACATAATGGTCAGGCAGGCATTGCTGTCTCTCAAACAGTGATTATTTCTAACCCATTAAACCCTTGTAGGCGAATCCATAGGTCAAAGTAATTATACACATATTGCTCAAGTGGGTTTAAACATTCATCCCGCATTCTGTATCAAATTTACTTTAGAGTGCCATATCCTGCCTAAGTGGACAATAATCTGAGTTACATGTGAGATGTTTCAGTATCTCATATGGCTGGTGATCTATTGGCACTGGATCATCTTACAGTTATGTCTGTAACTACAAGCTTTGCATATGCCACATGTGCAAAACCCTTGTATGTTGCTCACTTCGTTTTCAGGTTTCACTAAACTGTGACTGAGGGTGTCTTTTAGGGACAAGCTTCTTCTAAAAGTGACTTATGGGTCACCACCAATATGCTTAGCCAGATGTTCATCAGTTTTCAATACTTCCCAAACTTTTTTGAGGTTAAGTTTGACCTCCCATGCCTGACTATGGAAAGAGTTGATGAACCTTACTGGTGGTGGATCTGAGGTTTTCCTAGCATTGAGAGTCAATAACTCTTCTCTTTCAACCTTCTTTACTTTTTCACATGCCTCATTTATGTTTTTTTTCAGAGTACGCTCTTTCTAGAAATCTATACTTTATGATGTTCTTTTCTTTTAGAAAGGCATCTTCAGAACTGCAGTTCCTTTTGGCCCTGAGCAATTCGCCATATGGAATGGTGTGTATCAAGATCTTGGCATGACAACATTCTGCAAGGACCAGGCTATTGCCTGCCGTTTGATTGCGGAAAAGACTGCTTTCAAGTTTATTGCTTCAGACTTCTAGTTGTAGGTCAAGAAATTCTATTTTAGTTTGATGCATGTGACTGGAGAATGTAAGATTTAAAGAGTTATCATTCAATATGTTGACGAATTCATAGGCTTCCTCCTGATTACCTTTCTAAATGCAGAAGGTGTCATCAGAGACGTTTTAAGGCATGGGCAAAGTGGGCTCTGGCCCGGGGCCCCATCCTTTCAGGGGGCCCCCTGATACAGCCAGGTCTGTTCTGCAGAGAATCTTGCCCTAATGGCCTTGTATAATCATTAAACAGATTGTTTTAAATACCCTTTTCTGTTAATTTATTTTTAAGGTGGGTGATGAGTGAGAATCTACTACAGGCATTTTGCAGAAAAATGTGTTTGTTTCATGCAACATCCATAAAAAAAAGTTTCTTTTAGATCAAACAAGCCATCACATATGAGAAATGGGAGGGTGTCACAGAGATTACTTGCAGTAATATTAGTGAGCTGCTGCTGCGTTACAATATTGAAAACACACGTTACTATCACCGAATATTAGAAGTAAAAACATACAGAATTTGTACAAGTGTGCCTGTGCACTGTCAGTGACCTGGCCAAAGAGGGCATGAAAGAGCTGAAAGTGGATCATAAATCAAAATCTGTTCCGAACCGGGGCCCCCGAAATACCTTTGGCCCAGGGCCCCCACATTCCTTAAGTTGTCCCTGGGTGTCATCTATATAGCGTACCCAGAGGACGACGTGGTCGTCAAACTGACGCATGTTACTGATGGCAGGCTCCTCCCACCAGCTGTTGAAAGCCTGGTCGATATCGTTAAGGATCTGATCCCAGTAGCGTGTAAGCTTCGGACAATGCCATAGCAAGTGAATGAGCGTCCCAGGGTTACCGCACCCCCTCCAGCAAAGGCCATCGCATTACGCCTGCCATTTAGAGAGTCGGTCAGGGGTGTAGTACCAATACGTAGCAATTTTGTAGGCTGTCTCTGTATGACCCGCGGAATACGTAGTGTGGTGTGCCCGGTGGAAAATGTCTTCCCACTCCTTATCAGTAAGTGTACGCTCTATCTCCGCCTCCCAGCGCCTCTGTCCAGCATTGCGAGTCGATGAAGGGGCCGGAGCAAGAAAGGAATAAAGTTCGGAAATAAGACTTTTATCGCTTTTTTTGTTGAGTATCCATTTCTCAAACGGCTTCATTGGCCGAAAGGCCAGGGAGCGTGTCCCAGAGCCCGAGATCCAGTGAACCATCTGAGTGTGCAAATAAAGATCAGTATCGGGTAAATGGTAATCGGTCTGCAAGTCCTTGAAGGGAATAATTCCCTGAATGTCAAACAAGTGGCCCACGCGTTTACAGCCCTCCTCCACCCACCGCGCTGCAGCTTTGGTGGTTTCTCCTGGTGGGAAGGCAGGATTCGAGAAAAGCGGGGACATAGGAGACGGGAAGGAGGTCAGATTGGCCCTACGTGAGACCCTGTCCCAGGCAACCATGGTGGGTCGTGTGACTGGCGAGGAGTATAGGCCCCACGCTCGTGCCGCCCGCGGCAACCAAGCATCTCGCCAAATATGGTGGCCCGCAACCGTCTGATCCATAAAGACCCAGTGTTTCTCTGTCAAGGGACGATTCCACTCCACCAAGTAGCGTAGCAGGGAGGCTTGAAAATATCGTGTGATATTGGGAAAGGCTAGTCCTCCGACCCTTTTGGCCCGCTGGAGCTGCGTTTTACGCAGGCGCGGTGAGACCGGGCCCCAGACGAAGCTCTCAAGAGCCGCTTGGACCTGCTGTAAGACAAGAGGCGGGGGTTCCAGCTGAAATGTCTGGAACAGGTATAGAGCACGCGGCAGGACATTCATTTTCACCGCAGATAATCTCCCAAACCACGACAGAGGGAGACGGCGCCAGCGTAGGAGGTCTGCGCGGATGCGAGAGAGGAGAGCGGAGTAGTTGGCTTCTGCCGTTTTCGCCAAGCTAGAGTGGAGGGTCAGGCCAAGATACACAATTCCCTTTGAAGCCCAATCAAAGGGGAAGTGGAGTTTAAGAGTCTCCTCCGTTTGGGGGCAGGTGGTGAGATTGAGAACTTGAGATTTCTGGGTATTGATGTTGAAGCCCGAAAACTGACCGAATGTTTCGAGGTTCTGCATGACGGCCGGAAGCGAAGTCAGGGGGTGTGTAATGGAAAAGATAATGTCATCTGCGTATAGACTAATTAGATGATGTTCCGAGCCGAAAGGGATGCCCTGCGCCAAAGGGTTATCCCGGAGCCGCTGTGCCAGGGGCTCCATATACAGGGCAAAAAGTAGGGGGGAAAGGGGACATCCCTGTCGCGTTCCTCTACCCACTGCAAAGTGGTCAGATAGCAAACCATTGACTCTGACCGCAGCTTGGGGAGCAGTGTAAATGCTGGCAATCCAGCGTCGAAACCTGGGCCCCACTCCGAAGCGCTCCAGGGTGGCGAAGAGATATGGCCAATGTACGCGGTCGAAAGCCTTTTTGGCATCGATCGCCAACAGAAGGGCCTCCTCCCTGGACTGTTGTACTTTGTCCATCAGGTGACAGATGCGCTTGGTGTTGTCCCCGCACTGTCGTCCGGGGACAAAACCGGATTGGTCTGGATCTACAAGATCCGGCATATGGGGATTCAGCCTATGTGCTAAGATGCTGGAGAACAGTTTTGCATCTATGTTCAGCAGGGAGATCGGTCGGTAGGAACTACAAGAGTCAGGGTCTTTACCCGGCTTAAGGATGACAGAAATGGAGGCTTGCAGCATAGTAGGCGTGAGGGATCCCGAGTCCGCAAATGAATTGAACAGGCTTGTGAGCAAAGGGGCAAGTTCTGCACAGTAGGTTTTATAAAATAGGGCACCAAAGCCGTCCGGCCCCGGGGCCTTTTGTAGCTTCAGCCGGGAGATCGCAGAGATAACTTCCTCAATGCGGATAGCCGCCTCCAGGGCGGTAGCAGCGTCCTCAGAAAGCGGCGTCACCGCGGAGTCCCTCAGGTAGCCCGTGGGATCTGACCGCAAAGAGGGGTCCACGGCATAGAGAGAATGATAAAAGGAGCGAAAGGCAGAGATGATTTGGGTATCGTCGGTAATGAGCCGTCCAGACCCGTCACGCAGCGATTTGACAGAGTGCATCTCCTGTTGGCCCCGCAGGCAGGGCGCCAGCATACGTCCCCCTTTATTTGAGGCAACAAAGAACCTGTGTTTTAGGCGGATCACCGCATGTTCAGCTCGGTCAAGATCCAGTCGGCGAAGCTGGAGGCGTTCCTTTTCTAGCTGGCGCCATATACGGGGCGCGCCATTGCGCTTATGTATAGTCTCCAATTCTCGAACAGTAGCTTCAAGCTCCGCGCGCTTTTCCCGCCTGGTTCGGTTCTCATAGGCTGCCTTAGCGATAAGTGCCCCACGCGCTACTGACTTAAGCGCTTCCCATATTGAGGAGAGCGGGGTATCAGCTCTATCATTAGTTGCTATATAGTCGATGATGCATTGTCTAATGCCCGCAACCACCTCCGGAGACCTAAGAAGGGAGTCCCGCAATCGCCAGCGCGGCGAGAAGGCTGAACGTGCGGCCGGTATGCGAAGAGTCAGGGTGATGTGGGCATGATCCAAAAGGGCGCGTGCTTCGATAGTGGAGTCCACGGCCAATGACCACGCTGCCGGGGTGACAAGGAAATGATCCAGACGGGCGTACGTTTTATGCGCGGCGGAGTAGTATGAAAAGTCTATTTCGTCGGGGTGCAGACAGCGCCAGGCATCCTTGATCCCGGCATCACGTAACCACTCCACCCCGTGCGCGGATAAGGCGCCAGCGCCATCCGTGCGGGAACCTGAGCGATCTTGCTTGCTGTTCATGACGAGATTGAGGTCGCCCCCTACTACCACTGCCCTGTCTGGAGAGCGCAGTACATCTGCACAGGCCTCAAGCAAAAACTTCTCTGAATGATCATTAGGGGAGTATATGGAAGCCACCGTGTAGAAGGAGGAGCCCACTTGGAGTCGCAATGCTAGGAGACGGCCTCTAATTTCGGAGAATGGCCCCACCACTGTTCCCTTAAAATGCTTGGCTATTAACACAGCCACTCCTCCCCTTTTACTACCCGCAGAGGACCAAAACTGATGAGGGAAGTGGCTGTGGCACATGCGATGTGTGTCAGTCTGCAATAGGTGTGTTTCTTGGATGAGGCAAATGTCCCCCCCCGAGTGTTCCAGGAGAGACAAGACTGCCCTACGCTTGACTGGGTTGTTGAGACCCCGGACGTTGAGACTGACTATTTTAAGATCCAGGGGGGGGGATAGGTGAGAAGTCCGCTATACTGCAGCGCCCAGCACCCTGCCATAACAAGAGGGGACAGAGGACCGCACGCACACAGCTGCCATGCTGAATATCTAAACAGTAGCACACCGAGGAGAGAACCCACCCAACCCTGTGAAAGGAAAACAACAGTGACATTAACAAACAAAAAATAACTGAAATCCCATGGACCCCCACCCGACAAAAACCCCCCCTAAAACATTATCAAAAATTAGACTCCACATGTGAAGCGTGACCAATGTTCGTCACAAAAATGCGAGTCCAGGAGTTCGTGGCAGCAAAGAAACTCCACATGTAGAGCGTGACCAATGTTCGTCACAAGAATGAAGGTCCAGGGGTTCATGGCTGCAACTGACCCCCTCGTGAAGGGGCCAACACGTAGTCAGTGTAGCGCCAAGGGACTACCAAGGGGATGTGCCAGACAGTCTGAACCGCCTCACCGGCGCCCCTCTATGTGCCAATCCCGAAGCCAGCAGCAACACGTCTCAGGGGGTGGACGGGCGATCTAGCGTGTGCGAAAGGGCGGACAACACCCCCTCTCTCTCTCTGTTTCTCGCTGCCAGATCAGGTTTCTTGAGTGGTGATTTCTTGCCGACTCGCTGCCACCCCTCTGTGCGGCGAGCACTCTGTGAGTTAAGTTGTTCAGCAGCCACAGACGCGTTGGGGTTTTCGAGGCCCAGGATCTCTAATGCTTCTTCTGGCGAGCGGAGTTGAAGCAACCTGCCATTATGTTTGAATATGAGGCGGAAAGGGTGACCCCACGAATAGGGAACCTTGTTTTCTCGCAAGTGGGTGGTCACCACTTTGAACGCCCGTCGTTTGATAAGTGTAGAAGCCGCCAAATCCTGGAAGAGGGCCGGATGCTGACCGCGGAATTGGATGGGGTGGGCCTCCCGTGCCCTCCGGACGATACGTTCCTTCAATTGAAAATCGTGCACACAAACGAAGATGTCTGGTGGGGGAGCTTTAGCGCCCCGCGGGAGGCCCACACGGTGGACTCGGTCCATCTGTATGTCTGTCTCTTCTCCTTCCCCAAGGATGTGCTGGAATAGCGCAGCAACATAGGCCCTGAGATCGTCCCCCTCCTCTTTCAACGGAACATCCCTGATCCTCACGTTGTTCCGCCTGGAGCGGTTCTCCAAATCTTCAGCATGGGCCTGAAGATCAACATTCTGCTCTCTAAGACGCAGCACATCTTGCTGTAGATGATGGATCTCCTCTGCTCTGTTAATGTCGTGCTCCTCGAGGGTGGCCACGCGCTCCCCGATGTCATCCACATCCCGACGCACTTCCTTCAGATCTGCCACCAGCTGAGACTGGAATTCCTGGAGGTCGGCCCTCATAGCCGTGAACAGTTCCAACATAAAGGCCTTTGTCACGGGGGTCTCATCTGCCTCCGGCATACTTGCCGCCTTCTCACCAGCTGACGCTGATTGCCCTGGTTGTTTGAGGAGGAGTTCTATCAGGGATTTCTCCTTCCGAGTGCGCCCTGCAGCCATGTCGTCCCTCCCCGTCGCAAGGGGACCGAGCCGCTGCGCACCGCACTGCCCGGGAACACCGAGCGCCGTCGATATCAGAGCTCCTTACACGAGCCACCACCACTGCTTTCGGTGTCGACCACCACCAAGGCGCAACGGCACCAGAACGCTCCAATGGAGGGCCGGCAGGCCCCCCCCACCGGTCCCCACCTCACGGCGTGCACCGTCCGGCAGCGCGAGACACCACCTGTGTGCCAGCCAGTGATGGCGCCGCGCCTGCTTCTGCACACTCTGCCCCTGAAAGAAGCACCCTGTCCGCCGATCCGCGGACCGCCAAGGCCTCCACTCCAGGCCCACTCTCCTTGGGAGTGGCCCCACGGGTGCGGCGCTGAGGGCAGCCCCGCCGGGCGATCCAGTCCAGCGCGGGTGCCGATTAGGCCTCCCGCGTCGCGCTTCACTAGGGGAGTGCCGCTTCACCCTCTCTGCGCCCAAGCCAGACAGCGCCAAGCTCCCCGGACGGCAGGAGCCAGGGCACGCGCCACTGCCCCCCAGGGGCCCCGCCACTCGTGCGTGCAGCCTACAGCAGCAACCTCGGGGCAGACCTTCAGGCTCTCCGGTCACTCCTCCCCCTCCTCTCTGCACGCCTTCCGCCGATCCGCGGACCGTCACAGCCTCCTTCAGGCCCCGGTGCTATTCCTCTCCCCCCGCTCACTCACTTGGAAACGGGATCTTCAGCTGGGCGGGAGCAGGGTGCTGGGCCGCTTCCTGGGTCCCGCGTCTCCCGGGCAGTCGCAGGCACCAACCGGGGCAAGCCACCACAGATCCCGCAGCTACTCCAGGCCCAACCCGCTCCGGGCCGCAGAAGACCACGCCGGCGCCGCCTCAGGGTGCACGGCTGCTCCGCCCTCCGCTCTGAAACACGTCCTTCGGCGGGGACCGCTGCTCTGGCAGGCGATCCGGAATCGGGGGGGGAGAGGGGAGGAAAGGATCCGGACCGCTCAACAGGCAGGCCCCGCACTCCGACAGGATCCGGGTCCTCCTTCAGGGCCCGCGCGGGCGCGCGCAGGCCACAGACCACCAGCCGCTGCCAGGCATGGCCGCACCGGTTCCGGACGGCTACGGGCACCACAGACGCTCCTCGGGGCACCTCCAAAGGTCCGCCACCTTAATTCGCGGGTGGATGGGCTCCAGGACGGGCGATATAACAAGGCTGAGAAACGGCGGCGCCGGAGAGACACGGATTTGCGTCCTACCGCGCCGCCATCCTAGCCAGGCCCCCCTGAATAAATATTTAAACACACAAGGAGCATACTGAGAAATAAAAAGGATAAACAATTGAAAAAAAAGCATTGGCAAAGTAATATATTGGCCTACCAGCACTGATGCAGAAGTTCACTGCTTTTTACGTCGATGTGGATATGCACAAAGGAGGGGGACAGATGACAGTGCAAGAGAGTCAATGGCTGAAGTGGGCTGACCCAATACCCAATGCTACATGCTGTGATGTGCGAAGGTAAATGTAAACAGCAGCTGAACAGAACTAGTTATATGTATGTTTGCATCTTTAGTATATGAGTGTTTTCTATTTCATATGGCTGGTCAGACAGATATAGCTGTCTGTAGGCCACACATAAAAAAAGAATCTGGTGATAATACTAGTTCAGTTTGAAACAATCCATGCTATTAAATCAAATTCAAAGGCGAGCTGGGCCCTTATTACGAATGATCCAGTTAATCGTGGCCCTTGCACAAACACCTGTTTGCAAAGTGATCACAATTGTAAGCTATGTAGTGTATTTATAGGGGTGCAACAAAGTCTGACAGTCTGCTGAAACCTAACGGGTAAAAATACCCATTAAACACTGGGATATGAGGAATTAGGTGCAGAAACTATGCTATTCCCCATTTGAATGGGGGAAACTAGGAATATTAGTTATTTATCCGCATAAATAAAATACCCTTCCCCAGGGTACTGACATTTATCGTGACTCATGAAACCAGAACCCTTATTTAGGCCACTTTTAATGAAATTACTCTGTGTTTCTGGTTGTAACTTGTTCACTCTTTAGCACCATATCGTGTTTTTGTTGAGTGATAGCTGAAGGTCTCGGAATATGCACCAAGATGGCACTTAATGATTTGCTCTAACAGATCACACAGTAAAGTCTGTTGGTTAAAAGGCTGTGTTTACAATTTATTGGGTGAAGTCAATTACTAGTGAATCATTTAACCCAGGAAATAATTGGACAGCCCACGTTGTTCCCACTTTATATTATTAGGTCCAGAGCTCAGCAAGCTGTAAAATAGCTGTGTGCTGTCTAATAAATGGAGTAACACGTCCAGCTCAATCACACTCCCTCAAACGTCAAGGCTAACATGTATCTTTCATGTCTGCATGCTGCACGCCAGAGCTATCTCGGATCCATAATAATCTCTTTCCAGTCAATTCCTTACGCAGTACTTCTCAGCACCCGTAAGTATATTTACTGGTGTTTGTATATCTCTCTTTTACGAATATATTAGTTTAGGAAGCTCTCGATCCAACATTGTCTCAGAAAAAAAAGGAATACAATGTTACCAAGGCAGCATTTCAGAAATTAGGGGCATATGTACAAAGAAGTGGTAGAGCGTGTCGTTAGCCTCCTTGGCTTAATGGCATGCTCCGCCACTTCTGAAACGCAAGGCTGCACCATATTTACAAGAATATGGTGCAGCCCTGCGTTTCCCCCTGCGCTGGTGCTAAGTTTAGCAGCCTAGCGCCAACGCAGGCACCCTTGCACCATGGTGCAAGGGTGTCTGCGTGCAGGGGAAGATTGTTTATGTGCAGGAAGGGCCCACTTCCTGCACATAAACAATCTTTGCACAATAATCACATACCACTACACTCTTTATTAGCAAAAAAGGCCACTTTATTAAAACAAGTATGTAGTATAAACTTCATGAAATACAAAGACATGGTAAATAACTCAACCTCACTAATACATGAGAAAATCTAACCGTTCCCCCATCCTTAAATTCCCCAATTTGCTCAACATTGTTTCAAGAAAAATCCCATGCTCTTCCACCTTTTCCCATTCTTCCTTCCTTCCCCGCCTTTTCCTTGCATACCCCAATCTCACGATCTCCCCCATCAAGCATCCAAAATTGCTCTGCTTTAGTGCTGTTCAAAGCCACCTCATTTACTCTTCACCTCCCCTGTGTTCTGCCTCCCCCCTGAGGGATGGATAAGCCCGCTCCAGACTGTCCACCCCCCAAAAAACCACCTGCTAAGCTCAACAACTACAACCTGTCTTACCGTGGCAAGTAAAAAACTTTTCTTCCTTGTCCTTAAAACATAAAATCTTCAGAATTTCACAAAATACTCAAAATTAAATAAGTTAATGAATGACAAAAAAATGCTTTGCCTATGGGTGGGTCACCTAAAATTGCTAACCTCCCCTGGGTACTGCCTCAACAAACTTGAAGGGCCACACGATGAAATAGGAGGTGCCGACTAAGGAATCTGAAACTCCCTGGTGAGAAAACCAGACAGGAATCCGCTGCCTTAACGTGTCCACAAACTTTTCAGCCCTGAAGAAGACCTTCCTCGAAATACACCTTAGCCCACCCTGAAGGTCGAAACGCATCGGCGCACACACAAATGGGGCCAGGATCATCCATTGAGTGCAACATCTATGCATAAAATTGCGCATCCTGGATGACGAAATCAAAAAAGCTCATTGGCACACAATTTTAAGCTCTGACCACTACTGTAATAGGGCCAAGTAGTACTGTTGAAGACTACACTTACAAGGGCTATAGTGACAAATGCCCCTAAATTTGACAACGTAGGACACTGGATATGTAATGGTGTATCCCTCTTCCTTTTCTGTATGTTTTTTGTTTAATTCCTTCTTAAGTATACAACAAACTATGTCAATGAATTTTTTTTGTTCATACATTTTTTGTCCTAAACTAGTGTGTTCTTGAACGTAATTTCTGTCAAATTAATGTAAAATATCCCCTGTATAATGTTTATATGTGTACATACTTGTCGTTACAAAAAAAGAATGAACTAAGAAAGAGGACTCCGTGTTAATTTCCTGGGAGACAAGTTTGATTAACATATGGTGGCGTGATACAGTTCAGTGTACAGCATTGAATAATTTACTAAGTGAAAACAGGCTACATTATGGATGCTTGAAGAAACAACAGTCCTGTTTCTTTAATAGTGTGAAGATTTGATTGATGGTCTTGGAGGTACCTCTTCATGATATAATACCCCCCCCCCATTGTGATCATTTATGTTTGTAGCGACAAAATTGTCTATTGCAGTATCCTTTATTCAAATTCCAACATGCCCCTGCAGATGATGCTTGTCCTCTACCATACCACCCCGCCCCAGCTTGGGCGGGACGATACTGAAAAGACCGCTAAGTCACAGGTAAACCACTGGCTGTATGAGTCGTGGCTGGAGGATGAGTGAAAGACATCCACTGGAGCCATAGTTCAGAATCAACATCGTCCCATGGCTTATTATTGTTTATGCTGACCATAGCCCTGAACTCTTCGTCGTAACTCAACAATGCATAAACTCCAAAATGCATTTGCGCTTTACGAATAATGTTGATATATTTAAACATTGCTACTGCCCTATCCTGATGTCTCTCACAATATATGCTTGCATATATTTAGAATGCAGATGTCCAATTTTCTATATTCTTAGGGACTCTTGGCCGTCTTGCTAGTTCCCCTTCTTTTGCTTGAATATCCCTATGCAACAATTTGAAAACATCTACAAACTCATGTCTCCATATTCTATTCTTTGCTTTATCAGATAAATGAGAACCCAAAGGCATGCCAATGTCCATATATGGTAACCTCTTATGTATATTCTTATCCTCAATGTCGTCATTCACATTTGTCTGTGTTTTCCCAAGCTGACCACCATGATGCCCTTCATTTAGGCACTTGTGATGACCTTCTTTGAATTTCCTCAGCTTCAGAAATGTGTTGCCTTCGCTTCACTCCATCTTGCATAATTGCTCCATCCGCTCCTGACTTCTGCAGTATACTAAAAACACTTGTTTGCCCCGATTTCCCCTTCTCAGACCTTTTCATCGCACCTACTGCTCTCTCGCTCACCACACTTTCACATTCTCTCAATTCCCCTTCTTCTAACTCATCACTATCATCCTCATAATCAAACAACTCCACTTAACATTATGACACCCAGCACCATTGACTCCCGGTCTTTCACCATTCCCCACGCCTCCATCATACAACCTCCAATTTGATGTTGATGACTGCTTGAGTTGTTCCCTCGTTGAAGGAAAATCCGCTTGTGATCTTCCTTTCTCTTCAGACCAACATGTCAGAGCCGCTTCATGCTCTGTTGGCATCCCTCCTACTCCACCTGACTCTTCTGTTGGCATCAACATTAATTGTTTTGGGCAGAACTACATCTCCCACAAACCGGCAACATTGCTGTGGGCTGCCATGCTCCCTGGCAGTTCACTATTACATGAACTCTTCACACAAGGTAACTCGTTAAAAGCTGTAGAAGGATTGGCCCTTAACATATCGTCCTCTAAAATTGTCTCCTCCGCCCCGCCTCTGCAAGGGGCTGATGCTGGAGGCGCGACTCACCTCCTTTTTTCTTCAGACTCGCCATTGCCCAATGAGTAAACGGCAAGGATTTTCCTTTTCTCGCCACTGCCGACTGAAAACCTTCTGCCGCCTCGCCCATGAGAGAGAGGGTGTTGTCTCCATTGAAGGCTCATTAAACTCCGGCAGCGCCATTCCCCTTGCCCGCTTCTTCCTAAATTCAGTGGCTGACAACACCGGTTCTACCCTCCGGACACCTCCCTTACGTCTTCCGGCTCCTCCCACAACTCGCCTTCTTCTTGAGAGAGAAACAGCGCAACTTCGCTGCTGCGCATCCGACGCACAAGAATCCCCGTCCACAACTTCAGCCGGGGCCTCGCAATGCTGAACATAAATAACTCCCTGTCCAAAAACCTCAAGAGGTAGTGTTGACATTTTTCCTTGGGCTCCAACTTTGCTTTATTTTTACTGCCTTCAGACAAGCATGCTGCCACTGCCGCCGCTACACCCCCAGTTGTCCTCCACTTAGGATGCTCTAATCCCACCCACGACTCACATGGCAACCCCGGTTTAGAAGGTCCGCCCTGCCTTCCTCAATCAAAATCCTAATTGCATTTCTTATAATATCATTGTCCCCCATTCCATCGTCATTTTAAAATTATTCTAACCTACAAAATTATTCAAGACCTCACCTGACTAAAAGTAATCCTGCCACCTAAAATTGCTAACCTCGCCTTGGCACTGCCTCAGCAAGTGCCTTCCCGCCCAAAAACCTACCTATATAACCTACCATTAAGCTCTGCCCACTTTACCTGCCTCACCTAGCCCGTTATGTGGCCAGTTCCATTTGTGCGCATTCACCCAGGGGGAGACAGGCTGAAGCCTCGCTCCCCCTCACTCCCCGCATTAAATGCCACTTTGTAACTTCTATGTGTGCTGCTTAATGCAGCACACATAGAAGTTGCAAAATGGCATTTTAAAAAAATTATTGTTTATGTGCAGGAAGGGGGATCTTCCTGTACATAAACAATCATTGGCCTTTTGCTGTTTTCATGTGTGTGGCACACTGCAGCATACATGAAAACAGCAAAGACAAGGAGAAATGTAACATTTCTCCTTGCTGTGCCAGGGTAAAACCAGGTTTTCCCTGGTCTTAATTCTGGCGCTGCCTCCTATTTATGCCTCCCTTGTAAATAGGAGACAGCGTTAGAATCAATGGGTGTTGTGGGGAACACCCACAGCAATACCCATTGCTCCCCCCTTTCACGCTAAGCATAGCGTGAAAGGGGGCGTTATTTACAAGGCAGTGTTAAGCCACGTTAAGTGGCTTAACGCTGCCTTGTAAATAAGGTGAAGCCCCTATCACCACAGGAACATCATAAAAATTGATGTTCCCGTGGCGATAGGGGTTGTACATATACCCCTTAGTATCGGTGGTTTTTGCACAGATTAAGGGCCTGATTTAGAGTTTGCCAGATGGGGCCCTCTATTGCAATGGCGACGAGTACCTGTCTAATATAGAATCGGGTAGACCACCAGGTTTATGCCAGCCAGTGGAGTAAAATTTACTCCATCAGCGTAAACCTTGCTCTGACAGCCGTCCAATATAAAGTAGGTGGTAAAGTGGCGTTTTTTAAAACTGTCCTTTCCTACCATACAGAAAAAAAAAAAAAAATATCCACACACCATGACAGAAAATGACACTTTTTTCTCCCCTTTTGAGGTTTGTTTTGGAAAAGAAAAAGTTTGGTGTAAGCATTCCTCAATGACTGACATAAACCAAGCTTTTAAATGACAGTGCTTCATACAGACCCGCAGAGTTTACTGCAGGGGCAGCAGTAAACTCTAAGAAGCATATTTACAAAAAAATGTCAGAGTGTGGAGCTGCGCCAAATTTGGCAGCGCCGCGCTCTGACATTTTGAAAACACAGGGATGTGTCTTATACACAAGAGTATGGTGCACCCCTATGTTTCCCCTAAAAAAAAGATGCCTAGCGTCATCGCAGACACCCTCCCACCATGTGGCAAGGGTGCCTGCGCTGCAGGGACGATTGTTTATGTGCAGGAAGAGACACCTTCGGAAGGACAGACCGCATAACACTTGTTGTAAAATTACTTAATAAGGTATCTAAACGTGAGCACCCTGATGCCCTTTGGAAATTTCCTACCTCCAACAAATATGAGCTGGAGCCTTTTTGTCATATGAATTCGGGGATACCGTTGAACCTATCAATATACTTAAGCCCTGATGAAGTTCCAAGTGTTTTGTGGAACGAAATGCGTTGGCTGGACTATCTGTGTAAGCGCAAAGAAATTAATTTTGAAAAATAAATAACTTTTTGACAAAGACATCTGATTGGACTTCTTTTACCTGGTGCACCTCCATTAATGTAAAAATTAATTGTGCCAATAGATAGATGAAAGATAGATACATAAAAGATAGTTTGAGATAGAAGATAGCTGATAGATAGACAGATACCTAAAAGATAGATGGATATATAGATAAAAGATACATTGATAGATAAAAGACAGATAGATAAATGGATACAAGACAGATAGACAGATAAAAGACATATAGATAGAAATATAGCTAGATAGAGCGATAAAAGATAGAGAGATAAAAAATAGCTAGCTAGCTAGATAAAATATAGATAGATTAAGTGGATGATAGATAGCTAGATAGATAGATAAAATATAGATAGATAGTTAATAGATAGATAGATAGATAGACATGTAGATAGATAAAAGATAGACAGATCGATAGATGAATTAAAGATAGATAGATAAAAGATAGACAGATAGATAACTAGATAGACAGATAGATGGATAAAAGATAGATAGCTAGAATATAGATAGAAGGCAGATAGAAGAAAGATAGATAGATAAAAGATAGATGAAAGATAGATATATAGATAGATAAAAGATAGATGACAGACAGATAGATAGATGAAATACAGATAGATATTAGATAGATTGATAGATAGATAGATAGATAGATAGATAGATAGATAGATAGATAGATAGATTGATATATAGATAGATAGATAAATAGATAAAAAAATAGATAGACAAATAGATAGACAGATACAAATAGATATAGTAGAAAAAAGATAGATAGATAGATAAAAGACTGATAGATAGATAGGTAGGTAAAAGATAGACAGGTAGATAGATAGATAGATAGCTAGATAGATAGATAGATAGATAGATAGATAGATAGATAGATGGGGTTTGAGCGGAGAGGGGGTTGGAGCGAAGATGGGAGTTGGAGCAGAGATGGGATGGTGAAGAGGAGTGGAGCGGATTGGTTGAGGCTAGATTCCCTGTACCAGGTCTCGTTGACCTGATAAAAGATAGATATAAGACAGATAGATAAAATATGGATAGCTAAATAGAAGAAAGGTGGATAGATAGATAAAAGACAGATAGATATTAGACAGATAGATAGATAGATAGATAGATAGAAGATAGAGATAAAATGTAGCTAGATAAGCTAGATAGATAGATACATAGATAAAAAATAGAAAGATTATCAAAAGATAGACAGATAGTAGATAAAAGACAGATAGATTGATAAATAGATAAAAGACTGATTGATAGATAAAAGATAGGCGTGTAGATAGAAAGATAGACAGACAGATCGATAGATAAATAGATAAAAGATAGATATATAGATAGATAGAAGACAGATAGATAGATGATAGATAAAAGATAGATAGATAGAAGTTAGATAGATAGAAGATAGACAGATAGACAAAAGATAGATGGATAGATAGATAAAAGATAGCTCGATAGATAAGAGACAGATAGATAAACAGATAAAAGACAGATAGATAGAAGATAGAGATATAAAAGATAGATAGATAAATGGATAGCTAGAGAGACATATAAAAATAGATAGATAACAGATAGAAAGATAGATTAGATAAATAGATAGATAGATAAAAGATAGATAGATAGATAGATAGGTAGATAGATAAATGTTAGATAGGTGATAGAAATAAAAGGTAGCTAGATAAAAGATAGATAGATAGCTAGAGACATAGATAAAAAATAGATAGACAGCTAGATAAAAAATAGATATAAGATAAAAGATAGATAGATAGACAGGCAGACAGATCGATAAATAATGAGATAAAAGATAGATAGATAGAAGACAGATAGACAGATAGATAGATAAAAGATGAGATAGATAGATGAAAGACAGATAGATAGATGAAAGACAGGGAGAGATTAGATAGATAATAGAAACAAAAGGTAGCTAGATAAAAGATAGATAGATAGATAGACAGATAGATAGATAGATAGATAGATAGATAGATAGATAGATACATAGATGAAAAATAGATAGAAAGATAGATAGGAGGAAAAGCTATTTGGAAGTAGAGAAGACAGTTTACAAATCTAGTCTGCAAATTTATAAACAAGCCATCTTTGTCGCAAAACAAAAATTTTATTCAACTCAAATTGAATTGTCAAAGAACTCAACTAAAGAGCTCTTTAGAACAGTCTCCAGATTAGCTTCCTTGAGTCCAACTACTGTCCAATCTAGTCAAGAATTATGTGAGGAGATTGCTACATTCTTCTTCAATAAAGTGGTGAGCATATATTCAGTGTTCCGTGGATCGAAGGAGGTTGGATCAAACATGATTAAGAAGACCTCTGAATACAAGAGGGTCTCCCCCCTTGCCTTGGACAAATTTAGTCCACTGACTGTACAGGACGTCCTGGAGCTTCTTAAGGGAGCCAAATCGGGCTCTCCTTTTGACCCTTGCCCAGCAATGATCACAAAACTGGCCCCCGGTCCAATTGCTTCATATCTTGTAGCCATCTTTAATGGTATGTTTGAAACTGGACAATTTCCCAAATTGTGGAAGGTGGCTTCAATACTCCCTTTGTTGAAGAAGCCAAGCTTGGACCCCAAGGATCCCAACAATTTCCGCCCGATCTCTCGAGTCCCTCTCCCTGCAAAAATGGTGGAGAAAGTCATGAACCGTCAACTCAGTGCCTTTTTGAAGGAGGTCCAAGCATTGGATCCCTCCCAACATGGCTTCAGAGAGGGACACAGCACTGAGTCGGCCCTTATTAAGGCTACGGAGGAGATCAGAGTAGCAGTTGATCGAGGAGGTAGGGCAGCCTTGATCCTACTGGATTTATCCGCCGCATTTGATACGGTCCATCATGATATTCTGATGGACCGTCTCAGGGAATGTGGGGTACAGGGTAAAGCCTGGGATCTGCTCAAGTCCTTTTTATCAGATAGAGGACAGATGGTATCCCTGGGGAAATTCCAGTCTAAACTCTTCACATTGCCATGTGGAGTACCGCAGGGGTCTTCACTGAGCCCAACTCTCTTTAATGTTTATGTCTCATCTCTAGCTCCTGTTATCAGTGCCTTTGGATTTGGGATCACGTCTTATGCAGATGACACACAGATTATGGTGTCTCTATTACCCGGCCAAGAGCTAGGAATAGATAATCAATTTCAGACCTGTATGGAAGCAGTAGGGAGATGGATGGCAGACAACTGCCTTAAGCTGAATTCGGGTAAAACCGAAGTGATGTTGTTCGGGAATAACACTAACTTCTGGACTCCCAATTGGTGGCCCGCCTCTTTGGGAACTCTTCCATCTCCCTCTAAAAAGGTGAAAAATTTGGGAGTTATGTTGGATGAGAAATTGTCCCTGGGTGCCCAGGTCAATGCAGTGGTGTCAACAACAGTACAGGTCCTGAGAACTATTAAGAAAATTGTGCGGCTTCTCCCTTTGGGGAGCCAGAAAACAGTGGTCACAGCCTTGGTCTTGTCGAGGCTGGACTACTGTAACAGCCTATATCTAAATATACAGCAAAAGTTTCTGAATAAACTTCAGTTGCTTCAGAATGCTGCGGCCAGATTACTTACGGGTACATCTAAATTCTCCCCAATTTCCAAAGAGATAAAAAATTGCATTGGCTCCGGGTGAGGAGTCGAGTGCGCTTTAAATCTCTCTGTATGGTTTTTAAAGCATTGCAAGGTTCGGGACCAGAACATTTACAACGCCAGTTTCAATGGTATAGACCGGCAAGAACACTGAGATCATTGGGAGCCAAACTGGTTGTAGTCCCACCCGTAAAAAAAGCCCAGTGGGGTGGCAGAAGCTTCTCCCTATTTGCAGCTAAGGCCTGGAATGGTCTGCCCTTTCTTCTGAGAAACGCCACTAATCTTTTGGCATTTAGGAAAGGGCTGAAGACCTGGCTTTTTGACGAATAATGCTTGTCTTCCCGGTTTCGGCGATAGGAGAAGTAACTAGCACCACGACACCTCCGGGTAATCGTGCGCTCTAGAAATCACCGTAACATAACATAACATAGATAAAAAATAGATAGATAGTAGATAAAAGATAGATAAAAGATTGATAGCGAAATAGATATATAGGTGAAATATAGACTGACAGATAGATAGATAGATAGATAGATAGATAGATAGATAGATAGATAGATAGGCAGAACACTAGATAGATAAAAGATAGATAGAAGACAGAAAGATAGATAGATAGATAAAAGATAGCTAGATAGAAGATATATGGATAGATAGATAAAAGATAGATAGATAGATAGATAGATAAAAGACAGATATGAGGCAGATACATAGATAGATAGATAGATAGATAGATAGATAGATAGATAGATAGATGGATAGATAGATAGAAGATGAAGATAAAAGGCAGCTAGATAAAAGATAGATACATAGATAAAAAAGACAGATAGATAAAAAATTAGATAGACAGATGGTAGATAAAAGATAGATAGATAGATAGAGAGAGAGATACATAGACAGATAGATAGACGATAGAGAGGTAGATAGAAAGACAGATAGATAGACAGACAGACAGATCAATAGGTAAATAGATAAACAATAGATATATAGATAGCTAGATAAATGATAGATAAAAGATAGTTAGATAGATAGATAGATAGATAGATAAAAGACAGATAAATAGATGAAAGATAGATAAAAGACAGATAGATAGAAGATAGAGAGATAAAAGATAGCTAGATAGATAGATACAGAGATAGCTACAGAGATAGATAAAAATAGATAGATAGCTAGATAACAGATAGAAAGATAGATTAGATAGATAGATAAATGTTAGATAGATAGGTAGAGAGATAAATGATTGATAGATAGATAGGAAGATTATAGAGATAAAAGGTAGCTAGATAAAATATAGATACATAGATAAAAAATAAACAGATAGATATAAAATAGATAGATAGTTAAAAGATAAATAGACAGAGAGATAGAAAAAAGATGATAGATAAATAGATAGCTAAAAGATAGGTAGCAAGAAAGATAGACAGACAGATCGATAATTAGATAAAAGATAGATAGAAGACAGACAGAAAGATAGACAGATAGATGATAGATAAAAAATAGATAGATACATAAAAGATAGATGGATAGATGGATAGATAGAGAAAAGATAGATTGATAGATAAGAGACAGAAAGGTAAATAGATAAAAAACAGATAGATATATAAAAGACGGATAGATTAATTGATAGAGAGATAAAGGATAGACAGATAGATAGATAGAAGATAGATTAGATAGATAGATAGATAGATAGATAGTTAGACAGACAGATAGATAGATAGATAGATGATAGATAGATAGATAAAAGACAAATAGATAGATAAAAGAAAGATAGTTAAACAACAGATAGATAGATAGATAGATAGATAGATAAAAGAGAGATACAAAGCTTGTTAGATAGATAAAAGATAGATTGATAGATAAAGGAGAGATAGAAGATAGAGATAAAAGGTAGCTAGATAAAAGACAGATAATTATATAAAAATAGATAGACAGACAGATTAAAAATAGATAGACAGTAGATAAAAGATAGATATATACAAGATTGATAGATAAATAGATAGAAACAGGATAGATAGGTCGACAGACAGATCGATAGATGGATAAATAGATAAAAGATAGATATATAGATAGATAGAAGACAGATAGATAGATAGAAGGATAGATAGGTGATAGATAAAAATAGACAGATAGATAAAAGATAGATGAATGGATAGATAGATAAAAGATAGATCGATAGATAAAGCCAAATATATAAATAGATATAAGACAGATAGATAGATAAGACATATAGTTGATAGATAAATAGATAGATAACAGATCGAAAGATAGAATAGATAGAAAATAGAGAGATAAAAGATAGATAGATAGATAGACAGATAGATAGATAGATAGATAGATAGATAGATAGATAGATAGATAGATGGGGGTTGGAGTGGAGCTGGGGGGTGGAGCAAAGATGGAGGTTGGAGCAGAGATGGGATGGTGGAGAAGAGTGGAGCGGTTTGCTTGAGGCTAGATTTCCTGTACCAGGTCTCGTTGACAGTCTAGAGATTGTTCATATCTCCAGAGACACCTTAATTGCAATTCTGTGGAATCCCTTAAAAAATCATTGTAAGCTGGTACTGGGTTAGTTAGTCCACTTGGTTTGATGGAGCAAGGTTTTGCAGAAAGAAACTTGCTCGAATTAACTCCCCCATAATACTTACTAACAGTGTGCAGTGAAAAACTAGTAAGCAAATCACATGAACACGTGGGGAACCGCTTTGCGCATGCGTGCACTAATGTGAACTAAATGCTTGAAAGAACAAGGCCTCATTTTACATTGCGTTTCGAAAGAAACAAAGCTAATGCATGTTTAGGCCGCATTTCGCATCTTGCATCTTGCTTTAAACTATAATAAATAATGCCGCTTTGCATGAGGCTTATGCTAAGAAAAATATTAACAGGGGACTGTGCAAAGGTGGGTGGTAAACAGTGAAAAGTGATTTACCATGTAATTAATGAATGTTTATGTTCTATTTGCCGTAGTGAGTCGAATGGGCCTGAAATTATTTAAGTTGACCGGATAGATGAGGTGCAGGAAAATGAGCAAGAATGACCTGCCAAAGCAGACAGAAGTGCTGAGCGTTGCAGAAAAAGTGTAAAGGTTCAAGGCTATGTAGCACAGAGAACATATTATGACTGCCAAACGGATGAGCCTGGCCGTGGGATCCAAGACTTCTTCCGCGGACGTGGCTGAAAAATATATGAGAAAATAAAGAAATGTTTCAATGTCGGAATAACTGAACGAGTCAAACCTGATGTAATGGGAGAGGATATAGAACAATGAGTATAAAGAAATTGTGAATGGGAACCTGATGGTGTGACAGACCACCTCCCAAACTGACCAATGAACTGTTGAGTTTCATAAATTGTTTCGACTAATGTGGTTTGGACATGTAGCTTTTTAGGGTATAACTGGGGTGCCTTTGGGGGTGTGGTTTTGCCTTAGCCTGAGCTCTGATCGAGTGCAGAGGAGAGAGGGGTGATGCGTCGCTGTCCGTCGGTTTGCAGAGAGGCCTAGCTGTTCCTGACCCTGTCCTGTCCAGTTCCTGAAATCTTTGTCTCCTGACTCTATTTCAGGAGACCCCCACTACTCCCTTGGCCAGGGGGGTGGTATTTCACTGAATTCCTTTGGATTTGTATTATCTTGCTGACTCGTACTTTGCATAATTTACTTGCAAATGTATTTTTGTCTCTGAAACTTATGTCTCTGCATCTATCTACTCCGTCATATGTATATTGTTTCGCATTATTTTGCTGAAACTTATGTCTCTTCATCTATCCACTCCCTCATATGCATATTGTTAATTGTTGATGAGTTTTGACACTGTTTGCATTGCTGATTGATTTTCTCTCCTTTATGTGAGATTCTTTGTTTGCATTGTGACCTCAATGCTATGAGCATTAATCATTTATTTGAGATAAACTTTATAAAACTTACCGAGAGTCTGTGATTATTTAGCTGGTTAGATAGTCAGTTAGTTCTATTATTACCATCAACTACTCAACTAATTGGTCCGTCGACCGAGAGGAAAGAGAGTTGATATACAGGTCTAGTTATGTATTTAGAAATGATAAACATGAATCTGTGAAGGAAACAATTTTTCACGTCTTTAAAACTTGACCCCCAGCGCATCAGGGATTTGGGTGAATGTGTATGGGCCATTGTATGAAATATTGATGAGTATCGATCCCTGATTAAGTGTTGCGCTCGATCAGTTTTCTGGTAGCAGAGGACAGTTCAATTATTGATTAGTTTGGTAATAATTATTGATTATTGATTATATGTTCTTAACAAGAAAAGTTAGTGTCCTGTTCTATGTTGTCTAGAAGTACAGGTACGGAGTTACCTGAGGAATCCCGGGAATGGAAATTTAGCCTGAAGTAGGCAGAAGAAGAGTGTGGATAAAGAAATCACACTGCAGAAGTACTTTGTCTTTTGTTATAATACTGTACGGCGGAAGGCTGTAGGTGTTATATTTAGGGAAAATTTCATATGTGACTAGAGTGTTTGAAATAGTGAAGGGTCCACTTCTGAAACTCTGGCCTTATCCCCAGAGGAGTACCAAGACCTCTTTTACACTAAAAAGTCCTCTTGCGAAACTTTGGCCTTATCCCTAGAGGAGTACCAAGTCCACCTGTACCTTGTTTGGGTGTAAAGTAATGCTGGTCGTTGTTTTACTTGAAGTAAAAGAAATTCTTGTTTTGAAGTGAAAAACTATCTCTTTATTTATAGGAACAGACAAGGTAGCATTGTTTTGTGTTGTTACTAACAAGAATTTTGATAAAGAGAACTTAGAAATATATCGCCGTATTATTTTGTAAAGGGAGGGTCAGTAGAAGGAGTAATACTGACGTCACAAAAAGGTTGCGCTGGCATTGGTCAGGCAGCGAACGTGAAGTAAGCTCTGATTGGCCAGTTGGTGTGAGCCGCCCTGGTATTGGTTGTACTAGCAGATACGTAGAGAACCGTGATTGGACGGTTGGTGTGAGTCGCACTGATATTGGACGAGAACTGACAAATAGAATAGGTAGAATACGGAAAGGTTTTCCTTGTGTGTTTTGCTGAGATACATTAGCGTAAAGAGTCAGAAAAATGAAGTTGCTAAAGAAAATAAAGAATTTCTTTAAAAAGGATAAACCAATAGTGACTAGAGAGGGAATTCTTATTCCACCTCCGTGAATGCCTGCTTCTTATATGATGTTGGAGCGAGGATACCATACATGTACTTGGTTAGAGAATTGGATGGAATACACAAAGGATGATGGTGTTATAGCTTTTCCACAGCATGGTACGTTTAATATAAGGATTTTGCAGAATTTGAGAAATCGAATGAATTCACTAGAGCCAAAACCCAGACCTACCCAATATGAAGCGCTAGAGGAATGGGAAGTAGAAGCATTTGAAAGAGAAAAATATCAAAGGCGGTAGGAGATACAGAAATTTAATGACTAGATATCCTTTTGAGAGAAGAGAGGATATGATGAAAAGGTGGAGGAGAGCTGTGGTAACTGAGGGTTTGTACCCAGTTTTTGTTGCTGAAGATCAGACAGGAGGCAAATGTAAAGAGAAAAAGAAAAATATAGAAACTTCAATTTTAAGACAGGACCTGAACGAATCTGATGATGAGTTGTTAGAAGACATTATGACAAAAAGACCTCCGCCATATCAAGAAAATTCAGTTGAGATGACTCAGAGTACACCATTAATGGGAACTCCATTAACTCCACAGATTACGGACATAGCTAGAGTAGTGCGAGAAAAAGAATTGGACATATTAAATAAGACAAGAGTAGAACAGATCCAGAAAATAAATCAGTTAAGTCTAAATGCAGAAGCATTGATGGTACCGGTAACAATTGGTCCTTTAGTCCCATTGTATGGAGAAAAACAGAATATATCAAAAGTACATACATTGGCAGTTCCAAGGAGTAGCGACAGGAGTGGAATGGTGACGGTAACGAATGAGGATGGACAGGCTGACACAAATACTACATTGTTAGATCTTCCGGTTTGTGAGATGATAACAGAAGCCCCTAGAAGAAGTATACAAATAGATCCAAGGAGAATAGGGACAAGCATCATTCCAATGACAGGGAGTTCAGCAGGTCCTTCACCAGAGGAATTAAATGATTGGATAAAGGAAATGGAAAAGAAAAAACCTCAACCACAGAGTATAAATGTGAGCCAATTGAAAGTAGATTTGGAAGAGATGATTATTGGTACAATAAGTCCAGACAGACTAGGGACTTACCGAGATGAGGAGCTGTTGTTTTTGTGTAAAAGTATTACATGGAGAGCGAGGAATCTTCATGAGAAAATAGCAGAGGCTGCTAGTGAATATGGAATAGATATAGAGAAGTCAAAGGAGCTGCATAAATCGTACAGATTGGCCTTTACTGAAAAGGATTTGGAGAGTTTGAATGTGTCGGGAAAAAGATTACAGATAAAAGAATTGATGAATATCCTGAAAAAATGGGGAGATGTGGAACGGTGGAAAGGTAGATAGACGAAAAAGAAAGAAGAGGCAGCTGGTAAAGGAGCATCAATGTTCCCATTAAGAGAGACAGAACAAGTTGAAAGGGCGTGTCCGATGAGAGAAGTCCCAGGTGGTGGATATGTTCACGTTCCTTGGACAAGACAGGATATATTCTCCTTTACGAATGATTTTCCCAGGTTAAGGGAGAAACCGGTTGAGTGGTATAAACAGTTAGAGAGGTTTGTGAAAGTTTCAAAGGTTTTGTTAAAAGATTTAGATGGTTTGTTTGAAATTGTCATACCAGCTGACTTGTGGCCAGAATGTAAAATTACTGTTGATTGGCCAAAAGAAGAATATCCTAGAGATCCTAAAACAGATGCACCATCAGATGAGGTGATGAAAAAGTATAATCAGGTGATCACCTTTTTGAAAGGAAAAATTTCCCTAAGGAAACAGATTGGGTTAAGATAGACAGAACAACTCAAGAACCAAAGGAGTCAGTACATGCCTATTATGAAAGGTTGTTGCAGGTGTTTAAACAGTACAGCGGGTTTGAGAACATTGGAGACAAAGATATGGGACATTTTGTGTATCATTTTTTGTTTGGATTGAAACAGGAAATTAGTAATATGATTCAGCAGCATTTGATTTGTTGGCAGAGCAAAACAATTGATGAAATGTTAAGGTATGTGAAATATTGTAGTGATGACATTGAATCAAGACATAAAAAGTTAAAGGAGAAAATGATGTGGGCACAAGTGAAGATAGCAGAGCAGCAAGAAGTAAGCAACAGTTCTCAAACAGGTAATCAAATGAATGGTCAGAATCAAAATGGTCAGGTACCCAGTGGAGGTAGAGGTAGAGAAAAAATGAGTAAAGAAGAGGCTAGGAAGAGATTTCCTTGTCATGCATGAGGAAAGTAGGGACATTGGAAGAACGAGTGCAGATCCGCTCAAAAGAATAATTGGGTAAATCAAAATTTAAATCCACAGATGCAGAATGAGGTGGGTGTGAATCAACAGCAGCAGCAGCAGCAGGTAGTTGCTCCACAGATACAGGTGCCACAAGCTCCTATGCCCAAAAATGTGAATGCTCAAGTGCAGAGGTACAGTGCGAACACTGAATTTCACGGAGGTGATCAAGTTGGCAAGAATCAAAATGTGCAAATGATTCCGCAATACTGGTTGCAGTGCAATGAGAGTGATTCAGACTCATCTCAATGACGGTGCCTGAGGGGGGAGGAAGAGTGCGGACTTGACGTATCCTTGGCGGTAGATCAGTCAGGTCCATTTGTTGACGGAAAGGTGTAAGGTAATAATATTACATTCCTAGTGGACACTGGTGCTACCCGTTCCACTGTGAGAGCAGCAGAAATTCCAAACCTACCCCTCTCGGGAGAAACTATCCAAGTTGTAGGAGTCTCAAATAAGCATATTAGAACACCAGTCACAAATCCAATAGAAGTTCATATTGGGAGTTTCAGAGACATGCATCGGTTCGTGGTATGTGACTCGAGTCCAGTAAATCTCTAGGGAAGAGATTTATTGTGCAAAATGAATTGTACCATCTATTGTACACCAGATGGTATTGCATTTCAGACACCTGATGAGGATGTCGAATTCAAGATGATGTTAGCGAAGCAAGGGACAGAAGTGGATGAGTTGTTTTCAATTCTCACAGAAGAGAGTTTGCCCGAAGAATTAAAAAGTACAGTGAGGACGGATGTATGGGATTTTACAGGAAAGGAGATTGGCCTAATGACAAATGTAGATCCGATTCAGATTACAGTGAAAGAGGGAGTCACATATCCAAATACTCCTCAGTACAAAATGAGTCCGGAAGTAATTGCAGGAGTCACTCCTGTGATTGACCAAATGATTGAACAGGGAATACTGAAAGAAATAATGGGTAGTCCTTGTAATTCGCCTATTATAGGAGTTAAAAAGCCCAGTGGAAAATATAGAATAGTGCAGGATTTAAGAAAAATCAATAAGATCGTAGTACCCCGTTGTCCAGTAGTACCAAATCCAGCAGTAATACTCTACCAAATCCCATGTGATTCTGAATGGTACACAGTGATTGATTTGTGCCAAGCATTTTTCTCGATTCCTTTACATCCGGAAAGCCAGTATTTGTTTGCATTCCGGTGCGGAGACCGTGTTTTAGCATGGTGCCAAGTTCCTCAAGGGTACACAGAGAGTCCTTCAATTTTTAATCAGATTCTGAAAAGATGTTTGGAGACTTTAGTCATGCCAGGAAATTCAGTTTTGGTTCAATATATTGATGACCTACTAGTGGCATCAAAGACACGAGAGGCATGTGTGACAGATACCATTGCCTTACTGAACCATTTGGCAGAAGGAGGACACAAAGTGTCACCAGCAAAATTACAATTCTGTAAACAGGAAATCCAGTACCTAGGACACAGAATAGAAAAAAGAGTCAGAAAGGTGACACCAGAAAGAATTAGTGGAATTAAACAAATGAGTCCACCAAAAACTCAGAGAGAAGTTTGAATGTTTTTGGGAATGGTTGGATACTGCAGGCAGTGGATCAGTGGTTTCTCACTGATTGCAAAACCTCTACAGAGGTTGACACGAAAAGATGTGAAAGATCCGATTGTGTTGGATGATGAAAGTATGGAAGCTTTTACCAAACTGAGAAATAGTCTTTGTCGAGCACCTGCATTGGGAATGCCTGATTATGCAAAGGATTTTGCATTATACTGTTGTGAAAGAGATGGGTGTGCACTTTCAGTTTTAACTGAAAACCATGGAATGGCACGACGTCCAGTAGCATATTTTTCTGCTACTTTGTATTCAGTGGCCGCAGCGTTACCAGGCTGTTTGAAAGCAGTAGCTGCCACTTGTGTGAGTTTGGAACAGAGTGAAACAATTGTGATGGGACATCCGGTTAAGGTGTATGTGCCACATTCAGTTGAGATCCTTTTGACGTGCACAGGGACACAGTATATGACCTCTAGTCGGCTGACTAAGTATGAAAGATTGATCTTGGGTGCTGAAAATGTGACTGTGGTAAGGTGCACAACCGTAAATCCGGCAACCCTGTTGCCGAATTCATATTGTGAGGAAGTGAGAGAGGAGGCGGATCATGATTGTTTGGATGTGACAGGGTTGTGCACAAAATCCAGGCCCGATATTGAGGACCACCCATCAGAAGAATCCGACTGTGAGATGTTTGTTGATGGATCATGTTTAAGAAATGAGAAAGGAGAATTGTGTTCTGCCTATGCTGTTTGCACCATAGCAGGAGATCTAGAAGCATCCTGTTTAAAAGGGGTAAACTCTGCTCAAATTGCTGAATTGATAGCTCTGATTAGAGCATGAACAATTGCCGAAAGCATGAGGGTAACCATATTTACTGATAGTCAATATGGATTCGGGGTTGTCCATGATTTTGGGCAGCTATGGATGTAATGGGGATTTCTGACTTCTTCAGGTTCCCCTATAAGGAACAGCAAAACTGTAAAAGATTTATTGGATGCTTTACAATTGCCCAAAAGAATTGCAGTGGTCAAATGTTCTGCACATAAGTCAGGAGATGACTATTTGCCTGATTTTGGCGAGGGAAGTGTTTTAAATGAGCAGGTACTCAATGCTGCACTTCTTTAGTTTGAAACGGAGAGAACCTGCGCTTTTTATCAGGGGTTCCAATACTTTTAACAGAAGGAGGGAATGGCGCTAGAGTAGCTGAGCCCCGATCCGACGAGTCTCCCAAGATGGCAGCGCCCAGCAGCAGAGGCAACTGATTTTTTCCATGCTCTGCAGCCGCCGGACGGGCCGCAGGCTTCCCTCGGTACAGGCCCTCCTGCACT
This sequence comes from Calotriton arnoldi, assembly GCA_963921515.1. Lineage (NCBI taxonomy): Eukaryota > Metazoa > Chordata > Amphibia > Caudata > Salamandridae > Calotriton > Calotriton arnoldi. The sequence goes on along the minus strand of CAWUFW010009235.1, from coordinate 368,963 downwards.
CCAGGCAGAGGAGCTGGGACGCCCGGCCCCCCTCCGAGCACCGGGCGGTGCAGCGCTGGCAGAAGACGTGGCCGCACTCGATGATCACCGGGTCCCTGAAGTACTCGAGACAGACCGTACAGGTCACCTCCTCTTGCAGACACTGCACGGCGCTGCCCAACGCCATGGGTAGGTACCGCTACCCTCTACACTTATTCACACTTAATTCATCATCACGGCGAGCATTCCAGAAGTGGCCTGACCCTAAGATGGTGGCCGCAATAGAGACACTCGTGCACCGTCAGCCAGCATTTTAATCTGCTGCGGAGTGACATAAACGCTTCATTTTCAACTCGCTGTGTTGCCCACGACCCATACATACGGGGAGCGCATCTTGCCTCACAACGATCCTCTTTTATGCCAACAATTTACCAGCACCTTCGGCAGATTCACAAAATGGCGCCCAGCTTCTAATAAGTTAATCTTTAGCCTCGGGAGCCACCAACTGTGCCATTTGATGTTCTGTTGCAGCCGGTCAAGTATTCCAGCGAATTCATTGTCCAATCTTTTAGCTGATCATTGTATGCTTTGCCGCTGTAACTGAACTCTAAGCCTACCATGCTTGCCTGACTTCGGTGCCTGACTTTAAAATGGAGTGACCTGCACTACAGTCAGGGTTGTTGTGCAGGCAATCAGACAACATGATGGATACTTAAAAAACAACGCAATTTTATTACACCAGCCCAGTTTGACGTTATATTGAGGCCAGCAGGACCTGTACCTGTATCTGTCTACCAAGACCCAAGACCACCACCCTTGAGTGCAACACCATCTGAACACCTGGCTGAGCGATGGCAACAATTTCCTGCTCTGTAAATATGTAATATATAATGGTCCAAGCCTTATTGCTGTTAAAATGTAACCCTGAGTGAATTTGTATATATATTTATCTCTAACCACTAGTATATGTAGTAGACATTTGTACTTACTACCATTCCTATGTGATTTTTGAGTTTATCTGTTTGTATCTCTTCATTGAGTGACTTTACAACTTGTACATTTGCAATGTTTCCCTCCTTTCACTCCACTTGTATATACAACTCTAACCACTAGTATATGTAGTAGACCTTTGTACTTACTACCATTCCTATGTGATTTTAGAGTTTATCTGTTTGTATCTCTTCCTCAAGTGACTTTAGAACTTGTACATTTGCAATTTTTCCTCCTTTCGCTCCACTTGTACATTTGCAATTTTTTTCCTGTTTATATCTCTTATGTAACTCATGTAATCCAAAGTCCTTATGTAACGCAACTGGTTCTTTTGTAAAGCGCTCTGACACCTTCGGGTAATGTTCGCGCTATATAAAATCGCATTAAATAAATATGTGAGGAGGGGCAACAGATACGCAGATCAAGTAGCGCGTTTCTGTGCACGAAATTTAATTGCCCTAAATAGAGGGATTGAAAAAGAAAATACCAATTGCCATCTTATGTTTTCTTCTTCTTTTGAAACTTGGGATGAGATTAGGCAGTTACAGGAAGAGGCAAGTGATGAGGAAAAAGAAATCTGGAAAAATTCAGGCTGCAGAAAGAGAGCTGAGGACGAACTGTGGATCTATATAGACGAAAGACCAGTCATGCCAGATAGTTTACTATCCCAAATGGCAAAGGTATACCATGGAATTGCACATGTTGGAAGAGATGCAATGATCAGGCTCTTCAAGCAATCATGGTATAACCCAAAGTTCAGGGTCATTGCAGAGAGTCTCTGCCAGAGGTGTGTCACCTGCCAGTAGCAGAATCCAGGCAGGAAGACAGTTGTTAGTTGGGGACGAATTGGAAAAGCAGCAGGTCCATTCACCCGACTTCAGTTGGACTTCATAGAGCTCCTGCCGTGCAATGGGCTGAAATATGTGTTGGTTGTCATCTGCTTGTTCTCTCGCTGGGTGGAAGCCTACCCAACGAGAAGGAATGACAGTCTCACAGTCGCCAAGCTACTTCTAAGAGAGCTAATACCTAGATTCGGATTTCCAGTCACTTTAGAAACAGATAGAGGAACTAATTTTAACAATGAGATAATTCGAATGATCTGTGCAGCATTTCAAATTAAACAGAAGCTGCATTGTGCCTATCAACCCGAAGCATCTGGAGTGGTTGAGCAGATAAACGGCACAATAAAATCTAGGTTAGGAAAGGTGTGTGCATCCACAACACTGAGATGGCCTGACGCTTTACCCCTTGTACTGATGAGTCTTAGAAGCATTCCTGACAAAAAGACGGGTTTGAGTCCACATGAAGTCCTGATGGGAAGAGCAATGAGACAAGCATTTATACCAGCGAACAAACTGATGAATATATCTGATGATCTAGTGCTTGATTATTGCAGAGGATTGGCTGATCTGGTGCGTTCTGTGTCTCGCCAGGTTGGAGAAGATGCCACTACAACACAGCCGAATCAAGCTCATGATCTGAGTCCTGGTGAGTGGGTTCTCATCAAGAAACACGTGAGGAAATCGTGTTTAGAACCCAGGTGGAATGGACCTTACCAGGTGATTCTGGTGACGACAACAGCAGTGAAGTGTGGTGGTTTGCCAAATTGGATCCATGCCAGCCATACCAGATGAGTCCCAAGTCCACTTGAAAGACAAGAAGAGCAGCAACTGGTAAACAAAAGCCAAAGACCAGAGGCTGAAGTGTGTAAAGCTGAAGAATCTAGAATAACTGATTCTGAAGAACAAACAGATGATGAACAGCCAAGCACAAGTCAAGTAGAGTGGGCACCAGTCACTGGGTCTCATGAGACTGCTGTTGAAACAGAAGAAAGAGAAGTTACTGAAAGTCAAGAAGAAGAACAGATAGAAGAAAGGCCAAATAAGAGAACCTGTGAACTAGATGAAGAAGGTGAAAAAGTAGTTCAAGTTAAAAAGCCAAGAAAAGGTGACAATTGGCCAAGTGGAGTGAAAAGACTGAAATACACTCTTGTGAGGAGAAAGTCAAAGAGAAGAACAGAGCAAATCAATGAGGTCACAAGTCAAACAGAACAAGAAGAGTCAGAAGAAGATTAAGTACGAAAAATAAGGAGAGTAAGAATTCCGAGCAAGAAATACACAGCACCGGAATGGACATATGTGATCTTGGAAGAGATTGAAAGCTCAGATCCAAGTGAAGAAAAAGACGGTACTGACACTGAGCAAGTGGATGAAAGCAAATTGAAACCACCTTAAAAGAACTGTGAAAAAGTAAGGTGAAACCTTGCCAGATGAAATGAATTGAATGATTCAGAAGCCCTAAAGAAAAGAAAGAAAAGAAAGGGGTAAAGAAGAAAAGCATTGAAGTGTAGGATTACACTATTTTTCAGAAATTTTTAGTAAGTCTAGAGTTTTTTTTTCGATTTATATTTTTATATTTTTAGTAGAATACAAAAATGGCTGAAGCAAAAGTGACTGAACATCCAAAATCTAGTCTAAAACGTAGATGTATTATTGCGTGCTTATGTAGTGCCTCTTTACTGACATTTATGTGGATATTATCAACTGTCATTGTACCTATTCTAATGGTAACTAATAATGGAAACAATACTAATGATGTAACAAGTGAAAGAATGAATGGTGTTACTAAAGAAACCCCTAATACTAACAAAGAACAGATAGATGAAAGTATTCTCCATCATGATACATTTATTAATGATTTCTCGTTAAATGTTTTGACTAAATTGTTGTATGAGTACGTTAATACAATGAATGTGAGTGATTGTTATGTGTGCATGCAATTACCTTCGTCTGTCTCAGAGGGGGTGACATATCACCACCTACCTTTAACATATGGTGTGTCTTGCAGTGTTCTATCCAGCCTATTCTACTTGACGGGGAAGCTGGAGTATCATTATTCCAATATAAATTTAGTATTTTCAGAAATACCTATTATAAAGGAACTGTACAAGGTTTTAAGTAGTAAAAATGCACGTTATATGGGAGAATTTTTCCATATTACTAAGACACTAGATATAGGATATGCTTACAAAACAACCTAACATGTAGTTTGTGGGTTGAAGAAAAGGTGTTCATAGATATGGTAGAATATAGAAGAGAAAGTTTTCAAAGAAAAGCTGCTGAACAGAAGTCACAGGTGCCACCATGGGCGTTTAGAGAGGGAAATTATGAGAAGGGTGAGACATATGCTGCAATGTCCCTGGACTGGTATAAAAAGGGAAAAATATGTTTGCTTAGACAGAAAACTAACTATAATAATTATTTCATTGGTTCTAGTGAATGTGGACATACTTTCCAAATTACTGCAGGTTGAGGATTGAAGGGTGGAACTGATCCTGTTTCCCAGGAGTTTATTATGTGTGTGGTAAGAAAGCCTATTACAGGTTGCCTGCACATTGGTATGGTAGTTGTTACTTTGCAATTGTTTTCCCAAAGGCCTACCTTGTAGACAAAAGTAATAAGAGAATCAATGAAATAAAACAAGGACTAACACATAGGAAGAGAGCTAGTTTCTCAGAAATAGTAGGTGATATCTTTGGTGCACTGTTACCATCAGTTGGAGTTGTTCTGAATTTGCATAAAATTCGAAAATTGTCCACAGTGGTTGATCGTTTATCGACAGATACTGCTGGTGGGTTCTTGATTATTGACACCGAAATGGTTGCAATCAGATCAATGGTTTTGCAAAATCGACTTGCCCTTGATATCTTATTGGCAAAAGAGGGTGGAGTCTGTGGCATGTTGAAAATTCAACACTGCTGTACTTATATCCCTGACAAAAGTAAAAGTATTGAGGGATATATTAAGAATATTATGAAATTACATGAAGATTTGACCCAACTTGAGGTTGACGGTGTCTGGGAGAGACTTAGTAAGAGTTTCTCTTCTGTAGGTAAATGGTTTTCTACCTTTGGAAGTAGTTTATTAGGAAAAATAATAATGCTAATGATTTCAGTAGCTGGAGTAGCCTTAGTAATGATAACAATATATAAATGTTGTAAGTGTCAGTGTGGAAGAAAAGAGATGACAGAATCAAATAAGAAATGAAAAGCAAGAAAGAGAAAAAGAGATGAAATATAATTAGAAGATATGAAAGAAGATTACTATGATGAGATGAAGGAGTTAGATAAGAAGTTGATGAGAAGAGAAAAGGATACTGATCTTTAGATAAATAAAGATGGCACTTGGTATGGGGGGTATTTTATGATGGCTCCAGGAAGCCATCAGAGGGGGGATTGATGGAGCAAGATTTTGCAGAAAGAAACTTGCTTGAATTAACTACCCCATAATACTTACTAACAGTGTGCAGTGAAAAACTAATAAGCAAATCACATGAACACGTGGGAAACCGCTTTGCGCATGCGTGCACTAATGTGAACTAAATGCATGAAAGAACAAGGCCTCATTTTACTTTGCGTTTCGAAAGAAACAAAGCTAATGCATGTTTAGGCCGCATTTCGCATCTTGCATCTTGCTTTAAATGATAATAAATAATGCTGCTTTGCATGAGCCTTATGCTAAGAAAAATATTAACAGAGGATAGTGCAAAGGTGGGTGGTAAACAGTGAAAAGTGCATTACCATGTAATTAATGAATGTTTATTTTCTATTTGCCGAAGTGAATTGAATGGGCCTGAAATTATTTAAGTTGACCGGATAGATGAGGGGCAGGAAAATGAGCGAGAATGACCTGCCAAAGCAGACAGAAGTGCTGAGCGCTGCAGAAAAAGTGTAAAGGTTCAAGGCTATTCGGCACAGAGAACATTGTATGACTGCCAAATGGATGAGCCTGGCCGTAGGATACAAGACTTCTTCCACGGACGTGGCTGAAAAATATATGAGAAAATAAAGAAATGTTTCAATGTCGGAATAACTGAACGAGTCAAACCTGATGTAATGGGAGAGGATATTGAACAATGAGTATAAAGAAATTGTGAATGGGAACCATATGGTGTGACAGACCACCTCCCAAACTGACCAATGAACTGTCGAGTTTCATAAATTGTTTCGACTAATGTGGGTTGGACATGTAGGTTTTAGGGTAAAACTGGGGTGCCTTTGAGGGTGTGGTTTTGCCTTAGCCTGAGCTCTGATCGAGTGCAGAGGAGAGAGGGGTGATGCGTCGCTGTCCCTCGGTTTGCAGAGAGGCCTACCTGTTCCTGACCCTGTCCTGTCCTGTTCCTGAAATCTTTGTCTCCTGACTCTATTTCAGGAGACCCCCACTACTCCCTTGGCCAGGGGGGTAGTATTTCACTGAATTCCTTTGGGTTTGTATTATCTTGCTGACTCGTACTTTGAATAATTTACTTGCAAATGTATTTTTGTCTCTGAAACTTATGTCTCTTCATCTATCTACTCTGTCATATGTATATTGTTTCGCATTATTTTGCTGAAACCTATGTCTCTTCATCGATCCACTCCCTCATATGCATATTGTTAATTGTTGATGAGTTTTGACACTGTTTGCACTGCTGATTGATTTTCTCTCCTTTATGTGAGATTCTTTGTTTGCATTGTGACCTGAATGCTATGAGCATTAATCATTTATTTGAGATAAACTTTATAAAACTTACCGAGAGTCTGTGATTACTTAGCTGCTTAGATAGTCAGTTAGTTCTATTATTACCATCAACTACTCAACTAATTGGACCGTCGACCGAGAGGAAAGAGAGTTGATATACAGGTCTAGTTATGTATTTAGAAATGATAAACATGAATCTGTGAAGGAAACAATTTTTCATGTCTTTAAAACTTGACCCCCAGCACATCAGGGATTTGGGTGAATGTGTATGGGACATTGTATGAAATATTGATGAGTATCGATCCCTGATTAAGTGTCGCGCTGAATCAGGTTCAAGGAAGCGAACAAAGACTACAAATCAGAACATGCACGGCCGTGTGAAATGAGCACAAAGGGTTAAAACCGTGCGAGTCTATGTTAAAATAGAGTAATCTGGTATCAACTGTTAGACATGTGTTTTCATACTGGTGATATGTTTTTGTATCACACTAACTTCTTTTCATACAAGACTGTATTTGTGAAATGGTGACCTGCTAAATATGTGTTGCGGGAAGGACTTGGCCACCCTATCCAAGACTTGATACAAAACAAAAATCAGCAACCTATTTCCTGAGGTGCCCACTGCATTTCAGACCTCTTTACAAACCTGTTGCTAGGCAACCACTATCACTGGGCAGGAGCAATCAGAGCACGCTGCCTATTTCAAAGGCATCAATCACAGACCAGCACATAAAGGCAGAGGTACACTGAACAAAATACAGCAAGGGCGTTGTACAATCCTCCGTATACAGAAATCTCAAGACTAGCTACTGAGGATTAGGTGATAGAAAAACTAGGATGCCTGAGTTGGTCCAGTGGATAAGTATTTCACTAAAGACAATCCTGGAACTTCCCCTGCATTGAACCAGAACACACCCTCCATCTCTACACTTTTGGAAGAAAAATGATTTTGGGGTACGAATAGCGCGTCATAAAAACCGTTTTAAGGTGCAGCCTGGGAAGCAAAATAAATTCTCAAAAAAACACACTGACGCACACCTGTTTTCTGTGGCACAGAAGATATTTGTGCAGCCTGAAACCACCTCCATGTAGATGTTGAAAACAACAGTCAAACTGTGATGTAATTTCTCAAAGGGTCTCAGCTTACTAATGTTTTGACCTAGAAACCCTGAGGACAAGGGAAGAACAAAACAACATGGTAAAAGCAGCCTCCTCAGCCGCGAGGACATAGTAGGGCAGACTGCTAATAAGCACCATGTCCCCTTTCCAGTTTATAAAAAAGGAATGAGTCAAGAATGCAGGCACTCATCCATACAGACACAGTCTTGCTTGCACTATGCTACCAAGTGAGCAGCAGTATTAGTTGGAGTTGTGCTGCACGCCCAAGGTTGCCAATGCAGAGCATGTGGCAGTGATCAGTCACATAAAGAAAGCAATGCTGTGCCATTTGAGGATTGGCAACTTTCCATAAAGTGAAAACTGCACACATTTTAAAATCCGCACCAGTAGAGACCAAAGAGCATGAACAAAAAAAAGACATCAGTCTTTGAATGTACAGCAAATGTGATGCAATCACAATAAGATTTATAGCCCTATTTCCAGCAGAGCTTGGTAAACCATGAGCCCTCGTCTCGAGGGCTCCAGATTAAAGAAAAAAATAGTTCCTGAACAGGTGTTAAACTGGTGACCAGTATTTTTGTTTAGTACTTAGTCCCTGCTGTCGGGGAGGGGCAACCACAGCAAGAGGCCTGACAAATGCATGCCATGAGCAAATGAGGAGAAAGAATAGGAGAGCGACAATGGAGCCAGCAAATGGGAAGCCTATGGTGGACTGATGCCCACAAAGTATATACAACAGTCTCGAAGAGACAGCACAAGCGCTGTCTAGCTGAGACCTAAAAAGGAAGACCGTCAGAACAGTAAAGATGGTCATTGGCTATTAAAAGAACTCCAGGGTTTAGGGTAGACCCTTGGGGCTCAAAAACAAGAAATAATCCACAGAAAAATGTATGAAAGGAACAAGAAAATAACTTGATGGGCGTTGTGTTAAAAAAATCCTTCAACAGCCAACTAAAAAGCAGTCAGTCTCAGTGCCCCATTTCCTGATTGCAACTCTTTTTTAACGTTCTCAGGTAGTTACACCAGATGGCACTGGGGCCAATCTTCATCAGACATGCTAATGGTTTCTAGAGCTGCACTTTGGACACTTTAGGAATGTTGATTTTGACCATGGTCATACTGTCTAGAATATGTTCCCTTCGCCTTCTTTTTGGAATGGGTTTCATCATGTCTTTGAGGTCTCTCAAAAATGCCATGGCCCGAGGATTTAATTGGTGTTTGCTTTAAATGAATTTCCTTATGTAAGCTTCTTTAGTTTCTGAATTAATGATTTCTGCGAACTGCGTATTCAGTAGCTGGGCTGAAACACAAGAGTCCTCTACCTCTTACCTTAATGGGCTGATTTTCCTGTTTTTCCTTCAAATGTATGCTGGTTAACATGTGTTCAAGTGATCAAACTATGCCTTTCCCAGCAAGAACATCTATATCTTATACTACATAAGGACTGTTTAGGCACAGCTAACAAACTTGGCTTTGGTGCTGTGACTTTCTCGGTTACTCTGCATTCGGGAACTGGTTCTTCTACCCAGATCCTGTTTTAGAATAATTCATTCATTGCTTAGTTGCTCAATAATTGCAACTAACACTGTTCTTGAGCAGAAAAATATTCATGACACATTAATTATCCTTCAACTCAGGCATTAGCCCTTTTGCAACTTCCACTCTATAGCTGCCACTAGCTTTTGCATTTTTAATATTTGTTTGGGCTGCCAGTAGAGGAGGGGAACGCCAAGAATTCCAGGAAGCACTGGTACAAATCCAAACTACTATTTATTGGTAGAATAGAAGTAGTAGTATGCAAAACGGAGCCCACGGCATAAGCAGTTGCAGGAGCAGGAACCAAACAGCAACTGACTAGGCTAGCACAGAATCAATAATGATATAACGGTGTTCTAAGTATAACAGTCTAGTAAATTAAAGAAACAGTAATAAATACCACATACCCTCCCCCATATAATGCAAAAAAACTTTAATACAATACATAATCATGAAATTTGACAGGCATTCTACAAACTCGTTGATCACGTGCAGGTGCCATACCTAGTGAAGTACAAGAACGAGTAGGTGAAACAACATTAAAGCAACTTGGGGAAGAAAATGCAGTAGAATCAGAGTTAACATTAGTTGCATTAGGAAGGTTTATGATGTCAAAACCAGGTCCAAAAGTAAAATCAGTATCGTCTTCATTAGACCTGTTGGCATAAACTTTGTTAAATATACTAACTTGATTGTCAGTAAGTTTTACAACATTGTTCTTATTCCACCAACCTCTTTTTTCTAAAAGGACAGAAGGTTTGGTGACCCTGACAACCCGAACAGGTAGTGTGAACTTAGATTGGCCCTTGCAAACTTTGTAGGGTTTTTTGATGAGAACCCAATCATTAGTTTTGAGATCAGGGCCAAGTGATGTGGAAAAACCATCATAGGATTTTTTTTGCAGTGATTGCTTTGCAGCAACTCTAGTTTTAATCATTTGGGGATCTGCTAAGGTGTTTCTCTTGTGATGTAAAGCAGAACCTACAGCCAAGTCAGTGAACCATTGTGGCAGAGCTTGGATCTAGCTTCCCTGCCCCTGAGAGCCTTGAAAGGTGTAACACCAGTGGTGGAATGAGGTGTCGTTAAATAAGCCCAAACTTTTTTTTGCAATAAATCACCCACATCAAGATTGGCTGCAATAGTGGTTTGAACTCCTTCTTTTAGGAACCGATTGGCCCTCTCAACGAGTCCATTTGAAGAAGGACTATACAGTGCAACTTGACAATGTTTTATCTCGGAAATCTCCATGAATCTGGTGACTTGATGGGATAGGAAACGTTGGCCATTGTCAGTGACAACGCAATTGGGAGTACCTTCAACCTTGAAAATACTTTGAAGGAAAGAAACAACAGTGGAGGAGTTGGCTGCTGTACAAATGAATAATATATCCATTTAGAATGGTAGTCAATAGCAACCAGACAGTACCTTTTGTCTGAGGGTAATAAATTAAAAGGTCCTTAAAAGTCAAAGGCAATTTTGTCCCAAGGGGAATCAGGGAATGGAACTGGAAGTAAAGGCTTCTTGTTGGTTTTCCAATGTTTGTCGGAAACAACACAACTAGGGCAATTGTCTATGAAAAGGGCCACTTGTCTGTCTAAACCTGGCCACCAGTAAATGTCTTTTAATCTTTTGCAGGTAGCAGAAATACCTAAATGGCCTTCATGGCCAATATTGATGATCTTCTCTCTGATGGAAGTGGGAGGTACAAACAAACCATTCCTCACGCAAACTCCATTTTCAAAAGACAATTCTTAACTAATTTGTGCAAAGCACTTTACATCGTTGCTCAAATTTTTATTAGCAGGCCATTTACTCTTGATGAAAACCTCCACCTTCTTGAGAGTCTCATCAAGTGCCATGGCAGATGCCCATTCATCCTGTGAGATGCTGCCATTGCACATGGAAACAGCATCTATAAGACCAACCACACAATCTTTGTGGACATCATTTTCACCTTCACTGCAATCAGGGAGAGGAATACTAGAAAGGCAATCAGCCCAGATGTTTTTACCCCCTTGAATATATTTTATAATGAGATTATATTCTTGTAATTTGGAATGTAACCTAACCAGCCTTGCAGAGGATTTTCCCAGACCATTGCCAGATAATAAGGAAACCAAAGGTTTGTGATCAGTGAAAATCTCACACTGAGTTTCCCAAATATATGTTTTGAATTTCTGAACTGCCCAGACAATGGCAAGGGCCTCCCGTTCAATTGTGCTGTAGTTGCATTCAGTGGGTGTCAGGGCACGGGAGGCAAAAGCAATGGTGTTTTCTTTGCCATCAACCCATTGCCCAAAAACTGCCCCAAGGCCTTTCTGACTGGCATCCACAGACACGAAAGAACTGGCGTTAGAAACGAATGCATGTAACGCAGGTGCATTGATAACTAACAGTTTGATTTTCTCAAATGTATCACATAGAGTGTCATTCCATTCAAATTTGATACCCTTCTTGAGGAGGCACCTTAGTGGTTGAACTAATTGTGCGTAACCAGGTACGAACCTGGCATAGTATTCGCAGAGGCCAAGAAACGAACGTAAGGCATCTTTGTCATAAGGAGGAGGGGCATTGCGTATTGCTTCTACATTGCAAAATGTAGGTTAGATGCCCTCGCTCGAGATAGTGTGACCCAGATATTCAACTTCATTAACAAGAAATTTACATTTATTGGCTTTTACAGTCATGCCTCTGTCTTGTAAAATGGTTAGTACTTTGTTAAGAATTTGTATGTGTTCTTCCTTGGTTTCTGTGTGGATTAAGATATCATCTTGGAATGCTTGCACTTGGGAACAATCACCAAACAAACTGTCCATGAGTTTTTGAAAAACACTCGCGGCTGAAGCGAGGCCAAAAGGTAGCCTCAGGTATTTAAAGGCCCCAAAAGGGGTTACAAAGGCAGTGAGTGCTTGACAGATTGGGGAAAGTTGAATTTGGTGGTAGGCGGAGTGTAAATCTATAGTGGAGAAAAACTTTGACTTCCCAACATTTGCTAACATTTCGTGTATGAGAGGTAGAGGGTGGCAATCCACCAGAATGTTTTGATTTAGAGATCTTAAATCCACACATAGCCTCAAGTCCCCAGTCTTTTTTTTTCGTAAAAGGACCGGAGAAATCCATTCTGATGAATCTATAGGAGAAATGATACCTTCAGTTTGGAGATCATTAAGCAGAGACTTTAAATCCTCTCTGATACTAAGAGGTACAGGTCTAACCTTATGTATTATAGGAACAGCATTTTTCTTTAACATAATAGTGTGTTCGTAACCTTTGACAGTGCCAACAGAATTTTTAAATACATTAGGAAAAGATTTTAAAAGGTCTTCAACAATTGAGTCTGGTTGACTGACAGATAGAATACTTGAAGGCAGATCACCTAAAATAATTGGAGGATCTTGCCCAGGACGCAAGATGATACCAAGAAGAGCAAGGTCCTTCCAACCAATGATGTCTCTTCCTTTGATGGCTACATAAATCTTTGTCCTAACAGATCTACCAAGACACTCCAATCTGTCCCAAAAATAACCCAGGAGATCAATGTCTTGTTCCCCGAAGGCTTTGGGGTTGATATCAGGAGTAAGAAGTGGCATGTTATTAGGCCAAAATTTATAAAATGGTTTATCTGCTAGAATAGTAACAAGAGTTCCTGAATCAGCCATAGCTAAAATAATTCTACCGTCAATGGAAATGTCAACTAACGGCCCTTTAATGGGTTTGTCCGAAGATTCAGGGACTTCGACTGTAACTAAAATATTAGCAAATTGAGAGGTACAATCTTGGACATCAGGAGTGTCCAAATAAATGCTTGAAACTTTAACCATACTTGATGATGTAGTATTCATACCACTCCTACATACCCCCTGAAAGTGTTCAAATTTCTGACATTTAGTACATTTGTTTCCTAAGGCTGGACAACTGGGATTGTTTCCTATGTGGTTCCTAGAACCACACCGAAAACAAACCAATTGGCCTCTCGACGGTTGATTCTTGTAAGGCCTTTTGTTGAAAGTTTGTTTAGTATTTATAGCACACACAATATTGTCATCAGAAACCAGACTTACATTGGAAGAAACTGCGGACTGAGTGGGAAGAAGCATAGTATGGTTAGAATGACCAGACAAAACTTTAGTTGTAACAATCGATCTTTCAATGCTTTTAGCAATGTCAATTGTTTCAGCCAAGGTGGGATTACGTGAGGTGAGAAGACGCTCTTGGATCTTCTTGGAATGACAATAGAAAACAAACTGATCCCTTATAAATACCACACTGCCTTTGGCCTGTCTGGAAGGAATACTTCATGTTGATCTGTATTGGGGTTTGTTGTCAAGAGGAAGCATATGTCTATGTGAGAGGATACAAAGGATGACTTCTTGAATGCTGTTCTGGAGTCTCACTCCAAATGCTCTTATCTAGCATCACCTAGTTCTGCCTCGTGCTTTTTCAAAGATTTGTGGCATTTTTGGGAATGGTGTTTCTAGAGGGGATTGCTAGAGAGGTGCTCCTTCCCCTTTTAGAACCAAGTAAGGACTGGGAGTTACCTAAACTTCCAATGTCCCCATGAGCATTTCATTTGATTTGGTGACCACATTGTGACCCTCCTGTACTCTCTGTAGCGGAACAGTAATTGTTGACACCTTTCTGCATCTACTTATTGTAGAGCCAAACGTTAAAAACAGTTATCTGCCAGATGTACTGTTATTAATGGCAGACAATTTTGAGGGCCAGGAGGATACATAGCCTCTGTGGGATTTAAGTTGACTTGGATGAGGTGTGAATATTCCAATGCAATAGAACCTATGCCATATATTTTCAACAATCCTCATTTTGGGGAGAGATAGGTTTTTTGTGATCTTTAATAGATATGAGAGGGCTTAAATCAAGGCCCATCATGTCAGAATCTTTCCCTGAGGATGAGGGGTTGTACCTGCTTGTAGTGTCTTGCAAGTTAGAAATGTTGGAACCCTTTTGGCTCCTGATAGACTCCATAGAACAGTGATGTAAGTGTTAGAGCGGAATCCAATGAAGATTTGTTTAGAATGTTGATTTCGTAGTTACACGCAGACGAATAACTGCACTAAGCTCCGTGTGTGGCATAGTCATTGGCGGGTACCCAGACCAGGGAGGATGCTACAACTGGCGACGAGTTAGGGGATAAATAACCCAAAAACTGGCTGTGCTCTCTCAGAGAGTTTGGTCCAAGCAAACTACTGGTGAATGCCACGTGTGTTGCAGTCGAAGTATAGAACTGATGCTTAACGCATGTAGAGTCAAAGCACAACTCCAGCCGCTATAAAGAAGTTGAAAACAACGAAAACATTTCAAAATTGCTGGGCAGACCTTACATAAAGGTACCGTGCTACTACGCAAGATACAGTCATACATAATACGGACAGTTAATGCTAAAGGCAGATACAACCAGGTTTTCGAAGAGCAGATTTCGATAATCACAAATTGCAAGATAACGATACAATTAGAAAGTGGTGAAGGCAAAGAGCTTGAAAGAGCCACCAAAGGATAAAATAGTCATTTACTCACCAGAGCCTGAATAAAGTGAGCTGATACGACCTCAGCGCCAGGCGCCGCAACTCAGGCAGAGCATAGGGATTGTTCTTACGATGCTGGTGAGTTTTGTCAAGTTGACTGAAGGGCCATGAAGGCGGGCGGAACAAGAACATAGCACTGCGAGACAATCAGAATGGTCGCAGATATTTTGGATTAGTGAAAAGCTGCTTTTCCAATGGAGTCAAGGACAGAGGCCATTTTTCTGAAAGTCATAAGGATGATCCAGAGGCCAGCACATCTCAAGGCCTTAGAGATGGCTCACCTGAACAGGTTCAAGATGAACAGCTGAGGGAGCCGGAGAGAGCTCCACCCTCAATGTGAGCCACTCCCAGAAATGGCTACAACACTACCGCTTTCCTGAAACCATCCCCAACAATCGATGCAGCCAAAAAGCAAAATATTGGCGATAGATGGAATGCTTGGATAGATACATTTGCTGATTTAATTAATGCACTTAAAAAACTGATAACAAAAAGATTATCAAGTATCTAAAAAATCTTGCTGGTGATGGTGTAAATGAAGTCATAAAGAAAATGCAGCGAACTGATGAAGCAGTCACATATAATCAAATTAAAGAAGTGTTGAATCTCAAATTTAATCCAATGCCAATGTTGATTACGAACAATAGACCTTCATCCAAGAACATCGGAAAGTTGGTGAAACCATTGATGAATTCGTGGACAGACTCAACACACTCATCTAACATTGTAAGTTCAATGAATTTAATGATGAAGAAGCTATGCGTCTGAGAGTTATTGACGATGCTTGTCAGATTCATTCAGAAGACGAATGCTGAGAGAAACTCTTAGTCTGGAGCAAGTATTAATGGATGCCAGAGTTGGAACATGCTATAGACAAGCTGCTGACATGGAGGCCAAAGGTGCCCAGAATGATTCCGTCATGAGTGTGAAAAGTAAGCCAAAATAAAAGACTAAAGGACACAAAGTATTGTCTTCATGTAAAAAGAAGTTGTGTTTTAGATGTGGATTTTCGTTTCCACGCGCAGGTAAATGTCCCGCTCTTGGACAAGTAAGTAAAGGCTGTGGGAAGGAGAACCAGTTTGTGATGGTTTGTAAAGTAAAGGAAAAAGTAAGTGTGTCATAACACAAAGACAAAATGGCCGCCAGAATGTTCCACAAGCAACATTGGAAACACAACCAAAAGGCCAAGCGTCAACATCAGTTAAGACAAATTGACACTGAACAAAGTTGATCGTCATCTAAATCATTGTCAAACAGTTCTTCTGTACCAGCATTAAGTGAAAGTGAAGAAAATGGTTGTGCCATGTCAATATTTACCTTACAAAAGTGTGTGCATGTTGGTTTGGCCACTTGTGAAGAAAAATATCAGTCACAGAAAGATTGACATGCCAAAGCAACAAAGTCATTCAACCATTGTCCGAAGATTACACTGAAAGTAAATGGTTGTTCAATACCTTTCATTATTGACAGTGGTGCTACAATAAACATTATGCCTGAGGAGAAATGTAATGAATTATTTCCATTTCTGCAACTTACGCCATCGAAAAACCAAAGTGTATGTACATGGGCTACATCAATGTGATTAAAAAGTCAAGGTTCTGTAGCGACAATGAAACACAAGAAAACGAAGGCGCAAGCACCCATCCATGTACTTCAAGGCACAATGTGTAGTGCCTGTCTCCTCAGTTTCAGCACAGCCACTGATATGGGGTGGACTTCTCTGAATTACAACATGAATGCTCACCACAAAATAGTAAGTCAGATCCCTTCATTATTTCGGTTTGCGAAAGCTTAAGACTATGAAAGTAAAGTTGGATATTAATGAGTTCCTCTGTCCTGTTGCTCTGAGACAAAGACAAATTGCTTTTCATCTGCAAGAAGCTGTTGAAAAAGAACTTGAATTGTTACTTAAACATGATTTTATTGAGCATTCTCCTGTTCCAATGCCATGGGTTTCTTCCATAGTAGTAGTGCCTAAAAAGAACAGTGAAGGAGCTGTGCGCATATGCATTGACATGCATCAGGCAAACAAGGCAATTGAGCAAGAACGACATCCAGGTCCACACATTGCTGACATGATAACGCAACTAAATGGTGGAAAGGTCTTCTCTCTCCTTGATTTAAATAAAGGTTAACATCAGTTGGAACTCAAAGAAGATTGCAGGTACATTTCAACGTTTTCTACACATGTTGGTCTGTTTCAATACAAAAGACTGGTGTTTTGGTGTGTCATCCGCTGAAGAACTGTTTCAAGACGTCCTTTAACATATCATACAGCCTGTCATGAATGCATTCAATTATAGCAATGCCATATTGTTTTTCAGAGCTACACAAAAAGAACACGATAATGCTCTTACAGAAGTACGTCATTTACTTGCAGAAGCAGGTTTGACTATGAATGTAGACAAGTGTGAGTTTCATAAGACAAAGCTAAAATTCTTTGGCCATATCTTTCCTGATGGGTGTATGACACCAGATCCTGCTAAAGGACAAGCACTGTCAGAGGCTGAGCCCCCGCAAGATGTTTCCATGGTGCATTCATTTCTTGGCATGACCAGTTACTGTTTCAGATACATACAAGACTTTGCCACTGTAAGTGCTCCATTGAGAGACTTGATGAAAAAGAATGCTTCATTTAATTGATCACATGAATGTGAGAAAAGTGTTAAGAAAATCAAACAAGCCATTGCGAATGCCTCTGAAATGGCATACTTCAGTCCAAAGCTTCATACAGAGGTTGTTGTTGACGCTAGGCCAGTCAGGTTAGACACTATCCTTGCACAGCACAGCAGACACTCGAATGCTCAAAGGCATATTTTGGCATATGCAAGTAGAAGTTTGGCCCAAACAGAACGTGCTTACTCACAACCAGAAAAAGAAAGTTTAGCCATAGTACGGGCTTGTGAACACTTCCACGTAGTCCTGAACTGAAAACGTTTTACATTGGTAACTGATTATCAAGCTCTACTGACTAGATTTGGAAATCCAAAGGCCAAAATGCCTCCTTGCATTAAACGAAGAGAAATAGGTTTACCAGAGTATAATTATACCATTGTGCATCAGCCCGGGAATGATCAGAACCCTGCTGACTACTTTTCCAGAGTGCCTATACAAGGTCACGGTACTCCATCCAAGACGGTTGAGACCTATATTAACTTCATTGTAAAATCAAGCACACCAGCTGCCATTTCGTCAGTCCAGATTATCACTGCTATGAGCCATGATAGTGACGTGTTAAAGATGAAGGACATCATTACACATCAGTCATGGAACCAACACACTCGACCGCTCACCAGTGATGGGGGAATATCAAAAATACAAAAATGTCAAGAATGAACTGTCCATAACTCAGGAAGGAGTTATACTACCATAATTCTGATTCTGGAGAGTCTGTGACAGAAAATATTTGAAGTGGCACATGAAGGACATTGTGGAATCGTTGCTACAAACAAGCTCTCCGAGACCGAGTCTGGTTTCCTCACCTTGATAACAGGGTTGAAAGATAATTAAAGGCCTATCATCTATGCAACTGCCTTTCCACAAAAACTATTCACCACACCTTGAACATGTCAGAACTCCCAAAGCATGCATGGGAGAGAATAGCCTTTGAATTTTTCAGTCCCCTTGAAAATGGACATCACCCTCTGGTGACCATGGATGAATACTCACGATTTCTATTAATTGAAGATCTTTCATCTACTACTCAAGACAGAGTCATTTAAAGCCTAGATGGCATAGTGAAGTCAGTCAATGGCCCGCCTTTCAACCATCGAGAGTTTAAATATTTCTTGGAGCATTGGAATATAAAGCATCAGAAGTGCACACCTTTGTGGCCACACACCAACGGACTTGTTGACTGTTTTATGAGTATGCTAAATAAAGCAGTGCAGCATGTTACTCTTGAGAAGCTTGATTTGAAACCTGTGTTGAATTCTACCTTGAGAGCTTATCGTTCAACACCCCAAGCGACCATGTATGAAAGTCCTGTAGCATTGATGTTCGGGAGAGCAATGAACACCAAGTTATCTCAATGGACCAATCAGAGAAAGAAAGATGCAACAGCAACTCATGAGAAGGACTTGGGTAACAAACAATAGATGAAAGCGTATGCTGACAAAAGACAGCATGCGGAAAACATCGTCTTTAAGAAAGGAGATCCCGTGCTGGCATGACAAATGCGGAGAAGAAAATCTGATGCCCCATTTGATGCAGGACCTTTTCAAATGGTGTCTACTAAAGGACACATGGTGTCGGCCCAGCGCTCTGGGAAGTCTATTAACAGACACTCTTCTCATTGCAGGCACTGAACTAATCATTCATCAGAGCTAACTGTTGAAGTAGAGACTGGATGTGAAACATCAGTGACTGATGTTGCCTCTACAATGTTGACGCATATCCTGAACAGTGGTAGTGACAGTTCCCAGTTTCCAAGAACATGATCAGGTTGAACAATTAAAGAGCCAAAAAGATCGATTAAAGAGATTTAATTGTACATGTTTACATATGTTTATATTGTAAATATTTCTAATTTTTTATTTATCAGAGGGGGAGATGTAGTGTCATGCAAGTTAGAAATGATGGAACCCTTTTGGTCCTGATAGACTTTGCAGAGCTATTTCGTAAGTGTTAGAGCGGAATACAATGAAGTCTGTTTTTGAATGTTGAGTTTGCAGTTACACATAGACAAATAAAGACCTGTAATACTAAGGTCAGTGTGTGGCATAGTCATTGGCAGGTACCCAGGCTGGGGAGGATGCTACACTGCTGAGATTAAAATCCCACTTAGATGTAGAAGAGTACTGCAGAGATTGGACAACTGCCACAGTGCCTGGAAAAGTAGGCTCTGTGATTTTAGTTAGTGGCTCTTTTGGCTTGGGAAGCACCCTGTGTTCTTTATGTTTTGTTTTAGAGGCATTTAAAGCAGTGGTTCTTAAACAAATCAATCTGAGGATGCCAGCTTGATTTTTAGCCTCCAATTTCAAATTCCTTCACAGTTACATAATGTTTTAAAATTTTTAAATGTAAATTTTGTTTCTTCATTTATATGCACATTATTAATCTGTTGTTATTTATTATTTAATTTTCTAACCAATCCCAGTCCCCCTGAATCGGCTTTGCGAACCCCCATGGTTCTCTGGACAACAGGATAAGAACCACTGGTGTAAGATATGTGCAAATTGTGGGCTCCCCTGCGAGGACATGTATTTTGGTATCTCTTTAACACTTTAAAATGATCAAAATGTCCACAGTTTTTTTTGCATCTTAAAGTGTTAAAAAAGAGCCTTACCCTTTATTCCTGATGAATTCCACTTCTTGGCTGTTGCAGCCATTTCTGGTTCTTGACTTGATTATGACAGCACATCATACATTGGTCTTTCCAAGTACCAGCTCCATTATCTGTAACTCCTTCAAAAACCAGTGGCCTGACTACTGCTTAAACTTCTTTGCCGAGCGCCCATATCCAATCCTCTTGTGCAGCTACTTTGACTGCGCATCAACAAACATATCTTGTTCAACATTCTCAAGATCTACCACAAAGTGCTGCACTCTTGTGCTCTCGTCTTTTATTTCCAGTATCCTTACACAGTTTGAGTCTATTAGAAGCAAAGAAAATTTTGGGGCGAGGAAGGGATTTTTCCCAACCTACCAGCAAAAAGGAATATCCCCCCATTAGATATAGGATCTATCCATGATCATGCACTTTCTAGGAAATGCTTTAAAAAATGGCTTTCAGAAGACAATTTCTATCTTTTAGTCCTATCAGCTAAGTTAAGTCAATATGACTTGTTGGAATCTATTGGCAAGACACCTTAACTGGTATTTTCGTGCTTATAAAATTATAACATAAAAAAATAAAATGGTTCGAATATAGCAATAAGCATCAGAAATGTGAAAATGCAGTCCCCAGTCATGCCTCCAATAAGGAATAATAATATAAGATATTACTTTTGCATAAGTCTCAAATGGGTCTCAAATGGAAACTATGTGTCCAACCGCCCACTCACACTTCCTTGTGATGGTTAGGAATGAACCTAACTATGGACTTGAGGCTCCACACCCTTCTCTCTCATTATGTACCCCATTGGGAGCTAGGTGCTTTGCTTACACTCTCATAGACTCCTTTCTCCCCCCACTATCATGCATCGGCACCCCGTCCAACTCTCACCTGTTTCCTGCAGGGAGGTAGTATGCCACTAGTCCACTTTTGTCATGCTACCAATTGATTCTGCCAATTCCTTCCTGAGAGAATCCGAGGTGGTTTAGTGTTGTGTAGCATGTTGCAGGGGTTCATGCCTACATTGGACCTGAGGATAAGTGTGGACTAGACACAGCACCTGGATCTTCTGCTACGCTCTTTAGCTGGTCAATGAAGAGTGAGGAAAGTTCCACGTGAGAAGTAGAGTATAAAATATGGAGGTAGAGTAGTATATAGAGGCCAAGGAGGGAAAGTGACATTTACTAAATGGGAAAGGAGGGTGTCAAGAAATGTGACAATGATTGCATTTTCACCAAGTCCCATATGTAAAGCAGAGGAATATGCACCAAATGCTTCAAAACAGACAATAGACGGCTAGTGTGTTTTTTCACATATTTATATTTTCTCACTCTATTCCAGAGGACTTCTGAAAAAATTGTACTGTTTTGATTGTGTGATTTTTTTCCCAGTTCCTTGAACCAGTGTGGACCAACAAACAGCTTCAAACCTCGGACTCCATGTGTTCCCTATGAAAAGGAATGTGGTAGTTAATATGAGAGGGAAGCTTTGTCTAGCAGTCAATGCCTAACTCAGAGAATCTGTTTTGAAGGTTGAAATTAAATATAGCATAGCATCTCTCTAACACTCACAAGATATCTATGATAGGAGTTTTAGCCAGCATTGTTACTCTGAAAAGGAACACCACTTTATTAACACCTTATGATATACCACACAGTAAATATCTAAACAAGTTAATAGGAAATTATTAGTCATCAACACTATACATTGTTAAGTAATAGTTTACAAATCTAAAGTTGCAGTCACTGAGCTGTTTGCAAATCACCGCACACTAAACATTAATATTGTGTTCCTTTCTCATAGGAATCAATGGACTAATGCTACCCTATGAGAGGAGTAGGGCTGACATTGTCCACAAAGCAAACCCAATATAAAACAGTACATTTTACAGGTGATATAAAAACATTTACAAACCTAATATAACATATATCACATCTACCAAACTTCTTTGGTGTCCACATTATGCCAAAACATTCTACACTGATATTTCAGTATGTGGGCATGGGGAACCACGAAACATTTACACCCCACACTTAACCCCATTAAAACACCCAAGGGTTGATGAATTGAAGGTGGTGTTAAGCCTCAGTTTGAGGAGGCAGTGTCCCTGAGGTAAGGCACCTTCCTACACATCATAAATGAAATCAAATAACTAGTAAAGACCCACTCAGTAACTGAGTTCCAGATCAGCTGAATACATTTTAAGGAGTTATTACAAAACTTCAAAAGATGCAGTACAGAAATGATAATTGCAAATGAATGAAGTCATTGCCATGAAGGCTCTCAGCAAATAGATCATTAGAAGGCAGTGCAAAATCAGAAATATTCTAAGTCCACAGTAGGCTGGAAAATCAGTAAAGAAATGGACAGCATCACTAGCAGAGTAGGAAAGTTGTCTGCCTCACCCCCCAAAATTGAGGGTTTATATTTAACATTTTTGCATATTAATTCACTTGAACTGCAAAATCATCATAGTATGATAAAAAGTGTTGCATTCTCAGTGAATCAGAGCACAACTTTATAAAATGTCATATTGTCTTAGCACCTAAGCGCTATTCCACTACATAAATATTGAATCTGCCCACTCTATGCTAAATGTCATCCAGAGTTGGTAGGAGAAATCAGTTACATGAACACCAGCGAGTTATTGTGAATGAATAGGGCACAGTGAGCTAGCTGAACATCCTAGAGAAAAATTTACATTATTGTGACTGTGCTAGGAAGATTTAATCGAGAGCAACAAGAACAACGTCATAGGAAATAAACAGACATGACACTGCTTCTCTGTGTGCTGCAGAAATATCTAACAGTGAAATGTGCAAGGGGAACATTTTGAAAAATATGGCAACTAGGCAGAAATCGAGGCCTAATTTACAAAAGCCTAGAAAATAAACACTTCTACATGTCATAGGAAATTAGTTTCAAAGACAATAGCTCTATATCAGTGTGTACATGTAAAATTAAGAGGAAAACCACATTCTGCACGTTGCTAATTAGGCACAAAAATATAAACGCATAAAAACTTAACTCCTCCCCCGATTATCCTAATCTAGATCACTCTCTGCTTCTTTCAAGTCAATTACTCAATCAATTTCAGCTGATAATAATCACCATCTCTGGTATCGTTCATCTCAATTTCTTGACTTTTCCTCTTTGACAATCCTTTTTTATCTCCTTGCAACCATAGTTTGGAAACAGCAACTCAGGAAATGAGAACAAGTGAAACAGGATAATTGCACACATCAACATAAAAATTACAGGGGTTAGTGTGGAGCTCACCTGGTGTTTCCGCAGAAGAGAGGTGGAAGAACCGATGCTGGATCCCAACTTCCTTCACCCCGGAGATCAGCCCAACATAGTCAAAGCCAATGAGGTGAATGTGGGAAAGAGGGGAAAACAAAACAAGGAAAGGGAGAAGGAGTCGAACACAATGGCACGTCTGGCACAATGTTCTTATGGGGTTGATTGCATACACTTCCTATGTGAAATAACATACAATAAGTAATCATATATATATAGTAGGGTAGTATTTAATAATGACTTGACACATACTTAGAAGTAATATACCTGATGAACATCCCTCTTCCAATTCAATTGAAGATATACATATGCAGGAACTAAATTAGAACTGTTGTGTCTCTACTATAAAAGAAAATACTAGGCTGCAGAACCAGATATTTAATTACTAAAGAGAGTGAACAATACTAACCTTAATGTATGCCACTGTATATTCCACTAGAGGCAAAAATATATATATCCTGATACTACTAGGAAAAAAACATATTTTCCTAGACAGGAGGAAACAAGTAAAAACGCTTCGCAAAAAGGTGCTGGGTCAGATTCGAATAGGCGTATCCTGAGGGTTCAGGAAATTAACCTATCACATTTTTCTCTTTTAGCCAGCTCATAAAAGATGCAGAAAAAACTAAAGAAGAAGCTAGTATCAACTCTGCGTGGAATCCAGGAAGTCAGATAAGTATAATATTCACAGCATACATAATGTCACCATCATACCGTTTGTCAGGAGGCTAGGATTCTTTAAATAAATTATTTTCCCTTCTCTTATTGCAGGTTTGGAAAGGTGAAAAGTATTTCCAGTAGCGCTGGACAGGAGTGGCTGAATAACAGGGAACAGCCGGCAAGGGAACGCCACGACAGCTGACGACCCGGAAGGGAAAATGCGACCCAGGAAGAGAAGACTCCTCCCATTGCAGCAAGAACACGTCAGAGACATCTCGCAAGACCCGATGGCTTGAAGCAGCTGGAAACAAGGCAGGTAAGGCAAAAAACAAGGAGTGCAGGAGAGGCTAGGCGGAAATCTGTGATGGAACGTAAAGCGCGTTCCATTCACGGACCGCCCCTATTATCTGCACTTGGCGCTGCCCCGCCCGCTGACTGCCGTCTGCAAGCAGGTGCACTTGACAGTACACTCCCCCCAGAACCTCCCCTACAGGCTTGGGTTTATTAGGATAACGTATCACATCTATTTGTAACACTGTACCCAATCACTTCCAGAACTTAGACACAAATTGGGGGCCTCGATCTGATACAATAACATAAATCCTTACTATGTGCTGTAGAAAGACAGAAGCTAGTTCTTTAGAGTTAGGTAGACTTTTCAAAGGTATAAAATTGGACATTTTTGACAACAAGTTGACAACCACAAAAATAACAGTATGTCCCTGTTGAGTGGGTGGATGCTCAACAATTAAATCCATAGAGATGGAGTGCCATGGTGTAGGAGGTGTGGGCATTGGAGTTAACAGCCCCACCGGGACAATAAAATCCATACAGATGGAGTGCCATGATGTAGGAGGTGTGGGCATTAGAGTTAACAGCCCCGCTGGGAATTGGTTTGAGCTCTTGCTCTGGGCACAGATATGACACTGCCGAATGTACAGGTGAGTGTCCTGAACCATAGATGGCCACCAAAAAGATCTTCTATGTAAGGCAATAGTTTTCTTATAATGTCCTGAAAACACATGTGAATGACACCAGTCAAGAGCCTAGTGCTGCAAGGCTTTGGTAGGGAGCACCAAGCCTCCTTGAATGTATAACAGGTTCTGCATTTTCACTCCCTTGTGTTTGTTTTCATACTCCTTTATTTCCTCGGTGTCTTGTGCATGAAGCACCACTTCAAAAATCATTCTTCTGAACGTATAACCCCCAAGATACGCTCGGGACCTAAGATAAGGGGTTGGTCTTGAGTGTTCTGAGTATCGAGTATATCATTGCCATAACGTGACAGGGTATCTGCTTTACCATGTTTCCTGCCCGCCTGAAACTGTATGATGTAATCGAAGTTTCTGAAATAATGTGTCCATCGCAACTGTCACATGGACAGAGCCCTAGCTGCTTTCAAGAATTGTAGGTTTCTGTGATCAGTGATGAAGGTAACAGTATGCAAAGCCCCTAACAGGTACTGACGCCATTCTTCAAAGGCTCGTTTAATGGCCAATAACTCCCTGTCTCCCAAAGAATAGTTCTGTTCAGTAGGTGTGAGTTTGTGTGAATAAAAGGCAACAGGGTGTAGTTGTCTGGTTTGTCTGTCTCCTTGGGATAAAACACCTCCGATGGCCACCTGTGATGCATCTGCTTCAACTATAAACGGTTGAAAGGAATCAGGATGTTTCAAGATAGGGTCAGTAACAAAAGCAGGGGCATATTAGCAAGGGCAGTATCGCCACTTTAGCGGCACTTTTTGCCGCTAAAGCGGCGATATTTTTATCGCCCTATCAGCAAGCTGTCACTAACAGGCGTTAGCGACAGCTTTCTGGCGATAGCGGCCGGTTTTCCTATCGCCTTGCATGCCAGCGATAATTATCGCTAATGACATGCAAGGTAGGCGTTCCCAACTAAAAGCGACTGAAAACAGTCGCTAACACAACTTCCCCCTATTAGCAACGCACGCGAAGCGATAAAAAAACTCACGCTAAGCGCGATTATCGCTACAATTTAACACCTGCTAAAAACATGACTTACCTGTATGTTCAATGGGAGGTGGATTGTCAGGCTAAGTCCCCCATGGCGTTCATGCGTGATATTTTATCGCATTGGAGATAAACGTTGTTAATAACGTGTTATCTCCGTGATAAAATCCAGCGATACGCGGCGATAAAAAAAAACGCGCTAGGCGCGGTTTGCGATAATTATCGCAAGTTGTTGCTAATATCCCCCTCAGTTTTTAAAAGAGAAAAGGCCTTCTCAGCGGCTGGCGTCCAAAAGAAAGGCATCCCTTTTCTCAAGAGTTTCATGATGGGAGATGCCAAAGACGCAAAGCCGTTGATGAAACGTCTGTAGAAATTGGCGAAACCTAGGAAAGTCTGCACTCCCTTTACAATGCTAGGAAAAGGCCATTTAGTCATAACTGCAACCTTATGGGGATCCATTGTCACCCCTTTTGAGGATAACACAAAACCCAAAAAGGTTACTTCAGTAACTGAAATTCACCTTTGAATGAAATGAAATGAAAAGGAAATTTATAGAGTGCAAAGCATTCAGCCAAGGGTATCATGGCGCTAGCTCAACACAGGATGTACCGGACCAATAAAGACAATCTCAAAGATTAAAAAGCCATGTCTTTAATGCCTTCCTAAATGGCAACAGGTGTGTTTCTTCCTTAAGCCGCACAGGTAGTGAATTCCAAAGTCTGGTCGTACTGACCAGAAAACTCCTACCACCCCAGGAGCACTTTTTAAACCTGAGAACTACCAAGTTATGAAGACGTGCTGAGCGAAGCTGGCGGGCAGGGACATAAGGCTGCATGTTCTGTTTGAAAAAAGCCGGCCCTGTATCATGAGTGGCTTTGAACGCAATGCAGAGAGCCTAAACTCTATCCGCCTCTTCACTGGCAACCAGTGAAGTTTTGTGAGCGCCATGGAGGCTGATTGATGTTTTGGGATATTCAGCAGAAGACCCGCTACAGCATTCTGCACAATCTGCAGCTTATTGAGGCATTTCTTGCGAAGGTTCATGAAGAGACCATTGCAATAGTCGGCTCTGGACAGAACAAGAGCCGAAACCACTAATTTCTTCAAGTCAACTGGGATGAATGGAAGAATCCTTCTCAAAAATTTTAAAGTGTGGAAGGAAGCAGATGTGACCTGATTAACATGGCCCTCAAAAGAGAGCATGGAGTCAAACGTAACCCCCAGGTTTTTAACCTTGTCTTTTGGATTGGGTAGAGAACCCAGCTCTGAGGGCCACAGATCAGGGGCCCAAAAATTCGTATGATTGCCAAAAAGTAAGACTTCAGTCTTACTGGCATTCAGCTTCAGACAATTGGAGGACATCCAGTCCCCTACCTGGCGAAGACAGGAGTGGAACTGAGCCGCTGTATCGTCTGGAGAACCTGTCACTGAGACCACAATCTGGGTATCATCTGCATACGAAATAGCAGAGAAGCCCAAAGATCTAATTAGCCTTGCCAGTGGAGCCACATAGACATTAAAGAGGGTAGGGCTCAATGACAAGCCCTGTGGTACTCCACATGGCAGTGTATATTTCGGTGACTTGAACTCAGCAAGAGCCACAAACTGTTCCCGACCTGACAGGAATGATTTTAGTAAAGCAAGCGCTTTTCCTTTGATACCAATCCCCTCCAGAACTTGCAATAATTTCTGATGGTTCACCGTATCACCGTATCACCGTATCAGTGCCCAGTTTAACATAGAGATTGTTGTCCCTGAGACATTCTAACACAGTTTTCACATGTCCTATGGGGCATATTCACAAGAACGTGTGATAACCACCGCAAGTTTAGCTTAACGCAACTTCTCACATCGCAGTCCATCGCGGGAAAACAACGCCGTGTTAACGTAGCATTCTCAACCTGGCGTCACCATGCGATAGTCCCATGATAACGCGTCAAATGACCGCGTTAAAACCAACGCGACCCCGAAAAAATGAGAAACACCAACGCGAATAAAGTTGCGATGAGGCCAACCACGAAAAAAAAAACCTGCGACGACCAGCGACAGGCCTGCAATCCCCACGCGTCTGGCGGGAAAATGCACCATAAAAGCTGAACAAGAAAAACACACCATAAACAAATAAAACTGCGCAGCAACATGGATGCACCCGGAACCAGTGCCCAGGTCAACGCGAACCCCACAAGCCCCACAGACCACCAGCATTGAACCTCGGGTGCGGGGAAGGCCAAGGAGAAGAGGAAGAGGAAGACGGGGTACAGTCCGCAGGAAAACCCCATCGTCGTCACAGAGGTGACAGAGCACCAACAACAACTGTCCGTCACCAACACTGTGTCATTGGCAATACAGACGGAAAAATGGCATCCTATCGTGAATGCAGTCGGAGTGCCGAGGAGGCCAAGATGTGCTGGCATGATGTGAAAAGGCAAACCAAGCAGAAACCCCCTGCCAACAGGAAGGCAGCAACGGTGAATGGAGGTGGGAGTCCTGCACCACAGGAGGATCTGGAGCAAATGGCGCCCACAGTCCTCAGTGTGGAGATGGTGCAAGGAGTCGGGAGTCCACATGACCTGACACAACAGCAACAGGGTGAGTAACGAACAGGGACTGTGGGGACGGGGGGGACGGGCACAATGGCACACATTCACAACGACGTGTAGCATACCGCACACCCACAATGACCCTGGGTCATGTCCCTGATCCCCGTGGCACACTGCAGCACACATACAAACATCAAGTAGGCCCCTGTTCACCATGTGCCCAAAGGGGTCCCACCCCACACAACACAAATTACACAACACACACATGCACACGTGCGAAACACAGCAAAGATGCGTATGTGAGAGCCACACTGACAATGCAAGTGACACCACATGACCAGCAGCATGGCTGGAGTACAATCACCATGTGCACGCCACGAGACTGAGGTGGCTGAGTGTGGACCACATCCGGAAAGGAGCAGGTCACACTCTGACACATTCACCTGCACAAACAACCACTGACGTCAACAACACATCTGTAGACAAACAAAGCACAAGAGTACAAAAACCGTCCAAGAGCACAAATGACCCAAGTCACCAACATCACAGCACCTCAAAAGCACAAAAGCCAAAGGCACACCGCCTCCAAGGGATCAGGGGCAGCAAAATCACTGCTGCAGGTGCGACTCCCACACAAAGAAGCACACACACATAGCAATTACAGCACATCCACATGGACGACAATGTGGTACACAGCCCAACACCTACACTGCAGAACAGAGGACACAACTGGGTCCGCCTGTGCGTAGAAAAGGGCCAATCACATCTGACATAGCAGGAAACTGTGAGATGCAAATGTACGTGTACAACCTCACCTACGTCATGTAGTCCAAATGTCCACTGTCCCGCATCAAATAGTCCGCCCCTCCCAAACAGTCACAATGTACATTGTCATGAGGTCTGAATGAAAACGTGAACAATGCGGCAACATACATGCCAACACAATGTCAACAAGCATCTCCCATTCACATTGCAGAGGGACAAACAACACCTCCAGCAGAGCAGACCAGACAACTCCACAGTGATGCTGAAGAGGACCACCACACTTCCGACACCTACGCCCCACAACAGTCCATGGGCATCTTAGGCAATCGACCTCCAGGAGCAGGGCAGCACTGCTGCATCGAGGATACCCCACCCCCTGCACAGACAACACAGCTGGACGCACCCACCACCCTGGCTGGCTCCCAGCAGCCCACCCAAGCACACATCGCATTCCAAGGGCAGGTGTCAGACTGCCAGAAGGGGGTGGCTGAACATGTGCGGGTGGGGTACTACCTCATGGAAGCCGAACCAGATCACATACGTGGGTGTCTAAGTCCCATCAGGGCCCACCAACACTCCCCAACGGAGACCCACACTGCGACAGAGACACATGCCTTTGCACATTTCCAGTACTGAACCACACCCAGGGCCACGGGATGATCAGCCACACCCCCACGCCAGACTGGCGTACTCGGGCCCAGTTCACTCCTTTTACGCATTGAGTGGGGGAGGACAAAGCCACATGTGCAATGTCCCACCCGCTGCCTGCGGTGACATGGCTGCATCCTCTGTACATGGCACAATGTAATGTTGTAGTGCCTGGGGCACAAATGCATACATCATGGGCACACGGACACACACAGATAGTTCGCTGAACTGGCCACGGGCACGTGCGCCCGACACCTTTATTGGCATGGTCACATGTAGAGTGACGCATGTGCTGCATGTGTGTGTAGTGAGTGTAAGCCAGCCCTCATGGAGTCGTTGGTGCTGGCAACAACTTGAACAGTGATCACAATAAAAGCAGAAACATAAAACACCAGCACAACAGAAACAACTGGGAAGCATTATGGTGGTAGCCGGAGGGAGTACAGTGTTCACCCAACATGCAAGCAGAATGTTACCTGATTTGTGGTGCACTGAGTTAGTGGCACCTGAAGAGCTGAGCAGGGTATCAAGCTGATGATGGCCCCCACGACAGGTGTGAGCAGTAAGACACTTGCGACTCTGGCATCTGTCGTTTGGAGTTGGTCCTGGCGGTGGTGGCGTGTGCATCCTGCGGTGATGCGATGTCCGGGCAGGTCAGGACTCGATTTGATGTGTGAGCCAAGGTGGACCGCAGTTGAGGACGGAGGCAGCGGACAGCGCAGGGCCACAGACACATGGCGTTGATGACCCCCCGACCATCGACCCAGAGGCTATCCAACATGCCATCAGACTGGGGCCATGGTTTGAGCTGCACAGTTAGTGGCCCCGGATGCACTGCGGCCAGCACAGGCACACCGCCACGGGATGGTGACGTGTGGTGCAGTGAGATAGGGCCACGCGAGGTGAGCGGGTCCTCGACAATGTTGAAGGTGAATGTAGCGGAGGTTTACGGGGGACAGTGGAAGGTGTCCTCCAGGGCATGATGCAGAGGGCAGGAGCCGGTCGGAAGCGGCAAATGGAGGAGTGGAATGCTACTGCCTCGTTTTGGCCACATAGTCAGTATCACCTACATGATGATGAAGACAACCCCCAGTCCATGGACTCAGTCACCAACAAATCTCAAGAAGAAAGTGTCCATGGTTGTCGGGGAACAGACTTAGTGGCCCCGGAGCTGGAAGGGGATGCAGTCTGCGGCGAGGCCAGTACAATGATATCAGGTCTGCCATAAATGAATCGTGACTGAGTTCCCAATGTGTGCCCTACTCGACCGATGTGTAGTCCGGAGGCAGCGGCCAGCGCGGGCCAACCGCTGTTCAGCGAGCTCCTCCTGGAACACTGACACACGGCATTGAAATGGCATGTGGAGTTGACTCGTTGTTGACCGAGGCAGTAGCGACAGAGCTGAGCGGGTGTTTAGCCAGCGACGATGCCGTGTCCTGTCTGGTACAGACTGGCATGGATTTGTGTGGGGCCTGCAGGACCGCAATGTAGTCCGAAGGCGTAGACATCAAGGGCCCACAGACACGTGTGGTTGGGATGCCCAGCACATACTTTGTGTCACCACATCGAAGGGAGTATAGTGAGTTAAACTCAGCCATGAAGTGTGTACTCGGCCATTGTGTAATCAAGACTCAGTTCCAAATGTGTGACCTACTTGACCGCAGTGTGGGCCCGAGGCAGCGGTCAGCAGGGGCCCACAGCCACGTGTCCTTGGCCCGCGATGCACAGTTAGTGACACCAGAGTAGTTGTCGGCAGTGTTCGATCACCTCCGTAACGATGGTCCTTTTCTCCTCCGGATTGAACCGCGTCTTCCTCTTACTCGTCTCCTTGTGTACATTTATATGAACTCCGCCATGCAGAAAACAAGACTCAGTTCCAGATGTGTGACCCACTCGACCGCAGTGTGGGGCGAAGGCAGTAGTCAGCAAGGGACCACAGACAGGTGTAGTTCGAATGCTATGCACCGAGTTGGTGGCACCACATCGAAGGGAGTACAGTGATATAAACTCAGCCATAAGGACCGCAGTGTAGTCCGAAGGCGTAGACATCAAGGGCCCACAGACACGTGTGGTTGGGATGCCCAGCACATACTTTGTGTCACCACATCGAAGGGAGTATAGTGAGTTAAACTCAGCCATGAAGTGTGTACTCTGCCATTGCATAATCAAGACTCAGTTCCAAATGTGTGACTTACTTGACCGTAGTGTAGGCCGGAGGCAGCGGTGGAGTACGTCAACGAGAAAGGAGTAATGCGGGCCTGTGTCGCGGAGGCCGTGATGGTCTGAGGAGGCTGCAACGGTCGCGGGCTTCGGGCTTGGAGCTTGCGCCGGCACGTGATGGGCCCTCTTCGACACACGCTGGTGTCGGCAGGTCAGCAATGAGGCCTGGCTGCGCAGGGGCGGGCATGACGGGTTCGGGGACCAGCGGCCCGGGGTGCAGCAGGCGCACAGGATCGCAGGCCACACCGCTCACGGCGACGGCGTCGGCCTCGTGGTGGGGTAGGAGGCGCCGCCCTGGCAGACACGTTGGGCATTCCGGAAGAGAACCACGCCCAGGGCTACGTGCTTTTTATTCACACCCCTACGCTGGCCTGGCGTCCTCCGGGCCAGCCCACTCCACACACGCTTACAGGGGGGGACGTCACAAGCTACATTTCCGCGATCTTCCCCACTGGCTGGGGTGACATGGTTGCGTCCACTGTCCACTACACTCCAAACACCAGCAATGCATGTAGACATGGCTATGTCTGTGGTCTGCATACTGCAGTCTGTCCAGCACATCTCTGCCACACTTGGCATTGTGTACATTCTCATTCATGGGTCACTTGCCACCTTCGCACATGCCTGGTTCCCACCTCTTCCCACATTCCGGTATTGTGTGGCTGAGGTGCCATGCCGTTGATGGCTCATGTACATGGCTAACCAAGGTTGCCACAGTAAGTTGTGCTGCCATGTCTGGTGGTGGGGCATGTTGTTTGGCATGTTGTATGTGATTTTGTGACGTGTGCAGTGCCAGAGTTGTGAGTTGCATGATTGTGGAGTTGAGTTGTGTGGTGTGTTCATTTAGTACTTGCCAACGTGCAGTGCATTTCCATAGGTGCCATCCTGGAAGCGCTGGTTGATGTTGGACTGTCGGAAGATGAAGGGATCATGCACACTGCCTGGGTAGTTGGCTATGACATTGGTGAGGAGTCCCCTGTGGTCAACTATTGCCTGCACATTGATGGGATGCGTGTGCTTTCTGTTGGGGTATTGTGTGCGGTGTTGGCAGGGGGCACAAGTGGGACAAGTGTGCAGTCGATTGCCCCAGACACATGCGGGGATCCAGCTATGGCGTATAGTACTTGCTTGGTCTCCAGCTG
This sequence comes from Calotriton arnoldi, assembly GCA_963921515.1. Classification (NCBI taxonomy): domain Eukaryota; kingdom Metazoa; phylum Chordata; class Amphibia; order Caudata; family Salamandridae; genus Calotriton; species Calotriton arnoldi. The sequence goes on along the minus strand of CAWUFW010009235.1, from coordinate 335,757 downwards.
TTCCTGTGCATTGTGGGGGACGTTTGGGTGCTGGGGTCCCTAGCTGGTGAGGGCATCCAGGCCAGGTGTGAGGAACTTGGATGGGGCTGGCTGTGAGACTCCTCCGACTCAGGTGGTTGTTGTTTGGGAGGATACCAGAGGCCAACAGGTGCAGCACAGCCAGCAGCTTTGTCTGCGGAGGGATGTTGGTTGTCCGCTGTGTTGGTACCATCAGCCTGTGGGCAATGATGTTCAGGATGCGGAGGATGGTTGTCCTTTTGGGCCTGTAGTGGGCATTGGCATTGTCTGGTGTTAGGTCTGTAGGGCTGGTGCATTTCCTGAATGTCCGCTGTCTTTGTCTGCGCTGCCTCTGTGGTGGTCCGGGGGGGGCGGGTGGGTCCGTTGGGGGGTGGCGGTCCTGGGGGTGGTGGCAGTGGGTGGTGTTGCCCCCTCGGGGCTCCGGGGTGCATGGTGAGTGGCTCCATGGCATCTGTTGTTCTTCATGTGTGGCTCTGGGCTGGGCTCCCTTTGATGGTGCAGTTTGTCGTCCGACTTTACACCAGGTCAGAGCAGGTGTTAGTTTCCTGCTGCTAACACGCCTTATCGCCTGTTTTGTGGTCTTATCGCCGATGTGGCTGGTCGTTGAGAATGTTGAGGTGTGGTGTTGTCGCGGGTTTTTGCTCGGGAACGCCTACTCTCCATCTCATTAGCGTTGGTTGCCGGGGTCATCTGTGGCGATGTTTTTTGCAACTGCTTTCGCCGGAAAACTGGTGTTATGGGCTGTTAGCACCTGCTTGTGAATGGGGCGATAAATTTAGCGCGACTTTGGCTTCGATAAAGTGCCGATAACTCGGCGATAGCTCCTTGAGAATATGCCCCTATGTGTTCTCTGATAATAGAGGAATAGATCAAAATATCGTCAATGTATGCAATGGCGCTCAAATCCAATACCTCTCTCAAAACTTCGTCAATGACAAATTGGAAAGCAACAGGGGAATTACAAAGCCCAAAGGGCATGACCAAATACTCATAGAGTCCAAATGTTTATTTTTTAGTTTTTTTAGTTAAATCTTTTTATTGAACTTCATTTCCCACAGATTTATCATATTGTTTGAAGAACATTGGTCAAGCTTGTGTCCATCTGTACAACACATTTATACTCATATACGTTTACATAACATCATCAAACGAAGAACTATATGGTAACAGTCCCCCCACCCGGCCCTAACTTCATCCCCCCCCACAGTACAGTGCGGTTTCCCTCCTCCCACTGGCTTTTCTCCGATGTCCTCTGGAGCAACACATTCTTTGGACAGAACCCCACGTACAGCTCATTACCTGTACTTCCCACCCTCCTATGATCCTGCATCTGACGTATGAGAATTGCCTCTACTATACCTCACCCATGTTAGCTCTGACTTGGCTGTGTCTCCTGGATGTCCCCTCAGTGTGTACCCTCCCCCCCTCCGTTTCTACATCGCTCTCTCCCCTGTCCCTAGACATGCTGCCCATAAAAGTTGCCCACTCAATTATGTCCTCCTCCTGGTTTATTGTCCCTACGGGTCTTTTTCATATATATTTCCTCCGCTCGTGCCCATTCTAACAAGTCCTTGTGCCATAGGTCTATGGAGGGCACCCTTGCACTCATCCATCCTATAGCCACCCTCCTGTTTGCCTGCAGGAATTTCCAGCCTATCTTGCCCTCTCTGGGTTTCTTAACTATGCCCAACAGGCAGACGCTCGGTACTGCCTCCCGGATTAGCCCGGTCACCCCCCTCATTCGTTCCACCACTTCCAGCCAGTACTGTAGGATTGCCTGGCACTCCCATGCCATATGGAAGAACGAGGCCCCATCCACCCCACATCTGGCACAAACTGCCCCCCCTTCCCACACATATTCAACTAAGCTTGATCGGTGTCATGTATGTTCGATGCAGATAATTAAAGTGAGTCAGCCTGAAGCATGCATTACAGGACACCGTCCGAACTAATTCACATGCTGCACTCCATTCAGTGTCTTCTAAGGGGCCTCCTAACTTAGAGTCCAAATTTGGTACAAAAAGCTGCTTTCCATTCATCTCCCTCTCTTACCCTCACTAAATGGTATGCCCCCCTCAAGTCGAGTTTCGGAAAGATGGTAGTGTCTTTTACCTGATCGAATAGTGATTGTATAAGGGGCAGAGGGTACCTGTTCTTTATCATCACATTGTTTAGGGCAATAGTCTATGCAACACTGAAGAGCCCCTCCCCTTTTGGGTATAAAAAATGGGGGGAAGAAGCAGCAGACATAGAAGGCCGAATGAACTCCTTTTTTAGCATGTCATCCAAGTATTCCCTCAAGTAGATGTTTTCTTTCTCGGTCAAAGCATATATTTAAATGCACGGAATCTTAGCTCCAGGAACTAAATCAATGCGACAGTAGTATGAACGATGAGGCGGTAGGACAAAGGCCTTTTCTTTATCAAACACCTCTCTTAGGGGGTGATAGCAGGCAGGTAATTCAGGTGAGTTGGAGTTAGTGATCATGGCTATGTGTTATGATGGTGTTACACTCTTCATGCAGTGTAGCAAACAGAATTCAGAAGAAAAAAAACAAATTTTGATCTCTCCAATTTATATCCAGATCATGATTCATCAACCAAGGGATTCCTAAAATTGCCTGGAACTGAGGAGAAGAAATTAGATTAAACGGAACTGTTTCATGGTGGCAATTATGAATACAAAGCTCTAGTTCTGTAGTAGTATGCGTGACAGATCCTGATTTTATGGTGCTCCCATCAATAGTCTGTACTATCTCTACTACTTTTGGGTTCGACTGGGATTGCCATATGTTTAACCCATGTAGAGTCTATAAAATTCCCTGTCGCCCCAGAGTCTAACATGATTTGGACATCTACGGATTTATTTCCCCAGCTCACTCGTGCTTTCATAAAGAAATGGCACAGAGGGGAAAAGGCATGATTCTGAATCAGCAGTTGGGAGACCATCAAACCTGAACTACCGGAGCACCCTGTCCCCACAGTTCTCGGGTTTGTTAGTTTCCTGACTCAGTGCGTCTTTTTGGTTTAACAGGACAGTCCTGTAAAAAGTGTCCTGCTTTACCACAATACAAACATAGTTTTTTGTCTCTACGTCTCTGTCTTTCTTCTTCACTCAAGGGCCCTTTGATGCTACCTATCTGCGTAAGTTCAGGGTCATCGATGTTTTAGTGAAGGTCTGGCTTCCTTTCTTTAAACGTAAGGAGCCTGGTCTCAGAATGTCCTTTTTCTTGTTTTCGCTCATGTAGTCTGTGATCTAATTTGACCACGAGATCTATTAGTGCGTCCGAAGAGTCAGGGGGCTCCACTACTTGGGCCAAAACGTCTTTCAGCTCATCTTTCAAACCTTTGTAAAACAGGGCACTGCGCTTGGCCTCAGGCCATCCCGTTAACCTGTTGAAACAGGAAATATATGTCATGAGATCTTTCGACCCCTGTTTTAGGTTCAACAGTTCGGTGTCTACTGTTTGCATGAATGAATGTCTGTCAAACAGTTGACACAACTCCTCTTTGAAGGTCACGTAGTCGTACAACAAGGGGTCATTACGATCTACTAAAGGGATAGACCATTTAGCAGCCTTTCCTTCCAAATACGATAAAGCAAATGCTACTTTGGATTGCTCTGTGGGGAAACAAGATGCCTTGCACATAAAATGCAACTGGCATTGGTTGATAAAGGTAGTAAATTTAGCAGGATCTCCTAAAAACCATTCTGGTGGAGCTAACAGTATAGAAGAAGGGGTTGTTATATGATATACTGGTGAAACAATATTGGAGGAGGACAGTTGGGATGAGAAGAAATTACTATGGGCGCCTGACACAGTGTCTGATGAGGGCGCAGTTTGGGTGGCATGTTGTAAAGCATCCACTCTAAGAGTCAGGGCCTGTGTTTCTTTTTGCAGGTTCCCTATCATGTGGGCTACAAAAGCCAAAGTAACCTGGCAGTCTTCCATCTCACCCAGGTGGAAAATACACGTGGGCTTCGCGTTCTGTGGAGCTCACCTGGTGTTTTCGCAGAAGTGAGGTGGAAGAACCAATGCTAGATACCAACTTCCCTCACCCACCAGATCAGCCCAGCATAGTTAAAGCCAATGAGATAAATGTGGGGAAGAGAGGAAAACAAACAAGGAAAGGGAGAAGGAGTCGAACACGATGGCACGTCTGACACGATGTCCTTATGGGGTTGATTGCATACACTTCCTATGTGAAATAACATACAGTAAGTAATCTTCATATATATATAGGAGGGTAGTATTTAATAATGGCTTGACACATACTTAGGAGTAATATACCTGATGAACATCCCTCTTCCAATTCAATTGAAGATATAGATATGCAGGAACTAAATTAGAACTGTTGTGTCTACAAGAATAGAAAATACTAGGCATTAACGTTAGGGGTGCAGAACCAGATATTTAATTATATAGAGAGTGAACAATACTAACCTTAACGATTGCCACTGTATATTCCACTAGACCCAAAAATATATATATCCTGATACTACTAGGAACAAAACAAAAAAAATATTTTCCTACACTGGATGAAACAAAAAAAATGCTGCACTAAAAGGTGCTGGGTCAGATTAGAATAGGCGTATCCTAAGGGTTCGGGAAATTATTCTATCACATTTTTCTCTTTTAGCCAGCTCATAAAAGATGCAGAAAAAACTAAAGAAGATACTAGTGCATGGAATCCAGGAAATCAGATAAGTATAATATTCACAGCATATATAATGTCTCCATCCTACCGTATGTCAGGAGGCTAGGATTCTTTAAATAAATTCTTTTCCCTTCTCTCGTTGCAGGTTTGGAAAAGTGAAAAGTATTTCCAGTAGCGCTGGACAGGAGTGGCTGAATAACAGGGAACAGCCGGCGAGGGAACGCCAAGACAGCTGACGGCCCGGAAGGGAAAAGGCGACCCAGGGAGATAAGACTCCTCCCATCGCAGCAAGAACGCTTCGGAGACGTCTTTCAAGACCCAACGACTTGAAGCAGCAGGAAACAAGGCAGGTAAGGCAGAAATATGTGACGGAACGCGAAGCGCGTTCCATTCACGGACCGCCCCTTTTATCTGCACTTGGCGCCGCCCCGCCCACAGACTGCCGTCCGCAAGCGGGGCGCACTTGACAGTACACTTCCCCCAGAACCCCCCTTACAGGCTTGGGTTTATTAGGATAACGTCTGTGGAACAACCGCAAAAGCCTAGGGGCATGAACATGATTAGCGGGTTCCCAAGTCTGTTCCTCAGGCCCATACCCTTTCCCATGTACCAGATACTGCAACCTGCGTCTCGCTCTACGGGATTCAACAATACATTCCACTTCATATTCAGACTCGTCCTCAATCACATTATCCCGCCATATAATCCCTCAAAGCCCCCCAAACCTGTAGGCCCAACTTTCTTTTTCTAGGTCCTTTAACAGAATATAAACTATATTCCATATTAAAAATATTAAACAGCTTGGCCCGCCACATTTCAAAAGAAGGAACCTCTTGTTGCAGCCAGAAGGAAGCTATTGATATTCGTGCCACCGCCGTGGCCATAAAGATTAAATAACGAAATTTATACATTGGTTTCCCCTGACGCAGTTCTTCCCCAATTCCTAACAACATCATAGATTTAGAAATTTTAATAGGGGCCCCTGTAATCTCTGATAAAAATCTTTCTATAGATCCTACCAAGGAGTTTAGAAAAGTGCATACATAAAAAACATGAAGAATATCTGCATTATCCGCTCCACACCGAAAACATTTTCCATCATTCTGGCCCCCCCACTTCATCATCTTGGCAGGAGTATGGTACAGATTAAATAACGTCTTATAATGTTGACTTTTTAAATTAGCTGCCATTAGGATCCTCCCAGACAAATCGATCGATTTCTCCAATGAGATTGCGGGATTTCCCAGCCAGGTTCCCCATTTAATATTGTACTTCTCTAAATCGTCTATTCTACCCTCTAACAATATTTTGTATATTGAGCCAATATTGCCCTGTCGTCTAATAGCTTCAACAATTTTATAAGTTGTAGTACTAATTGGATGTTTTCCTAAAAAGTCCCTTATTTGCAGAAACTTAAAAAATTGGGTTGTAGATAAATGATATTTGTCCACCAACTCTGAAAATGAAAATAATATCCCATCCGCCAAATAGAAATCGCTGAGTTGAATAATGCCCTTCGCCCTCCAGATGGCAGCCACATGATCCCAAAATATCGATGGTAGCAATCCAGTGGCATCCGTAGGTGTATAGACAGAGAGTACAGGAATCTTAAAACTTCTCCGAACAACATTCCAAATTTTAAACACAGCATTTAACACTTTAAAACGGGTTCTTTTAAAATAGCTGCCATCCAACCTCTTAAACAAAAAATGCTTCACCTCAGGGCCCAAAATCATCTGGTAGATTGAAGGAGCTTCAGCTGCATTGCTAACCTCTTCCCCAGTCAACAAAATACGTGCATTAACCAAAATAGAAGCATAATAATAAAAAGCAAAATCAGGTACCGACCACCCTCCTCTTTCTCGAGAGAGGGTCATAAATCGAGCAGCTCTTCGCGGTTTCCCTGGAGCCCACATTTACCTGGCACATAATGACTGTAAGTATTGCATTTGTTTACCTGATACCTCCAACAGCACTGCCCTAAAGAAATACATAACCCTAGGCAGAACATTCATCTTCAGTACATTGGCTCTGCCTACTAATGAAAGGTGCAAATTTTCCCACCTCTCAAGTGACCTTTTTATTCCCGCCATAATATCGCCCCAATTTACCTCTACAATCTCTTTTACCGAGGTGCGTATCTTAATGCCCAAATATGTAGCTTCGCTAACCACTCTAGGATCATTGCCCATTATTTGACTTGTACATAAAATTTGGGTTTTAGATGTATTCAATTTATACCCTGATGCTACCCCGAATTTCTGCGCTAGATGTTCTATTTCAGGCACTGCAAGATCTAGATTGGAGGTTACGATCGCAATATCATCGGCGTACGCCAGTACACAAAAATGATCTTGTCGTACAGTAAAAGGTATAATCTTTTTACTCCGTTCTAACATAATAATAAAGGGATTAATATAAAGCGCAAACAAAAGGGGTGAACACGGGCATCCTTGTCGTGTGCCTCTAGTAATCACGATAGTCTCAGAAAAACGCCCCATGGAACTAATTTTAGCCATGGGGAGGTGATATAGGGCCTGCAAAGCTTGAATGTATCCCTGCCCAAACCCCATTTGTTGTAGGCCCCCCCATAAAAAGTTCCAAGAAACACGGTCGAATGCTTTTTCAGCATCGAGTAAAACCAGCCCTAATTCTCTAGATTGTACCTGTGCTATATCAAAAAGAGTCACTACTCTGCTCACATGGTCTACCGTCCCCCTTCCTGGTATAAAACCATGTTGTTTTAAAGATACTAAGGGTATTAGAACTTTTGCCAGCCGTGTAGCCAAAATTTTTGCATATATTTTACCGTCACAGTTAAGAAGAGAAATTGGGCGGTAGGATCCAGGTAACTCAGACGGCTTCCCCTTTTTCTTAAAAATACAGATATTGGCCTCAGCCCAGGATCGCGGTATCTCCCCTTTTTGTGCTATTTGAAACACCTTAAGCATATCGGACTTAACATCTTGGAAAAAGGTCTTATAAATTTCCAGCGGAAGTTTATCCGGTCCTGCAGCTTTCCCTATTGTAAGAGTATTGATGGCTTGTTCTAATTCATCTAACGTAATAGGCTCATCTAACATCTCGGCGCCCAATTGGTTCCAATTGGCCCCACAATGAGGCTGGGAGTCCTAGATCCATCAAAGAACACCCATTATCTTGCCCTGTATACAATTCTGTATAAAAACCAAAAAAGACCTTGAGGATTTCCTGAGGGTCAAACACCATAACCCCAGCCGCATTTTTAATCCCAGTTATTCTTTGTTCAGCCTCCTTTATGCGCAACATCTGGGCTAAACACCGCCCAGTAGCCTCCCCATATTCATGGCACTCTTTTTTATAGGTTTGATATTTTATGGCAATTTCTTTACTCCATTCCAGATTTATTTTAGCCTTACACCTAGCTAAGTTAGTCTGTAACGCTGCAGTATTATGTCCTGCAGCTAGCCCATTAGCCAATTCCTCTTCAGCAGTCTTAAATTCATTATACAATACCTGCAGTGCCTGCTTAGCTAGTTTCCCCTCTAAACCCGGCTTTGAATGTGTCCCAAATAACCCCCCAAGACGCAGAGTACCGATTAATCTGAAAGAATTCCTTTATCCAAACCTTCATATGCTCAATAAAAATATCATCCAGCAAATGCTTTCTGTCAAAAGTGAAAGCTCTCGGTGCTACACACCCCCCAAGTGCCAGAATTTCTACTACCACTGGAGCATGATCCGATGTAACCCTAGGATACACACAAATATTAAGCCCTGTAAATAATAGCGAAGATAAAAAAAAAAATCAAGACGTACAAGCCTATTGTGTGGGTACGAATAAAACGTATATCCTGGATCTTGCCTATGCAAATTACTCCAGGCATCCATCAACCCGTGATCAGCTAACAGTTGACATAGGGCCTTACATACCCTGGGCTTCCTGCCTTTGTAGTTCTGTCCACAAAATTGGAAATCCCCATAAGTCATATTTATATTGAAGTCGCCACAGAGCAATAACGGAGTGGGCCATGTAGCAAGCTCGCCATTTAAATATTCCAATATCGGGGCTTCATCAAAGTTAGAGCCATATACTGTACATAGAGTAAATGTTACTTCCCCTACCCTGCATGCCACAATGGCCCACCGTCCATGCACATCAACCAATATACGTCCTGTTGTTTGGATGGAGGGTCTCACTAAAATCGCCACCCCTCTGATCATATTTGACTGCCGTGAGGCTGCCAATACTACATACCCTAATTCTGAGAGAATCCTCCGTTTCCCCCACGGTATGTGCGTCTCCTGCAAACACACTACATCTGGCTGGATCACCCGTAGCTCTGTAGCCACCCTCTGCCTCTTAAAATAGTTATTTAACCCACACACATTCAGTGTACATATTCGAAGGCCTATCTTAGCCATATATTCTGCGTTAATATTATCGCTTGTTCAGAGCCATACATAAATGTTCTCAAACCTCTACACCTTTCTTTGCTGCTATGGATCATTTTCCTTTTTTTACCTTCACCATCCCCCTTCCTCCCACCCCTACCCCTACCCTTCCCCCTCCAACCCCCCCCACCCTACCCCTACATCGAGGCTTTAGGACTACTAGTCCTAGCGATGACATGCTCCCACCACCCAAAAAAGTGCCTCCCACACCCGTGAAAAAAACACCATGTGTATTAACCAGTCCATAACTTCTCCAATTAAGCAAGTGGTATAGGGCTAAAAAAAAGAAAAAAACATTCCAAAATTCCTTACTTATTTTCCCCCTATACACATATAAAACAGTAATACTCATGGGGTATAATACATCATAAGCAGAGAATAATTGAAAACATAAACAGATAGGCTCCATAAGGACTCTGATAGATAAGCTATTAAGCCCACTATGCAAGCCCAATATCCCCTTTGACCAGATTATCTACTATGACTCTTTAAGAGACTGCAAAAATTATTTCGCTAAAATCTCAGACGTAAAAAACCTGATATTCTCTTTATATATAATTTTCAGCTTAGCTGGATTAAGTAAAAAGGCTTGGGCCCCTTTAACTTGGAATGGTGCAATAAGTTGGCAAAGTTGCCAGCGCTTCTCTACCGTCTGATGACAGTAATCTGGTCTGACGAAAAACTCCACCCCCTTCCCAGCTCTTTTTCTATCAGGCCGTGCCAAATCAAATACAGCTTCACGTGCCAAAAAGTTATTAAGTGATATCAATATCAATACCACCCATGCAGTGTAGGCCCTTTCCCGTGGGTCCATGGGTAGATGCAGCTTTGGACATTGTGGGTCCCTTGACCGGGGAACATCGCACACCTTACATTTTGGTGCTCATAGATCTATACTCAAGGTGGCCAGAGGTGAAATTTGTGTCAGAAATCACCACGAGGGTTGTCATAGACTTTCTGGTAGAGGTATTCATCAGGGAAGGTTTGCCAAGTAGCTTATTGACGGACAATGGGGTGCAACTCTGCTCTAAAGAAATGAGAGAATTCCTAGAGAGTAATGGAATCGTACACAAGCGATGTGCACTTTATCACCCAGAGACGAATGGGATGGTCGAACGATTCAACAAGACCATCAAGGAGGGGATTCAACTAGCTAGGGCTAGTGGGCTGTGCTGGAAGGATGAGGTCGTGAACCGTCTGGAAGCCTACAGGCTGACCCCTCATCAAACCACGGGCATGACACCATTCGAATTGCTCAGAGTCAGAAAACCCAACACAAGGTTAGTGCCAGGGTGGATGAAGTGGTATAAAGGGTGGACCGACCACTCTAAGGAGTCACAGTGGCGAGACAGAGAACATAAAGCCATGAGTGATAGGAAGACCAGGTTCGACAGGCTACATGCCGTCAAAGACGTGAGGTTCCAGGTGGGCGATCTGGTCAAAATCAAAGCACCCACTGGTAGAGCAAATTGGTCCGAATTCACTAAGCCTACAAAACCTGTAAAACTATTCAAGAATGCTGTCAAGACCCAAGAGGGGAAGATTTGGAATCTGGGGAGGGTGGTAAGGTACACTGCTCCCACGGTGGACCCCGACAACACACCAGAGGGTGGGAGCGAAACCCAGAGGATGGGTGATACGCCTGAGAAGGGTTGTTCAGGGCAGGCCAAACCTGTCCCCAGGACAAGTCACAGGAAAGTTTGCCGCCCGAGGTATTTGCAGCATTACGTTACTAGATAATAACTCATGTGCATTTCCTCCCTTTCTGTTCATTTGTTCTTGGTTGTGTAAAGGAGGGGGATGTGTGGTATCCTCCGCTGCAGGGGGGAACCCTGGCCTTGCCACTCACCCCCTCCCCTGTGTTTACATTGGTTGACCCCACTGTGACATGCTGTAGAATGTCACAGTGGCAAACGGGCTGAGGCGAGCTCCCTGCGGGAGTGACAGACGGAGTTTCAGATGAACAGCTGTGGCTGAGGTTCTTTTGTTGTAACCTGAGAAATAAAGGTCAACTGTGTTATAGCTGCGTCTCCTGTGTCCCTGGTTGATCGTGACTGATTTAACAGTGTGCTTCAGCCTTTCGCTAAGATTGCCGATGAGCTTACTTTGCATGGTGGTGAAATGGTCATGCGGGGAAAAAATTTATTCCTCCTGAGTCGTTGAGAGCTTGCATTATCGACTATGGTCATGAGGGTCATCTTGGACAGACGAGTACCAAAAGGAGGATCCGGTGAGTGTACTGGTGGCCTTCCATGGATCGCCAAGTAAATGATGTTGTAGAGGGATGTGTGACGTGTTGCACTAGTGACAAAGTCATCAAGGTTGCTGCTCCTCCTATACAAGAGGTGGAACTTCCCAATGGTCCTTGGTTGAAGTTAGCTATAGATTTTTGTGGGTCCTTTCAATGTCTTACCTAACAAATACAAATTTGCCTTGGTTGTTGCTGATTACTTCAGTAAGTGGTGGGAGGTCCAATTTATGACTGATCCCAATACACAGGAGGTCATCAAGTTTCTTCAGTGTCTTTTTGCAAGAGAGGGGTTCCCAAAAGAGATTGTGTCTGACAATGGGGTACAAATTACTTCCAAGTAGATGTCTGATTTCTTAAGTCAATCTGGGATCTCACATCGCTGTGTGGCTTTGTATCACCCACAGGCCAATAGTTTCATTGAGCGCACGAACCGCATTCTTGTTGAGTGTGTTCAATGGGCTGTTTCATCTAGAATTGAGATCAAGGAAGCAGTCCAGAGCATGTTGTGGGCACATCGCACTACTCCCAGTCCCATCACGGGTTCCAGCCCTTTTTTACTGCTTTGTGGAAGAGTGGCTTCTTTTCATTTGTGTCCTGCTTGGATGAAGAAATGGGGTTTACTGTCAAAGTGTGGAGATTCTCAGGCTGATGTGGGGACGCATACTCAATCTGTTGTCCCAGATGTGGTTGGTTTTGAGTCTAGTGTTTGTGTGGGAGATTGGGTGAGAATTAAGTCTCCACTCAATGTAGCAAAGGGATTGTCAAAATTCGGTCCTCCCGTTAAAGTGGATGCCACTTCACGTTTTGCTGTGAGGGTCAATGGGAGGAGTTGGTGGAATTTGTCCAGAATTTACAAAGTTCCCAGGAGGGTGGTGTTGCAGTTGGGGCTTGAGTCTGGGGGTGATGCTGTTCATACCCAGCAAGCTCAGAAGGGGTGTCGTCTGCAACCTTCTCAACCTCTTAAGTTGTCACTAAAATATGTCACTCCACGCAAGAGTGGTAGGAGAAGTGTTCCGCCAAAACGTTTGAATTTGTAGTCTATTGTTCATTACAGCGGTTTCCGATTTGTGATTCTCTTCTTTTTGCTTTTCTTTGTATTGCATTTGTTTTATGCTGTGTTTTTTTATTTCTATTCTCTTTTGTTTTTGTTTCATGGAAAGAAAGGAGATGTTGTAGTAGTCTTTCTAGAGCTTGTATTCTTTACTGTCTATTGATGTACTCATCACAGCTTATGATGTCATTGTCATGGTGATAGAATGTGATGGTTTGAATACGAGGGGGCAGTTATCTGTTGTCCCTGGAAGCTGTGGAGAAGGACAGTCAATAAACGTAGTGCTCTTACACTTACCTGCCTCAGTATGATTACTACAAAACCACTATTTTATTACTAACCATTTGGATTCATCTCTACATTAAGGCCTAAATTTAGAATTTGGCGGTGCAGAGCCACCCTGCTGTAAGCTGCCACACTTGTGGTTCATCCGCCTCATTTAGATATGGAAAAGCACCAGGTTTACATTGATGAAGCCTCAGCGGGCAAGAGGCCCGTCTGTCCCTGAGCTGCCAAGTCATAGTAAAGGTCACTCCACCCGAATCACTAGATTGCCCTGTCCATCTGGCCATGCCAGGCATGGCAGGAAAACAAACAATGTCCTTGACATGCAAGGGGAAAACGGCATTGAACTGATGATGTGGCTTCTGATCATTGTATAACTTTTTCTGCTGAAGATTGCACATGGTATAAATATTCTGTAGTTTTTTTAACATCTCCTTGAGATCAGCCACACAGCTCCAAAAAGAGCATGTTGAATTTCTGCTTTCTTTCACATTTGAACCATGTATAGGTTTGAAAAGTTTTACAGGTTCAGCAAACACATTTACAAAATTTTATAATTGTAAAGATGGTTCTAGCCAGTCTGAGTGAGAGTACACTCGTATCTCTAGAGTAGATATTAAAGCCAGTGCAACAGCTGTTTGCAATTATTGGAAGAGAAGCAAAATTTTAAAAGCTTTTTTGCTTTCAAATTTAATGAGAGCTTAAAAAATGTAGTCTTTCCCGATCAGAGCTTTCACTTTTTTCTTCCACTTCACGAGGTTAGAGAACTATGGAGCATGTTTTGGTCATTGTGTCCGAGTCATGATCTGACCTTCACTTTTAAATACTTATTGCAGTACAAGGGAGCAGGATAATGTAGAACAGGATATAATTCAGTTTGATTAAAACGAAACAAGCATTTTACTCCTTGCTACTGAGGCTTTCCCACCTTCAGGACTGAACCCTTTTATATGTTTGGGGTACTTCTCCCTTAAGCCTTAATGACTTTCTTTCCTCAAAAGGTATCCAGGACAAATGTGTGCCCCTTTTCTCACATCTTGAGGATTTTGAAGGTATTCAAGGTTTGTGGATTCCCCTGAAGGGAATCGAAAACATAGCCAAATTATAGCAAACTTTTGTTTGAAAAATGAGAAAAAGTGATGTCTAAGAAAGTGTATGTTTTTCCCAAAAGAGGCCATCATCGTTTTTTACCATAGTGTTTGTAATTTTCTATTCTATTCCGTTGTTCCTATTTTTTTCAGTTTCAATCTATTTGCAGTTTGTGGTGTGAACAAAAACAAGTGTGACACCAATGGATAAACGTGGAAAGCTATACGTTCCTAAAAATGAAAAAATGAAAATAACTAGAAAAAAATAGCAAAATAGCAAATGGTTACAAGGTTTTCATCTGTAAATTTCTGCCCCGATTACAGATGTACAAAAGTAATATACCATTACGTCCATCATGGCCTTCTGATTGAAGGGATATATGGTGTTTGTTGGTTGTCCAAAACACGTGATACAGAGACAGCTGAGCTACAGCACATACTATTCTGTTTTTTTACACTGCTCCAAATAAAAACACTACCCCACTTGTGTGGCTGGTCTAACGCCCATGACGCATAAGTCCTCAAACTGCTACATGGAGACATCAATATTTCCAGTCAAAAAAATTACCTGTTTTGGCGATGGGGATAGCTGCGATATTTGGGCCTGGCTGCCACCAATGCAAATCTATCAAAACCCAGACATTTTGATAACTAGATATTCAGAAGTATAATGGGGGTGTCACCTGCATTAATCCAACTGCTTTGTCTTCTCCACAAATTACTGCAAAACCTATCATTTCCATAAAATCATGCATTTTCCCTGATAAAATTGCTACCCCAGTTGTTTGACTTGGTCATGCACTTGCAACACAAAAAGTTCCAAAACGCAACGTAGAGACAACAACCATTCACGTAAAAAATGTACATGTTTTGGCAATGAGGGAAGCTGCAATATTTGGGCCTGGGCTCGGACGCTACCCAGGAAAATCTCCCAAACCCAGACATTTATGAAAATTAGACACCAAGGGAAGTAAAGGGTGGTGTGTCTTGTATGCATCCCACAATATTTTCTTACCCACAAAGCCCTGCAGACCTCTAACTTTGTCTGAAATAACATATTTTTCTCAAATATCTGTGACCTTAGCTTCCGGAATGTGTGGTGATCTACACAATTCCTACCACCCAGCGTTCCTACACTTCTACTGATAAAAACACTACCACATTTGCGTTCCTCACCCTGGCACCCCCAACATAAGTGGCCCTAAAACGCATGGAGACATCAACATTTCCTGTCAAAAATAGCCTGGTTTGTCAATGGGGTTGCTGTGGTATTTGGACCTAGGCTTGGCCAGCAACCAGTGAAACCCACTAATCACAGACATTATTGAAAACTATACATCCAGGAGAGTCCAGGGATATAGGACTTGTGTGGATCCCACTATGTTATCTTACCAACAATGCCCTGCAATCCTGAAATTGTGCTAAAAACAATACTTTTCCTCACATTTCTGTGACAGATACTGCCAGGATACTTGGGGATCCACAACATTCCTACCACCAAGCATACCTACACTTCTCCCGATAAAAATGCTACCCCATTTGTGTGGCTGGGCCTAGCACTCGCGACACAACAGGCCCCAAAACAGAATGTGGAGACATCAACATTTTGTGTAAACTAATCATGTATTAGCGATGGATGAAGCTGCGTTATTTGAGCCTGGGCACCTCCATTACAAAGGGACATCTACCAAATGGCATTTTTCAAAACTAGACAACTAGGAGAGTTCAGGTTGGTGTGCCTTGCATGCATTCCACAAAGGTTTCTTACCTACAATGCCCTGCAAATCTCAAACTTTGCCTAAAATCACACATTTACCTCATATTCTTTGACTTAAACTTCTGGAATCTGCGGGGATCCATAAATTTCCTGCCACCAAGTGGTCCCACATTTCTCCCAATAGAAATGCTACTCCAACTGTGCAGCTGAGCGTAGCACCCATGACATAAAAAGCCCCAAAATTAAACGTAGAGACATTAACATTTCCTGTCAAACAATCACAGATATTCCACACATTTGTGTGACAGAAAGTTCCAGAATCTGTGGGGATCCACAAATTTCCAGCACCCCAGTGTTCCTACCCTTCTCTGAATACAATACTGAGTACCGTCACCACTGGGGTGGCTGGGTCTGCACATGCAAGAAGAACGGATCAAACCAGGGACTATGCGAGTCTTGCAGTACGGTAAAGAGGCCATTCTCTGGTTTACTACTGGCTTTCTGCAACCCGGGGGCAGATTGGTGGGTAAACACTCTTGATCTGGCCCCCAGGGGGCTGAAAGACGTTTGTGTCCGGGATGTAGGGGGGGTCCACAGGCTCATGCGTCAGAGGGGAAACCCCCGCAAAAACTATACAAAGACCATACCCTGGTGTTCCATCTGTTTTTGACCATTTTCTCCTTGGGTCCTAGGGTGCTTTCTGCCCACCAGGCGACAGATTGAGGGTAAAGAGACTTTGGGCCCATTCTGGGGAGGGGGACAGCCAGATACCTGCCCACCCCGACTTTTTTTTCTGACCATTTGTTCTCGATGTCTATTGGGTACTACACCACCTATCTATAGCCCAGGGGTAGCAGAAAGACTGTTGCGACCGTCCCAAAAAGTGAAAAAAAAGCTTTCCCTGGTTGTCTAATGGCCTATCTTCTCTCCTGAGGGGGCAGATTGGGGTAAACACCTCCTATCCACCCCCGCAATTATGGATCTCTGGTGTCTAGTGGAGTGGATCCACAGACCCATGCCAATGGGGGCTGCAATCCCAAAACAGTAAAGAAGTAATTCCCTGGTTTTGTAGTGGGCTTCCTTCCCTGTGTGTGGGGGGAGGGGCAGATTGGGGGTAGGCATAAAGACTACTGTGTCCATGGTAGGGAAGTAAAGTCCCATGCCTTTGTCTTTTGGGGTAGCCCCCCAAACATTAATGAGGCAACTCCTTGATGTTCTAGTGAATTCCTGCCTCTTTGGGGTGTGGCAGAGTTAGAGTAAAACCCATATCTGTCCCTCTGGGAAAAAATAGAAAAACTTTTGCGCCCATGTGTGGGGAGCACAGGCCCATGGCAAGGGTGGCCACTCACCTTGCAAGGATGGCTCTCTAGTGTGCACTGGAGTGGATCCCTGCTTGGCAATTGCGTGACCAGTGTAATCCCCAAGCAGGGATCAACTAGGGAGAGAGAGCGCTGGGAAGGTGCATTGTCCCCTCTCCAGTGTCCTTTTGGCGTGCTTCGCATAGGGTTCATCTTTGGGCCCTAATGACCCCAACCCTCTGGGGCCAAAACATATATGTTAAGAGGACGGTGTCATGCAGCCCCCTCCCCAAGCCTTAATAGGCCTCAGGGACCCCAGGCCCAGGGCCAATTTGCATTACAATGGGGAGGGGGGCCACGACGCCCTTCTCCTCAAGCCTATTGTGGCTGGGAAGGAGCTGTGCTAATTCAACTGGCAAGCCCCCATGTAGAAAACACTTTAACTCATGGGCTGTGAGTCATAGCTGACAGCATTGTCTAAGATTGAAGACAAGTGATGCAGACAATGCACAAATAGATGACAAATTGTGCAGGAAGGAGAAATAAGAAACTGGATAACGCAGGGGTGACCTGCTTCAGGCACTAAGAATACCGAAATTAAATGCAAAAAGGTAACATAAATGTCCCTCACCAAGCAGGGTAAACTGAGTTGCCATAATGATCACGGGTGTGCACAATTCACATAATTGGCTTTCACGAGGTTAATTACGCAAACTGTAAATCCAGCATTTAGAAATATATTTTAGCAGGAAATGCATACTCGAATCCATTTTTAAAAATAACACGAAAAACACAACTGCTTGTGTTCTGGTCGTTCACTTTGTTTTAAACTCCAAACTATAATTTTGCCACAGGGGCGCAATGGCGTTATTTCAGGAATTTCTCGTAGCACCAATAACACAAAATTAAGTGAAGTTTGCCTGGCCTTATAATGACTCAGGGACACAGGTAGAGGGGGGATATGAGGGGGGATCTGTGAGGGCCAGCCCATGTTGAGGTTTGCACTCCTCAAATGACCTTGGAAGCAGAGCTTCTGATGAAAGTTAAATGAACTTTGTTTGTTTTGGAATAAATTCAGAAAAACAAGAACTGCTGAGCTCTCATATGTCCATGTGGATATGTTTAAGTGTGTTTAAGTGCTGCATCACCACCTTATTTATCTGAAAGGAGTAGAAAGCATTTGGGGGGTGCTTAGAAACAGGCTGATGTTATGCACCATACAGCTAAGATAACATGAATATTTACATAACTTGTTGGCAGTCTCAAATAGTGAGGCTACGCTTTTAGGAACAGTACCAGCACTGCTTGATAGTCACACCCTAGAGGACTTATTTCAATGGACTACCTTCATGCCATCAAGATCAGGTCAGGTTTTGCATGAGTTATTTTGCATGATCGAAATAGGGCACTGATGTGTAGGATATGTACTCACTGTACTTTCAGTCTAGCACATTTAATGATCTATCTTCCCCTACCCACCTTACTGAGGCATTGTTCTTCAGGAAATCTCCACATTTCTGTATAAGATTGTTCTTTGATTATCGGCAGGGCATACCTAAGAGCATGTCTAGTACACCATTAATTTTGATCATACTGCTTCAGTTCTAGAGTTTTTCAAAGAGCACTGGCTAGTTGTGAAATATAGTTTAGTGGGTTGACATTCTTGTTACAGTCATCTTCATTTACTTAGTAGGTTCCTATATTTTAGTTGAGATAGCTGTGCAGGTTAAAGTACCTGTTGCAGAGACATGCAAGTGGCATCACCTTTAGTTGATTGAGTCTCAAATGAAGTCATAGGACATAACTTGCCATTTCTCAGACGGGCTGCTCTAGAGGTGTATCTAATATTAAAAAAATCAAATCTGTTAATAACCTTTTGAGGGTCAACACACTGATGTTTCTGCTGTTGGAGCCACATTTTGTGGGACCCGTCATCAAGGCAACTGAATGTCTAATAATTAGTGAAGATTTATATTCACTTCTAAAATAGATTTATAAGTTACCTCTATTCTGCATGGATTCTCCCCCTACTGATTATGAGTACTGATTTCCAGTGTCCCTTACCGGGTCAGATCCCTTTTCAAAAACTTTTTTTATTGTGAGTCTAATTTACTCACTTGTCTTTATAATGGTTGTCATGCAGGCTTGTATTGAGCCGGGATCCAGGACAAGTGAGGACAATCTCAGGGAAGATGTCGAGAGCCAAACATAACAAAGTTGGCACAGGACACTCACCTCACCTGATGTCTATAGGGCAAAGCCACTAGCATCAAAAGGTACAGGCTCAGGACAACCATACCAAAGACTCGTGAGCAAATGAGACTTAAAAAAAAAAGGGTCTGACCTCCTTTGCTAAGGTCCTGAAGAAGTCCGGGACCTGTTAGGGTAACAAAGGCCAAAACATATTGACCACTCATGTGTGATGCTAAGGACAGTTAGCACGTCCAAACAACATCACCATTTCACCTTTTTATCTTACCCCTACACTCTGCACCCACTTTAAACTTCATACTTGAGGTACAGGAGGAAACTTTAGATTCCGCTGCACAGATCCCGTTGTTACCTTCCTTCAGACAGAGGCGGCACTCACCTGGGAAAGGGAGCACCCACCTAAGTGCGAAACCTAATGATGGCGCCACCCAATAAGATACCATAGTGGTGATATCTTACACCACAAGTGGCAATTACTGGTTGAGGGTTTCGGGACAAAACTCAAGGGACCAAGGCTCCAGACACCAGTGTGGTTCACTCTACTTTGATTAATAACCATCCTATTTTGCATGTCTTTGCATATTTTTGGCCTGAGAGATGAGCACCTATGCATCACTGAAACACTCTTGCATTAGCATAGGGTCTTTATCATTGTCATTATTTTTATAAGTCTGCCCCTTCTGATTAAAATTTAAGCTCTATCAATTGAAGTTGTTTGTCTCTCCGAATTTATTTCAATCAATCAATCAATCAATCAATCAATCATATCATGTGTAAAGCGCACTACTCACCCGTGAGGGTCTCAAGGCGCTGGGGTGGGGAATGCTGCTACTGCTCGAAAAGCCAGGTCTTGAGGAGTTTTCTGAAGGTGAGCAGGTCTTGGGTCTGCCGTAGGTGGATGGGGAGGGTGTTCCAGGTCTTGGCGGCGAGGTGGGAGAACGATCTGCCACCGGAGGTCGCTCTTTGGAAGCGGGGGGCAGTGGCGAGGGCGAAGTCGGCGGAGCGGAGCTGGCGGGTGGGGGTGTAGAAGCTGAGTCGTCTGTTGAGGTACGTTGGTCCGGTGTTGTGGAGTGCCTTGTGTGCGTGGGTGAGGAGTTTGAAGGTTATCCTCTTGTTGACCGGGAGCCAGTGCAGGTCTCTCAGGTGGGGTGTGATGTGGCTGCAGCGAGGGATGTCGAGGATCAGGCGTGCAGAGGCGTTCTGGATGCGTTGGAGTCGTCTCAGGAGTTTGGCCGAGGCTCCTGCGTAGAGGGCGTTTCCGTAGTCCAACCTGCTGCTGACGAGGGCCTGGGTGACCATTCTTCTCGTTTCAGTGGGGATCCACTTGTAGATCCTGCGGAGCATGCGGAGGGTGTTGAAGCAGGCGGAGGAGACGGCGTTGACCTGTTTAGTCATGGAGAGGGTGGAGTCGAGGATGACCCCTAGGTTGCGTGCGTGGTCGGTGGGTGTTGGGGCGGTTCCCAGTGCGGTCGGCCACCAGGAGTCGTCCCAGGCCAAAGGGGTGGATCCGAGGATGAGGACCTCCATCTTGTCCGAGTTCAGCTTCAGTCGGCTGTTCCTCATCCATTCAGCGACGGCCTTCATTCCTTCGTGGAGGTTGGTTTTGGCGGTGAGGGGGTCCTTGGTGAGGGAGAGGATCAGCTGGGTGTCGTCGACGTAGGAGATGATGTTGAGGTCATGCCGACGGGCGACGTGGGCGAGCGGTGCCATGTAGATGTTAAACAGAGTTGGGCTGAGGGAAGAGCCCTGGGGTACGCCGCAGATGATCTCGGTGGCTTCGGAGCGGAAGGGGGGAAGGCGGACGCTCTGTGTTCTGCCGGAGAGGAAGGAGGTGGTCCAGTCCAGGGCCTTCTCTTGGATCCCGGCGTTGTGGAGGCATGTTCGTAGTGTGTGGTGGCAGACCGTGTCGAAGGCGGCTGACAGGTCCAGGAGGATGAGGGCCGCCGTTTCTCCGTTGTCCAGCAGGGACTTGATGTCATCGGTGGCGGCGATGAGGGCAGTCTCGGTGCTGTGGTTGCTGCGGAACCCGGACTGGGAAGGGTCCAGAATGTTGTTCTCCTCGAGGTAGCGGGTCAGTTGTTTGTTGACAGTCTTCTCGATGACCTTTGCCGGGAACGGGAGCAGGGAGATGGGCCGGAAGTTCTTGAGGTTCTTGGGGTCCGCCTTGGGTTTTTTGAGTAAGGCGTTGATCTCGGCGTGCTTCCAGCTCTCCGGGAAGGTTGCTGTCTCGAAGGAGGTGTTGATGACTTTCCGGAGATGGGGTGCGATGGCTGTGCTGGCTTTGTTGAAGATGTGGTGTGGACATGGGTCTGACGGAGATCCGGAGTGGATGGTGTTCATGATCTTGATGTTGTTGTCGTCGTTGATGTTGGTCCAGGAGAGCAGGCGGTTGGTGCGGATGGTGGTCGTGGGGGCGGAGGTCTCAGTGGTTGTCGGGGTGGTCGTGGCGTTGAGGCTGTCGTGGATGTCTGCGATCTTGCGGTGGAAGAAGGTGGCCAGTGAGTCGCACAGGTCTTGCGAGGGTGGGACGTCGTTGGTGTTGGAGCTGGGGTTGGAGAGTTCCTTCACAATGTTGAAGAGCTCTTTGCTGTTGTGCGCGTTGTTGTCTAGGCGGTCTTTGAAGGAGGCCCTTTTGGCGGATCTGATGAGGTGATGGTGTCTTCGGGTGGCGTTCTTGTGGGCTGCGTCGCTGTCCGGTGTTCGTTCACGGAGCCAGATCTTCTCCAGCTTTCGGCAGGTTTGCTTGGAGGCCCGGAGGTCTTCAGTGAACCAGCTGGCTTTCTTGTTGGTGTGACTGTTGGAGGGTTTCTTGATCGGGGCGAGGGTGTTGGCGCAGTCGTTGATCCACTGTCTGAGGTTGCGGGCGGCGGTGTCGGGGTCGGTGGGGTCGGCGGGTGGGCTCTGGGTGAGGGTGGTGGTTAGTTGGTCTTCGGTGACTTTGCTCCAGCAGCGGCGGGGCATCTGTTGGGTGTGGTGGTGCGTGGTGGGTTTCTTGAAGGTGAAGTGGATGCAGCGATGGTCGGTCCAGTGGAGTTCGGTGGTGTGGTTGAAGGAGACGTGGGGGCTTGCGGAGAAGATGGGGTCAAGCATGTGACCGGCGGAGTGGGTGGGTGTTGTGACGAGTTGTCTGAGTCTGAGGTTGGCTAGTTTGTCGATCAGGGTGGTGGAGTTGGTGTCGTTGTTGTTCTCGAGGTGGAAGTTCAGGTCCCCGAGGAGGATGTAGTCCGTGGAGGCGAGGGCGTGTGTGCTGACGAAGTCGGCGATGGAGTCGCTGAACTGTGGTCGGGGTCCGGGGGTCTGTAGACGAGGGTTCCTCTGAGGGTGGTGTTGGGATCGGTGTGGATCTGGAAGTGCAGGGGTTCGGCGGTGCTGAGGGTGTCGTCGGTGTTGGTTGAGACTCTGAGAGTGTTCCTGTGGACGATGGCGATTCCTCCTCCTGCTCCGTTGGTGTGGTCCCTGCGGGTGATCTTGTAGCCTTCCGGGACGGCTATGGCTATGTCGGGTGCCGAGGCGGGGTTCAGCCAGGTCTCCGTCAGGAAGGCGACGTCTGGGGAGGTTGAGTCGAGTAGGTCCCAGAGTTCAACAGCGAGTTTGCGGGCGGAGCGGGTGTTGAGAAAGAAGCATCTGAGGTGGTTGGGTTCTTTCCTGGTCGGCGGCATGGTGGGGCGGATGCTTGTGAAGCTGCAGTTCCGGCAGGTGAAAGCTCCGTGGGTGCGCTTCGGGGCGGCCAGGAAGCAGGTGTGTGCTCGTCCGGTGTTGAGTGCGTGGAGGGATCTGGCATCGTAGCGGTGTCGGGCATTGTGGCGTTCGCAGGGTCCAGGGGTCCTGGCGCTGGGCGCGGTTCAGGCGCGGACGGGCGCAGACGGGCTTGCCTTAGGCGCGCCAGCGGCGCGGCCGCTGCGCGGCCTCCATATGAGGGGATGTGGGAGGGAGGTCCAGCTGTGAGGCGGGAGCGGGGCAGCGAATGGGAATGCAGGGGGGCGGGGCCGCAGGGACGCAGCGGCGGGAAAAACAGACGGGCCGCGGGAGAACTGGGCACAGGAAGGAAAAACAAGTTTAGGCAAGAAAACAAGTACAGGCACAGGGGAATAAAAACAAGTCTGGGCAAGAAAGCAAGTTAGGCACAGGGGGAAAAAAACAAGTCTGGGCAAGAAATCAAGTTAGGCACAGGGGGAAAAAAACAAGTCTGGGCAAGAAAGCAAGTTAGGCACAGGGGGAAAAAAAACAAGTCTGGGCAAGAAAGCAAGTTAGGCACAGGGGAATAAAAACAAGTCTGGGCAAGAAAGCAAGTTAGGCACAGGGGGAAAAAAAACAAGACTGGGCAAGAAAGCAAGTTAGGCACAGGAGGATAAAAACAAGTCTGGGCAAGAAAGCAAGTTAGGCACAGGAGGATAAAAACAAGTCTGGGCAAGAAAGCAAGTTAGGCACAGGAGGATAAAAACAAGTCTGGGCAAGAAAGCAAGTTAGGCACAGGGGGAAAGTACAGGATTAGGCAAAAACAATGCAGGCAGAGCCGTGCAGCAGTGTGGGGACCTTCTAGCTGGCCATGATCTGAGGTTTTCAGCTGTTCCTACTTTTGACAAGACTGTCACTAAGCATGTGCTGCCAGAGTGACCAGAGAGCTGCCATGGGTTCACCCATTACATACATGTAGGCTCCAGCTTTCCTCTCTTTACACATGATAGTAGTCCAGAAAACACTTGATGAATTTTCTGCCTTCCACATGAATGTCCACATGCTAGGCAGTGTCAGTGCCATGGTGTCTTTCATTTTCACATACTTTATGAGAACCTCTTTTGGGGAAAAATGTGTTGTACAGTTGGAGCAATTTCAGTACTATTTCCCTTACCAGGTCAGGAGATGATGCAGATTTGGATCCGTCAATGCACAGAGTGCCTCTTCAGGATATTGTGTATAGTCTCTGCCTGCTGATGCTGCAGTCCATGCTTTTCCAGGACAAATAAGAGATGCACTATTGTATCTTCTCTTGTCGACTGCTACTACATTAAACACCCTATGTGGATATGAAGCTGAATAACTGTATTTGTGCATATCAGCAACTATTTTGTAGTTTCATTCAGAGAGAAAGAGGGAGAGATGCATGGTTCTCCTGTCTCATTGGCTGAATAACCCATGTTATTTTAATTTAGTTACCTTAAAAACAAAAATTATGAATAATTTATGAGTCCACTGTCTCACCAAGGAATTCTCAGAACACACCCATTCTGCATACCGATGAGCTGGATTGTTTGAAGGGCACAACTTGAACTCCCATGAAATGTTATGCAATAGCTTAGTTTCATAGTGGCTACTACCTACAATGCCCTTTTGAAATGATTGTACTCTTGAGTATCGAGTAGAAGAATATCCTGGCACACGTAAATTGTGGACAAAATATTGAAAGGTAAATGCACAGAGGAAAGTATAGATTTACTATTATAAACCCCACATCTATGTACCTTGAGGATGGATATGTGTGTGTGTATATATATATGCCTCGGGGACTGCGAGTCTTAATAGCTCCCACTTTTGAAAACCCAGACCCTGAAATGCAGCAAGAATGGGCCAACAATAGTGCAAAATCCTCGCAGAACATGATGAGGATTTTAATCAAATATGCCAAACGGGATAGAGAAAAAATATTAGAAGAAATCAAATGTCTACAAGAAGAAATCAAAAAATTAGCCAAACCTGATGCAGTCAATAAATGTGAAAAAGACTTGGATGCTAAAATGAAAAAACATGAACAAACAATAAGAGAGCGTAAAGCTATTATATTTACAAGGGATAGACTGGACTATCAAAGAGACCAGATCTACACTTTTGCGCATTGTTTTGACAATCTGCGCCGACAAAAGATGTCTGATAGTGTTGGGCCTGCTTAGAGAGATTTCAACAACAAAGCAGTAACAGAAACGAGCTCGGAATTTAGCTCGGAATTAGACACAGATCAAGAGGATACATCTGGACAATCGAGTAAGACCATGAGGAATGAGGCGCCTCCCACAGTTATTGATGAATTGCGTTTTTTACGATTGGACAGGACATTAAACATAAGACAAAGACCAAAGAAAAGAGGAAAAAATTATCGAGGAAGCGCAAAAGAAAATGGAGAAGGCATGGAACTCCGTTCAGGAGTCAGAACCAAGGAAATCAGGCAGCAGGAGTGAATATGTTATCGACCATGGTCATTAACCTTTCAGATTTAGAATTAACAGAGGATGAAGTTCAAACCCTCTCCTTAGGCCTCTATTTCTGTAGTAGGACAAACTTCAATTATGGACAAACAAGGATAGATTTTTATAAATTTATCAGAAAATGTAAGTAAATTGTTTTTTTTCATAACAGAGTGGAACCGAGTTGACTGGAACCATCATCCTCGGGAGACACTGTTACGAATTTGAATGTTGGAGATTTGGAAGTTCTATATGAACTAGAGCAATTGGAGAAGGACATTGAAGGAAGAACCCCACCAAAGTCCTGTAGGGAGACTGCAGACTCACTAGGATTGGACGTTTATGGGCGTGTGAAAATACTTTTTAAATTGAAATCTAATTTTATCCCCAACATGCCAAGAGGCTCAATTGACATTTTTTCAGATTTAGTCATCACTGATTTAAAAGCATTGTCTTTATCATCCAGAGAAGAATTTGTAAAGGGTATTAACCAAAAAGAAAAAAGAATATTCTAGGGTGGTAAGTAAAATCGAAGCGAGGAGTGATATTGTGGTTCGCAAATCTGACAAAGGGGGCAATATTGTCTTGTGGCCACTCAGTATGTATACTGGAGAAGCAAACCTACAACTCAAAGACACAACATGTTATCAGAAAGTCCCTCAGAGCAATCTAGTCAAAGTGAAGAATAAGTACCATAAGAACCTGGCTAGATGGAGAGGATTAGGTCTAATCTCAAAAGATAAATATGGTTTTTTGAAGGTAGACAATTCCATCATGCCAATACTATACCTAATCCCAAAGATTCATAAAAACCTAACTAAACCTCCTGGAAGACCTATAATTTCAGCTATAGGGAGCCTTTTTGAGGCAATCTCCCATTTTATAGATTTGTTTTTACAAGAGTTTGTAAAAAAAACTTCCATCCTATATATAAGACACCAGGGATTTTTTAAGGAATATTCAAAATATTCCCTGGGATGAATCATATCTCCTTATTACCCTTGATGTAGCATCGTTATATGCGAGTATTTCACACGATGATGGACTGAGAGCGATGAAACACTATCTAAACACTCGACCTATAAGTCTTTAACAACATTCCGAGATGCTATTGGAAATGGCTAGGGTGTGCCTCGACAATAACTTTTTTCTCTTTGGGAAAGAGACGTATA
Source organism: Calotriton arnoldi (assembly GCA_963921515.1). Classification (NCBI taxonomy): domain Eukaryota; kingdom Metazoa; phylum Chordata; class Amphibia; order Caudata; family Salamandridae; genus Calotriton; species Calotriton arnoldi. The sequence goes on along the minus strand of CAWUFW010009235.1, from coordinate 309,398 downwards.
AGCAGGTTAGAGGTACAGCTATGGGCACCTGCTTCGCCCCCAGTTATGCCAACCTTCACATGGGCTGGTGGGAGTAGCAGGTGCTCAAGCTCAAACATGCCAAACAATGGCATGAATATGTGATTATATGGTCAAGATTCATCGATGACCTATTTATATTATGGAGAGGATCAAAAGACTCAGCTAATGAGTTTATAAATGCCCTGAACGACAATGCGTTGAACTTACAATTTACTAGTTCAATAAGTGATTGCCAAGTGTGTTTTTAGATCTGGAGATATTTATAAAAAATAATGAGATACACGCCTGTACACACAGGAAACCCATGGCAGGAAACTCTATTTTACATTTCTCTAGTTTCCATCCCCAGAAACTGAAACACAGCATTCCATATGCTGAACACTTACGCACGAAGAGAAACTGCAGTGACGTGTCATCATTAAAGGATGCACCAGTTAAACTCTCGCAGAGGTTCATTGAGCGAGGTTATAGTCCCCATGTGTTAAAACAATCTCAAAGTAAAGTAGAGAAGACTGCAAGGAACTCATTATTATTTCCAGACAACACAGCCAAAATGAAAACCAATCAGAATGATGTAAGCATGATCATGGGATACAATGTATATCATGCAAAGGTGAGAGCTTGCATGAATAGACATTGGCACCTGGTCAAAAGTGACCCAGTAGTGGGCAGTATAATCCCACGCAAACCCCTACTGACATTTAGACGGGCAAAGGCAATGAGGCAGCAGCTGGTGATTAGTAGCCCAGAGGTACGTAAGAAGGAGGGATAGTTAAAAACTAATCCTGGTTTCAATAAATGCCATGAATGCAAGGCATGTAACCATGGCGTGAATAAGTCTGAGATCCAATCACCCCTTTTGAGCAAACCGTGGTCTATCCGTCGCTCTTTTAATTGTAGAAGAGACTTTGTGGTGTACATATTGCAATGTTCATGCCCTAAAATGTATGTAGGGAGTACTATCCACATGGTGCATGTTAGGATTCTTCAACATTTAAGAGCAGTTAAAAATAATGACAAGACATATCCCGTAGCGAGGCATATAAATGAAGTCCATGGTGGAGATACTAAGGAACTCTCTTATTTTGTGATCGACTCTATCCCTAAAAGTAGACGAGTGGAAACCGAGAGTTAAAATTGAGACAGATGGAGTTGAGATACATAATAATGTTGAACACTAAGATCCCACATGGCCTGAACTCTGAAGAAGACATGAATGTACATATTTAAGTTTGGAATTCTGTGAGTTGCACATTGGAGTGCTAAGATATCTCAAAAAAGGAACATTAATGCCCAGAGTGATGAAATCAAATGATATGTTATATATTTTATCACATAGATCAAGTCAGAGGAGGTTTGAGTGTCAGTAATGTTACATAGAGAAACATCTCAAAATGAGTAAAAATATCATTGATGGGAGATGTGAATACTCTATTCAGAAGGGAAGAGGGTTGATGCTTTTTATTACTTTGGATGTATAATTACAATTATAATTTTATCTTTGATAAAGTATGATGTTTTATAATGACAGCATTGTTTGCACATTCAAGCACTTACACTTTTCACATATTGCTTTCTTTTGATGTGTAATGAACACCGAGTTGAAGGACAATGCGTTGCACTAGCACTTTCATGGTTGCCAATCAATATAATATTGAAAGCTGTCTCTTACCTTCTGATACCTGTATTTATGGAGACTGAAATGAAAACGTAATGTGCAACATTGAATGAATTATAGAAGGGACTATTTTGCATGTGCACTTTATTGTATCTTCAATGAGGACTTGAATTGAATGATACTATGGAGTATTGACACACTATATTGAGTATGGGCACTAGCACTTTATTTGGCCGGGAATAGATGTCATATGCAATATTGAAGGAATAACTTGTTATGGACCATTCTGCATGTGCGCCCTTCATGTTCAATGAGGATTTGAATGTTAATATAAAGCACTAGCACTTTTTATACAGGTTTGCACAGACAGACAGTATTCAGAATAGGTAAAATGAATTTTCCCTCTAAAAGAATTTGCACTATTAATGACCTAATATGATACTAGTGGGCATTGAATGATGGGCAATATCCCGCATTTTATTCCAAGAAATCACACACTCAATGTGAGATGAAATATATATATATATATACACCCCAAGTTCCAACCTTCGTGACACTGGACACCGACACCGCAGGTAGGTAAAAAATCGCACTCTTTATTATGCTGTTACCACTGTTGTAACTCGTTTTGGCAACGTTGCTGCCTTGCTCACACAACGAGCACCATTAATGCTTGCATTTTTATGAGAGTTGGCTGATCACATGATCTCTAAGACATGGAAGACATACTTCTTTCGCTGTCATTGGGAACATGATGTTGTGTTACACAGGTATAGTTTTACAAAGCTCATATCATTCGTTAAAATTCGCGAACAATATAAATATTACAAAACATTGTTGGTATTGCTCCCATTTTCTGGTTCTATCCTTGCATTGATAACATAATATATATATATGTATATATATATATATGGATATGGATATACATTTATATATCATCAAAGTAAATAGATGTGGGGTTAGATGTAGAAAACTCATACCTACTTACCTTTCAATATTTTGTCTTTCTCAATATTTTGTACATGAAATGAGTGCCCCACTAAGTCCCAAGTTTGATATTTAGGGGCCACACCTTTCCAGATTTTTCTCTTTGCCTCCACTCAAAATGAATCACTCCCAACTCTCACAGCTGGCTCATTCTTTAAATGGAGAACAGTGATAGGACCACATGTAGATAGGCATGGGCGCAGATGCACAGAGGGACACATAGGAGAGGTTTGCAAAAGAGCTAATGATGGAGAAACAGTGAAAAGTGGAGAGAAAAGAAAGAAGAAATGGGGTCTAGAAAGAGGTGAGAGAGGAAGAAAGAAGGCATGGGAGAAAAAGCACAAAAGAGGGATAAAGCATAAGGAGCTGCATATTGAGGGGAAAGGGGGAAAATCAAGAAAGGCAACAGATAACATAGGTGGGAAAACAGAAAACAGAATATAGAGTATACAGCAAGGGAGAGATGCAATAGGTGTATATGGGGTGAAGGGAAGAGAAAGAGAGAAGATAGTTGAGGGGTAGTATGAAACTGTAGAAAGAAAGTGAAGAAAAAATAGAGAGGGAGTAAGGAAAGAATGTGGGAATGTGGGAGAGCAGGGGAGAAAACTGGAGAGAAATAAGAGGGAATACGAATGGAAGAGGGGAGACAGAGACTAGGAAAGAGAGGAAGGGGAACAGGCAGATACAGAGAACGACAAGGCAGTGGATTAAGGGGCCTAAGAGGCAGAGGGGACAGATTGTGAGATACATGGAGATTAGATAGCATTAATGAGCAAACTGAGAGAGAGCGGAAGACAAGCAGGAAAAGGTAACGTTTATAGTTAGGTTGTTGTAAAAACATTTTTGATTTAGACCAGTATTACTGCCACAAAGTGCTTTAAAGAACACCATTTTAACTCATTGCAAAACATTGAGGTGGGGGCAGAACCACAAAGTTTCTTGTAAAACATATTTAAAATTGCCACAGTTTTTGGCCAGTGTTTATCTAAACCAATGTTTGATCATGTTTTGACCAATGTTTCTGAGGCAGTATGTTTTCAACAAAATGTTGTACTTCTTTCTTAAAAATATCTTCGGGAAACAATTCTCCAGCAAACTGGTCTTTAGAGTCCTATTAAAGTCTGGAAAGTGCTATTGGTGGCATATTCCTTGTTGGGTAATCTGTTAACAATGGCATTCCCTCCCAAGCACATTACCAGTTAAGATACTGCCTTACAGAAATTTTTTGATTTTGTGTCAATAAAACCATGGCAGCCCAAAAATGTTGGCTCTCTCACAAAAAGTACAGTAAACATATTGAGCAATTCTCAATGTACATTTCCAATTGGAAGCGTGTCTCATGCCATGGGGAAAGAGCCTTTACAAAGCTGTCTTTACCACGCAATGCCTGATATGTTTTTGTGCCTTTACCATAAATGGGAAGTATTGTTAAGGTAAGTGTGTGTATGTATATGTGTATATATATATATATATATATATATATATATATATATATATATATTCAATGAAAAAACCAAAGGTTAGAAGGACGTTATAGTTAGGTATTAGCATTTAAAAACCTTTAGAAAATCACTGAAAAAACCAAAGGTTACAGGGACGTTATAGGTAGGCTCAGATTTCACTCGTACAAAACCAGTGAAATTCAGCCATTATAGGTAGTGAGCTAACTATAACTCGTGCCTCCGCAATGCACTGCTTATGACCTCACACATTACATCACTCATGACATGGTCAGTAACATCACATCCATCTTGCTGAAAGCGGAGCAGAATTGCTTTTGGAGAGAGGCAAAGACCGTGGGGGCCTTGAGTCTCACCCCGTGGTCCCCATCAGTGACAAGTGGGTGCCCTAGGGGACCGGGCACCCACAACAGAGGCCGGGCCCTGAGGGATAGCGTCCCCAGGGTCAAAATTGGCCTTGCAGGGGGCCACTCTGTCCACTCTCTTTAATTTCTTTTTTAAATGCTGGGCCCAGGAGTTGGGGTCCCCGGGGCCAAAATAGGCCCAGGGGGGAGGGGCCACATGGCCAGCCCCTCCCTATTCAAAAAAGGACTGGCCACGGGGGATGGGGTCTCCGGGCTCCAAAATGGCCCAGAGAAGGGGGCCACGCAGCCCCCTTCCTAAAAAATGAAAAAATAATTAAAACGGCCATCAAGTTGCCAGAGGCCCCACCCCCTTTCTCCACCACTCTGCAAACACACCTCTTGGTGCATTGTTGTTGGGGGATGAAATCCCTTGGCTGCAGAGGGTCCTTGGGGGCCAACTACCCTCCTGTTACCTCTAGTAACTCCCACACAGCGGGATTGCTGAGAGGTTGTTGGAGGCCATGCCCCTTTTTCAACCACTCTGCAAATGCGCATCCTGGGCACTGCTGGCTGGAGGATGAAGTCCCCTTGGATGCTGTGGGTCCTTGGGGACCAGGAACCCCTTTGTTACCTGTCAGGGCTCAGGAAAGAAGAATCAGAACACTCCAATGTCCCGCAGTTTTTACCTATCAATCGGCATTTCAAAGATCACCCGCTCGCAAAAGGTCGCGGGTGATAATAGCGCTGAACCGGGCATACTCCCCAGTACTCCCAACAGGGAGAACCGCGGTGGAAGTTGCCAGTCTAGTTCTGCGCTCCTGGACACGGGCGCGAGGTCTGAACCAGTTGTGAAGTGCGCCGGTTGATTTTAGAACCGCGCACTTCACCAACGGATTTTCAGGAATTAGTCACGTTTTATTTCTGTAGTCTAGTCAGACAGATGTAGTGTAGTTTCGTACCAGGCTTAGGCGCATGTTAGAGCTCTTCAGTGCGTCGGTTAGTTAGTTAGGTTATTAGTACTAGGGAAAAATACTAATTTAGATTAAATAGGAAAAAGAGATTAAAGAGAAGATTCAATACTTACCTGTTGAGCACTTCAGTTCCTGATTTCTTTCGTCGCCTGGTTGACGGCGGAGGCTCCAGAAGATTCCTAAGGGAGAAGTAAAGAAGAGTTCTGAAGATAAGAAAGTAAGGCAGAGAGTGAATGAACGAATGAGTGTAAAAGAATAAATAAATTCACAGAGTTAAAGGGTACTTAAATGTCGTTTGCTATGCAGGATACAAAAGAATAAAATACTTTCATAGAAGAATAGAAGAGGAGCAAAAAGACTTAGGCACTCTAGGTAAGGAGAGCAAGAGAGCGAGTGTAAGAGGGTGGAGAAGGAATTGAAGGAAATTAGTAATGGTATGATTATCTGTTACAGTGTTTTCCACTCATACTTGAAGATAGAGAGAGAGTAAGAAAGGAATAGCGGAGTACAGAAGAAGGAAAGAAGTAGAGTGGAAGAGCCAGAGGGTCAAGCAGTCTCTTCTCTGTCCCATTCCCCTTTCCCCCGGCGGGGTTCGCATGGCCACTAGTTAACTCTTGAGTTGATGGCTGTGGGAAAACCAGTGGTGGAATTAGGAAAATCTCATTGTTCTGCTCCTGGGAGTGTCGGCACAGTGAGTAACCACGACCTCTGACAGTTACCTCAAGCAAGTCCCAGACAGCAGAATTGCTGAGTGCTGGTTGGAAGCACCACCCCTTGTTCCACCACACTGCAAAAGCGACTACTAGTAAAAAAACATAGAAATTCTATGAAAAAAACAAAAGTTACAGGGACGTTATAGTTCGAAAATGGAATTAAAAAACGTATAAATTCATTGGAAGGTTACAAGGACGTTATAGTTAGGGTTTGTGAATGGCTGTGTGGGAGTGGAAGTTGATGTATGAAAGTTTCTATGGGGAGTGAGTGGGTGCGTCAGTGATTCTGTGGATGATGTCGTCAGTGATTTCATTTGAGATGTCAGTGATGTCATCAGTGATGTCAGTGACCATGTCATGAGTGATGTAATATGTGATGTCATAAGCAGTGCTTTGCGGGGGGCACAAGTTATAGATAGCTCAGCTAACTATAACTGCTGAATTTCACTGGTTTTGTACAGCTGAAACCTGAGCCTAACTATAACATCCCTGTAACCTTTTGTTTTCTCAACGAATTTCTAAGGTATTTTTATTTCCTTTCCGAACTATAACGTCCTTGTGACCTTTGGTTTTTCTGTGAATATATATATATATATATATATATATATATATATACAAACAAAGTCCTCCGAACTACAGAGCCCCCGACCCTTCAGGGGGCCTCAAGACAATGGGCACGGAGCAGCCCATCAAATCACTGCTGTGAACAAAGAAAAATTGAGGCCCATTACTGGAGACAAGACTTTATTCAGCGTCCAGCAGCACAGCATGCTTCCATTTCCCAACGTTTCGGCGCTAATTGGCCTTGATCACAGGTGGAAGTAAAACACTTGAGTTGCAAAGTGCGCTTTGTGGCTTTAAAAACAGTCAGTCACGTGATTTTGATGTTAAAAATACAACTCCCATAGTGCAATATTCAGTCTTTACAAGTGGATGAGCTGGAAGTCCTCATTGTTTTTTCATACTTGTTAAAAGTTCTTACTTGGTAATTGCACTGATGTTGGTGTGGAATATTTCAGAATCAATCAGGTGAGTTCATATTTCTGCGTAGTGTTGTCATTCTACGAATGGCCTGGATAAAGTTTGTTTCACCAGCATGGTCGAAGCAGGACGTACTCCTACTCGAATCCCTTCCTCACGCACACATATTTTTGCTCCATTGGCATCTCCTTTGTAGGTTGTGCGCGTGAGTGGGTCATGCTCCTGAATTAATGCACAAAAAAGGCCTCCGAACTACGGAGCCCCCGACCCTTCAGGGCGGCCTTAAGACAATGGGCATGGAGCAGCCCATCAAATCACTGCTGTGAATGAAGAAAAGTTGAGGCCCAATACTGGAGACAAGACTTTATTCAGCGTCCAGCAGCACAGCATGCTTCCATTTCCCAACGTTTCGGGCGCTAATTGGCCTTGATCACAGGTGGAAGTAAAACACTCGAGTTGCAAAGTGCGCTCATGCATGCTTTAAAAACAGTCAGTCACGTGATTTTGATGTTAAAAATACAACTCCCATAGTGCAATATTCAGTCTTTACAAGTGGATGAGCTGGAAGTCCTCATTGTTTTTATACTTGTTAAAAGTTCTTACTTGGTAATTACACTGATGTTGGTGTGGAATATTTCCAGAATCAATCATGTGAGTTCATATTTGTTATGTTATGTTATGTTAACCCAACTTGTATAGCGCAACAGCTGCCGCATCGAAGAGGCGTCCCGGAGCTGATAGCAGCAAGACATAGAGGCTAAGGCCTAAGCCGCGGGAAGAGATAGGTTTTGATATCCTTCCGAAACATCAGATAGTTGTCCAGACAGCGGATCTGGGAGGGGAGGGAGTTCCAGAGTTTGGCCGCTAAGCTACGAAACGACCGTCCCCCAGCACGTGTACGTTTCACCCGGGGGACGGTAACCAGGCATTGCCCCATGGAGCGCAGATGGTGCATGGGTGTGTACGGCACTAACAGATTGGCCAAAATACCTGGGAAGAGTACTTCAGAATTTTAAAGGCCAGGCAAAGGGCCTTGAATTCAATACGCTTGGCCATAGGCAGCCAATGTAACGGTCGAATGGCACCGGTTGTCGGGCAGCTTCGAGGAGCCTAAGCAGGGCTCTGGCTGCCGCATTTTGGACCCTTTGCAGGCGCATGACCTCTGCCTTATTTACCCCCAGGTAGAGTGAACTGGCATAGTCCAGCCTTGACAGGATAGGCGCTTGGACAATCATTTGTCGGGTGGACGGGTCAAAGTACCCCAGCAGGGGTTTCAATCCCTGGAGTAAGCCAAAGCACGTGCCTGCCACTTTCTTGGTATGGTCCTGAAAGCTGAGGTCGAATCCAACCACACCCCTAGATTTTTCACCACCGACTTAGGGGTGGGTGCACTCCCAAGGATATTTGGCCACCATTGCTCACTCCATAACCCAGTATCTCTCCCCACTAGCAGCACCTCAGATTTATTGGCGTTGAGCTGGAGACAGTTGGCGGTCATCCACTCCGCGATTGCTGCCAGACCGCTCCTAAATTTGGGAGCATCCCGTGTAGAGTCGTCGGAGAGAACCACCACCAACTGCGTGTCACCAGAGTAAGAGACAATGGAGAGACCCCAGTCCCTGGCCACCACAGCCAATGGTTGTACATATAGATTGAATAGTACAGGACTCAGAGCAGAGCCCTGTGGTACACCCTGTCCGATAGACTGGACACGAGAAAGAAAAGGCGGAGCGGTCACCTGGAATGTTCTCTCAGAGAGGAACGATCTTAACCACTCTAGAGCTAAGCCAACGATACCGGCCTACTCCAGACGATGTAGTAGAATCTGGTCGGAGACCATATCGAACGCGGCACTAAGATCTAATAGTATCAGTGCCGCGGTGTTCCCAGCATCCAGAACAGACCGCAGATGTTCGGTCACAGCAAGTAGAGCTGTCTCCGTGCTGTGACCTGGGCAGAAACCATTCTGCGAGAAATCCAGGACACCGTGGTTATCCAAGAATGCCATTAGAATGGAATTAATGTGTGCCTCTGCAATCTTAGCCGCCCAAGGTAAGAGAGAAATCGGACAGAAATTTTCCAATTTGGCTGGGTCCAGTGAAGTTTTTAAGTAGGGGGACCACCATTGCCTGCTTCCACAGCCTAGGAACCACTGCAGTGGAGAGAAGTATTAATCATCTGGCACAAAGGTGGCAAGAGCACAGGCAGCAAGTTCATGAACTGGTCTGGCTTAAGAGGGTCTGCAGGAGAGCCAGATTTAACTTTGCTGCATAGTAGACGAAGCTCATCCTGTGAGACCGAGGGAAAGGCCGTGAGAATATGGGTAGTAGGGGGTGTATGTGTGGGGCTGGGACAAGGGGAAACCCGAGGGAAGGATTTATATATAGTTTCCACTTTCGTGACAAAAAAGGTAGCCAGGTCCTCACAGTGCTGCTTAGACGTGATCACAGACGCCGTAGGGGTTTTCCTTAGTTTAAGATCGTTGAGTATTTTGAAAATACACTTGGCTGGATTGCTGCTAGACTTAATTTCATTGGCAAAGTAGGCAGCCCCCTCAGATTGTATAGCCCGATGGTAGCTCTTAATAGCGGCCTGATAGCGTCTCTTAGCCGCCAGGTCGTAATCCCTCCTCCAATCCCGCGCCAGTTTTTTACAGGCTTTACGCATGGAGTCCAGTCTATCAGAGAACCAAGGGTTGGGGTTGGAGTTGCGGCATTTTGACCATATGGCCGGAATGAGAGAGTCCAATGTTTGAGTAATCCAGTCGCAAAGTATTTTATATGCCACGTCTGGATCACTAGGCAGCTTAGGAGTTTCTAGGGCAAGCAGGGCATGAAATTTCTCAAGGTTCAGTTTTCGCCAAGGGCGCTTACGGCAGGACTTCTGAGCAGCTCTGTGCAGGGGTTCAGAGGTCGGAAAGGACACAGAAATCAGAAAGTGGTCAGACTAACAAACCAGGCAAGGTGTGTTGACAGTAAGGGAAGGGAGGTTGGAGAAGACGGGGCCTAGCAAGTGACCTGCAGCATGAGTAGGACCTGCAACTAATTGAGTTCGTTGGCAGGCTGCCAGATCTGCGAGAAAACTACTGATTTCTGTATCTGTATAGCAGTCAAAGTGAAGGTTCAGGTCACCAAAAATGGGAAAGTTAGCTGATTTCATTGCCATTCTGCGTAGTGCTGTCATTCTACAAATGGCCTGGATAAAGTTTGTTTCACCAGCACGATCGAAGCAGGACGTACTCCTACTCGAATCCCTTCCTCACGCACACATGTTTTTGCTCCATTGGCATCTCCTTTGTAGGTTGTGCGCGTGAGTGGGTCATGCTCCTGAATTAATGCACAAACAAAGTCCTCTGAACTACGGAGCCCCCGACCCTTCAGGGATGGCCTCAAGACAATGGGCATGGAGCAGCCCATCAAATCACTGCTGTGAACGAAGAAAAATTGAGGCCCAATACAGGAGACAAGACTTTATTCAGCGTCCAGCAGCACAGTATGCTTCCATTTCCCAACGTTTCGGCGCTAATTGGCCTTGATCACAGGTGGAAGTAAAACACTCGAGTTGCAAAGTGCGCTCGTGCATGCTTTAAAAACAGTCAGTCACGTGATTTTGATGTTAAAAATACAACTTCCATAGTGCAATATTCAGTTTTACAAGTGGATGAGCTGGAAGTCCTCATTGTTTTTTCATACTTGTTAAAAGTTCTTACTTGGTAATTGCACTGATATTGGTGTGGAATATTTCAGAATCAATCAGGTGAGTTCATATTTCTGCGTAGTGCTGTCATTCTACGAATGGCCTGGATAAAGTTTGTTTCACCAGCACGATCGAAGCAGGACGTACTCCTACTCGAATCCCTTCCTCTGGCACACATGTTTTCACTCCATTGGCATCTCCTTTGTAGGTTGAGCGCGTGAGTGGGTCATGCTCCTGAATTAATGCACAAAGAAAGTCCTCCGAACTACGGAGCCCCCGACCCTTCAGGGCGGCCTCAAGACAATGGGCACGGAGCAGACCATCAAATCACTGCTGTGAACGAAGAAAAATTGAGGCCCAATACTGGAGACAAGACTTTATTCAGCGTCCAGCAGCACAGCATGCTACCATTTCCCAACGTTTCGGCGCTAATTGGCCTTGATCACAGGTGGAAGTAAAACACTTGAGTTGCAAAGTGCACTTGTGCATGCTTTAAAAACAGGCAGTCACGTGATTTTGATGTTAAAAATACAACTCCCATAATGCAATATTCAGTCTTTAAAAGTGGATGAGCTGGAAGTCCTCATTGTTTTTCATACTTTTTAAAAGTTCTTACTTGGTAATTGCACTGATGTTGGTGTGGAATATTTCAGAATCAATCAGGTGAGTTCATATTTCTGCGAAGTGCTGTCATTCTACGAATGCCCTGGATAAAGTTTGTATCACCAGCACGATCGAAGCAGGACGTACTCCTACTCGAATCCCTTCCTCACGCACACGTTTTTGCTCCATTGGCATCTCCTTTGTAGGTTGTGCGCGTGAGTGGGTCATGCTCCTGAATTAATGCACAAACAAAGATCTCCGAACTACGGAGCCCCCGACCCTTCAGGGCGGCCTCAAGCCAATGGGCACGGAGCAGCCCATCAAATCATTGTCCTGAACGAAGAAAAATTGAGGCCCAATACTGGAGACAAGACTTTATTCAGCGTCCAGCAGCACAGCATGCTTCCATTTCCCAACGTTTCGGCGCTAATTGGCCTTGATCACAGGTAGAAGTAAAACACTCGAGTTGCAAAGTGCGCTCGTGCATGCTTTAAAAACAGTCAGTCACGTGATTTTTTGTCCGATATCAGGATCTTTCATCAGGACATTCCAATACTTCTTCAGAATGTTTATAATTTTGTAGCTTTCCTTGCTGTAAGTCAGGATTAATCTCGTTGTGTCCTCTGATTCATTGGCTGTATCTCTGTATGTATTTGCAAGTGTTTTTTCTCTGGGGATTTTCTTTGCCTTTTCCAAACCTTCTTTCACATCTCTATACTTGTAGCCTCTCCTTATGAATCTCTGTTCTGTTTCTTTTAGATGTCTTTCTGCTACTTCTGTGTCCGAGCAATTCCTTTTCATCCTGATAAATTCCCCGTATGGGATGCTCTTTTTCAGTTGTACCGGATGAAAGCTTGCACCGTGCAATATACTGTTTGTGGCAGTGGGCTTCCGATATATCTTCGTGTGGATCTGATCTTCCTCAATATACACCAATACATCCAGAAATTGGACTTGTTTTTTACTCATGTTGTACGTAAATTTCAGTCCCATGTTGTTGTTGTTTAGAATCTCGAAGTATTCTTTAAAATCCTCCATACTTCCATTCCAGATCAGAAAAAGATCGTCTATGTATCTTAACCATAGCTCAATTTTGGATGTGTATTTTTCATTTTCCTCGTTCCATGCCAGAAACTTCTTCCACCAACCCATCGTAAGGTTGCCGTAGCTGGGTGAAAATGAAACGCCCATGGCGGTCCCGCACATTTGGGTATACACTTGGTGATTAAAGAGAAAGATGTTATTCCTTAAACATAGCTCGAACATTTCCATCAACATTTCCGTGTGTCTTAGTTCCAGAATGTTTCTTTGGCGTAGAAAGTAGCCCACAGCTTTCAGCCCGATCTCATGATCAATCGAGGTGTATAACGACACCACATCGAAAGCCCTTTTGCCATCCCATGTTGGTTAACGTTTGCAAGAAGTCCCCCGTAGCCTTGATGTAGGAACTTACATTTATTACCATGGGTGCTAGAAAATGATCGACGTATGTTGAGATATTTTCATAAAGAGAGTTACAGCTCGATACGATGGGTCTCCCAGGTGGATTTATTAAGGTCTTGTGCACCTTCGGCAGAAAGTATATGGTCGGCATCACTGGGCTGTCGTTGTAAAGGAACATGGCTTCCTCCTCATCGAGGAGTCCTTCATTTCTCCATGCTGTGATTTTCAATTCTAAATCCAGTGTCAATGAGTTCAATGGATTTGTCGACTATTTCATGTAGTTTTTTCGGTCGTTCAGTTGTTTCATGGCTTCATTTACGTAGTCCTCAGTGTTGAGTATCACCACGTTCCCGCCCTTGTCGTCCGGTTTGATTGTTATTTTCTCATTTTCTCATTTGCCATCAGTTTTTGTAATGCAGTTCTCTCATTCTTGCTCAAATTCTCTTTTCTTGAGGTTATATTTTCCATGCTTTCAAGATCTGCAACTGCTAGGTCATGGAAAAGGTCGATTTTATTTCCAGGGCTCAATGATGGGTAGAATTTTGATTTCGGTTTGAAACCAGAGCTATATGTTTGTCCGTGGTGATATTGAGATCTTCCAGGACTTGAGATTCAGTCATTTCATTGTCAGGTACGTTCACCATTAGATCATATGTTGTTTTTAAATTTGATATATCCTCGATATTCAGATTAGTATTCTCTTGTTGGTCAGGCGTATTTGGTCTTATTGTCATTCCTGTTCTAGAGAAGAACTTTGTTAGTTTTAATTTCCTAATGTATTTGTAGAGATTCTTATCTCCACATGGTCGTAATGTTGCTCGGGGCAAAATGTCAGGCCTTTATTCAAAACATTCTTCTCATTTGTATCCAATGCATAATCTGACAGATTGATAATCAGATTGTTGGAATCTGTGGTTGTTCCTTCTTTATTCATTTTTTTGTTATTGTTGTTGTTGTTCTGTTCCGGAGAGGATAACCCCTTGGTCTTTCCAGTTCCCCTTCGTGTCTTCCTTCTTCGTTTGGGCTGGTTGTTTGTTTCTTTCCTCTCCCTTTTCCCCAGCCTCTTCCTCTTTCCCTCGGTGTTCTCTGATCTATGTAGATCAGTTTCATCTCCTCTAAAAAAGTTGTGCGTCCTCCAACTCTTACTGTTCGCTCTTCTTCACTAAGGTCAGACTCCGATTCACTGACTATTGTTTTCGCTGATTCTGCTAATGATAGTTTTCCCGTATATAATTGTCTTTTTAATGCATCGAATCTTTTTGCAAATGTTAAAATAGCCCCTGATTCGTAGTCATACTCATCACGTTTGAATTTGCGTTGTTTCCGTAATTCAACCTCATCCTCGTACTTGTCTAAGCTCTTCTCCATTTCCTTTTTAAGTATTTTACATTCATCTTTTTTATTCAGAGCCGCAATCTGTGTTTCCAAGGCTCTAATTTCTTTATGCAGTTCTTCTATGTCTTTTTTCGCATATTTAATTATTATCAGCAGCATGTTTTTTGAGCACTGCATCCTTTTTTTTGCCCATTCCTCGAGCATCTCAGGCCTCGTGTATGGATGGTTTGGCAATATAAAAATTTGCAGGCCCCTCAGGATGCATTCATACTCAATATACTTTTCCAGGGTAATCACTTCCCAACTTTTTGAAATCTCCTTTTTGAGTAATTTTTCTAGTTGAAAGAATAGTTGCTTGGTATCTTTTGGACTTGTTGTGCCTCCTCTGCTGTCATCATTTCGTGTGTCAGTCCCTGTACCTTTCCTAAAGAGGGTTTCTGCTTTGAGACACCTCTTTGCCGCTCTTGCTTCCATTCTATGATGTTTCAATGAGTATTGTGATCCGTAAAATCACAGTATCCTTCTCACTTTAGATGGTGCTAAAGCTACGTGGCGTGTGCTTAATTAGCGTGACTACAGAGCGGTATCCTGGACCTTTCCTTTCTGTCCAAGTTACCCCGCTTGCTGCGACATTCAATTGTTCAAAATACAGTGATTAAAGGCCCCCAGTCTGCTCCTTACCTGGCAAGCCTCCGATCGGTCGGTGTCCTCCGGCTCCGCTCGTTCGGCGCTACCCTTCCAGGCTTAGAGTCAGCTGTGCCTTTCTCGTACTTTTCTCATTCACAGCGTCTCTGTGCTTGTGGTCTGAAGTTCTTCTCCTCCCTTTGCGCAGCACGGAAAAGTTCCTTGATTTTTTCCAAGCCAAAGTCTTTACTCATCGGTCTGCCTTCCTTATTATCCCCGCTTTACAATAAAAGCAAAGCAGGTACTTAAGACTACTGGAGTGCGGTGCAATTCTTTGTTCGGGAACATATTGCGAGGTATTGTCCGACCTCGACATCCGGCACCTGCTGTGCAAGAGAGCACGCCATTTGTGGACTGTTTGGGGAGAAGAAATATATATATACCCGAAACGCGTCTGGCGACTTTAAGCATTGATTACTGTTCCTGCTGAATCGATTTGCTGCCTGCTTGAATGAAGAAGTGAATATCACCTACCTGTGTTGGCTCTCCCATTGTGGCAAAAACTTTGGATGGGATGTTAGCGGTTAGCCAAACCGCGGGAGAGCCCCGCCGCATGTGTGTGGACCCGGGAGAAGCCATCGGGTGTTTCCAAGGTACGTGAGGTAGTCCGTCATGCAGGAGGAAGAAAGCAGTCTTTTCTTGTGCAGATTCAAGTATCACCCCACTGTGGTTTTAAATTTGATATTATGTTTGGAAAGCAAGACGGACTCACTTGAGTTTGAAATTGTGCACAACTATGACCACCAGAAGGCCGTGCGATTAGGCCACACCCACTGGGACGGTGTTCAGATGTTAATTATTGTGTGCAATGCTGCCTTGCTTCCCCATTTTAAAAAAAAACTGCCAATGATTAAGGGTATCGCACCCGTAACGCGTCTGGCGACTTTAAGCATTGATGGCTGTTCCTGCTGAATCGACTGCTGCCTGCTTGAATAAAGAAGTGAATATCACCTACCTGTGCTGGCTCTCCCACTGTGGCAAAAAATTTGGATGGGATGTTAGCCGTTAGCCAAACCGCGGGAGAGCCCGCCGCATGTGTGCGGACCCGGGAGATGCCATCGGGTGTTTCCAAGGTACGGGAGGTAGTCCGTCATGCAGGAGGAAGAAAGCAGTCTTTTCTTGTGCAGATTCAAGTATCACCCCACTGTGGTTTTAAATTTGATATTATGTTTGGAAAGCAAGACGGACTCACTTGAGTTTGAAATTGTGCACAACTACGACCACCAGAAGGCCGTGCGATTAGGCCACGCCCACTGGGGCGGTGTTCAGATGTTAATTATTGTGTGCAATGCTGCCTTGCTTCGTCATTTAAAAAAAAAACTGCCAATGATTAAGGGTATCGCACCCGAAACGCGTCTGGCGTTGATGGCTGTTCCTGCTGACTTGTCTTGCTGCCTGCTTGAATAAAGAAGTGAATATCACCTACCTGTGTTGGCTCTCCCATTGTGGCAAAAACTTTGGATGGGATATATATTTATATATATATATTACCTACTGGCGGTCGCCAGTAGGTAGTTATAGTTAGGACCTTGTTTCTATTTTAAAAGCGTTTTTTCTTTTGCCAATATCTTTGGCGCCGTTTGACGAATTTTCGCGAAATGTTCAAAACTAATGGTTCACTCAGGTCAGCTCCTGTTGTGAAAGTTTCAGGGTGATTCGTCAAGCGGGGGCCGAGGAAAAAGGCGGGTCCCAAAATGCGTTTTCCCCATGTTAATTTCCATAGGAACTTTAGACAAAGCTACAGCCCGAATTGCTGAATGGAATTACACAAAATTTGGCATAAAGGTAGGTCTTGGTCCAGAAAGGGTGCTTTTTTTAAATGGTGTAAATCCATTCTGTAGTTGCTGAGAAATTCAAAAAATTAAAATTTATATATCTGAGCACCGAGGAGAATTTGAGAACCCTCCCGAGCACGAGCTTCATTCTGATTGGCTGCCAACACTCCATACCAGAATGTGTTGGCAGCCATCTTGTGACTCGGTAAAACCAAGTCACAAGAAATCAGTTAAAAAAAAAATTAAAAAGAAAAGGGGGCAGGATAGAAACACCCTGACCCTCTAGGCCTGCTCAGGGGTCCCACAAGGACCCCCAGGGCCAAAAAAGCATGTTTAAAAAATAATTTCGGCCGAATTCGCGCTGGGTGAGCGAATCCAGCCAAAAATAAATTTTAAAAAATGAAGCGCGGTCCCGGGGGCAATGTTTCATTGTGGTGTGGGGGCCCATGGGGGCCCCTGCAGCCCCAGGGATGCCACCTCCCCGGGTTTCGTTTAATATGTGCAGGGGGCACGTGGCCCCCACAGCCCCGGGGACCGCCACCTCCCCAGGACTTTCTTATTAAAATGTGTGGTGGGGCTCCTGCCCCCTGCTGCCCTGGGGACCGCCTCCTGCCCGGGGCTTCAATAAAAGAAAAAGAAGTGTGGGGGCTCCTGCCCCCAAACTGCCACAGGGTCCACCACCTCCCCGGGGCACACTGAATTTCAGGGCGGGGGCCTTGCGGGCCTCCCAAACCCCAAGGACCGCCACCACCCCGGGGCTTCAATAATTTAAATTAGTGTGGGGGGGCTCCTGCCCTTCCCCACACTGCCCCGTGGACCACCACCTCCCTGGGGCACACTTTATTTAAAACCTGCTCTTGCTTACAAGAAGCAAAGCAGAATTGCTTTTGGACAAGGGGAGCTGCATGTTAGCAGCTCCCTTTGCCCAAAAGCAATGCCGGCTCCAGCAGGAGATGGGGAGCCAGCTGGGACCGCGGGGGCATTGGGGCTCCCCGTGGTCTCCAACATGAGGCCAGGCCCCGGGGGATGGGGTCCCCGGGGACAAAAGTGGCCCGGGAGGGGGCCACCCGCCCCCTCCTTTTTGAAGTTTAAAAAAAATTAAAAAAATAAGGCTGGGCCCCGGGGGATGGGGTCCCCGGGGCCATAATTGGCCTCAGGAGGGGGGCCATGTGGCCCCCCTCTGCAAAAAAAAAACAGGCTGGCCAGGCCCCAGGAGATGGGGTCCCCGGGGCCAGAAGTGGCCCGGGGAGGGGGGCCACGTGGCCCCCCTTCCAGGAAATTTTTTAAAACGAGGCCAGGACCCAGGGGATGGGGTCCCCGGGGCCAGAAGTGGCCCGGGGAGGGGGGCCACGCAGCTCCCCCACCCAGGAAATTTTTAAAACGAGGCCAGGACCCAGGGGATGGGGTCCCTGGAGCCAGAAGTGGCCAGGGAGGGGGCCACATGGCCCCCTCCCAGGAAAAATATTTAAAAAATATATATAAAAACGAGGCCAGGCCCTGGGGGATGGGGTCCCCGGGGCCAGAAGTAGGAGGGCCACATAGCCCCCTTCTAAAAATATTCAAAAAAAAGAAAAGCTGGCACCTCACCGGAGGCCCTGCCCCCTCCCTGCACCACGGTGCAAACGTGCCTCCTGGCGCGTTCTGAATTGGGGGATTAACTCCCCTTCAATCCTAAGGGTCCTTAGGGGCCAACTAGACCACCACGTACCTCCAGTAATCCCCAAACAGTGGGATTGCTGAGAGGTGGTCTGAGGCCATGCCCCTTTACACCACTCTGCAAACGTGCCTCTTGGCGCACTGCTGGTGGGGCGATGAGGTCCTCTTGTGTCCTGAGGACCTCAGGACACAAGTGGACTTCATCCCACGAGCAGCAGTGCGCCAGGAGGTACATTTGCAGAGTGGTGTAAAAAGGGGGTGTGACTTCGGACCACTCTCAGCAATCCAGCTGTGTGGGGCTTACTGGAGGTACCTGGTGGGCTAGTTGGCCCCCAGGTACCCTCAGGAGGCAAGGGGACTTCATCCCCCAACCAAGAGCGCGCCAGGAGGTGCTTTTGCAGAGTGGTGGACAAAGGGGGCGTGGCCTGTGTCCACCTATCAGCAATCCCACTATCTGGGGCATACTGGAGGTATCAGGTAGGCTAGTTGGCCCCTAAGGACCCCCAGCGGCGAAGTGGACTTTAATCCCCATCCAAGAGCGCACCAGGGAGCGGGTTTGCAGAGTGGTGGGGAAAGGGGGCGTGACCTGCTATGAGAACTTACCAATGCTGCTGTGTGGGACTTACTGGAGGTAATAGGAGGGGTAGCTGGCCTCCAAGGTTGTCCTTGGGGGCCAACTACCCCTCCTGTTACCTCCACTAAGTCCCACACAGTGGGATTGCTAAGAGGTCTCACGGAGGCCACACACCCCATTTCTCCACCACTCTGCAAACACGCCTCCTGGCACAGTACTGGTTGGGGAATGAAGTCCACTTTACCTCTGAGGGACTTTGGGGGCCAAGAAGCCATCCTGGTACCTCCTGTAAGTCCTACGCAGCGGAATTCCTGAGTGCTGGTGGGAGGCCCAGCCCCCTTTCTCCACCACTCTGCAAACATGACTACCAGTTAAAGAAGCATTTGTAATTTAATAGGTGTCGCATTTGCAAGAGTTAGAGCTATTGGCGTTGTAAATGTAAAAGTTTTTACTAATAGTTTTTGGAGTGAAGTGGATGTACGTTGTGTGTAGTGGAATTATGTGGTATGTTGTGCAGTTGTGCAGTGAAATTATGTGGATAGAAAGTATGTGGTATTTAGTGTATAGGAATTATGTAGAGTGGGATTATGTGTTATGGAGAGCAATTATGTGGTATGGTAGAGTGCTAACCTCAGGTCTAGTCTTCCTAGTTTCCATAGAAGCTAAATTATTAATTCTATGAGACAAAAAAAAGAAGGAATCACTGAGGAGCACTTCTGGATCTAGTCAGAGGTATGAGCAGGGTCACTGGAATTATGCAACTGTTTGGCTGCACCAACTTTCGCCCAATTATACATTTTCCGCATTAGCCACATAATCCATCATCTGCTGCCTAATCTGCAGATTTGATAAAAAACCTTGTTTCTAGCTCAAACGGCTCAAACGTTACTAAAAATGCAGCGACAAGTGTTACAGCGAGGTGGAAGGTCCTTTGTAAACCTAGAATGGTCACCTGTTACTTATTGCTAAATGTGGGTGTTAAATTGGTACTAATGGTGTGCAAGCCACTCTTGCTTGTTTCTGTGCCTCTCTTTCTGCATTTCTGTTGCTTCTTTCTGCACCTTTCTTTCTTTTTCTGTGCTTTTCTTGCCTCTTTCTGCACATCTCTTCTACTTTCTGCACCTCGTTTGCCTCTTTTTGCACCTTTGTTGCCTCTTTCTGCACCTCACTTGCTTCTTTGTGCACCCCTCTTGCCTCTTTCTGCACCTCTCTTGCCTCTTTCTGCACACCTCTTCCCTCTTTCTGCACCCCTCCTGCATCTTTCTGCACCTCTGTTCCTTCTTTCTGTACTTCTTTTGTTTCTTTCTGCACCTCTCTTGCTTCTTTCTGCACCCCTCTTGCCTCTTTCTCCACCCCTCTTCCCCCTTTCTGCATGTCTGTTGCTTCTTTCTGCACATCTCTTGCCTCTTTCTCCACCCCTCTTTCCACTTTCTGCATCTCTGTTGCTTCTTTCTGCACTTATCTTGCGTCTTTCTGTACCTCTCTTACTTCTTTCTGTACCCCTGGTGCCTCTTTCTGCACCCCTCTTCTCTTTCTGCACTCCTCTTGCCTCTTTCTGCACCTCTGTTCCTTCTTTCTGCACTTCTTTTGTTACTTTCTGCACCTCTCTTGCTTCTTTCTGCACCCCTCTTGCCTCTTTCTCCACCCCTCTTCCCCTTTATGCATGTCTGTTGCTTCTTTCTGCAATTATCTTGCGTCTTTCTGTACCTCTCTTCCCTCTTTCTGCACCTCTGTTGCTTCTTTCTGCACCTCTCTTGCTGCTTTGTGCACCCTCGTGCTTTTTCTGCACCCCTCTTCCCTCTTTTTGCACCCCTCTTCCCTCTTTTTGCACCTCTGTTGCATCTTTCTGCACTACTCTTGCTTCTTTCTGCACCTCTCTTGCTTCTTTCTGCACCCCTGTTCCTTCGTTCTGCCCTTCTTTTGTTTCTTTCTGCACCTCTCTTGCTTCTTTCTGCACCCTCTCGCCACTTTCTCCACCCCTGTTCCCCCTTTTTGCATGTCTGTTGCTTCTTTCTGCACTTCTCTTGCTTCTTTCTGCACCTCTGTCCCTTCCTTCTGCACTCTTTGTGCCTCTTTCACACCCCTCTTTCCTGTTTTGCACCCCTCTTGCCTCTTTCTCCCCATCTGTTCCTTCTTCATGCACTTCTTTTGTTTCTTGCTGTACCCCTCGTGCCTGTTTCTGCACCCTCATCCCTCTTTCTGCAGTCCTCTTGACTCTTTCTGCACCTCTGTTGCTTCTTTCTGCACTTCTTTTGTTTCTTTCTGCAACCCTTTTGCCTCTTTCTGCACCCCTCTTGCCTCTTTCTGAACCTGTGTTCCTTCGTTCTGCACTTCTTTTGTTTCTTTCTGTAGCTCTCATGCTTCTTTATGCACCCCTTGTCTCTTTCTCCACCCCTCTTCCCTCTTTCTGCACCCCTGTTGCCCCTTTCTGCACCTCTGTTCCTTCTTTCTGCACTTCTTTTGTTTCTTTCTGCATGTCTCATGCTTCTTTCTGCACCCTGCATGCGTCTTTCTGCACCCCTTTTCCCTCTTTTTGCACCCTTCTTGCCTCTTTCTACACCTCTGTTGCTTCTTTCTGCACTCCTCTTGTTTCTTTCTACATCTCTCTTGCTTCTTTCTGCACCACTTGTGCTTTTTTCTGCACCCCTCCTCCCCCACCCCTCTTGCCTCTTTCTGCACCTCTGTTTCTTCTTTCTGCACTTCTTTTGTTTCTTTCTGCACCTCTCTTTCTTCTTTCTGCACCCCTCTTGCCACTTTCTTCACCCCTGTTCCCCCTTTTTGCATCTCTGTTGCTTCTTTCTGCACTTCTCTTACCTCTTTCTCCATCCCTCATCCCTCTTTCTGCACCTCTGTTGCTTCTTTCTGCACTTCTCTTGCTTCTTTCTGCACCTCTGTCCCTTCTTTCTGCAACCCTTTGTGCTTCTTTCTGCACCCTCTTCCCTCTTTCTGCACCCCTCTTGCCTCTTTCTGCACCTCTGTTCCTTCTTTCTGCACTTCTTTGTTTCTTTCTGCAACTCTCTTGCTTCTTTCTGCACGCCTCTTGCTTCTTTCTGTATCCCTCGTACCTCTTTCACACCCCTCTTCCCTCTTTCTGCACCCCTCTTGCCTCTTTCTGCACCTTATTCCTTCTTTCTGCACTTCTTTTGTTTCTTTCTGCACCTCGCTTGTTTCTTTCTGTATCCCTCTTGCCTCTTTTTCCACCCCACTTCCCCCTTTCTGCATCTCTGTTGGTTTTTTATGCATTTCTCTTGCTTCTTTCTGCATCTCTCTTGCTTCTTTCTGCACCCTTCATGCCTCTTTCTGCACCCCTCATCTCTCTTTCTGCACTCTTCTTGTCTCTTTCTGCACCTCTGTTGCTTCTTTCTGTACTTCTTTTGTTTCTTTCTGCACACCTCTTGCCTCTTTCTGCACCTCTGTTCCTTCTTTCTGCACTTCTTTTGTTTCTTTCTGCACCTCTCGCTTCTTTCTGCACCCCTATTGCCTCTTTCTGCACCTCTGTTCCTTCTTTCTGCACTTCTTTTGTTTCTTTCTGCAGTTCTCTTGCTTTTTTCTGCACCCCCTTGCCTCTTTCTCCAACCCTCTTCCCTCTTTCTTCACCCCTGTTGCCCCTGTCCTGAGTTCGGCAGTTGGGTGAAACCTGGAGCTTGAATTTAATTTCTGCCAGAACCGCTGTGGCTGAAATGTGATACCATCCCATCAACTTGAAGAGTTGCCAATTATTTAATTGTGGGAATGCAGTCATACAGACGAAAACCTGTGGGATTGGACACAATTTAAAAACCATGGCAGCGGCGAGACACAGACAGACTGATGATAAGGCACCTCTGTTTGTGGGTACTATGGCTGTCATCTTACAAAGGACTGTGTGAATTCAGCCTGCATGTGAGGTACCTCATGAACATTTCCTTTTTTCATTTTGTGCAAGAATAAATGCTGCATTGTCTATGTGAGACTTCATATGTAAGAGAAAACAAAGTAATTACCATCTGTTTAAATCAAAGGAAACACATGCTGACATGGTCGCCAGAAATACTGGTATTTGGACTGCGAACTTTGACAGTCCTTTGTCACTTGCCATTTTTCAAAGTTCCACCAATGAAATTACCCTTTCAGCAATTTAAACACACGTTACCTTTGATGAAGTTGTAATGAGCACTGAGGAAGGCTGCGGGCCAAAATGCATTTGCTCTGAATAAATCAAAGAATGTCCCGTGAGTGCTTGTGCGTGAATTTGAGCCTCATATTTTCTACGTGACTCACCCTCACGCTATCAGGAGATAGCACCCGTCCTGAGTTCGGCAGTTGTGTGAAACCTGGAGCTTGAATTTAATTTCTGCCAGAACCGCTGTGGCTGAAATGTGATACCATTCGTTCAACTTGAAGAGTTGCCAATTATTTAATTGTGGGAATGCAGTCATACAGACGAAAACCTGTGGGATTGGACACAATTTAAAAACCATGGCAGCAGCGAGGGACAGACAGACTGATGATAAGGCACCTCTGTTTGTGGGTACTATGGCTGTCATCTTACAAAGGACTGTGTGAATTCAGCCTGCATGTGAGGTACCTCATGAACATTTCGTTTTTTCATTTTTTGCAAGAATAAATGCTGCACTGTCTATGTGAGACTTCATATGTAAGAGAAAACGAAGTAATTAGCATCTGGTTAAAGCAAAGGAAACACATGCTGACATGGCTGCCAGAAATACTGGTATTTGCACTACGAACTTTGACAGTCTTTTGTCACTTGCCATTTTTCAAAGTTCCACCAATGACATTACCCTTTCAGCAATTTAAACACACGTTACCTTTGATGAAGTTGTAATGAGCACTGAGGAAGGCTGCGTGCCGAAATGCATTTGCTCTGAATAAATCAATGAATGTCCCGTGAGTGCTTGTGCCTGAATTTGAGCCTCATATATATACATATATATATATATATATATATATATATATATATATATATATATATATATATATATATATATATATATTCACTGAAAAAAACCATAGGTTTTAGGGACAGTTATAGTTAGTTGGACATTGCACTCGTACAAAACCCGTGAAATTCCCCTGTTATAGTTAGTTCAGCTAACTATAACTCGCGCCTCGCAATGCACTGCTGATGACGTCACATATTACATCACTCATGACATGGTCAGTGACATCACTGATGACATCACTGATGACATCTCAAATGACATCACTGATGACATCACTGATGACATCACTGATGACATCATCCAGTGACTGTGTGTTTCTGTAAAGATTAAATATGTTTAATATATATAGGGAAAGGGGTATTGAAGAATGAGTGGGTGTATAAGTGTCTGAATGGATGATTTAGTACGTGAGTGACTGACTCTACAAGTGAGTGATTAAACGTATCTTACTGAATGCATGGGTTAGTGACTAAACTGTGTCAATGTCTGTATCCGTCTGCTTGTTGGTGTGTAAGTGGATGCATGGATTTGCGAATAGCTACATGTGTGTCTATATGGGTTATTGATTGGTTCTCTGAGTATCTGTATGGCTGCCTGAGTGTTTGTGTGGGTGGGGTGTGTGTGACTCTATATATAGATGTGTGAGTGGGTGATTCACTGGGTGCATGATTTCAAGAGTGCATCTGTGATGGACTGCTTGGGTGGGTGAGTGTGTGTATGGGTGTGTTAGTGAGTGAATGTATATCTCAGTGGTACATGTGCGAGTAACTACATATGTAAAAGGCAGTATATATGTGTGTTAGAGTATTTAAATGGCTATAAGTGAGAGTGTGTTATTGTGAGAGTGGCTGTATGGATGCGTGTGTGCTTGTATCAGTTATTGTATAAGAGCGTAAGAATGTGCTAGTATTTGTATGAGTAAGTGAGCTGGTGTGTGAATAACTGTATAGGTGAGTAAATGGGTGTGTGATTAATTTTTTGCATGACTGACTAGGTGTGTGAGTACCTCTATGGATGAGTGGCGGTGTGTGAGTGTTATATATAGGTGTATGAGTGCATATGATAGTCCTGTACTGAGTGACTGTAAGTATGAGTGACTGTACAGGTGAGTGAGTGGATGTGTGTGTAGACCTAAGA
This sequence comes from Calotriton arnoldi, assembly GCA_963921515.1. Classification (NCBI taxonomy): domain Eukaryota; kingdom Metazoa; phylum Chordata; class Amphibia; order Caudata; family Salamandridae; genus Calotriton; species Calotriton arnoldi. The sequence continues at coordinate 284,457 of CAWUFW010009235.1, read as the reverse complement.
ATCAGTGAGTGGGTATGTAGTTTTTGGTGTTGGAGTGTCTATGGTTTTGAGAATGGCAGTCTGTAATTTAGAGTGGGTGTATCAAAAGTTATATTAGGGTGTGAGAAGATGCATGAAATTATCACATGGATGATGTCATCAGTGATGTCATTTGAGATGTCATCAGTGATGTCATCAGTGATGTCACTGACCATGTCATGAGTGATGTAATATGTGACGTCATCAGCAGTGCATTGCGGGGCGCGAGTTATAGTTAGCTGAACTAACTATAACAGGGGAATTTCACGGGTTTTGTACGAGTGCAATGTCCAACTAACTATAACTGTCCCTAAAACCTATGGTTTTTTCAGTGAATTTCAAAGGTTTTTTAAATGTTAATTTCTAACTATAACGTGTCTGAAACCTATGGTTTTTTCAGTGAATTTCAAAGGTTTTTTAAATGCTAATTTCTAACTATAACGTGCCTGAAACCTATGGTTTTTTCAGTGAATTTCAAAGGTTTTTTAAATGCTAATTTCTAACTATAACGTGCCTGAAAACTATGATTTTTTAAGTGAATTTCAAAGGTTTTTTAAATGCTAGTTTCTAACTATGCCAACAGAGGTAGGACATGTGAAGAAAGAAGAAAAAAGCACAGAAAGAAGCAAAAGATGTGCAGAAAGAACCAACAGAGGAGCAGAAAGAGGCCTTGTTGCAAAATCATCCTGTGCCCACAACTTTTTCAGACGGGTACTGGTGGTAACTGACTCTGACTAACCAGAGCCAGTGTACGTTTGAACAGTGGTGAAGGGAGGGGGGCCTGAGGTGACATGTGTGCAAACGCGCCCCGTGGCGCGTTTTAAGTTGCGGGATTAAGTCCCCTTGAATCCTGAGGGTCCCTGGGGTCCAACTAGCCCCCCAGGTACCTACAGTTAGGACCACAGAGCTGAGTTGCAGAGAGGCGTTCCGAGGCCACGCACCTTTTTCACCTCTCTGCAACGCACCTCTGTTGTGCTTACTGAAGGTACCTGGTGGGCTAGTTGGCCCCCAGGATTCAAAGGAATTAACTCCCCAACTTAAAACGCACCACAGGGCGTGTTTACGCACATGTCACCTGAGGCCCCGCCCCCTCCCTTCACCACTGTGCATACGCGCCCCGTGGCGCGTATTAAGTTGGGGGATTAGGTCACCTTGAATCCTGAGAGTCCCTGGGGCCCAACCAGCCCACCAGGTACTTCCAGTAAGCACCACAGGCCTGCGTTGCAACGCCTGTAACAAATTGTGCAGTTGTGTTTAGGTAGTGAAGAGGGTCGTGCTGGGGGTAGTGTTTTAGGGTTTAGGGTAGTGCAGTGGTGTTTGTGTAGTGTAGGGGGTCATGCTGGGGGTAGGTTTAGGGTAGTGCAGTGGTGTTTGGGTAGTGTAGGGAGTCGTGCTGGGGGAGTGTTTTAGGGTTTAGGGTAGTACAGTGGTGTTTGGGTAGTGTAGGGGGTCGTGCTGGGGTTAGTGTTTTAGGGTTTTAGGGTTTAGGGTAGTGCAGTGGTGTTTGGGTAGTGTAGGTGATACTGCTGGGGGTAGTGTTTTAGGGTTTAGGGTAGTGCAATGGTGTTTGGGTAGTGTAGGGGGTACTGCTGGGGGTAGTGTTTTAGGGTTTAGGGTAGTGCAGTGGTGTTTGGGTAGCGTAGGGGGTACTGCTGGGGGTAGTGTTTTATGGTTTAGGGTAGTGCAGTGGTGTTTGGGTAGTGTAGGGGTTCGTGCTGGGGGTAGTTTTTTAGGGTTTAGGGTAGTGCAGTGGTGTTTGTGTAGTGTAGGAGGTCGTATTTTAGGGTTTAGGGTACTGCAGTGGTCTTTGGGTAGTGTAGGGAGTCATGCGGGGGGTATTTTTTAGAGTTTAGGGTAGTGCAGTGGTCTTTGGGTAGTGTAGGGGGTTGTGCGGGGGTAGTGTTTTAGGGATTAGGGTAGTGCATTGGTATTTGGGTAGGGTAGGGGGTCATGCGGGGGGTAGTGTTTTAGGGTTTAGGGCAGTGCAGTGGTGTTTAGGTAGTATAGGGGGTCGTGCTGGGGGAGTGTTTTAGGGTTTAGGGCAGTGCAGTGGTGTTCGGGTAGTGTAGGGGGTCGTGCTGGGGGAGTGTTTTAGGGTTTAGGGCAGTGCAGTCGTGTTCGGGTAGTGTAGGGGGTCGTGCTGGGGGGAGTATTTTAGGGTTTAGGGTAGTGCAGTGGTGTTCGGGTAGTGTAGGGGGTCATGCTGGGGGTAGTGTTCTAGGGTTTAGGGCAGTGCAGTGGTGTTCGGGCAGTGTAGGGGTCTTGCTGGGGGTGGTGTTTCAGGTTTTAGGGCAGTGCAGTGGTGTTCGGGCAGTGTAGGGGGTCGTGCAGGGGGTGGTGTTTCAGGGTTTAGGGCAGTGCAGTGGTGTTCGGGCAGTGTAGGGGGTCGTGCAGGGGTGGTGTTTCAGGGTTTAGGGCAGTGGTGTTCGGGCAGTGTAGGGGGTCATGCTGGGGGTGGTGTTTCAGGGTTTGGGGCAGTGCAGTGGTGTTCGAGCAGTAAAGGGGGTCATGCTGGGGGTGGTGTTTCAGGGTTTAGGGCAGTGCAGTGGTGTTCGGGCAGTGTAGGGGGCCGTGCAGGGGGTGGTGTTTCAGGGTTTAGGGCAGTGCAGTGGTGTTCGGGCAGTGTAGGGGGTTGTGCAGGGGGTGGTGTTTCAGGGTTTAGGGCAGTGCAGTGGTGTTCGGGCAGTGTAGGGGGTCATGCAGGGGGTGGTGTTTCAGGGTTTAGGGCAGTGCAGTGGTGTTCGGGCAGTGAAGGGGGCGGTGCAGGGGTGGTGTTTCAGGGTTTAGGGCAGTACAGTGGTGTTCGGGCATTGTAGGGGGTGGTGCTGGGGCTGGTGTTTCAGGGTTTAGGGCAGTGCAGTGGTGTTCGGGCAGTGTAGGGGGTCGTGCTGGGGCTGGTGTTTCAGGGTTTAGGGCAGTGCAGTGGTGTTCGGGCAGTGTAGGGGGTCGTGCTGGGGCTGGTGTTTCAGGGTTACGGCAGTGCAGTGGTGTTCGGGCAGTGTAGGGGGTCATGCTGGGGCTGGTGTTTCAGGGTTTAGGGCAGTGCAGTGGTGTTCGGGCAGTGTAGGGGGTCTTGCTGGGGCTGGTGTTTCAGAGTCTAGGGCAATGCAGTGGTGTTCGGGCAGTGTAGGTGGTCTTGCTGGGGCTGGTGTTTCAGGGTTTAGGGCAGTGCAGTGGTGTTCGGGCAGTGTAGGGGGTCGTGCTGGGGGTGGTGTTTCAGGGTTTAGGGCAGTGCAGTGGTGTTCGGGCAGTGTAGGGGGTCGTGCTGGGGCTAGTGTTTCAGGGTTTAGGGCAGAGCAATGGTGCTCAGGCAGTGTAGGGGGTTGTGCTGGGGGTGATGTTTCAGGGTTTAGGGCAGTGCAGTGGTGTTCGTGCAGTATAGGGGGTCGTGCTGGGGGTGGTGTTTCAGGGTTTAGGGCAGTGCAGTGGTGTTCGGACAGTGTAGGGGGTCGTGCAGGGGGTGGTGTTTCAGGGTTTAGTGCAGTGGTGTTCGGGCAGTGTAGGGGGTCATGCTGGGGTGGTGTTTCAGGGTTTAGGGCAGTGCAGTGGTGTTTGGGCACTGTAGGGTGTCGTGCTGAGGGGTGGTGTTTCAGGGTTTAGGGCAGTGCAGTAGTGTTTGGGCAGTGTAGGGGGTCGTGCAGGGGGTGGTGTTTCAGGGTTTAGGGCAGTGCAGTGGTGTTCGGCCAGTGTAGGTAGTCTTGCTGGGGGTGGTGTTTCAGGGTTTAGGGCAGTGCAGTAGTTTTCGGGCAGTGTAGGCGGTCGTGCTGGGGCTGGTGTTTCAGGGTTTAGGGCAGTGCAGTGGTGTTCGGGCAGTGTACGGGGTTGTGCTGGGGCTGGTGTTTCAGGGTTTAGGGCAGTGCAGTGGTGTGCGGGCAGTGTACGGGGTCGTGCTGGGGCTGGTGTTTCAGGGTTTAGGGCAGTGCAGTGGTGTTCGGGCAGTGTAGGGGGTCATGCTGAGGGTGGTGTTTCAGGGTTTAGGGCAGTGCAGTGGTGTTCGGGCAGTGTAGGGGGTCGTGCTGGGGCTGGTGTTTCAGGGTTTAGGGCAGTGCAGTGGTGTTCGTGCAGTATAGGGGGTCGTGCTGGGGATGGTGTTTCTGGGTTTAGGGCAGTGCAGTAGTGTTCGAGCAGTGTAGGGGGTTGTGCAGGAGGTGGTGTTTCAGGGTTTAGTGCAGTGGTGTTCGGGCAGTGTAGGGGGTCGCGCTGGAGGTGGTGTTTCAGGGTTTTGGGCAGTGCAGTGGTGTTCGGGCAGTGTAGGGGGTCATGCACGGGGTGGTGTTTCAGGGTTTAGGGCAGTGCAGTGGTGTTCGGGCAGTGTAGGGTGTTGTGCTGGGGCTGGTGTTTCAGGGTTCAGAGCAGTGCAGTGGTGTTCAGGCAGTGTAGGGGGTCGTGTTGAGGCTGGTGTTTCATGATTTAGGGCAGTGCAGTGGTGTTCGGGCAGTGTAGGGGGTCGTGCTGGGGCTGGTGTTTCAGGGTTTAGGGCAGTGCAGTGGTGTTCGGGCAGTGTAGGCGGTCGTGCTGGGGCTGGTGTTTCAGGGTTTAGGGCAGTGCAGTGATGTTCGGGCAGTGTAGGGGGTCATGCTGGGGCTGGTGTTTCAGGGTTTAGGGCAGTGCAGTGGTGCTCGGGCAGTGTAGGGGGTCGTGCTGGGGGTGATGTTTCAGGGTTTAGGGTAGTGCAGTGGTGTTCGGGCAGTGTAGGGGGTCGTGCAGGGGCTGGTGTTTCAAGGTTTAGGGCAGTGCAGTGGTGTTCGGGCAGTGTAGGGGGTCTTGCTGGGGCTGGTGTTTCAGGGTTTTGGGCAGAGCAGTGGTGTTCGGGCAGTGTAGGGGGTCATGCTGGGGGTAGTGTTTCAGGGTTTAGGGCAGTGCAGTGGTGTTCGGGCAGTGTAGGGGGTCGTGCTGGGGGTGGTGTTTCAGGGTTTAGGTCAGTGGTGTTCGGGCAGTGTAGGGGGTCTTGCTGGGGGTGATGTTTCAGTGTTTAGGACAGTGCAGTGGTGTTCGGGCAGTGTAGGGGGTCTTACTGGGGGTAGTGTTTCAGGGTTTAGGGCAGTGCAGTGGTGTTCAGGCAGTGTAGGGGGTCATGCTGGGGGTGGTGTTTCAGGGTTTAGGACAGTGCAGTGGTGTTCAGGCAGTGTAGGGGGTCGTGAAGGGGGTGGTGTTTCAGGGTTTAGGGCAGTGCAGTGGTGTTCGGGCAGTGTAGGGGGTCGTGCTAGGGGTGGTGTTTCAGGGTTTAGGGCAGTGCAGTGGTGTTCGGGCAGTGTAGGGGGTTATGCAGGGGCTGGTGTTTCAGGGTTTAGGGCAGTGCAGTGGTGTTCGGGCAGTGTAGGGGGTCGTGCTGGGGGTAGTGTTTTAGGGTTTAGGGTAGTGCAGTGGTGCTTGTGTAGTGTATGGGGTCGTGCTGGGGGTAGTGTTTTAGGGTTTAGGGTAGTGCAGTGGTGTTTGTGTAGTGTAGGGGGTCATGTTTTAGGGTAGTGCAGTGGTGTTTGGGTAGTGTAGGGGGTCGTGCTGGGGGTAGTGTTTTAGGATTTAGGTTAGTGCAGTGGTGTTTGGGTAGTGTAGGGGGTCGTGCTGGGGGTAGTGTTTTAGGGTTTAGGGCAGTGCAGTGGTGTTTGTGTAGTGTAGGGGGTCGTGCTGGGGGTAGTGTTTTAGGGTTTAGGGTAGTGCAGTGGTGCTTGTGTAGTGTAGGAGGTCGTGCTGGGGGTAGTGTTTTAGGGTTTAGGGTAGTGCAGTGGTGTTTGTGTAGTGTAGGGGGTCATGTTTTAGGGTAGTGCAGTGGTGTTTGGGTAGTGTAGGTGGTCGTGCTGGTGGTAGTGTTTTAGGATTTAGGTTAGTGCAGTGGTGTTTGGGTAGTGTAGGGGGTCGTGCTGGGGGTAGTGTTTTAGGGTTTAGGATAGTGCAGTGGTGCTTGTGTAGTGTAGGGGGTCGTGCTGGGGGTAGTGTTTTAGGGTTTAAGGTAGTGCAGTGGTGTTTTTGTAGTGTAGGGGGTCATGTTTTAAGATGCAATGCTCCAATACCTGACCAGTCTGCACTACATAAAACTGCAAAAACTAAAAATAAAAAGTGTTTTGCACACTTTTGTCATTGGGCTATATGTGGGCTACATCTGGGTAATATTTGTGCTACATTTGGGCTCTTTTTTCACTGGTGGCCATCTTGGAAGACTTCTTTGTTATGAAGTTTCCTAATTTCTTCATTTACTGCAGTCTCCTCAGTAGGAAATGCTTTCAGTTTTTTACTTTGATTCCATCAAGAAGGCATTCAGATGTCTCACATCTGCCATAAATTCAGAATGTTAGCACTCTAGTTGCTCATTAGATCACTGGAGTAAAGCTACTGCTCACCAGGGAGTTAACTGGCAGTCTGCTGCTGGTATTGAAAGTGATTGTTTCAGTCTGCATGTCAGAATTTTCTAATGAAATAGAAGAGGATTTGAGATCTCACTTAAAACATGCCCTAATTTTTCTTTCTGCAGCACTAACCATAATTTCTATTTCAAAAAGAACCCCTCATTTTGTTCCTTTTTAAATTAAATGTTTTAAGTGTTACTGGTTTATTCCAATCAAGATGGCTTCAGGTGTGCCATACTTTTGTCATAAGTAAGGCTGTTAGCGCTCTAGTTGTTCTTTAGAACACTCTGGGAAGCTGCAGTAGAACACAAAGGCATCAACTGGCAGGCTGCTCCTGTTGAAATATAACAGGAAGATATTTGAGATCACACTTGAAATATGTCCTAATTTTTCTTTCTACAGCACTAACCATAATTTCTATGACAAAATGAACCCTATCATTTTGTTCCTTTTTAAATTAAATGTTTTAAGTGTTACCAGTTTATTCCAATCAAGATGGCTTCAGGTGTGCCATACTTTTGTCATAAGTAAGGCTGTTAGCGCTCTAGTTGTTCTTTAGAACACTCTGGGAAGCTGCAGTAGAACACAAAGGCATCAACTGGCAGGCTGCTCCTGTTGAAATATAACAGGAAGATATTTGAGATCACACTTGAAACATGTCCTAATTTTTCTTTCTACAGCACTAACCATAATTTCTATGACAAAATGAACCCCATCATTTTGTTCCTTTTTAAATTAAATTGTTTAAGTGTTACCAGTTTATTCCAATCAAGATGGCTTCAGGTGTGCCATACTTTTGTCATAAGTAAGGCTGTTAGCACTCTAGTTGTTCTTTAGAACACTCTGGGAAGCTGCAGTAGAACACAAAGGAATCAACTGACAGTCTCTGCCCTTGTTGGATGTACATGTTTTACTGAGAATGTCAGACTTCATTCTCACATGAGTGAGAAAGATAATGTGAATTTACAGAAAATATGCTCTCATTTTAGCTTCTGGAGCACCTTCCAAACCTCCATGGGACAAGCATGAGAAAATAGTGTTCTCTCAAACATGATTCATGATATCCCAGCAGAAGGTTTTTCACATGGTAAAATCACCTTAGAATACACCACAATTCCTAAAATTAGTATGGTACCATCAACAAATAAATTCTAATGTAACTAAAGCCTGTTATCACCCTTTATAGTTCTCCTTTTGGTGACCCTCAAAATCTTCTATTCACTACAATGCATTTCAATGAGGTACTATCATTTATATTGGTCCCAAGATGGCTGCCAGCAATTCCAGGATGAAGTGCTGACAGCCAATCAGATCTCATGATGACATGTGTGGTTAGGCTCCGCCCAGATATATATGTGACTTTACTTTTGATTTTCTCAGGAACTACTGAACGGATTTACACCATTTAAGCAAAAGGCACGACACTGAACCAAGGGCTACCTTTTTGCCAAATTTGGTGTAATTCCGTTCAGCAGTTCGGGCTGTAGCTGCGACTAAAGGTTCCTATGGAAAAATGAATGGGGAAAACGCGTTTTGGGACCCCCTTTTTCTCGGCCCCCGCTTGACGTATCACCCCGAGACTTTCAGGATAGGAGCGGACCGGAGCGCCCCAACAAGTTGGAAACTTTCGCGAAGATTCGTCAACCGGCGCCAACGTTATTTCAAATAGAATGTCGCGGATTTCCTATGGATAATAGGTTTTAACTATAACTATCTACTGGCGACCGCCAGTAGATAATATATATATATATATATATATATATATATATATATATATATTTCGCAACAAACACTCCCGCACCTCCACGCTGGCAAGCAGGCGAGCAGAGAGATATACATACATACATACATATATATATACATACATACATACATGCATACATACATATACATATATATATTGCAGGGTCCATACAGGACAAGATTTGTGTGCTATCAATGCACAGTCTCATTCGAGCTTCCCATTGGTGGGTGTGCAATATGAAAATGGCGAAGTGGGTTCAGCGTTTGCACACACTGTCTCCGTTCAAGCCTCTGAAGAGAAGCATATGGTGCTTCGAAACGCGTCAGGCATTTCCATTATGGAGCAGCTTCTACAAGCGGATCCTCGTCCCTGCCTTTCATAAACAAAGCTGCTGATCGAGTGCTACTCACCTGGTGGACAACCTTTGGAGCAGAATATATATATATATAATATATTGCCTACTGGCGGTCACCAGTAGGTAGTTATAGTTAGGACCAAGATTCCATAGGAAAAGCATTTTTTGACTTGCCTATAACTTTGGCGTCATTTGACCAGTCTCCATTAAATTTTCCCAAAAAAGTGTCAAAGTAAGTTCTGTGCATCATGGAGAGTTTGGGGGTGAGCTGTGCAATGGGGACCGAGAAATAGGGGCTCAAAATAAGGGTGCATTTGTAATGTTAATTACGATAGGAACTCTTTGTCGAACCTACAGCCCGATCCGCGGGACGGAATTACACCAAATGTGGCAGAAAAGTAGATGTTGTTATGCAGATTATGCTTTTTGTTATTTGGTGCAAATCCGTTCAGCAGTTTTTGTGAAATTAATGCTGAACAGTAATATCTCTGCCCGTGGATATTTCGCTGGTATTTCGCGGTGATCGCGGTTATTCCACGGCGACATCGCTAAAAATGCAAATGCGCGCGCCAGCGGGAATGCTCAGATTGGCTGGATGTAACATGAACTGAGTTCCCGGGGCTGAAAATGTCTGTGAAAGATAAGATAAGGGGTCAGAGTGGAGGTACTCTGCCGTCATGTTTGAGAAATGGGGGTATTGGTGACACAAGTTATGTGTCCAAAATAGATTAATTTAATCGTGCGTGATATTTGCGGTGATGATGTGACCGCCAGCAGGACCCCCCATCACGGGGATGTCGCGACTACTGTGGCAACATCGCAAAGATTGGTGAAAATATTTTTTAAAATATATGTGTACATACTTGCCGGTCACTGTCACAGACTCATGTACACACTCACATATCCACTTAGCCACTCATACACCCACTCACATACCCACTCATACACCAATGCACCCACTCACAGACTCACTCAGAGATCCATGTATGTACTCATATAAGTATTCAGAGGCTCATGCACCCACTCATAGATGCAGTCAGATACTCATGCACCCTCTCACATACTCAGTCAGAGACTTATACACTCAGTCACAGACCTACTCAGAGACTCATACAACCACTCACAGACCCACTCAGACACTCACACACCCACTCACAGATGCACTCAGAGACTCATGGGCCCACTCACATACATAGTCAGAAACTTATACACCCATTCACAGACTCAGCCAGGGACTCATACACCCAGTCACAAACCCTCTCAGACACTCACGCACCCACTCACAGACCCACTGAGAGACTTATGCTTCCACTCACACACCCACTGAGAGATTGATGCACCCACTCACAGATCCACTCAGAGACTCATGCAACCAGGTACAGTTCCAGTCAAAGACTGATACACCCACTCACAGACCTACTTAGATACTTATGCACCCACTCATAGATCCAGTCACAGATTCATGTACCCATTCACATACCCACTCAGACATTCATAAACCCATTCACATACCCACTCAGACACTCACACAGCCACTCACATACCCAGCAAGAGACTTATACACCCACTCACAAACTCACTCAAAGACTCATGTTCCCACTCATACACCCACTCAGAGACTTCTGCCCCCACTTATAGACTCACTGAGGGACTCATGCAGTCAGTCACAGTCCCACTTGAAGACTTATGCAAACATTCACATAAACTAGTGAATCATTAATACACACTGTAATAGAGATATTGAGAGACTGACAAATGTTTTTATAGAGTTATTTAGATAGTGATTTATCTAGTGTGATGGTTAGAATGAACTATATAGTTGTAATTTTTTTATGTGGTGGTGACTATTGAATTCCTGCTTTTGCTTTGTGTTTTTTGCGACATCTTCACTGTGATCGCGGGGACCGATGTAATCCCAAGTCCCAGCATCACCACGAAAACGGAAAATAGGTTTTAGAGATGGTTTTTATAGAAACTCACTTGAAAAACATAAGTTTGGACTGTACAGTGATAAACCCCTAGTGCCAAGAACACTATAATATGTGTGCACATATGTGTTTTACACTTTATGAAAAATGCGTGATCATTGCAGTTAACGATGTTGTTGCGATGCCCTGAATAACCTCGAAAATGGAAAATAAGTTTTAAAGATGGTTTTAAAAAAGCTTAGTACAAAAACATGAGCTTAAACATGTTTTTTTAAAGAAGCAGTATATAGTAATATGTGTAATGCAATGTTTAGAATGTTTTTTTTTGTTATTGTTTTTGCATGTACCGGTGGCCGGTGAATGTATGCTTTTGTTTTGTTGGTTTCGTGAGATAATCGCGACCATTGCGTCGTTGTCGCGAAGATTCCCAACAACTACAAAATGAGGAGCTTTATAAAGAAAATTAACAATATTTCAGGTACTAGGGTGGCTCTGACAAGAGCCTTTGTGTTGATAGTGTGTATATGACAGCTACACATAGGACCAGATTCTGAGTTTCAGGTTACTTAGAAACACCCTGTTGCCTTCGTCTGTAAAGTGCACTCCATCATTTCTATAAATTCAATGCATGTCAAAACGCAGGTTATTGTTGTAGATTGAGCCCATGTTATGGTCTTTGAGGAATGCAGACACAGTTTTATTAACATGTTTCCTGGCTTTGTCAATCTGTGGACAGAATTGATTTGACCACTTCCATTTCTGTCTTTGGCAAATATTAAAGTACACCAAGACAGTGTGAGGGAAAAGCGATATCTGTTCTGTAAAGGTATCCTTCATGAGGATTTTCATCCCTACCCCAGTTAGTGTGCCTAGGTCATTGCCACCACAGAGCACAATCATGAGGTGAGAAGCTTGGCAATCCACAATGGTTTTAACCAAAGCCAGCAACTGATGAAATTTTAACCCTCTCTGGCCAAACCAAGTAATCTCCACATTTGGCAAACCCAAGTCCCTGTCAATACCTATCTGTTTTGCAGTTTCTTTAGCCCAATAGACATAGCTGTTGCCAACAATCCACACTCTAAGCATTTTGAAGTGAAGGAGCAAAGCAGACAGGAGAACCCTGGAGCTGAATGAGTTAGTTTTCCAAATGAAAAGCAGTTTAAATGGAGGTGTTTTCTTTTTTTAAATATATATTTCATTGGATTGTATAGTCCTATTATTGGCTCTTTTTAAAAAAAAAAAATGTAATTCAGACATGGATATGCTTTTGAATCCGCGGAGTAAACTACACCTGCTGTATCTCCCTTGGAAGAAGCAAGTTCCTTTTAGAATGTGCTGTGAAGTTGTGACCTACTGGTTCCACTGGGTTGCTGAGCTAAGTGTGTATTCGGGAGAAGGGTGTTAAGGAGACAGAACTTTTTTTTTAAACAGTTGAGGAGTTATGGCACAATTTAAGTAATGATACATTTTAATTTCCAGTTGAGGACTATGTACTAAACTTTTGTGCAGTATTTAAATTAAAAACAACTGAAGCTAAATATCGGTTTGGACTCCCGTTTTTTTTCATGACTACTCCGCATTGATTGCGAAAACATCGCAAACACGCAGAGACAGGAACCTAGTTTTGAAAGAGAGGGAAAGGGTTAACAGATGCTAACCATTCACAAGTGGAGATAGAGTAGTCTAAAGTGAAAGACATGATTTGATTTGCTGGCTTTCTCATGATCAAAGTGTGGAAAGTTGAAGAGGTTGCCATTTTATAATTGCTTTGTATGAGAGTGGTGTACCATTCTTCTGCTTAGTTTTTACAAATCCTAACAATGTCAAAACTATCCAGAAAGAGCTAAAACAACAATATAATCTATGAACTCAATTCATTGGTATGTATATAACTTTTCAATTGTTTAGAAAATGTACTTTTACAATGAAGATGTATTTGGGAGTTTGATTAAAAAAAAGACAATCACAGTGAGATGAACTGTATGTGGCAGAGGGTATGTGTTTAAGATGTTAGTACTGTTGAAAGTTACCAGGAGCAATGCCTTTAACCCCTTGTGTGCTCAGGACGGCCCCCGGCCGTCCTGCGTCACTGTGGGCGTGTGCTCAGGACGTCCGGGGGCCATCCGAATGCCGCCGATTCACCAGCGCGGCGCAAATTCCCCGCCTGTGCGGAAGAATTAATTAGTGGGCGGAGTTCGGACGGCCCCCGGCCGTCCTCCGCACACGCCTACCGTGACGTAGGACGGCCGGGGGCCGTCCTGAGCACGCAAGGGGTTACGCCCCCTAATTAAATCCCCGCGCGGCAGGGGAATTCACGCCGCAGGGAAGGGGTTAAAAGTGACAATGTTTTAAATGTCTAAGCTAGCTCCGGGCGGAGACCTCCGATCCGCCCGCGGAGTGTGTGGAGATTTGCCTTCTCCGCATTCCGCGGAGAACGCGGAGAAGGCAAATCTCCGCACACTCTGCAGCGTAGCAGAGTTGGCCAGCCCCCGCCTCCACCCCCCTATATTAACAATGAATTCTAGTACTTAAAAGTAAATTAAAACCCACTTACCTGTACTGCAGCGTCCCCGGGCTGCCCTCCTCCTCTTCGTCGCCGTTTCTTCTAATCCTTGCAAAAACTGTCGCAGTACAGGTAGGTGGGTTTTAGTTTACTTTTAAGTACTAAAGTTCATTGTTAATATAGGGGGGGTGGAGGCAGGTGGCATAGCTTGGCTACGCGGAGGGCCACAGAGTTTGTTCGTACCTCCGTGGCCCTCCACGTAGCCCCCCTACGCCCACTATGCCCAGGGTTAGTCTAAGCATCATGTGCAGAACAGACAGATGTTATTTGCATTCTGGTAATTGTACTACTTTTAGTCACAATATTAAACAGGAGTAGTGTAGTCTTCAATAAAAGATAAGAAAATGTGCTATGCCTGAATATTCATTATAAATAGGGCTCCCAGTTTTATTGTATTTATTTTCATTTTATTGGCCACTTTGTTGGTATTTATCCACATTTATTTTATGTTCTGAGAATAAATGGAGTTGTAAGATGGTATATATACACATTTCCTTAACTTATAAAAATGCTCTAATCCGTTGATGCCTATCACGTTTTAGCATATTAACCTCTTCGATGCTTATGACGAGCTGGACTCGTCATGGCACACAGTGGTCGTGTGCTCATGACGAGTCCAGCTCGTCATAAGACCACCCACGGGGAAAGCGCTGGCGCTCCCCCCGTAGGACTCCGATCGTTAGTTTTTTTGGGGGGGAGGCAGACTTCCCCTGCCTCCCCCCGCCCTCCCCATCAATGACGTCAGCGCGCGAGGCGCGCTGACATCATTGAGGGTTTCCCTTTCTTCCCCGACGCGCTGGAAGCCATTTGCTTCCAGCACGTCGGGGAAATCAGGTGAGTTTTGGCTCGGGGAGGGGGTTTGAAAGAAAAGAGGCATCGAGGGAAAGAAAACCCTTTCCTTTCCCTCGATGCCTCTTTGTGCATTCTGCTGCACGATCATGCGATCGTGCAGCAGGAATGCCCACTGGACACCAGGGAATTTCTTTTTTTTTTTTTTAAATGTGTAAATACTGTTTCGGGGAGCGGCCCCTTGGGCAAGGGTCGCTCCCCTTTTGGGGGCCACATGTATTTGGTGCTCTGCCCCCCCTGGGGGGGCAGTTTTTTTAAATAAATCGGGAGAATCGGGCATACACCACCCCCGTGTGAAACAAAAGAGGCATCGAGGGAAAGGAAAGGGTTTTCCTTTCCCCCAGCAGGAATGCCCACTAGACACCAGGAAATTTCTTTTTTTTTTGGTTAAAAACGTATAAATACTGTTTTGGGGAGCGGCCCCTTGGGCAAGGGTCGCTCCCCTTTTGGGGGCCATATGTTTTTGGTGCTCTGCCCCCCCTGGGCAGTTTTTTATTTAATAAATGGGGCCTTGAATCGGGCAAGTGTTGTGCACTGGCCTGGCAGGTTGCTGGCAGTGCATACACCACCCCCCGTGTGTGGCAGCCCGGGCTGAAACAGCTTCCGGGCACACACACATGTGCATGATATAGAGGTATACTGCAATAAGTGGCACTCAGAACACAATGAAGAGCGAACTAGAGGGCGCTGAGAGTGAAAGTATAGTGTCTTTGGAAGAGAAGAGATTTGAGGTCAGCTTTGAAGATCCGGGTAGAGGAGGTGGCACGGAGCAATGGGGGAAGCGATTATCACTGGATTGCGCCATCGATCTTTCCCTTTTGAAGAGGGGGGGCGGTGTGCGCAAGCAGAAGCTTTTCCGCATTGCGAGCCACCGGACAATTTAAATTTATTCACCAGGTAACGAGGGGAGGACGTGTGTAAGGCTTTGTGTGTGATGCAGGCAGTTTTGTAAATAGATCTTGCCTCGATCGGAAGCCATCGAAGAGAGGACAGGATAGGAGTGACGTGGTCGCTTCGTTTAGACCCTGAAATGAAGCGAGCTGCTGAATGGAGGATGGATTTGAGAGGGGAGAGGTGGGATTTGGGTAGGCCCGTCAGAAGAGAATTGCAATAATCCAGTCTTGAGAGAACCAGAGATTGTACCAAGGTTTTTAAGTCTTTCTCCGGGAAGAACTGACGGATCCCCCATAGAAGGCGCAACTGGTAACGTGCGTTCTTAGCAATAGAGTTGATGTGGGAGATTAGGTTGAGTCTTTTGTCAAGAATGACACCTAGGGATTTAGCGCTGTCGACAATGATGGGTTTGTTGTTGAGTAGGTTCAGCTGATCCATCCAAGATTGAACAGGAGGAGGTGAGAGAGAGGTAGAGAGGAGGAGGAATTCAGTTTTGGCGGGATTCAGAATGAGTTGGTGAGCTAACATCCAGTTGTGAATAGAGTTGAGAGTAGAGTTGAGTAGTGAGAGATCGTGTGCGGAAGATAAAGGTATCTTCCCACTAGTCCACCAGGCATTTATTTGTGGAGAGTGACCCCTTGGGTGGCAGAATAGCAGTATGTTTTTAGGCCCATCTGCCCCCAAGGAGGGCAGAAGCCACTAGACACCAGGGTTTTTTTAATTTTTGTGTTGGGGAGTGGCCAAAAGGGCAAGGGTTGCTCCCCTTTTACGGGGGTGAATATTTTATTTATACTCTTTGGCCCACCTACCCCTTAGCTTGGCTGGTGGATTGTGTGTGGACTGGTGCATTATTTGCATATGTGATTGTAATGTTTTTTTCTCCTTTTTATTCTAGTGTAAAGCTTTTGATTCCTGTTTGCGGTTTCGGCAATGGTTGTTCTGCAGTTTTGCGTAATTGCATTTATTTGGTAAGAAAAATATTTTTGTTGTGTGTACTCCAAATGAGTATTATTGTCATGCATGAATGAATTTTTTGTAAGTGGTGTCATAATGGCAGCATATTTGTTAGTGTTCAGAGCATGAAATTCTTTCCGATGTTTTGCATTGTCTTATGTGTAATTTTTTTCTTCTTCTTTTTTAGTGGGATATTGTTGATCCTTACTGTGTCTGTGCAGAGTAGGTGGTGGTGAGTCTAGCTGCTTCTGTCACGTGAGTGGTATAGTGTTGGAGTATATAGGTCTTTGGGATAAAGCTACATTTTGTTTATTTCCTTTTTTTACAAAGGGTTTGTTGTTGTTGACTTGTTTGACAAGTAACCTTTATTAGTAAGCATTATGGCTAGCCGTAGAATTACTGCTCAGCAGGTGGTTGGTTTGCTTCTTGAATCTTCCTCTGAGCAGGATTATGAGACTGACAGTGCGTCTGAGGGAGAGGAGGGAGGGGAAGATTCAGGCAGTGAGTTTTCTCTCCACATGGAATCATCGGATGATGAAGGTACTCTCAGTGCAGATGAAGTGCCTGATTTAGAGGAGGATACTACTGTGCCGATGGTGCAAGAGGCATCTGGATTGCAGCCTGGGGCTGCTAGGCTTCCTACTGGAAGTGCTGGACTCTGGGTTGATCCAAACATGGTGCAGCCGGTGTTGCCTGCCTTTAGTGGTTATGCAGGGTATAGAGTGGATTGTGAACATTATTTGCCTATACAGTATTTTCAGTTGTTTATGGATGATGTATTTTTGGGTGAGATTGTTGAGCAGACTAATTTGTATGCTGAACAGTTTTTGAGGGACAACAGTGCCAGACTTAGGCCCCATTCTAGAGCTACCCGGTGGAGTCCCACAAATCTGGAAGAGATGAAGAAGTTTTTGGGTTTGACTTTTTTGATGGGTTTGATAAGGAAGCCGTCCATGGGTTCATATTGGTCTACCAGTCCCTTGATGGCAACGGCCATATTTCCTGCAGTTATGACTCGTGATCGGTATTTACTTTTGCTTCGGATGCTGCATTTTGTTGATAATGGTTTGGCGTTGCCACGAGATCACCCTGAATGTGACCGTCTTTTTAAGATTCGTCCTGTTCTTGATCACTTTGTAGATCGATTTTCAGAGATCTATACTCCAGGGAAAGAAATATCTATTGATGAGTCTTTGGTCCTGTTCAAGGGCCGTTTGGTTTTTAGGCAGTACATTCCTAGCAAGAGGGCACGCTATGGAATTAAGCTGTATATGTTGTCTGAGAGTAGGACAGGATATGTTTTTAATTTGCGTGTGTACACTGGTAGGGATTCCACTATTGACCCCCCTGGTTGTCCGTCCACTTTTGGAGTTTCAGAGAAAATTGTGTGGGATCTTGCTAGAGGACTGTTTAACAGAGGCCACCATTTCTACCTTGATAACTTCTACACTGCTGTGCAATTGTTTAAGGAATTGTTCAAAGTGGACACTTTTGCTTGTGGCACAATCCGCTCTAACCGTAAAGGTTATCCAAAAGAGCTTGTTTGCAAAAACTTCAGAGGGGACAGTGCAGTGCCTTGCGTAGTGAGGAACTGCTAGCTGTGAAATTTGTGGACAGGAGGGATGTGTACATGCTGACTACCATCCATGATGAGAGTACTTCACCTGTGGCTGTTTGGGGTCAGATTGCTGAAGTGCGCAAACCTGTGTGCATTTTAGACTACAATAAGCACATGGGTGGTGTTGATAGAGTAGATCAGAGGTTGGAACCTTACACTGCTATTCGTAAGTCTTACATTTGGTATAAGAAGTTGGCCATCCATCTCTTCAATTTAGCAACTTTCAATGCTTTTGTTGTGTTCAAGGAGTGTTCTCCTGCGTCAAAGTTGACTTTTGTTCAGTTTCAGCAGTCTGTCATAGGCAGCCTTGTTGTTGTGGAACAGGCAAGTGTTCCTAGAGTTGGAGTGGTGGAGGATGTGGCTCGATTGAAAGATCGCCACTTTCCTGATCACATTCCTCCTACACCCTCAAAAGACTTTCCCACTAGGAGATGTAGAGTCTGTTGGCGAAGAGGTACGCGGAAGGAGACTCGTATGTACTGCCCTGAGTGTCCTTCTAACCCTGGGCTGTGTGTGCCTGCTTGTTATAGAGCGTACCACAAGCAAAATAATTATTGGGAGCAACCATGAGTGGTAAAGTGAACTGCCTGGTCTGTAATGTTTAAGAATTGTTGTTCTGTTTCAAGGTTGGCATTAGTGCAATGTATTTAGTTTCTGATTTTGTGTTAGTAGATTTGTATCTATTTGCAATTTGTTTGTGTTTTCTTTTTGTATAAAAAAATCCTAAATGTGATGGTGGTGTGTGTAGGCTGGTGCTTGGCTGGCGGTGTGCGTGGAGTGGCGCTTGGCTGGCGGTGTGCGTGGAGTGACTCTTGGCTGGCGGTGTGCGTGGAGTGGCGCTTGGCTGGCGGTGTGCGTGGAGTGGCTCTTGGCTGGCGGTGTGCGTGGAGTGGCGCTTGGCTGGAGGTGTGCGTGGAGTGGCGCTAGGCTGGCAGTGTGCGTGGAGTGGCGCTAGGCTGGCGGTGTGCGTGGAGTGGTGCTAGGCTGGCGGTGTGCGTGGAGTGGCGCTAGGCTGGCGGTGTGCGTGGAGTGGCGCTTGGCTGGCGGTGTGCGTGGAGTGGCGCTTGGCTGGCGGTGTGCGTGGAGTGACGCTTGGCTGGCTGTGTGCGTGGAGTGGCACTTGGCTGGCGGTGTGCGTGGACTGGCGCTCGGCTGGCAGTGTGTGAGTAGTGACTTGCTGCTGGTCACTACACACACTGCTAGCCGAGCGACACTCCACGCAATCCATCAGCTTGTGTGGTTGCTGTGTTAGGAATGTGGGCGTGTGAAAGTGATGGGCCCTTGAATGGCGCTGTCTGCTGGTGTGAGTGTTGTAATGTGATGGGCCCGCGGCTGGTGGTGTGAATGGTTTTGTATTTGTCACACGTATGAAAGGTGTATGAATGGCCTGTAAAGAGGTTGGTGCCTTGTCGTGGCTTTACAGCTCACGAGCTGTGAGTCAATGGTTCAGTTTCTCGTCCTTTCAATTATTAACAGTGCATTTCATTTTTGTGAAATCACTTGTTAATACAATTGTATATACTGAACCATCACTCACCCTCGTGCCAAATCCAACCAGTATGTGTGTGTGTGCTTGAGGATTAGATGGCTGTGCAGTAATTTTTTTTTTGTCTTTCTCAAGCAGGGTGTACCTTGTCCCTTTTTGTGAATGTTGTAATGTGTTTGTTTCGTGCCTGGTGGTGTGAATGGTCTTGTGTGTATCACGTATGAAAGGTGTGTGAATGGCCTGTAAAGCGGTTGGGGCCTTGACGTGGCTTTACAGCTCACGAGCTGCGAGTCACTGGTTCCGTTTTTGTCCTTTCAATTATTGACAGTGCATTTCATTTTTGTGAAATCTCTTGTTAATAAAATTGTATATACTGAACCATCACTTGCCCTCGTGCCAAATCCAACCAGTATGTGTGTGTGCTTGAGGAATAGATGGCTGTGCAGTAATCTTTGTCTTTTTAGTCTGTCTGCCAAGGTGTACATTCCGTCTAAGAATAACCTACCAACTGTAGATATTGTCGTAAACGAAACACCCATGGGAGTACATGGTGATATCTCTCTTGTGGATCCCAACAAGTTATGGTACCCACAATGTCCTGCAAACCTCAAAATGTCTGTCACATTTTCCTTGCAATATTGTGCCAAAATTTTCACGCTGCAGAAATAAACAACACATTATCTCAAAATGACCTGGTTTTGCAAGGGGGGTCACCTGGGTTTTTGGCCCGGGGCTGGGCGGCCACATAGGGAATCCTACCAAACCCACACATTTCTGAAAAGTAGACACCCGGGGGCTTCCAGGGAGGTATGGCTTGCGTGGATCCCCCAACGTTTCCTTACCCAGAATCCCCTGCAAACCTCAATTTTAGCTGAAAAAATCACTTTTTTCACACATTTTTGTGTGGGAAAGTGTGGCATCACTGGCCTCACACAAATTTCCTACCACCCAGCGTTCCCCCAGGTCTCCCGATAAAAATGGTGCCTCACTTGTGTGGGAGGCCCAAGTACCCACGACAGGCAAGGGCCCACAACGTATTGAGGCGACCTCAAAATGGCCTATCACAAAACGACCTGGTTTTGCAAGGGGGTCACCTGGGTTTTGGCCCTGTGCTCGGCGGCCATCTAGGGAAACCTACCAAACCCACACATTTCTGAAAAGTAGACACCCGGGGGCTTCCAGGGAGGTATGGCTTGCGTGGATCCCCCAACGTTTCCTTACCCAGAATCCCCTGCAAACCTCAATTTTAGCTGAAAAAATAACTTTTTTCACACATTTTTGTGTGGGAAAGTGTGGCATCACTGGCCTCACACAAATTTCCTACCACCCAGCGTTCCCCCAGGTCTCCCGATAAAAATGGGTCCTCACTTGTGTGGGAGGCCCAAGTACCCGCGACAGGCAAGGGCCCACAACGTATTGAGGCGACCTCAAAATGGCCTTTCACAAAACGGCCTGGTTTTGCAAGGGGGTCACCTGGGTTTTGGCCCTGTGCTCGGCGGCCATCTAGGGAAACCTACCAAACCCACACATTTCTGAAAAGTAGACACTCGGGGCTTCCAGGGAGGTATGGCTTGCGTGGATCCCCAACGTTTCCTACCCAGAATCCCTGCAAACCTCAATTTTAGCTGAAAAATCACTTTTTCACACATTTTTGTGTGGGAAAGTGTGGCATCACTGGCCTCACACAAATTTCCTACCACCCAGCGTTCCCCAGGTCTCCCGATAAAAATGGTGCCTCATTTGTGTGGGAGGCCCAGGTACCAGCGACAGGCAGGGCCCACAACGTATTGAGGCGACCTCAAAATGGCCTTCACAAAATGACCTGGTTTTGCAAGGGGGGTCACCTGTGTTTTTGGCCCTATGCTCAGCGGCCATCTAGGGAAACCTACCAAACCCACACATTTCTGAAAAGTAGACACCCTGGGGCTTCCAGGGAGGTATGGCTTGCGTGGATCCCCCAACGTTTCCTTACCCAAATCCCCTGCAAACCTCAATTTTAGCTGAAAAAATCACTTTTTCACACATTTTGTGTGGGAAGTGTGGCATCACTGGCCTCACACAAATTTCCTACCACCCAGCGTTCCCCAGGTCTCCCGATAAAAATGGTGCCTCACTTGTGTGGGAGGCCCAGTACTCGCGACAGGCAAGGGCCCACAACGTATTGAGGCGACCTCAAAATGGCCTTTCACAAACCACCTGGTTTTGCAAGGGGGTCACCTGGGTTTTGGCCCTGTGCTCGGCGGCCATCTAGGGAAACCTACCAAACCCACACATTTCTGAAAAGTAGACACCCGGGTCTTCCAGGAGGTATGGCTTGCGTGGATCTCCCAACGCTTCCTTACCCAGAATCCCTGCAAACCTCAATTTTAGCTGATAAAATCACTTTTTCACACATTTTTGTGTGGAGTGTGGCAGCACTGCCTCACACAAATTTCCTACCACCCAGCGTTCCCCAGGTCTCCCGATAAAAATGGTGCCTCACTTGTGTTGGAGGCCCAAGTACCCGCGACAGGCAAGGGCCCACAACATAGTGAGGCGACCTCAAAATTGCCTATCTCAAAACCACCTGGTTTTGCAAGGAGTCACCTGGGTTTTGGCCCGTGCTCGGCGGCCATCTAGGGAAACCTACCAAACCCACACATTTCTGAAAAGTAGACACCGGGGCTTCCAGGGAGGTATGGCTTGCGTGGATCCCCCAACGTATCCTCACCCAGAATCTCCTGCAAACCTCAATTTTAGCTGAAAAATCACTTTTTTCACACATTTTTGTGTGGGAAAGTGTGGCATCACTGGCCTCACACAAATTTCCTACCACCCAGCGTTCCCCAGGTCTCCCGATAAAAATGGTGCCTCACTTGTGTGGGAGGCCCAAGTACCCGCGACAGGCAAGGGCCCAAAACATTTTTTGATAGGCAATGTTGATGTTGCCTCAAAACGTTTTGTGTCGCGGGTACTTGGGCCTCCCACACAAGTGAGGCACCATTTTTATCGGGAGACCTGGGGGAACGCTGGGTGGTAGGAAATTTGTGTGAGGCCAGTGATGCCACACTTTCCCACACAAAAATGTGTGAAAAAAGTGATTTTTTCAGCTAAAATTGAGGTTTGCAGGGGATTCTGGGTAAGGAAACGTTGGGGGATCCACGCAAGCCATACCTCCCTGGAAGCCCCCGGGTGTCTACTTTTCAGAAATGTGTGGGTTTGGTAGTTTTCCCTAGATGGCCGCTGAGCACAGGGCCAAAACCCCAGGTGACCCCCCTTGCAAAACCAGGTCGTTTTGTGAAAGGCCATTTTGAGGTCGCCTCACTACGTTGTGGGCCCTTGCCTGTCGCGGGTACTTGGGCCTCCCACACAAGTGAGGCACCATTTTTATCGGGAGATCTGGGGGAACGCTGGGTGGTAGGAAATTTGTGTGAGGCCAATGATGCCACACTTTCCCACACAAAAATGTGTGAAACAAGTGATTTTTTTCAGCTAAAATTGAGGTTTGCAGGGGATTCTGGGTAAGGAAACGTTGGGGGATCCACGCAAGCCATACCTCCCTGGAAGCCCCCGGGTGTCTACTTTTCAGAAATGTGTGGGTTTGGTAGGTTTCCCTAGATGGCCGCCGAGCACAGGGCCAAAACCCAGGTGACCCCCGTTGCAAAACCAGGTCGTTTTGTGAAAGGCCATTTTGAGGTCGCCTCACTACGTTGTGGGCCCTTGCCTGTCGCGGGTACTTGGGCCTCCCACACAAGTGAGGCACCATTTTTATCGGGAGACCTGGGGGAACGCTGGGTGTTAGGAAATTTGTGTGAGGCCAATGATGCCACACTTTCCCACACAAAAATGTGTGAAAAAAGTGATTTTTTCAGCTAAAATTGAGGTTTGCAGGGTATTCTGGGTAAGGAAACGTTGGGGGATCCACGCAAGCCATACCTCCCTGGAAGCCCCCGGGTGTCTACTTTTCAGAAATGTGTGGGTTTGGTAGGTTTCCTAGATGGCCGCCGAGCACAGGGCCAAAACCCAGGTGACCCCCTTGCAAAACCAGGTCGTTTTGTGAAAGGCCATTTTGAGGTCGCCTCACTACGTTGTGGGCCCTTGCCTGTCGCGGGTACTTGGGCCTCCCACACAAGTGAGGCACCATTTTTATCGGGAGACCTGGGGAAACGCTGGGTGGTAGGAAATTTGTGTGAGGCCAATGATGCCACACTTTCCCACACAAAAATGTGTGAAAAAAGTGATTTTTTCAGCTAAAATTGAGGTTTGCAGGGTATTCTGGGTAAGGAAACGTTGGGGGATCCACGCAAGCCATACCTCCCTGGAAGCCCCCGGGTGTCTACTTTTCAGAAATGTGTGGGTTTGGTAGGTTTCCCTAGGTGCCGGCAGAGCTAGGGTTCACAAACTACAGCTAGGCACTTTGCCAAAAATGGGTCATTTTTCACTGCGAAATTGAGGTGTGACCACGTTGCGTTTTGCGCCGTTTCCTGTCGCAGGCACTAGGCCGACCCACACAAGTGAGGTACCATTTTTCTCGTAAGACTTTGGGGAACGCGGGGTGGGTGGAAATTTGTGGATCCACGCAGATTCCAGAACTTTCCACCACAGAAATGTGGGGAAAATGTGGTTTTTTTGACAATTTTTTATGTTTGCAAGAGATTCTGGGTAACAGAACCTGGTGGGAGGCAGTCAAGTCACCCCATCCTGGATTCCCCTGGGTGTATAGTTTTCAAAAATGTATAGGTTTGCTAGGTTTCCCTAGGTGCCGGCAGAGCTAGGGTTCAAAAACTACAGCTAGGCACTTTGCCAAAAAAGGGTCATTTTTCACTGCGAAATTGAGGTGTGACCACGTTGCGTTTTGCGCCGTTTCCTGTCTTAGGCACTAGGCCGACCCACACAAGTGAGGTACCATTTATTTCGTAAGACTTTGGGGAACGCGGGGTGGGTGGAAATTTGTGGATCCACGCAGATTCCAGAACTTTCCACCACAGAAATGTGGGGAAAATGTGTTTTTTTTGACAATTTGTTATGTTTGCAAGGGATTCTGGGTAACAGAACCTGGTGGGAGGCAGTCAAGTCACCCCATCCTGGATTCCCCTGGGTGTCTAGTTTTCAAAAATGTATAGGTTTGCTACGTTTCCCTAGGTGCTGGCAGAGCTAGGGTTCAAAAACTACAGCTAGGCACTTTGCCAAAAAAGGGTCATTTTTCACTGCGAAATTGAGGTGTGACCACGTTGCGTTTTGCGCCGTTTCCTGTCGCAGGCACTAGGCCGACCCACACAAGTGAGGTACCATTTTTCTCGTAAGACTTTGGGGAACACGGGGTGGGTGGAAATTTGTGGATCCACGCAGATTCCAGAACTTTCCACCACAGAAATGTGGGGAAAATGTGTTTTTTTTGACAATTTGTTATGTTTGCAAGGGATTCTGGGTAACAGAACCTGGTGGGAGGCAGTCAAGTCACCCCATCCTGGATTCCCCTGGGTGTCTAGTTTTAAAAAATGTATAGGTTTACTAGGTTTCCCTAGGTGCCGGCAGAGCTAGGGTTCAAAAACTACAGCTAGGCACTTTGCCAAAAAAGGGTCATTTTTCACTGCGAAATTGAGGTGTGCCCACGTTGCGTTCTGCGCCGTTTCCTGTCGAAAGCACTAGGCCGACCCATAAGAAGTGATGTACCATTTTTCTCGTAAGACTTTGGGGAACGCGGGGTGGGTGAACATTTGTGGATCCACGCAGATTCCAGAACTTTCCTCCACAGAAATGTGGGGAAAATGTGGTTTTTTTGACAGTTTTTTATGTTTGCAAGGGATTCTGGGTAACAGAACCTAGTGGGAGGCAGTCAAGTCACCCCATCCTGGATTCCCCTGGGTGTCTAGTTTTCAAAAATGTATAGGTTTGCTAGGTTTCCTTAGGTGCCGGCAGAGCTAGGGTTCACAAACTACAGCTAGGCAGTTTGCCAAAAAAGGGTCATTTTTCACTGCGAAATTGAGGTGTGACCACGTTGCGTTTTGCGCCGTTTCCTGTCGCAGGCACTTGGCCGACCCACACAAGTGAAGTACCATTTTTCTTGTAAGACTTTGGGGAACGCGGGGTGGGTGGACATTTGTGGATCCACGCAGATTCCAGAACTTTCCACCACAAAAATGTGGGGAAAATGTGGTTTGT
Organism: Calotriton arnoldi; assembly: GCA_963921515.1. Lineage (NCBI taxonomy): Eukaryota > Metazoa > Chordata > Amphibia > Caudata > Salamandridae > Calotriton > Calotriton arnoldi. Next base: position 259,563 of record CAWUFW010009235.1, on the reverse strand, counting down.
TTGACAATTTTTTAGGTTTGCAAGGGATTCTGGGTAACAGAACCTGGTGGAAGGCAGTCCAGTCACCCCATCCTGGATTCCCCTGGGTGTCTAGTTTTCAAAAATGTATAGGTTTGCTAGGTTTCCCTAGGTGCCGGCAGAGCTAGGGTTCAAAAACTACAGCTAGGCACTTTGCCAAAAAAGGGTCATTTTTCACTGCGAAATTGAGGTGTGACCACTTTGAGTTTTGCACCGTTTCCTGTCGCAGGCACTAGGCCGACCCACACAAGTGAGGTACCATTTTTCTCGTAAGACTTTGGGGAATGCGGGGTGGGTGGAAATTTGTGGATCCACGCAGATTCCAGAACTTTCCACCACAGAAATGTGGGGAAAATTTGGTTTTTTTGACAATTTTTTATGTTTGCGAGAGATTCTGGGTAACAGAACCTGGTGGGAGGCAGTCAAGTCACCCCATCCTGGATTCCCCTGGGTGTCTAGTTTTCAAAAATGTATAGGTTTGCTAGGTTTCCCTAGGTGCCGGCAGAGCTAGGGTTCAAAAACTACAGCTAGGCAGTTTGCCAAAAAAGGGTCATTTTTCACTGCGAAATTGAGGTGTGACCACGTTGCGTTTTGCGCCGTTTCCTGTCGCAGGCACTAGGTCGACCCACACAAGTGAGGTACCATTTTTCTCGTAAGACTTTGGGGAACGCGGGTGGGTGGAAATTTGTGGATCCACGCAGATTCCAGAACTTTCCACCACAGAAATGTGGGGAAAATGTGGTTTTTTTGACAATTTTTTAGGTTTGCAAGGGATTCTGGGTAACAGAACCTGGTGGGAGGCAGTCAAGTCACCCCATCCTGGATTTCTCTGGTTGTCTAGTTTTCAAAAATGTATAGGTTTGCTAGGTTTCCCTAGGTGCCGGCAGAGCTAGGGTTCAAAAACTACAGCTAGGCACTTTGCCAAAAAAGGGTTATTTTTCACTGCAAAATTGAGGTGTGACCACGTTGCGTTTTGCGCCGTTTCCTGTCGCAGGCACTAGGCCGACCCACACAAGTGAGGTACCATTTTTCTCGTAAGACTTTGGGGAACACGGGGTGGGTGGAAATGTGTGGATCCACGCAGATTCCAGAACTTTCCACCACAGAAATGTGGGGAAAATGTGGGTTTTTTTGACAATTGTTTAGGTTTGCAAGGGATTCTGGGTAACAGAACCTGGTGGGAGGCAGTCAAGTCACCCCATCCTGGATTCCCCTGGGTATCTAGTTTTCAAAAATGTATAGGTCTGCTAGGTTTCCCTAGGTGCCGGCAGAGTTAGGGTTCAAAAACTACAGCTAGGCACTTTGCCAAAAAAGGGTCATTTTTCACTGCGAAATTGAGGTGTGACCACGTTGCGTTTTGCGCCGTTTCCTGTCGCAGGCACTAGGCCGACCCACACAAGTGAGGTACCATTTTTCTCGTAAGACTTTGGGGAACGCGGGGTGGGTGGAAATTTTTGGATCCACGCAGATTCCATAACTTTCCACCACAGAAATGTGGGGAAAATGTGTTTCTTTTTACAATTATTTAGGTTTGCAAGGGATTCTGGGTAACAGAACCTGGTGGGAGGCAGTCAGGTCACCCCATCCTGGATTCCCCTGGGTGTCTAGTTTTCAAATATGTATAGGTTTGCTAGGTTTCCCTAGGTGCCGGCAGGGCTAGGGTTCAAAAACTACACCTAGGCACTTTGCAAAAAAAGGGTAATTTTTCATTGTGAAAATTTGGTACGTCCACGTTGCATTTTGAGCCATTTCCTGTTGTGGGCACAAGGGCTACCCACACAAGTGAGGTACCATTTTTATCGGGAGACTTAGGGTAACACAGAATTGTAGAGCAACTGTTATTCCCTGTTGACTTTCGATGCATTTCTGCCTTCCAAATGAAAGACAATGTGTAAAAAATAAGTCATTTTGAAAAATGACCTATAATTCTCATGCTGGTATGGGTACTCCCAATTTCGGAAATGTGCAAATATCTACTGTTTCTAAAATCTACATTTTGTTCCCATTTCAGAAATACATAGGTGTCTTTCATAACAATTTTTCCATGTATACATTTTCCCAAAATAATTGCTATATACCCGGTACATAATAAAAACCATTGCAAGATGCTGCTCAGTTATTGGCTCTGGGTTCGTCGGGTTCTTGGTGAACTCTACAAGTCCTATATATCCCCACAACCAGAAAGGTCCAGCGGATATAACGGTATATTGCTTTCAAATAGCTGTCATAATTAGAAGAAGTTACAGGTGAAAACGTTGACACAAATGGCTGTTTTTTTCAACTAATTTTCAATTTTTCTTCATTTAACTGTTAGTTTCTATAAGGAAAACTTTAAGGATGTACACAAATGACCCCTTGCTGAATTCAGAATTTTGTCTACGTTTCAGAAATGTATGGCTTTTCAGGATCCATTATTGGTTTCATACCCATTTCTACCATTAACTGGAAGGAGGTTGAAAGCACAAAAAATAGCAAAAATAGGCTATGTCCCAGAAAAATGCCAAAACTGTGTAAAAAAGTTGGTTTTCTGACAAAAGTCTGCTTGTCCCTGAAAGCTGGGAAGATGGTGATTTCAGCACCACAACCCCTTTTTGATGCCATTTGCAGGAAAAACAAGACGCTTTCATCTGTAGCCCTTTTTCGCATTTTTCCCCAAAAAACAAAATTTTGCTGTATTTTGGCTAATTTCTGGGTCCCCTCCAGGGGAATCCACAGACTCTGGGTACCTTTACAATCCCCATGATGTTAGAAAAAAAGGACGCAAATTTGGCGTGGATACCTTATGTGGTCAAAAAGTTACAGGGGCCTAAGCCCGCACTACCCCAAATAGCCCAAAAAAGGCTTAGCACAGGGGGGGAAAAGGCCTAGCAGCGAAGGGGTTAAGCAGCCAAATATAACAAAACACTACACTGACAGGTAAACATTAGAATTATATACAAATATATGTTAACATATGCCTGTATTTAAGGGAATCTCATCCTATTTTATTTTTTTTAATTCTCCATAGTGTCTATCTGCTTAGCAGTTGGTCTGTAATTCATGAAGGACAACAAGGAGAGTAACTCACAAGAAGCACAATTTTCTGTAGATATTTGCTTTTCAAAATAAATACAGACAGGACATATATTGTTTTCTGTATGTATGTATCTGTAAAAATCAGTAAAAACGGAAAACTGGAAGCCTTAATTATAAATTAGTAATACTTGATAGGTGTGTATTAGGAAGTGTTTGTCAATGTGGTTTTTAACTTATATGTAAGTCTGGGAGGTGAACTCCGCTCCACTCGTGGAGTTTGCAGAGTTTTCTGCACTCCGCGTTACGCGGAGCTCGCTGAGGTTTTTCCTCGCTCACGTTCGTCACGTCAAGTTGGTGAGCGCGAGTGAGGAAAATCCACCTCTCGGCGAGATTTATCCTCTTTCACGATCGTCAACATCAAGTTGGCGAGCGCGAGCGTGGAAAATCAACCTTCCGGTGAGATTTCTCTACGCGGGCGGTCAGATTTCTCATTGCGAGTGGTCGCGCAGGCTCGCGACCGCTCGCGTTGAGAAACCGTCTGTTCGCATTGAGAAAGTTGCCGCTCGAGTAATAATCTACTAGAGCGGCAGAAAGGAAGCAGCGCCCACTTGCACTGTGCATGGTGCCGTTCGCGATGATTGCACAGTGCGGAAAAGCACCTGGCACAGAAAATCACTGCGAACGGCAATTATCTAACGTGTAGCACAGCGGAGTTTTTTATGCACTTTGCGAACTCCGCCCAGGCTTACTTATATGACCAATTTAAAAGTGTTTAGATGGTGAGACATGGTTTTTCTTGTTGCAGATAGTTATATGTACGATGAGACTCTTGAGTTTACTTAAAGATGCAGAGAACTATATATTTTTGGAAAGATGGCCTGAAGGTGTATACCGATTAGGAAATCAGATATATGTTTACATGGTGATCTACGTTCTTTAAGGCTGTTGAAACTTTCATGTATATGGTGAGGGTGGTGCATTTCTTTAAACATGCTCTGTTTAAAAGTGAGGAGGTTAATAGTGCAGAATGTCTCTTGAGAGTTCTTGTGCTAGCTTCACTTGGTGTGTAACTTTTCTTTGAGAAATGCTGAATATATGTTTTAAAGACACAAGAAATACTTAAGAAATTATGTAATTATGCCATTAGGAAAAGGTTTTGTGCTTTGAAATAGAGAGAATTGTTGTTTTTAGTTCTAGAAAGTTACTGATGCATTGCATGCTGAGTAACGGAGCTATGTAAGCTCCTAGCAAACCACATATCCAATTATATATCAAGTGTGATATCTAGACTGCAGTCACACATAGCTCAGTAGAAAAGGATATGTACACTAAAACAGGTAGTTTCATACTGACAGAAGGATTTAAATAATGATTCATAGATATAGTCACAACTGTTATGTATCTAACAGCAATGGAAGTACTTTCACAGTAAGCCAGGCAGTACTCATCCAATCACTCAGCCACTACTCAGGCATTCATCGAATCACTCATACACTGTCTATGGACGCATTCAATTACCCAGGCACTACATATGCATTCATCCAATTACCCAGACACTAACCATTCACTTATACAATCGCCAAGTCTGTACCTATGCAGTCTTTCAAACACCCAGGCACAACCCATGCACTCATCCAAACACCCACTTACAACCCATGCACTCATCAAAATACTGAGGCACAACCCATGCACTCATCCAAGTATGCAGGCAGCACCATTGCAGTGAACCTATCACCCATGCAGTACCTATGCACTCATTCAATTACTGAGGCAATACTGTTCCACTAGCACAATCACCCCAGTAGTAAACTTGCTTTCATCCAATCACTCGAGCTTTAACAATGGACTCATGCAATCATTCAGACACTAGTGATGCATTCATCTAAACAGCCAGGCAGTAGTGATGCACTCATTCAATTATTCAGGCACAATCCATGTACTTATCTAAACACCCAGGCACTACCTGTTCACTCAACCAAAAACACATGGACAGTAGCCATGTACTCATCCAGTCACTGAAACACTACTCATGTACTCATCCAATCTGCCAGGTGCTATGTATGCACTTAAACAATCATGTATACACTATCCATGCACTCTATAAATCACCTATATACTATGCATGCACTCCTGCAATCATCCAGGCACTAAAGTTGCACTCATTTAATCATTCAACCACTATCTATGCATGTATTGAATTATTGAGGCATTAGTCATGCACTTATCTAATCATTCAGGCACTACTCATGCACTCATCCAAGCACCCAGATAGTAGTTATATACTCATGCAAACACGCAGGCAGTAACTATGCAGATATGGAATGACCCATGGAGTTCTTATACTCAGGGAATCATCCAGGCACTACCTGTATCCTCAGGGAATCACCTAGGCACTACCTATGCACTCATTCAATCATCCAGGGGATATTTGTTTATTCATACACATGTATTTACAAGTTTTAGTGAGGAATATGTAGTCTTTTAGAACCATCTGTTGAATTATATATGCAAGCTGTCACACACTCTTTGCATGTACTCAGAAGAATTAGTGAGCTATATGCTCTGATAGAGATTAACATGCAGATTTTTATATGCACTGTTTCCCAAAATTTAAATGTGATATATTTAAGTAGAAAAGTACTGAGATACTAAATACACCACTGACACAGTGGTAGACAGATAAACAATTAGATCTTATGTCAGCTTTTTGGATTTACAGTGTTGAGACACTGTATGTAATTCTACACTTTGGTTGATGTTCATTTTAAAATTTACTACAGAAGGGATAAACCGGTCTTTCACCATGTATACGTGAGAACTGAGATATGGTGCAGATGTGTTGTAGGAGAGGGTGCTATAATGGTAACTAATAAATACAGTGTTGTGTTTTGCTTTGGCTTTGGTATATTGAAGTAAGTGCTTGTAGTTATATAGCTAGGTTCATCTGTAGATTTAAAACTGCAACATAACATAAAAACTGTTTTTGTATTTGGTGTAAGTCAGTAGTAAAGGAGCGTTTTTGCTGGCTAGAGTAAAAATTTAAGAATACTTAATTTGTTTTACAGAACAATATCTACGTAACTACTGACAGTTAGAATGCCTACAAAAGTTCAGAGGAAAAAGCAACAAAAGCAACTACAGGATCTGAAAAAGTCGTGAAAGAAAAATGAGCTACTTGTAAGAGCAAAAAGTCATTTCTTAAAAATATATGTGGACACCTGCAAAGATTACAAAATAATGAAAATAAAAACCAAACTATGAGAAAGAATAAGAGTGGGCAATATCTACATTACAAGAAAAGGAAACAATGTAACAAAGATGGACACAACTTTACCAGGAGATAGAAACAGTTTGAGTAAATCAGAGCCAGGATGTTTCGTAGTAGAGAGGTAGTAAATACACTGAGAAATATGTAGAAGTGTAGAAGAAGGAAAGAGGCACTGAAACAGAAAGAACAAGTTGAGGGAGTAGTTGATAAGGCGTTTGCTTTAGATGTTATCAGTGATGTCACTAACCACGTCATGATTGATGTAATATGTGAGGTCATAACCATTACATTGCGGGGGCGTTAGTTATAGTTAGCTCTGCTAGCTATAACTTCTGAATTTCACTGGTTTTGTACGAATGAAATGTGAGCCTAACTATAATGTCCCTGTAACTTTTGTATATATATACCATTTCCAAAGTTCACCAGTAACTCGCCTGCATTCAGGACGGGTGCCTCCATTACGTGGTGGTGTTTATGTGTACAGTGCCTGCACCGCCATGTGTCATTTGGGAATTACAGGCTCGTCGACATGTTAGACAATTATTCAAATTTTTGGCAGTGCATTCCTTTGTCCGGCTCCTGCGAGTGCTGTGCCTGTGAATTTGACATGACGGCTGTGGCAAGGGGAAGTCATTGATTCTGTCAAGTTGTGCAAAATAACATGCAGTATGCTTGAATTGCCTATGTGGCAATTAATAACAAGCAAGTGTGGCGCTATATACCTATGCAAGGTGTGAGGAACTATTGGTGTTATCTGGAACCTCACTTGAAATAAGTGCATTTTGAAATATATATATATATATATATATATATATATATATATATATATATATATATATATATATATATATATATATATATATATATATATATATATATATATATATATATATATATATATGTGTGTGTGTTTAGGGGTTGTCGTGTAGTTCCTACCAATCCGTAGGACCTGCATATTGTTCAGACAACATAAACTAAGGGCTTGGTGTCAAGACTGATTCTAGACACCCCTCAGGATGTGTTGGCCTATAGACCAGCCAGCTCACAGTGCCACCGTAAGCCCCCCGAACCTACCAGGGAGTGAATGGTTTCTGGCAACCACTGACCAGGACAACCCTGACCTCTCAGGGATCGTGGAACGGTACAGTACCTTTGGCTCAGTCACTAGTGCTTACTTATTCTCAGAGAAATATACAGAGAATACACAGTGGGACGTTTTCAATAATATTTATTGAACCAACGTTATTCTTTCATAAAATATGTGTGCTGCAATGATTAGTACGCAGAAGAAGATAAACATGATTACAAGCACCAATGGTGTAAATAGTAGATATAGTTCTACCATGGTGCTAAATAATGGTTATATGCAGGCATATAAACAAGGTAGTAATCTGGCGTACTCTACTCTAAGGGCCCGATTCACAGAACTAACTTACGACAAAATCCTAAACTTACTACCATTTTGGTATTCACAGAATGAACTTACTCATTTTGGTATTCACAGAATAAGCTTACTCATTTTGGTATTCACAGAAGACACTTACACATTTTGTGTAACTTACACATTTTGTGTAACTTACTCATTTTGTGTAACTTACACATTTTGTGTAACTTACACATTTTGTGTAACTTACACATTTTGGTATTCACAGAAGGCACTTACTCATTGATGAGTAAGTGCCTTCTGTGAATACCAAAATGAGTAAGTTAATTCTGTGAATACCAAAATTGTTGTAAGTTCATTCTGTGAATACCCAAATGTGTAAGTTCATTCTGTGAATACCAAAATTGTTGTAAGTTCATTCTGTGAATACCCAAATGTGTAAGTTCATTCTGTGAATACCAAAATTGTTGTAAGTTCATTCTGTGAATACCCAAATGTGTAAGTTCATTCTGTGAATACCAAAATTGTTGTAAGTTTAGGATTTTGACGTAAGTTAGTTCTGTGAATCAGGCCCTAAGTGTACCAAGAGTGTGTGTAGGTGCAGAGCCAAGAATCCCCCCAAGGGACGATCCAACCCCATTACCTTATGGGAAAGAGTGAAGGACCCCGTCTTGGTCACTAACTGGCCACCCCTAATGAGGTGTCAAGTTGCCGCATGGTGATTTGTCAGCATGCAAGGACGCTCAGTGTCAGCGCAATTACCTCCTCTACTAATCTATCAGGATGCTCATCTTTTATTATAGAAAGCAGCCTTGCAATGTACACATGGAGTAGTGCTGTTGTGAATATGTAGATAGCCCTGTCGCCCCGTGGATGAAGAAAGTGATGACATTTGTATGTAGTAAGGAACGACACATTTTACATGAAGTTCAGGACGTTGTGATAATGTTGTGTGAAGCTAGATGTAAAACAAGTTTAGTTTCAGAGAAACTAATCCAACATTGTCGCACGTGCAAATGTATGCAAAAGGTCACAGCTTGGAAATTTATTTGTGACGACATTGTAAAAAATAAGCTGCTTTGCTACATGGGCCTAACCCGGGAATATAACAGGGTGTGTAGTGGTAAAGGGTGGCAAGGGCATTGTTAGGTTTTATGGGTGAGTAGTGGTAAGGGGTGGTATTTTTAGGGTTTAAGGGCGGTTAGTGGTAAAGGGTGATAAGGTTGGTTAATTTTAGGGGTTGGGTGTTGTGGAAAGTTTTAGTGTTTAGGAGTGGTTACTGATTAAGCGTGGTAAGGGTAAATGCAGGGTTTTGGGATAGGTAATGGTTAAGGGTGGTAAGGTAAATTTAGGGTTTAGGAGGGGATAGTGGTAAAGTGTGGCAAAGGTAATTTTAGGGTTTAGGGGAGGAAGGGTAAATGTAAGGTTTAGTGATGGTTACAGATAAAGGGTGAGTAGGATTACATTTTAAAAAATGAGGTCTGGGTTTCACTTACCTGTTAATACTTACCATGCATGGTAAAGGCATCTGCATGGTAAAGTCTGTGTGGAAAATGTATGAGTGGTAAAGGCATGTGTTGTAATCAGAAACAACCATGCCATGTAGCCTGATCTTTATCTGTTTTACTACAAAACCCCATCAACCCCCCACCGGAAAGTAAAAGGAAATCCTCTCTTTTTCCAATAAAGGCAGTATGCTCTTTTGTGCTCTACGGTAACAGTGCAGAAAGGGGGCCCCAGTCAGACCCTGCATGTGTATGTCTGACCAAGCAACATTAGCTGAATTTAGGGTGTCATCCTGAGGAATCAATGCACAAGACTTTCTATGTGTTGAAGAGAGGAGGCAATCTGTTTATTCTCTAGACAGTTGATGACTGATTATCACCTAAATGGAAATACCTAATCAGCTGCAAATTAGGCATAAAGGCCAGCATTGAACAGCATCATGACCTGTAAAATGATCTCTGAAAGGCAATCATTGGATCTTGGCTTTTGCCTAGTTAGCTCATGCTTTCGTGACTGCAAATGGAACGAGAGTCGACCAGTTACTACACTTTACTTTCAATTTGTTGAGTGAACTGCCATATTCTCTCCTCCTCTACTTCCTGTACAAGTGCATTAAATTATATTCTGTTGTCATTGATGTTGCAGACTAAGGCCTCTCTTGCAACTAGCTTGATAAATTGCACAACAAATGCAACACCTCTTTCTATGGGTGTCACAGTTACAAGTGGGTGAGAATTTTCTGCACGCTTCTGAGTTTTAGCCAGATAAATGTTGGTATGTCGGAGGTCAAACTTACTGGGCATAAAGGGGCAGTACATTTTGGGCCATGCACTTTCTATGCATGAATACCCAATACCAAAATCCACTGGAGAAGCCTCACAATAAGTGCTGTTTGACACACTGTTAAGTACCAGACCCTAGAGTTTTGGCATTTATTAGGTGACATAAATATCACACTGATACTGGGGTACTCATAATTTCCTAAATGTGCCTAAATATCACTATTTGCCTTTCACTTTGCATAAATGCCCTTTTTGATACTGTACAAACCCCATCTGAAATTGTTTGAAAATCCTATTAAGAAAGTGTATACATTTATTGTGTGTATTCGATAAAGGTAAATTTCTCAAACTGTAGGTTTCAAGCAAAAATATTACCAATAATAATACAAAAACAGCAAAGTGTATTACATACTTTAAGACCCCAACAGATAGTACTATTTCCCATACAAATTACAGTGAGAGAATTCACCCTCAGTGCTGCTCTTATAGATTATTGTCATTACTAGGGTCCGTGAAAACAACCTCCTGGCTAGGGGCCTGTAATTACATCCAGAACAAACTTAGTAATATCGTCACATAACAGATCAGCAGGATCATACTGGATGTCCAAGTTGTTTGCTGAGGTATCTAAGGAGATATAACTGAATACAAATAGAGTGGGCACCAATAGAGAGACTATGAAGGTCATTTAGAGTGTGGCCTAGCAGGTGAATCACCATAAATTGCAGGTCTACCCGCCTCGTCACACTTGTGGTTCACACTGGGCTTTAAGGGGCAGCCGACCTTGGGAGGTCTGCCCCCTGGGAAGATTGACAAATGGTGCGGCCCAGACCGCAAGCAGGTTATTTTTGGGCTCCACTTGGGCTATTGGGCTGGGCTATACACCAAGCCATGTCGCTGCACCGGCCACCATTTTGTGTAGGTAATACGGTGGCCGGTGCACAGCGAGAACTTGAATTGGCTTGTGAGGAATATATCGTCAGTAGCACTGTGGCGGATCGGAGAATTGAAGAAGCCATGCACCTGCTTGCTGAGGCAGGACGCATGCCAGCAATATTGGAAGCCCTGCCTAAGCTGTGCTGGCTGCCGTGTTTGAGTGGAGTGAGGAGGAGGAGGGGGAGGGGGGCATGGGAACAGGGGGGGTTAGAACTCCCGCTAAAGTCTATGTGCACACAGGAGTGGCACGTGCGGCAGCCAAGGCGGGGTGGTCATTCATCGGGGCAGGGTGGGAAAAGCCATACCAGTTAAGGGATTTACATGGCGGCCATGGTGTGGAGGATGAGGAGGGCATTCAAGGTAAGGGTAGGCGGAGTTCATGGACTTCAACTCTGTGGAATTCTGTGTAGTTAGCTAAAAACTCTCTGGAATTCCACGGAGTTCCGTCAACCTGCGGAGTTGCAGTGATACCTTTGAGGGGCACAGGGAAGGGGAGATCTAACTTCTCCCACTTACTTTCCATCACAGCTGGCACCGTCCAGAAGCACAGCATATGGCAGTTCGGCGGGGAGCCAGTGCCTGCAGCAGTGCAGCTGCCCCCGTTGCCCCACCACCTCCCACTAGCCGGCGCTGTGGGGCACTTACCGCTTGTACTGCAGTACTTCTTTCAGTGTCCCCTGCCACGCCATCCGCTGAAAGTGCTTCAAATTTCTCACTGATGGTAGCACTAGGCACTGCCTCCCCGGTGAAATCCTCCTCAGAACTGGACGTACTTCAGAGAGCCACTCTTTGCTTTGCGGGAGAGAAGGTGCATGAGCACCAGTGACTGGCCATGGCTGCAATCACGCATGAGCAGCAACACAAAGTTTGTGATGCCACTTCCTATTGTCGCTGTGCTCATTGGCTGAGCAGCAGATGTCGAAGCTCTGCAGCCTCACAAGCAGTCACTGATTGGCACATCACCGTCCATGCCACCAGACTGAGAAGTGGTACGCACAAGTGCAGCGTGGAGCACGAGTAGACTGGACTGAAGCAGAAGACAGCAGTGAAAGGTATGTTGTCTCAGGTGTTGTTCCAGCCCTGTGTGATTGCACATTAGTCAGCCTCTGAATCTAAACAAATCTGCTGCTCCAGTAGTGTTGACAGCTGCGAAAAATGATTTAGAAGTTTCCCCGGGAGGTACCCCATCACATCTAGCACCAGTATTCAATTTTGGGTCACTGTATATTTTACCTTCTTGAGACTTCTCCGAGACTTAGTCCCTCCCTGCCTCCCTCGGCGTTCATCTCAGTGGGCCGTGATGGCCGCTCCTCACACCTGTGATTAAGTGTGAAGCGCCCCCAGAGCTACAGTGAGAATGCTTGTTTCCTACGTTCGAAATACAAGTAAATTTTGAAAGAAAAGTGGAGGCTAAAGAAATGTGTAAACTGAAATAGGTAGATTTTGTTTACTGTGATAGTTATGGATTTTGTGGCAATCGGTATTTCAGTAGGAGTGAGCTGCGGCACCGGTAAACTCCGCCACGCAGCAGAGCGGAGTTTTTATGTCAAACTTTGCGCTCCAAGCAGAGCACGGAGTTGGCAAAACTCCATGAACTCTGCTGGCAGAGCGGAGTTCGCCACCCACCGTTAGTTCAAGGAAGGGGGAGAGGTGGATGTGGATTGCGGACCGTGACAGGGACCAGGCAGGCAGGGACACTGACCCCGGCACTCCGGATCTACAACTTGTATTGTAGCCTCCCTCTTTACGTGCCCTACCTGACTCGGGAGAGCTTTATGCGCCTTCATGGCCCCAAGGTGAAGGGACGGTAGGGTCTGGGGTGGCCAGCCGGATGACCTCGCAGGACCTGGCCGACGCTGTCACAGGAAGGTTGGGGAAAGCCTCAGCAGTACAACACTCCTGACGGGTATCAATGCCCAGGGAGGTCTGGACATCATGTAGGACAGCAACAGGTGGGAGTGCACAAAGTAGGGTGTATTATGGCCCCATGCCGTTGGGCAAGTGATTACGAGGAAGAGAGTATGGAGGAAGGAGAGTTAGTGGGGGAAGAGCCCTTGATGAACGCAGAATGCTGGTGGTAGTGAGAGAGTGCATGCGGGGGGGTTAAGCTAATGCTCTGCCTCGTATGTTTCAGGACTTGCCGGAGGAACAGGGTAAGCGGCGGACCACTGTGGTATGTGTGGACCCCTCACCACTGTTTAGACTGCTGGATTCAGTGCAGGGGTCGGCCTTGACACCAGGATAGAGTGCCAAGTGTGAGGGGGATGGTGAAGGGGGCATAGATAAGATGTCCATTGGGGTTGAGACTGGCAGGGAAGGGGGGGTCAGAGAGGTGCGCTTGCACAAAGGTAGTTATATGAAAGACACAGGGGTAGATACTGAGATATCGGTGCCAGGAGATAAGGCAGGAACCCCCCAGGATGGGTAGTAGCAGGATAAGTTGGAAACCATGCCAAAGAGGGGCTCGGACTCGAAAGCAAAAGACTCACAAGCGTCGACCACAAAGGAGGGAGGGGGGCATGAGAAGGTCAAGGTGGGGGCACAGGAGACAGGAGTTAAAGAGAGTAAGGGGCTAAAGATTAAGAAGCTACCTTATATGGGGGGGGGGACGAAACCTCCTGGCGCTCATTTATTGCTAGCAACAAAGGAGAGAACATGGAAAGGGAAGTATGTGGAGATGTTCAAATTGCTCCACAGGGAATTGAGAGCAAGGGAAGGCTCCAAGGAGGAAGAATATGAGCTGTCAATGCGGCCTAAGGTGCCGGCGACTATAGAAAACTGTACGGCTGCATTTTTGATTTTCGCAAGCGTGTATTGCAAAAAATATCCAGACAGGTGTGTGTCACTCTTTAAGTATATGGATGTGATCAAGAGGGCTCAGATCACATACGGAGGCCAAGCCTGGGTGGAGTGTAATGAGGAGTTTCACGCGAGGATGGCATGGGACACGGAGGCACAGTGGGGGGAGCTCGATAATGATTTGTGGCACCAGACTATGGGTCCTGAAAAGTTTGGCAAAACAATATATACAACCAGTGGGCATCCAGTAGTTTAGCGGCCCTTTAATTCGAGACCCACCTGGGGATGGGAAAGTTGGGGGGGGGACAGGTTTCAGAATGCAAGGCAGGGACCTCAGGATGTGCTGGGACCTTAACAAGGGATCCTGTATGAGGGAGTATTGCAAGTTCTGGCACAAATGCTCCAAATGTGCAGGGAGGCATATGCAGGGACGTCAGGATCGAAACAGACAGGGCAGTGGAATAAGTATCAAGGGCCTGACAGCGAGACACAGGGAAATCAGACAGCAGGCCACAGAGAGGGCCGTGTGTCTCAAGGAACTATGGAGAAAGACTCATACACCAATTAAGGTGAAGAGGTTGGACGGCTGGCTAACTCAATATCCGGACAAGGAAGACACAAGGGTGTTGAGTTCATGTTATAAAGAAGGTTTCTGGCTAGGATACGAGAGTAAACGGGTACGGCAATATGCCGAGAACTTGAAGTCAGTGCAGTTCAACAAAGAGGTGGTGGGGAAAAACTCAGGAAGGAGGTGATGGAAGGCAGAATGGAGGGGCCTTTCAGTAGTTGGCCGATGCCGGTCTTGATTGTGTCTACAATTGGGGTGCTCCCAAAGAAAGAGAAGGGACAATATAGGCTCAGACAACAACTGTTATGGCCAGAAGGTAGCTCAGTCAATGATTTTATATCGGACCAGTTGTCATCAGTATCATACTTCTCGGTGGATGTGGCACTGGCATTGGTGGAACAGGTGGGCTGTGGGGCCCTGATGGCAAAATGTGATATAAAGTCTGCTTTTCGGCTGCTGCCGGTACACCCAAAGGATTTCCAGTTACTGGGAATATAGTTTGATGGGTCCTGGTATGTGGACAAAGCATTACCATTGGGCTGCTCCATCTCGTGCGCTCTGTTTGAGCACTTCATTTCGTTCTTACAGTGGGTGTTCATGTGAAACATGGGTAAGACCACAGTAACGCATTTTTGGTATGACTTCTTTTTTGTAGGACAACCCGGTTCTGCAGACTGTCAGCAGCAGCTGGCTAGTTTTCAGAAGCTCATGGGTGACCTCGGAGTGCCATTGGTTCCATACAAAATGGTGGGGCCAAGCGCAGTGCTCTCATTCCTGGGTATTGAATTGGACTCAGTAGCCATTGATGCACGCCTCCCAGTGGAAAAGAAAGTGCACATGTGGTTGTTGTTCGATGCAATGTTGCAGAAACAGAAAGTGACGGTCAAGGAGATACAGGTGTTACTTGGCCACCTCAACTTCGCTTGTAGGGTTGTGAGGGCTGGGAAAACTTTTTGTAGACGTCTCAGACTCTCCCTGTGGGGCTGGCACTGCTACTTCATCACATGAGACTGTCAGCAGGAGCGAAGGAGGATTTGGGCATGTGGCGCAGTTTCCTTGAAAGTTTTAATGGTGTGCCCATGGTCGCCCCAAAGGACTTGGGCAGATATGCTCCGATGCTGCAGGAGGCTTAGGTTTCAAGGTTTACTGGCAAGGCAAGTGGTGTGTAGAGGAGTGGCCAACAGAGTGGGAGAGGGGGGCAGGAGTATAGCCTTCCTGGAATTTTACCCATTGGTGGTAGCTGTCAAGATCTGGGGGCATGATTTGGTGCATAAGAAGGTTCTGTTCAGGATTGATAACATGGCTGTGGTGCATGAGGTTAATCTCCAATCAGCAAGGGAGGAATGGGTGCTCAAACTGTTGAGAGTATTTGTGATGGGATGTCTGCGACATGATGTAGTCTTTAGAGATTGACATGTGACAGGGGTGGACAATGACATTGCGGATGCTCTGTCTCGCTCACAGTGGGAGAGATTCCATAGACTGGCCATGGAAGCAGAGGAGTTCAACACCCCAATGCCAGTGGAAATGTGGTCCATAGGAGAGAGAGGATGCTGCAATTGGTGGTAGGGTCTCTGGCGGAGTCGACATGGAAGTCTTATGCACAAGCTTGGAAGGAATTCTTGGAGGGGGGATTACTAGGAGGTCTGAGGTCTGGGACAGGGAGGAGGACATGGTCCAATATGTGCTTTCTATGACGGACAGAGGTTTGTCTTAGGTCACAATATCAGGGAAATTGTCAGGAATTGAGTTCATAGTCAAGCTCTTGTGTGGCTATGCACCTTTGGCAGATGAGTTGGGGACACGAATGCTGACGGGGTGGTCCTGGGAACTTGAGCAACGAGCAAGGGTTAGAAGGCCACTGTCAAGGAAGGTGTTTGGGGGCATATTTGGAGTCCTGCCCATTATATGCAAAGGTAGAGAAGAGACAGTTTTATTTTCTACATCAATGTCCTGGATGTTCTTCAGAGCTTTCTAAATGTCAGAGCTCTTGGGGAGCCAAGGAGTGCCAGGCTGGATTTGTGAGGATCTGGGCAGTACGACGGACATGGTGGATTTTCTTTAGCTCCAGTCTAAGACCGATCAGAGGTCAAGGGGGAAGCCTGTCATGGCCTTCCCGGTGATGGAACTATGCCCGGTGAAGTGTACGACAAGTTTGGGGGCTATAAGCGTGGGAAGAAAGGGGCTGGTCTTCAAACATGCGGATGGGTCTGGAGTGACTTCTTTCAGCTGCTTTCAGTGTTGTGGAAGGCATTGGTAAAATTGGGATTGAACCCAGGGGATTTTGGCTCGTATTCCTTTTGGATCGGAGTGGCCACAGAGGTGGCAAAGCAGGTTTGGGGCACTGGAGAGTAATGCAATTGGGACGATGATCATTGGATTGCTTCTGGCACTACGTTAGGTTGGGAGAGGGAGAGTGTTAGAATAATTTGTTTCCTTTGTGCCTCACATATCTTTCTTTTCAGGTACGGTTGCCGGTTTGCAGTTGGCTGAGCTGGCTATACAAATAGTGGGACACACTTTTGTTAAGTGGGCGGTGTGATCAGAGCTACAGAAAGGGTGAGGAGTGAACCTTGGACTGGACTGGCAGTTGTTTCAAGTTACCTGACATGGACAAGGTGGTATGCGGTGGCATGCGCTGTTGAGTTTTTTAATAAATTGTCGTTGTGTCACAGATGTCCAGATATTTTGCAAATACATTTGGGGGAAAACGATTTAGTGGTGTGTAGTTCTTGGCTTTGCTGAAGGAAATGAATAAGGACCCGTTAGAGATCAAGGAGCAGTGGTCGGGAAGCTTCGTCATATGGACGGAATTTATTCCCAGAAGGCAATGGTGAGGGGCTAGAAAGCCATCGCAATTGAGAAAGCGAGGCGTAAGGTGAACAGGGGCATGCGCATTTTCTACACAGAGGAAGGATTTGGACGGGTGTAACACCCAGACCTCAGATACGACTTGGTGGATTTCTTTAGAGGGGATAGGGTACATCTGTCTCGCTACAGGATGGAGCTTTATTTGGTTCAGATCAGAGAGGTCTTGGAGAGAACATTCAATGTCCGGAGAGGAGGAGAGCAGTCTTGAGAGGGGTCATAAAAGTCTGGGGGGGAGCCTTTTATGAATGTCGGTTGGCAGGTTAAGTTGCCATGTTTATAGATGAAAATGGTTGTTGAGAACATATGTGATTCAGGACAATGTGGGGTGGCAATAAAGTTACACTTGAATCAAGCACGACATTAAAAGTTACGTTTTAGGATACTTAGATAGTTAGAGGTTAAAAGATGTAGGATAAAGCTTTAATGGACTAAAAGTCATCAGTTAACAGATGGTTGACAGTTACAATGTTGCAAGAGGAAATGTGAATTGGGGTGGCATTCTTAGGGGAGGGGGGCAGTGAAAAGTAGGCGATTTGTTTGTATAGTGAGGACTAGTTTTGTAAGGAAAAGCCGAGGTTTTATATTGTAATGTTCACCTGTATTTAATAAAAGCAGCCTGTTCCACACACAAAGAGACGAGTTTGAGATTAGTGCTGCCCCCACATTTGCCCAATGCCTCATTAAAGGGTAGTTAATTGCTGTGATCAATGCAACACAATTCAATTTTGATTCCACTGGCGGTCAGTTCCTCAGTGACTGTAACTTTGAACTGTCCTGCCTGTCTCCTGATTGACACCCTACTCTCCAGGTTCCCTCTCTTCCCGTGTTGGCTCTTATGAAACGAGATCAAACTGATGCAGAACATCAGTGATGCATCAGCACGCACACTGTGACAAGCACATGGTTTGATGTGTTGACTGGCGACAGGCGTGGACTTGGAATTCTAGTCAAATTTTGTTTATAGAATTTATTTCTCTTCTTTTTTTTGTTATTTACACATATTCTCCTTCCCTCATCTTTTCCTATCTCAACCAATCCATACTTGAATGTCTTTTGTGCATATATTTATTTATTTTTTAATGGAATCATCACCTTACATGAAATCCAGCCATAATCTGCAAGCCAGCAATGGACTTGATCTAACCACCTGGGGCAGAAAAGCCTGCACAAAATACATCTTAAATCAACGTATAGTCATATTATCACTGGTTATTATCAATCCAAATCCCCTCAGAAGAATTTTAGGCCACAAAATTATATTTTGGAAGAACCAGGATAAGATTTACAGCCATTGAATAACGTTATTAAACACGTTAATGCTGACCCATTCATCCCATAGGAAAGTAGTAAACAATTTTCCAGAGGAAGGTGAGAATGCTAATAACCATAAGGAAAATGTTAAATGTTCAAAATTATTTTTATTACACTTTACCAGATATATCTTATTATTTGCAATCAATTAATTAAAGTCCTCTGTGCCTCCCTCTAACCAGGGACTACAAGCCCTCGAGGAAGAGTGACAGCAGTTGAAAGTGGGTGAGTTACTGTGATTGTAATTGTATAGTGCTTACTACCCCTGACAAAGCGTCAAAGCGCTTTTCGGCGAGAAGCATGCCCAAAATGTAAATGACTTCCGGTGTGCTCGAGTATACCTTCTCCTTGACTTTGAAACCCTCATGTTTCAGGATGAACCTAGCATTCAGGCAATGATGGGTTCTGACCAAAATACATTGGAAACTATGGTGCTATTGTTCTCTCCCTTCAGTCCAAGAGTGGTCACTGTTAGAAATCGGGGGCCTCATTTACTACATTTTGGCATAGGGCAGTGCCACGAGCCTCCTTGCAGCGCTGCCCTGCATCAAAAGGAAAGGGCAGAAATGTGCCGTATTAATTAAATATGGCACATTCCTGTCCTTTCTTCCTGTGCCGGCGCACAAATTGGTGCCTAGCACCAACACAGGCACATTTGCACCATGGTGCAATGGTGTCAGCGTTGTTTGCATTATTGTTTTTGTGCAGGAAGGAACACCTTCCTGCACAAAAAACAATTAATGGAGGCATTTTCCCCTTTCTATGTGTGCTGCAGAATGCAGCACACATAGAAAGAGGGAAACGAGGAGAAATAAAGCTATTTCTCCTTGTTATGCCTCCCCTGGGGAGGAGCACAGTTTTGACGCATTGTAAATCTGTAATGCATTAAAACCACTGGGTGTTGCGTGGGAAAACCCACTGCAACTCCCATGGAATGCCTCCTTGAGGTATAGTTAGTCTACGCAATGCTTTGTGCTGCCTTGCCTTACTCCATATCTATGAGGCCATGCGAAGCCACGCAGGGTGGCTATGCGTCACCTCATAGATATGATTGAGAGGCCTGCGCCACCAGTGCATCATAAAAAGTAACGCTCCGGCAGTGCATGCCTCTTGTAAATGAGGCCGTGGGTCTCTAGTTGGCAGAAGTGTGCACCCTGTCCAAGTAGGGACCACAGTCCTAGTCAGGGTAAGTCAGATACACAACCTAAATTAACCTGTGCTCAGCCTCTGGTTGCTGGGCACAGAGCAGTCAGGCTTAACTTAAGAGGCAATTTGTAAAGTATTTGTGCACAGTTAAAACACAGTAACCCAGTGAAAACACCACAAAAAGACTCCACACTGATTTAGAAAAATAGTATACTCTTTACTGAATAACACAAGACCAAAGTGACAAAAATCCAATGAGTACTTTTCAAGTTATGCATGTTTATAATTAGAAAGGTCAATGCAGTGCTTAAGGATATGAGTGCAGAGAGAGCACTCATGTTTGGGAGGTTATTTACGCTCACGTTGACCGTGTTACACTGTGTAAGATCTAAGCAGTGTATCATCTGGTATGCGGTTGCAAGATATCTGAAAAACAGAACCCCACAGTCATTTGTAAGGGCGTCTCCAACCGGTCTCTCAAAACCGTTGCACTGAGGCATATTCAACCGCCTGCAAGAGAGCGTCACAGTACAACTACAGGGACCACACCAGTCCTATCATACACAGTACCTTGCGTGGAGGAGCAGCCGATGTCAGGGAATCGACTCGTAGGTACCGATGCAGGAGCCAAGCTCAGGGGGTGTCGGCGTGCCTCAGAAGTGGGGTCCACGTCATCATGCTTTGTAGCCTCCTGGGAAGCGGGTTGCAGACGGAGAGCACCCCGCACTGATCCTGTTGGCAGAGCTGGGCTGACGACTCTCGCGTTTATGGCCTGCCCCTGGCCACTCAGGCAACGCATCGCTGAGGAGCTGCACTGAGATGCGCTGCAGCGGTGTTGAAAAAGGCGATGGTTCCGATTGGCACACACAGCCTGCGAAAAGGGCAGCACGCGTCTAGTATGAAGTGCTGTTCATGGGAAAAACAGAGCCCTTGATCCTTTGGCAAAGGAAAGCGCTGGTCTCTTAGCAAAATCGAGTTTGCGATAAGGCACAGGCTGATCTTTGTCAAGCTGTTGTACTCATGTGGTGCAGAGTTCCACGGCAGGGGGTGAAGTCTTTGATGATCTTGAGACTTCCTGAACAGGGGGCAAGCCAGCAATCCCTTGGAGTTACTTAGGATTCAAAAGGTGGTTGAAAATAGATTCAGCCCCCTCACTGGCAGGCAAGAGGCAACAGGCAGCAGGCCAACACAGCAGAGGAAGTTGCAAAGTGGCAGTCCCTCCTAGCAGCACAGAAATCAGCAGGCAGCAGGCCAACACAGCAGAGCAGTTAGCACAGTGGCAATCCCTCCTGCAGCGCAGTTCCTCTTCTTGACAGAGTCTTCTTAGTGCCCAAAAGTAAACTGAGTAC
The DNA here is from genome assembly GCA_963921515.1 of Calotriton arnoldi. Lineage (NCBI taxonomy): Eukaryota > Metazoa > Chordata > Amphibia > Caudata > Salamandridae > Calotriton > Calotriton arnoldi. The sequence goes on along the minus strand of CAWUFW010009235.1, from coordinate 238,610 downwards.
ATGGTGTCAGAGGCCCAGTACTTATACACATTTTAGTCTTTGAAGTAGGTATCTTCAAAGAGACCTTTGAACCTCACAAGGTCCCGGCCCTTCCTTCTCTGGCTTCAGACACACTTCAGGGGAGTATACAGCTTTTTGTATGGGGAGAGGCACAGCTCTATTCAGGTGCCAGTGCCAGCTCCTCCCTCTCACTCTAGCTCGGGGAGGCCCATCAGCCTGGTGATGGGCCATCATGATATGTGTGGCACACCTCATCTCCCTTTGTGTGTGACTGTCTAGAGCAGTGATACTCAAGTATGGCCTGGGGGCCGCTTGCGGCCCTCTTGACCTTTACATGCGGCCCCCCTGGTGAACAGCAGCACAAGCTTCTGTTTAGCTGCTGAGCACTAATTGGTGGAGTGTTGGTGCGGAGTAGTTTACGAGACGTTCTTTGGTGGCCTTGATCCAGCTGCGAGGGGGTGCGATGATGGCGGTGGCGTCCGGTGGGCAAGATGAAGACGTGATGTTACCAATGATGGTCGGTCCAGGAGAGTCTAGTGTTGTGGCTGTAGTTGAAGTTCCCGCTGGCGGAGGTGACATGCTCGACCGTGTGTCCTGCTATGTGGCTTGTTGAGGTGACTTGCTGCTTGCGTCTGATGTAGGGGACCTTCCCCAGGAGGGGGTGGTATCCTGGTCACTGGGGTTGTCCAGGTGGAACTTCAGTTCACCGAGTAGGATGCCGTCGGTGGATGGGAGACCCTGGGTGCAATGAGGTCTACAATGGTATTGGAGAATGGGGGGCCATGGCCCAGGGGGCCTGCACATGAGGGTGCCGCAGAGGATGCGCTTGGGCTTGGTCCGGATCTGGGAGTTGAGGTGGTCCATGGTCACCCTTGGGTCATTAGAGTGCGTGGTCAGTTGGAGTGTGCTTCTGTAGGTGATGGCAATGCCTCCTACTTGATGGTCGGGGTGCTCCTTGCAGGTGATACTGCAGCCGTCAGTGATGGCAATGGCAATGTCCGGTCCGGAGCAGAGGTTGGTCTTGGCAGGCGAGGTGGCGTCCAGGGTTTATGGCGAGGAGGGTGCTGGTGTCGTAGCGGTGGAGTGTCCAAGAGGAAGGCTCCTTGGTGCTGAGCGGGTCCAGGGGCAGACAGACACACACGGCGTAGCCTATGGGTTGCCTTTGGCACGGGAGATGACCATTACAACGCAGGCAGTACATCGTTAACAACGCAACTCCTACAACGCAGGTGCCTTTACATCGCATTTGATTACAATGCATTGTGAGGTCAGTAATGGGGTAATTTAAAGTTTTTCGGGTGTGTATGTATGGGTTTCGGTTTTAAAATATGAAAATTGGGGTGTATTTTGGGGTAAGATATGGAATTTGGGATGTGTTTTGGGGTAAGATATGGAATTTGGGGGGTGTTTTGGGGTAAATTATGGAAATTGGGGTGTGCATTTGGGTCAAATTTGATTTTTGGGTGTGTTATGGGGGCTCAAAAAGGAATTCCAGGGTTCACGGTTGGGTTTGGGGTGCAAAGCTTAGTTTTGGGTTGCACTCACTGAAGTGGGAATAGTGATATTAATGTCTACGCTATGCAACACCTACTCTACTGTTGCAATGTGCCTAGTATTAGTATGCATTGGAATGGAATGCAATGCGATGTTATGCCATGCGTTGCAACCACTTATGTGCCTTTGGCACACGAGTGGTACGCCAGCTGTGCATGGGCGCACAGCGGCCGACATTGAGAAGTGCTGGGGGGGGTGGCTGGACAGCTGTGAGGTGGTAAACGCTGGAAAGAACACTGGATGGGGCGTGGACGCGGGGATGTGTGTGTGAGCGGGTGTTGTAAATATTTGAATAAGGGAAGTCTTACCTCGAAGTCTTCGTTGCTCCTGCCCTCCTGCGTCTGCTTCCAGGAACAGGAAGTAGGCAGCCAGGCTCCCTCCCCAGAGCCAATCACAACGCTGCGATGCGGCGGTGGGATTGGTAATTCGCAACGGGACAAGGCATGCAGCCAGGGGCTGGAGGGGTGGGCATGTTCTCCATGCAGGCTGTAATGCAGCCTGCATTACGAACAGGGAAGTGCACATGACTGCTTTGGGTGGCCTGAGTGGGCCGACCAAACAGTCATTGCGCACTTGAGTGGGTATGCCAATCCGCCCATGCCTTGCCCCGTGCTTGGAGCAGTCCTACACACTCTCCCACCCGCAAAGGTAACATAGCACGGTTACATCAGTAAGTTATCATCATGTGATGATTGTTCCTCTTCTGCACTGCTTGAAAGCAGTGGGGCGACGCTCTTCCGCCATAGCGGATGAGCCGCCACTGGGGGTGCGTCATCTACGTGTGCTAGCCTGGGCGACTCGACCCCCAGGCGTCCTGCGCTACGCGTCCCACCTTCTCCTTACCTGGACATTGACACCGTGGCGCAATCTGCTGCACTCTCTCCAAATATGTGACTCAGCCAGCAGGAGCCTCAGCCAGGTGAGATTTCACAAGCCTGGGTACAGCAGTCGCCGCCAAGTCCACTGGTGAACCTCCCGATGCAGTTGATGCAGCAGGGCCACCTTAGACGTGAAGTTGCAGCGCTCCCGCCACACAAGTTCAGCGCAGCTCTGGGGCCTCACCCTCCACAGCGTCCGGCCAGCCCAACATCATCCGGCCTGTGATGCAGAGAGGCGGCACCCACCATTGGTAATCCCCTCAGTGCACCCCGGTGTAGTGGTGGATCATAGTATGCGATGCAGACCTCCCTACTTTGGGGCGCAGGAACGCCTCTACTATTAACAGCTCCAAGGTGCGCAAGGCGGTCTACTCACACAGGTCAGCAACGTGTCTCCATGCGACCTGCCAGACTTCCCCACCAGGTACTGGCGATCGTCACGCCTCAATGTCTACCGCCACGGCTCATCGACTCCACAGCTCCTCCGCATCCCACTCCAGGCTCCAGACGCAGGTCCAGCGAGGCATCCAGGCTCCAGACGCAGGTCCAGCGAGGCATCCAGGCTCCAGACACAGGTCCAGCGAGGCATCCAGGCTCCAGACACAGGTCCAGCGAGGCATCCAGGCTCCTGACGCAGGTCCAGCGAGGCATTCAGGCTCCAGACGCAGGTCCAGCGAGGCATCCAGGCTCCAGACGCAGGTCCAGCGAGGCATCCAGGCTCCAGACGCAGGTCCAGCAGGACATCCTGGCTCTCATCCTGGTCATCCTGGAGGTTGGGTGGCTTGCAGGGGTTGTTGATGTGTGCTGCACTTGGCCCAGGCTGCTCCATTCTGCATTTTTTTAGTTTTTATGCCTATTTTCTCTTGGATGTTGACTGATAGGCTATTTTTTGCTTTAGAGGCAAAAAAAACTCACGTTGGGCTGACTAAAGTGAGTTTTTTTGCCGCTAATGGGCCTATCAGTAGTTTTCGCTCGCTAACGCCAGATTTCCTATCGCCTTCACGCTGATGTTAGCAGCAGTTTTCACCGCCGTTCCCTGATACTATCGCCATGTAGCGACGGCTTGGTAATACGCCGCTAACATGGCAATAGTTTTCAGGGTTAGGCGGCGATAAAAAAACTGCCGCTAACTGGCCTTTGCGATAGGTATCGCCGGTCCTTGTGAATATGCCCCTCAGTTTTTCATCTGGGAGGATGGCCATTTGTTTTTGCCTAATATATATGCACACACACGCATTTGGGTCATCTCTCTTTATACATTGGTCTCTGCAACTTTTATTCACTTTGTGCTTCTGTCCACCACAGTATAAAGCATGGGACAATGGGTGAACCCACTTCAGCGTTGGCTCTCTTGCACTGTGAGCGATGGCATTTTTTTGTCCTGGTCATATGCACACATAAAAAGAAGTGCACTACAGTTTGAGGGCTATTAAGACAGTACTTTATCCTGCTAATGCTTTTTTGTTTCCATTATTTATCCTTTTTCATGTGTATCAGTCATCGTTGTGTGTTTAACTTATGTCTTCAGGTTACAAAATTAAAAGCCAATAGTACCTTCTTCTTGAGCCAATAAGAATCATGGGGCATATTAGCAATGCCTGGCGATAATTATCGCAAAGCGCAATTAGCGCTTGGATAATTATCGCCAGGCATCGCCGGTTTCTATCGCGGAGTTAGCGTGCAATCAGCAATGCTAATCTCCAAAGCGATAGAAACCTTGGAGAACAGTGTGAATATCGCCTGAAAACAGGCGATATTCACACTGTTCCCCAGTTCTGCTTGCTGATAGTGCGAGGGGATTTAGCCATGTAATCCACCTCTCATTGGATTACATGGCTAAGTCAGGGTGGGACCAGGTGTTAGCAAACCAGCGCTAAACGTGTTTAGCGCTGGTTCGCTAATCACCGCCCCTGCCTCGCTGATAGGCGTTAGCGACCTCAGCGACTGTTTCCAGTCGCTGTTAGGTGGGGAACGCCTACTTTGCATGCCATTAGCGATAAATATCGCTGGCATGCAAAGCGGCACCTAACCCGGTCGCTATCGCCTACAAGCTGTCGCTAACAGCAGTTAGCGACAGCTTGTTGATAGGGCGATAATATTATCGCCGCTTTAGCGGGAAAAAGTCCCGCTAAAGTGGCGATAATCGCCTTGCTAATATGCCCCCATATTTTCCTGTTATGTCTATTAAAACTAAAAAAGTTCAAAGTATAACTCCCTACTAAAAGCACCCGTGCTGTACTATTAAGATTATTTGAGATGGTTAATTTATTTTAAATAAAAAATATATATATTGCAAACATATGGATGTCACGTTTAGGCAGCAGCATGATTTTTTTCTTCTTTTCATTTTTGTCACATATGCTTGTAGTAAAAATATAATTAAATTAAATAACAACCAACGCACCAGCCCGCCAAGGCCACAAATATTGGCTTTGTCAAGGCTTGTTCATTTTTGCCAAAAGTATGTCAATAAATAGCATTTTGCTCAGCAGAGTAAAAGGCTGTAGATGGGTTTTATTGTGAACAATTTCAAACACCATTGACATAAAACTATTTACGTTCTAAAACCCCATGATGATAGGGCAGATAAGAAGCTTAATTCTCATTTAAATGTGTGTTGATTTTCTTGCACTCCATGTGTAAGAGTTTTGATGTTTGGAGCTCATGCACTAACTAGTAGAGTCACCGAGTTAGAGCATGTTCTATATTCTTTATTTTATATTTCTTCAAAAATGGGCGTGTGGCTCTCATCAGCACCTGCATCCAAACGCAGAACAAGAGCATGATGGGCATCTGGAGGCTGGTGGTGGCTTCCTAAATTTACAAACTAAATAGCTGCTCGCGCGTGCTCTTAGAACGCCTCAGGAACTATTGTCACTGTTGGCATCATACTGCCTCAGCACCAGCCCTCTCCTCCTCACTGCAGCAATCCACTAATGCACACCCTCAGACACAGCAGACCGGCCACACAGCCTTTATGAGATTCCAGTACATGTGGGAAGAGCATCCTTCATTTACAGCACTATTCTCTTTCAAATGTAAAACTGTAAAATGAATAAAATAAAACCAATTAAAATATACAAGAGCATGGAGACCACCAGTATTTTTTTTTGCGGCATCGGCTGATGCGTTTTTGTTTATATTTTCTCTGTTCCGAATGCACTTCTTGTCCTCCCCAACCGTGATGCCTGCGTGAAATGTTCATATGTTGTTTTATTTCCATCTCTGCTTAAGTGCTTCCTGTAACCAGAGAAAGTGTGGCGTTGTGTGGATTCATTGGAAGTAGTTTCACGTTTCTTCCAGAACAAGCAGAGATATTTTTTTATAATTCTCTCTAAAACCGTTGGCTTCAATGCGTGAATAATGGAAGCCAACTGGTGCTTGGAAGGAGTCTGACCTCATGGGTAGTTTCTGAAAAGAAATCCTCAGCATTGCATCTTTCCTGGTTGACATGACTTTCATCCTCCACAAACTTTCACCAAATGTCTGCACTTGGAGTGATGGATAAAGTGTTATAGCAGAGTTTAGGTTTCTGAATATGTTTGCCATATCCGCGCAATGTGCTTTTGCACAATTACGAGAAATTACAACAAAATTATGCATAATTACGTGAAAAGCAAATCCATCGTTTTGAGCTGTATTTTAGAGCAAAATACGTCCTCATGTCAATTTTTGTTATGTGGATGCATTTGAACAAAAGCACTGCAAACAACAGTCACTCTTGTTCTGTTCCTGTGTGTTCACCGTGAACTGTTTATGTGAATTGCACGTTTGTAGGAAATTCGTACAGCAAATGGCACGTTATTACAGAAAGAGGCATATTTTAAAGTTACATTTTGCCCAGACCTACTCTTAAACCATACTTATAAATTTGCAGGATTAAAAAAATGTCTTGTTCTGATAAATACACAAAGTTCTAAGAGGCCTATTTACGAAGTTGTCACGCAGTGCAGCGCAGACCGGCACTTTGCTGCACTGCACTGTGTGACAGGGAAATGGCAGGAATGTGCACTATTTAAGGCAACAGAGCACATTTTCTGCCTTTCCCCCTGCGCTGGCAACCTTTCGGCAGCCTAGCACCAATTCAGACACCCTTGCACCATGGTGCAACATAGAAAGGGGAAGTAACGAGGAGAAATAGTGATCTTTCACCTCGTTTCACCTCTCCAGGGAAGGGTATGATTTTGGTGCATTTCCAGGTCTATCAGTTCTGTTAAATCTAGGAATACACCAAAAACCATGGGCGTTGCGTGGGAACACACATGCAAAGCCCATGGAAAGCCTTCCCAGGGCAGAGTAATGCAACACAGCAATTTGCACTGCGCTGCGTTGCGTTACTCCAGATATAAGGAGCCACTCAGGGCCATGCAAAGTGGCCTTGCGTAGCTTCATAATTCTGACTTAAGGTTTGTGTCGCTCTTGAACCACATTGTGTGGTGCAAAAGCAACGCAAGCCCACCTCATAAATAGGCCCCTAAGTTTTCCACGAGCCCACCTCGTGCCTGCCAAAAAAACACTGCAATTTCTCACCCCCTTGGAATTTGCTTCAAAAATATTCTGACAATATCTTGCACTGAAAAGGTGGTCACAACGTTGGGGTTCTTTCTAATTGCTCCTTGCACGAAATAGACCAATCACAGCTGAGGCAGGGAAGTTCCTAGTGCTAAACACACATGAATTATGTGATTAGCACTTTTTCTCCACCAGGCTCTTTGTGCTTTCAGGAAATTGGACTCAGTTAAATAAGGGTCATGCTCTCTAGAAGCTTAACGTGACAAATTAATTTAATTACGCCTACATGGTCCTTCATTGCAGCAAGGCAGACAAAGCTAACACTATGTGACCAGTGATGGCAGTGCTGGTCTCCTGTGTGCATTCTGCGTGGCTCGGCTCAAACCTGCTTCTGTATTATTGCAGTATTTATTGTACTTAGCCTAAGGCGAGCAGATGTCAAAATGCTGGAGGATTTTTACTTCCTTCTAATTATTTCCAGGCTAAAAACTACGTTTTTAAATCTCTCTGTTTTTTGATCGTCTGTTTTCAGATTCCAACCTTTCTGGTAAAATATATATAATTATACCTCAAGGGTGCGGCTTGTATTTTTAGTTTAAAAAACTAAGCATTAAGCAGTGGAGTATAAAAATTGAAAGGTGGTTTCGAATCCCACTATGGTGAACCTACACGTTTTTGACATTAGAATCCAAGATTTAGATTTAGAAATGCTAATTGCATCAAATTTATGGAAACCATTTGGACGAAGTACATAAACCCCATTGTCATGTGTGAAAGGAAGGCTTGGACATCCTGGAACCGATTCATGAAGTCGTCTGCATGTGAATTGACATTAATCTCTCACATGACCAAATTACTTTTGGAATCATAAAGGTTGGTTTTACACTTTAAAAGGATTTATTCCAGTGCTTAATTTGAGCTGGTGGTTTCCTGTGCTCGACACCAGCACATACTTGTCAGTACTGGCACTCATGACAGCAGATACCAGTCTATGTGCCTAACATGCTGCTTTTAGATACTCGGGTCGCTTACCACTCCAAGCTACAGCTATGATCCATACCTCATCAGCTGCACAACAGGAAGACTCTAACAAATACAGGGGGTGGTGCTCTTGGCATATTAGCACCAACCATCCATATGCATTATGGTTTAGGCAGCCCATTTTTCCCTGACTCCAAATGTATGTATTCTAGATAGAGAGGCAGATCTTTCAGATCTATATAGCAAGAAGTCGTGTAATATAGTTCTTTGTCTCTCTTTCTGAGAAGAGCATGCATTCATGCTAAATGTTGGAAAACAGCTGGCTGGCAGATAGCTAACTTTTGAGCAGTTCAATTTAAGAGGCTGAATGGTTGGGTACCTCTGGTGTCCATCTAAAGAGTCAAGAACCCACGTCAGGTGGATGTTGACGATAGATAGATAGATAGATAGACACATAGCTAGATAGACAGACAAAGAGATAGATAGATAGATAGATAGATAGATAGATAGATAGATAGATAGATAGATCTGCAAAACGACTTCCACCTCCTCCTCCACACAATTGTTAGGGACTACCTGTGCTCCAATGTTATTTCTGCTGCTCCCCTCTGGCTTTAATCCTTCCCCTGCCAATCCTGTGCCTCTTAGCCCTACTCTGTGTCCATATTCCAACTCCTTCCATCATTCTGTCCAGTACTTCCTAAGATGCAGATAAAGATTGTGATGTTCCTTGCCATGATGGATAGCTGCTCCATTTTCTCTTTTGTCTCTTCTCTTCTACTTCCATTGGTCACTTGGTCCAGTGGTGAATCGTCTTTCATGGTGGTGTTTCCTGGAAAGACAGGAAAAGGCTTTGGCCCACATGCATCAAAGAAAAAACCGGTCGCAAACGGGCAGATTCTCAGAATCTGTCCCTTTGCGACCGGTATTTTTGCATTTGGGATGCATCATCCCAAATGCAAAATTCGCAATTTAAGTAATCGCACAATTGCGATTACTTTAATTGCGATTGCATTTAAGGAATCGCAATTTGCGATTCCTTAAATGCAATGCAAAAAAGTAAAAAAAATTGCGGTTCGCAATTAAGAATCGCAATTTACCGTCAAATGAAAGGTGATGGTAAATTGCGATTTCTTTGAAAAATGCACCAAAGTGCATTTTTCAAAGTCCCATGTTACACACACACATGCTCTTGGGGCATGTGTGTGCGCAACATGGGTGCACATTACAATTTCAGGGGTGCAACAGGGTGTCTTTTGGCACCCTTGCACTTGAAAGTGCATGCGCAATTTGCGAGTACCTGAAGGGTACTCGCAAATTGCGCATGCAATTCCCATTCATTCCTATGGGCCTGCAGGCCGATAGGAATGAATGAGAAGCCATTCCTTAATTGCGACTCGCAATTTGCGAGTCGCAATTAAGGAATGTTTAGGAATCGCTATTTTTATAGCGATTCCTACATGCATAGGCTTTTGCGATTCCTTAATTGCGATTCCTTAATAATCGCAATTAAGGAATCGCAAAAGCCTTCCTTGATGCATGTGCCAGTTTGCTCCCAACTCTAGCTCATACCGCTTCCTCTGCAATATGGCATCTCTTATCTTCTCCAGCTTATCCTGGTTGCAATGCTCACCCTTACTGTTCTTGTTGCAGCCCCGGTGCACATGTTTTATCCATCCTCTTCATCACGTCCAACCTCCTAGGCTTTATTTGTCTAGGTTGGAAAGTAGAGGTCCACTACATGGCATGGAAGAGCATGAGCCCTTTCAGTTTCCCCTAGCAGGCTGAATACTTTTTGACCCACACCTCCACACACATAACAATCAAGCATGTGAGCTTGACATACTGTTCGAAACATGGATTGAGACCAGGAGCAGGGTTCTGTGGTCCCAAGGGACACACCATGTGCCCCTCATTTGGTTGAGTGTGCCTACCGTCTTCCTAGAGGGCTGAAAAGTAATGATTGTGGTGGCAGCAATACCATTTCCCTGTGGCAAGGCAGGCCTTTTAGCCTGCCCATGTCAGGAAGTAGACCAGGAAGAATTGTCCACTGACCGCTCTAGCTTTTAATATTGTGTCTACCAGTAGCATGCAACTGGGTCCTTACCTTATGTCTTTAGTACATGGATGTTGCATGTGTTGTTAAGTACTATACATGAATGGAGGAAATACATGAAACATGTTGTACATGTGGACATAGCCACATGGGGTTCCATTTTGTATCTGCAGTCCAGCCAAGTTGTACAGAGGATGATGAGTTAGAGAGAGCCTAAGCAGAAGATATGTTTTCAAGGGTTCTCTCAGGACATTACAGGGATGCTTTGTGGTAGGTCAGACTGGGGAGTGTTAAGGAAAGAAAACAATAAACTCTTTCGAACCTAAGACGTTTTACCCTGCCCTTTCCTGGCTACCCCACACAACCCCTACAGGTTAACAAGTAGCTGAGTAGAGCAGCCTGTCCTTATTTTCTACCTATGTTTTGTTTTGCTCCTTACTGGAAACTCCTAGCCCCTCCCTACCTTCCTGGTTACACTTTTGATAAAGACTTTGTGTGGACCAATCAGAGTGAAATCAGAAAAAGGGCAAAATGACATGGAATCAGTCACAGAACTGTACTACTGGAATACACAACTGCGTTCTGGTACTACGTTATAGAGATCAAACAGAAACTTCAAGCCAGTGCGTCAGGATTTAGCTTGCAATTTCCATGAACTCCCCACCAGTGCAACAAGAAATTCGGTACATCAGAGCTGGAGAGCAAGCCCCCTGTTTTAATCTTCCTGGAAAGGATGCCTGCACGCTGGTTTGAGGGAGAGAGCTGATCTACAGTTAAGGGGCGACATTGGAGGTGTTCTTGCATGAGGGAGACACTGCTCAGACGAAGGAAGACCATGTAGGGGCCACGTCGGAGTGAACATATGATGTTGGCTGTGCACTGGGAATGGTCTGCGGCTCTCTGCGAGGGTGAGACCCAGGAGCCACAAAGGTGGTCCTCAGAGGGAATGGATCATGTACCCCTATGGACAGAGGGTAACTGAGAGTTCACGTCTATCCGAGAGCTCCTATTACAACTACGTGCTTTGAAGCTGAGAGGCAGTGGAAGAAATTGTATTTTCATCCTGAGCCATACCTAAGAGATTGAGTCTGTCTGAGAGCTCCTGTAACAAGCAAGCTCGCCAAAGCTGTGAGGCATTGGAAGAAGCTATCAATACGTGAGACAAGAGAGTTCCTGGAGTGGAGTGGAGAGGCTGATGCTACAAGCCAAGTACCCTCCAGGGGTGGACATCTAGCTATGTAGGTGATGGGTTGTATCCTGGCCTGAGGAAGAACCTCAAGCTGCAGGATTCCCAATCTGTAAGAGAACTTTGCTCCCTTGGGAGCTAGCGATGTGTACAGCATATGAGGCCATATATACAAAGTCCTTTTGCATTTCCTAACAGTGCAAAATGCTATTTTAGGTCATTAGGAAATGCAAAATGGTGTTTCGGTATGCACGAAAGGCATTTGCGATGGTGCAATTAGCGATTTCCATCATGTAGAAATCGCATTGTTTATATTTCGAAATTGGAAATCGCAAATTGTTATTATCAAATAGTGAATCGCTAACACTAGCGAATTTCCTAATTGCGATTAGCAACAAAATGGCCATTTAGGAAATGAAAATACCATCAATCTGTATCAGGTGGTAACCAGGTGCAAACTATACAAAGTCACCCAAAATGCATCTGGCTCTTTCAGGATGGCAGCTCTGTATGTCTTGGTGAGGAGGATGAGGAGTTTGGCTGCTAGGCAGAGAAGGGGGAGGAGAGAGAAGAGGATATTTAGGGGGAGGGTCACCCTGTTAGAACCTGAGAAGAGATTTATGAGAAGTATAGAATGAGTAGTGTGGTAATTTTGGATTTAATTTCTGAGTTACATCCTCATCTACAAACCCCAACAGTCAGAAACAATGCGACTCCACCACATGTGCAGGTCTTCACCTTTTAGCTTCTGGCAGTTACCAGGGAGTTATTGCAGTGACAGAGGGGATGTCACAAAGTGCATTTTCTGGGTTTTTACATAGGTTTTTGGACATCATCGTTGGCAAATTGAATCAATATGTTTTTTTTCCAAACACTGCCCAAGATATACAACACACAAAATTATGTTTTATTGGGTAGCACAGTTTCCAAACATTATTGGTTGTGTTAATGGCACACATATTGCCGTATGTTCCACCTCTGCAAATGAATTCATTTATACAAACAGGAAGAACACTCATTTACTCAATGTTCAGGTAGGGTGATGGGTCATGCATCGTAACTGACATTGTAGCCAGATTCCCAGACAGCACACATAACTCCTTCATATTGCACCACAGTTGAATTAATAACAGTCTGTCTCAAAATGAATTTGGCTATGGCTTTTTACTTGGTTAGAGGATTATAACCTCAATTCATGCAGTGTTCAATAGTATGTTCTTCTTAACTATTTAAGGAGAGTGCATATGCCTTGTGCCCTGGGATACTGATACCATAATTGAATCCAAGAACCAGAAGTGAAAGGCTGAACAGCAGGGGACATAAAACAACAAGATCAATCATTGAACTGACCTATATAATACTGACATCACATTTTAGGTGCCTGCATAAGACTAGAGATTTGTTGCAAAATCGTTGCCACATGTGATATTCTTCACAACATAGCCATATGGAAGGATCTTCACAATGTCAACGTAGAGCCAGAATCAGACTCAGATGATGAACTACCACCACTACAGATTCAGCATGATGGAACATGTGAAGCACAGAGATTGCAAACTACTATTTTTAAGGTAAGAATGATGACCACATCTAAGAAATAGCCAACACACACGAGGGCAATGTTTTTCCTTTATTGAAAGATAACCTTTTGTTCGGGGTGTAACAATGTATTGTAATTTAGCATCACCAACTGTATCCTTATAAGATGTCATTGTTTTAACAAAGCGACACAATCTAGTATCATACTTTTGAGTGCAAACAAAAATTACTTTTTATTACCTATGGTGTTGGTCGCCTTTTCCGCGTGACTTGGCTGTGGAGTTGGGGCTATATCTGTGCCAGATGTGTGTTGCCGTGTTTGCCTTGTAGAGCATCCATCTGGCACAGATATGTCACTGAAATTAGGACTGTGATCACTCTCAGGTGGTGGTAGTATGTTGGGGACAGACAGGTTGTGTGTCTGAATGTTCTCTAGAGCTGTGTTCACTTGGACCAGACCGCTTACTACATCTTAGCTGCAGGTCCCCATGTCCTTTTGGATGTTCACAGTTCTCCCAGCAAGAGTGGTTGTGGCTACGGCCAATTGAGTTATTGATTTTTTACATGCATCATAGCGTGCCATGTGCTGCTTGTACCTGCAGTTTTGCATACATTACTGCTTCTCCAAGGCAGCAATCCAACGCTCTTGACCTTTCTGCAATTGCAGCATAAACGTGACATGCTTTGCAGATACCTATCCACTGTTTTTATCTGTTATGCTTGCAGGCACTGTACTGTTACAATTGATTTCTCAATGCCACAAAACAGTTGAGAACTGTCTGACAACTCATTAGAGACATCAGAAATGTAAATTGTTTGTTGTTGAACTCTACGTTGTCTGTGAGTCCTGCGCACTGAAGAAGCTGTGCTCCTGCATTGTGTTTGCTCCTCATTATCTTCCTCAAAGTGTGGTAGTGGTGCCACTTTTGCTCTTCTAGTAGTTGGAGTTGGAGTTTTGGGCCTAGGAGTAGCAATTGCGCTGTCCTCAATTTCCACTTGTTTGTCAATTACTTCATCAACCTTAATGGTTTCAGACACATCCTGGGTGTGATCTGTGAAAATGTATATATATAGTTATTGTAAATAAATGGTTGCTAAGTTTCTGTAATATTGTTGATAATGTGAGTTATATGTTTTTGGCCTGCAGATTATATGCAGATATGTGTAGTTTATATATCGATACACCATATAACTTAGATGTACTGCAATTCCCAAAATGCATTGCCAAATTACAGCAAACATCTAAATGGAGTTATACTTGAAGACTAACAAACAAAATGTTGTGGAAAATGTAATACAATATACAAATGTACCTTGACTGGAGTCCGCAGGATTGGAGGTGTCAATGTCTGACACTCCCACCACATTTTCAGGTTCAAGTGTCCCTTCAATACGTGATTCCATTGGAGTGGGAGGAGGATGTTTGGAGGGACCACCACCTGTGCCATGAGCCTCAGCCATCCTGCTGGCAACCTTCTCCTTTGTACGGGATCTTAGGTCATACAAGTGTTTCCTTATTTCTGGTATAGTTCTCTGGGTGACACCAAGAGAGTTCACTTTTTCAAGGATATTGTTCCTTATTTTCGTTTTCTGGGCCTCAGGTATAGAAAAAGATGATTTGCCAAACAGCTAGTCTGTGTGTGCCATGCATTCCTCAGTCAGCAGCTCCAGCTCCTTATCAGAAAATTTTATTTTCCGTTTCCTGCTTTCAAGGTCCTCATCCCCATCATCCTTAGATATGGTGCTGTAGGGAAAAGTAAATGTCAGTAGTCACACTGAAGCACACCTTTCTTCCAGCACCTTCCTAGGCTTCTGAGTTGTGGCCACACCCTGTATTCCTACATTTCCTGGATCTTACATCATCATTCTGCATCCAAATGCAACTTTTTCAATTGTGATTTCCTATTTGGAAATCACACCAGTGCAATTTCCAAATAGAAAGTTTCCTAATTGTGATTGCGGATTTGACGAAATCGCTTATAGTGGAATACTCTCCTTCATAAATCTCATTATGTGATTTCCAAATAGTGATTTCTATTAAATCGTAATTTGGAAATTGCTAGCCAAAACGTTTATGTATATGGCCTATGGTTCTTTACAGTAATGTAAATCTTGTTTTGAAAACAAAAATTTCTTGATATTTTTGTGAATATATTTTGCTCATATAGATTTATGTTTTTAAAAAAAAAACAGTACAGATTGTTAAACTATCTTTCAGATTTGTTGCTTCTGTTCTGGTTATGCTAGTATTACATATGTTTTCCAAACAAAAATTTACACTACTGTAGATACCCATACACTCTACACACACCACTAGATCGCAAGGGAAAAACGTACTCGCACAATATATTACCCTGATTCCTAGGTTTGCTTCTTTTATAAACACCCACATGCACCCAAGGCATGAACCCTGCAGCCTGCTGACAGCCTCTGCAACTAGAGCTGGGTTTGCCTGCACTCCCTAGAGGGCCATGTCAATGCATTGAATGCTGGCCATCCACCAACAAACTGGGCCTGGGCAAGATCGCTGCTCTGTTGATGCAAGTGTTAATGTGGGGCACACCGTGTAAGCAGTACAGTTTCATCAGAGCACCTGACCTACATAGACACAACCCAGGTCTTCAGCAAACAGACACTAAGAAAGGTCTTGTACATTTCAGGAGAGCCTGAGCAAGGCAGGGAAGCCAGAACTGTGTTTTCTAGCAAGGGGAAAATAACTGGACCATGTTCCTGATGTAGGTAATCGCCCCAGGGACCTCTACATTTCACAGAGAGTTCCATGGGGACACCATAAATAACAGAAGTCAGTGACACAAATGTATTGTACAAGGTTATCCCACTAGAGTAGTTTCTACTGCTTCCAAACGGTAATCTATAAAGAGTAACTACACTCTCTGGGGCTTATTTCTGAGCCCTTGCGTCACTTTTGCGCCGCCGGTGTGTCACTTTTTGTGACGCACCAGCGGTGTAAAAAATGCACCATGTTACGTCATATTTACAAAGTGACGCATCTAGGTAGATGCGTCACTTTGTTAACCCCTGCGCCACTTTATACCTGTGCCAGGTATAATGTATGCAGGGTGGGCATTCTGACGAAAGTAAGCCTCGTAGAAGTGATGCAGTGAAATCTATGAGATTTCACTGCGCCACTTCTAGGACGCAAATGCGTCAATATCTTACACCTGCCTCACAGCAGGTGTAAGACTGACGCAGGCACATTTGAAATGGGACTTCCCCATGTGAAATGACCCATTGCTGAAGTTGCGTCACTTTTGTGACACACTCCAGCAATGCGTCATTTTTGCGCCTACAGATACGTCAGAAAAACTGACGTATCTGTAACTCCTTGCGACATGATGCGTCATACTATAAATATGACGCATCCAGCATGTCGCAAGGAGGGCACAATGAAAAGTGATGCATCGCTGTTTTCACGCAGCAATGCGTCACTTTTTTTTATAAATGAGGCCCTCTGATTTTAATGTCTTGTCTCTAAATCATTTATGTGCAGTATTGTGCTGTGTTATGAATCTTAAACAAAGTACTTCTTTTTACAAGGCTAAGCACTGGTTCATTTACTGCTACCAGTTAAATTCATTTATTGAGCCCTGAGTCTCCAACACTGCGCCACCTCCATGAGTAAGTCTTGGGAAGCTTGATAGTCTTACCCTGATGGTCCACTGCTAAAGGAGGGTACTTGGTGCTACGTTTTGGATTCAATATTAAGGTTAAGCAACATTAAACCAGTGGTGAACATCTTGGATTGACACAGTCAGCAGAGTAATCTCTGATTGCCTTGTGACTCCTGAAAAAGTTCCTACAATGTATATCTTTCATTCTAACTCCCCATGGCTTTGACACCTGCTGTGCTAACACAGTGCATGCATTCCCTCCTCACCTCACAGTTTTTAAAATGTCTCCGTTGGGAGTTATGCACCTCTGCCCCCCTGTTTCAATTATAAAATCATTTTCAATAGAGCCCTTCCAACCATGATGATGCTCGTTCATGTATGAATTAACTAAGTATATTTAGCAGATAACTTTCAACTGTCTGGCAGTGCATAATTTAAAAGCAATATTGCTTGTAGATATGCACGTTAAGTGTTGCATTTGTTAATAATTACTTTAATTTATGTTGGCCCAATGACAAGCAATTCCAAACTTGCCTTTTAGCATCAGTAAAGTCAACATTTTGCTAGTCTATTTTTGGGCTACCAATGGGCTCATAAGATAACATACTTCATAACATTTCACATAACACATAATATACCTCAACTGCAACCTCTACCTGCTAGCTGTTTTGTTCTAGAGTCAGAGAACACTGTGGCTCCCAGGAGAGCATCCATGACTCCCTGGGGCATATTAGCAAGACCCACGTTAAAATTATCGCCATTTTAGCGGCAGGAAACTGCCTCTAAAACGGCGATAATGGGCTTGCTAATATGCGTTATGGAATTCCAATAGAAGCCCAGGTTAGATGTCCTGCACATCTAACCTGGACTTCCATTGGAATTCTATAACGCATATTAGCAAGCCCATTATCGCCGTTTTAGCTGCAGTTTCCTGCCGCTAAAACGGCGATAATTTTAACGTGGGTCTTGCTAATATGCCCCCCTGACATTTCTGAATTAGGAAGTACTTCTAGATCCATGGGAATTCTGCCAGTTGACTGTCTTAGTTAGAACACATTCTGTAGAGTTCCTGAAAAGGTAGTGCTGCTGCTACCACCCACACATCAAAGGAATTTAGGGTCATATTTATAGTGTGGCAGATGGAATACTTTGTCAAACAGTGGAGGACATCCGTCCACTGCATAATGCACTTGTTATATCCCATCTGCCAAATTCCAAGTATATTAGTATGAATTAACAACTCTGGGACTCTCTTACAGTTTGCCATCTAAAATAATGGGAATCACCATGTTGACTGTGGGGCCTCTTTAGGGCGACAAGAAATGTACATCAGACTGTCTGCCTAATTTAAGTACGACATTCCAACATACATTTTCCTGTTCCAAACTGCTGGGGAAAGCCAGACAATCCCTACCAGGATACAAAATAAATGACTCCGATGTACTGGGAGAAAACTCCCAGCAGATCAAGGCTATTTGGTTTTAGTTTTCTTCAATAACTAACTCCCCACTTTGCATAGCATTAAGCAAAGCTTCAGTGCCTTCAGTTGAGATGTGGCGGTTATGGCTCAGCTGAAAACACAGAAACCATCACCTGCCTGCCTGATGGGGTCTTCTAAGCATGGTGGTCAATCTTCCACCAGGGGTGTGGGGAGGAGATCCTTCCATTGATCTGGTGGGCTGGCACACCATACATCAAACTCAAAATAAGCTGCTTCATCTGTTGCAAAAGCTTAATCAGGGGATGGAGGAGATTCAGTAGCACATACGAAAAACACACCAACTACCTGAATGGGAAAACACCCTTGTTTTAGACAGAAAACAGAATAAGCCCTCAAACCTGTTTAGTGAGAGTGCCATCGGCTGAAAGTCAACCTTGTGGACTTCAGATTGGATGTGTCTTTCTGGCATTATCTGATGTTTTCTGCTCAGCCAATGCTTGCTCAAGGAAACCTGAAAAGAAGAAATGAATTAAGGATAGGCATCCCGCATATGTGGTAGCCTTGTATACTGCACTGGACATCAACAAGTACTTAGTTCCATATGGATCTTTTGCTTTCAGGATTCTGCAAATTCTATCAGAGGCTGAGGCAGTCTGGTTCAGCGCCGTTGGGATGGACAAATGTCACCCTGCATGACTCTGGAGGGTGTGCTCCCCTGCCTCAATTTCATTCAACCAGGATATAGGGTTTAGCCCCCACCTCAGAACAAATAATGATCATGCATATGTGCTGAGAACTTTAGATCACAAGTGAGACATAGAGCTGGGCTTTGAGCCCACAGGGGCACACCATGTGCACCCTCCCTTAAACAAGTCTGACTCTTCTCACGTTGCAGGATTGTAGAGGACTGACAGAGATGGCACCAATACCAATTTTAGTAAGCAGGGCAGAGTTTATTACCTGTCCCCCATGAGGGTATGAGCCTACTGGCATCTCCCATCTTTTTCAATTTGTCTCCCAATCCCTTTGCCTCACCCCTGTGCGTGGGATATGAATGTCACATGCATAAACTTTCATAAACGCCACAGAGGGAAGAGAGGAAAAATACATGAATCCCGCCTCCCAAACTAGCTCATTTTACACACCAGTAATATTGGAAAAAATAGATTGTCACCATATCTGGATCTTGCTCATTGAGAAGTAATTCCCCTACCCACATTTCCTGGCATGCTTCATCATAGGGCATACTTTATGAGCCACAAATGCTGATAATACATATGGGTGGAGCTCAGCTCAATCACTGGAGTTCTGGATACATATACTTAACGATCACAAACCCAGAAATAAAACTGTCTATTGGGAAATACTAACCTAATTAGATTTAATTTTGGGTTGCCTTTAGAAGAAAACAAAAGGGCAATGGTCCCAGGGTATTATTGCTCTACCATCTGTTTAACAGCAACATGTCTTGGCTGGTACTGTGCACCCAGATTGAGTTAGCAGCCATCTTCAGGACTCTTTGACAATATCATCGGTACACCAAGGGGTATATTCACAAGAACATGTGATAACTACCGCAAGAGTAGCGTAACGCAACTTTCAATATTGCAGCCCATCTCGGGAAAATAACCCCGTGTCAACGTGGAATTCACAACAAAGCGGTAGCATGCGATAGTCACCAGATGACGCGTCAAATGTCAGCGTGAAAATCAACGCCACGCCAAAAAAGACACGAACGCGAGAAATCATGCAATGAGGCCAATCGCGGTACAAAAAGTAGCGAAAAGTAGCCACAGGCCTGCAAATCCCACGCGTCTGGCGGGAAATTGCACCATAAAAACCACAGACATAACACACCAGAAACAAGCCAAAGCACGTAGCAACATGGATGCACCCTGACCCGGCGCAGAGGTCAGCGCGAACCCCACAACCCCCACAGACCACCAGCAAGGAACAACTGGGTCGGGGAAGCCAAGGAGAAAAGGGAGAGGAAGGCGGGGTGCACACCGCAGGAAAACAAGACCAGCGTCACGGAGGTGACAGAACACTACCAGCAACTGACCCACAAGCAGACCACCTGGAATGCAGTCGGAGTGCCCAGGAGGCCAATCCAGGAGGCCAAGAGGCGCCGGCAGGACGTGACAACCTAAACCAGGTACAAACCCGCTGCCAACAGGAAGGCAGCAACTGCGACAGGAGGTGGCAGTCCAGCGCCACAGGAGGAGCTGGAGGAAACCCAGGCCACAGTCATCAGTGTGTAGACGGTGCTAGCAGTAGGGAGTACGGACACAGCTCGAGAGGACCTGACACAACAACAACAGGGTGAGGAACCAACAGGGACTGGGGGGACAGGGGGTGATGGGCACAATGGCACACATGCACAATGAGGTGTAGCACACTGCACACCCACAATTACCCAGGGACATGTCCCCCATCCCGTGGCACACTGCAGCACACACACAATGCAATCACAGCACATACCTTGACAATGTGGCACAAAGTGCAACACCCACACTGCAGAACAAGGGACACAACTGGGTCCGCCCAGGCGCAGAAACAGAACAATCACATTGGACAGAGCAGGGAACTGTGAGATGCATAACTACGGCTACAACCCCACATCAGCCATGTAGGCCAAATGTACACTGTCCCAACTCAAATAGCCACCACCGCCCAAACAGTCACAATGTACATTGTCACACAGTCTGCATGTCGACAAGAACAAGGCGCCAACACAATGCCAACATGCATCTCCCCTTCACAATGCAGAGGGACAAACAACACCTCCAGCAGGTCAGAACAGACAACCCATCAGTGATGCCGGAGACGAACACCACACCTTCGACACCGACGCCCTACAACAGCCCATGGACATCCCACACAACCCACCACCAGGACCAGGGCAGACAAGCTACTCAGAGGAGAACCCAGCCCCTGCAACAGACCACACAGCATGAAGCACCCGCAATAACGGCTGGCTCACAAAACTTCACCGACCCACACATGGCACCCCAATGCCAGGTGTCAGAACGCCAAAAGGAGGTGGCCCAACAGGTGCAGGTGTTGCCGAACCCATGGAATGCGAACTAGAACACATACGTGGGTGTCCAATACCCTTCAGGGACCACCTACACCCCACAAAGGAGACCCACACTGCCATAGAGACACATACAGATGCACATACACAGTACAGAACCACACCCAGGGGCACGCACATATCAGTCACACACCCACGTTGGCTCTGTGTATGACGGCACAGTCCACTCCCCTTACGAATTGAGTGGGTGACGACAAAGCTACATGTCCAGGTTCTAGCCCGCTGCCTGCGGTGACATGTCTGCGTCCGCTGTACACAACACGATGTAATGTCGTAGGGCCCAGGGCCCCCATGCATACAACAAGACCACAGGGACACATGCACATATCATGTTGAACTGGCTACGGGCACGTGCGCTCGGCCCCTATATTGGCAGGGCCACATGTACAGTGACGCCTGTGCTGGATGTGTGTGGGGTGAGTATAAGCCAGCTCGCACGGAGTGCTTGGTGCTGGCAACAACCTGAACAGTGGACACCAGTGTAATGGAAACAGAAAACACCAGCATAACAGAGTCAACTGCAGAGCAACATGGAGGGATCCGGAGTAAGGACAGAGGTCACCCAATATTCAGTCAGGAGGTTCCGTGAGTTGCAGTGCACTGAGGTAAGGGCACTAGAGAAGCGCGTGCTCATGTGAAGAAATTGCTAGGATTGTGTCCCTTTGGGCTAGTCCTGATGCAGATGCAGTGGGGTGTGTTACACCTGCATCAACTTCCTCATCAATGTCCCAGGTCTCCCACACTGCCTGAGGTGACAGTTGCGTCCGCAGTCCACAGCGCAATACCCAGTATTAGATCCGGGTGTGTAGCTTGACTACCACCACCAGTCTGCATTCCTGCCTTGGGGCTGTTGCCTCCTGCCCTCTCATTGTCTGTGCCTTCTCCCATCCGCACACTTGACACATCTTCCTCATCATAGTCCTGATACATTGGTGACATTGCTGCACAACCTCACAACAGCACAAAACTCAATCAGTAACGGACAATGGCTTGCGGTGCACTGAGTCACTGGCACCTGGAGTGCTGAGCAGGGTATCAGGCCGATGATGGTGATCCAGCGCGATATTAGCAAACAGCATTCATACACCATATACTCACTTGGGCCCATACATTCATACTACACTAATACTTACGCTGGGTGTCAGATATACTCTTTTATCAAAAATCCCTGCTACCAATTACCTTCTGATTGAAGAGTAATAACTTACCAATGGATCCTTTGCTAATTGGGAAGTTTAAAATGAGTGACATTCACTATAATACATAACCCTGAAATAATCACAGAGTCAAGAAGTTTTAAAAATGTTTATCTAAAGTTTTAGCAGAGTAAATACAGAAAAAGACACGATATTTGATCAGAATACTCGTGGAAAACCATAGAATGACTATTTCTAATCAATGACGGTGTTTAGGAAAAGAGGAGATAGGAACAGCAGCGCAACCAAAGGTTGCATATATTTACCTAAATGCGAGAACCAAACCCTTAGCCAAGGAGTTTGAAAAGATAGGACCCTGGAAGGATGAAGAGCAAGGACCTTCTTCGGGATCAGGACCGGACTGGTGACCTCTCTACAACGACGCCTGCGCTGTTCCCCTCTCTGGCACTCGACTTCTCATCGATTCTTCCCTCTAATGGACTCCGCCGCCCCCTCCTCAGGACCTCTTCTGGATAGGGATTCAGTCAGCAATCGATCAGCTGGGCAGCCTGGAGCTCTTCTGTCTTCTAAGATCTGAGCTAACTAACTACTAATGCTATATTCTATTATACCCTTCTACGCCCATGTACCTCCCCTTAATGTTGCTAAAATATGGGACCACTACTTCTGATTGGGCAGGGACAGGAAGTGGATTCTCGCACCATGACAAATTTGGCTTAATTTGTGAAGCCTATTGTATTAACGTTCCCTCCCCTTCAATTTAATACATTCACTTTATTTCCCACCCGTCTCACAACAAATTATATACAATTTCTACAGCAATTGTATCCTTTGTTTCAAATTTGTACATTTAGAACATCCTCTTCGGCCGATAGGTCATGGCCTTGTGAGACGTCCAAGTTGGCTTCATTTTGGCAGTCTTTCAGGGGACATGCGCAGAACCTTCTGCTTCTCTAGTTTCAAGTCACCAACCCAGGCCCAAGATTACGAATAACTAAAAGTGCAAGAAGGAAATATTAATATCAAAAATAAAACGTTTCACTGTATACCCACTTATCTTATTTCTAATCCCCTTTAATTATAAAATCCTATCCCGCATTAATTGTGTTAAGAAATGACAATTTAGTAATGACACAGGAGCAAACTTAAGCATGTGAGAACATTGAGCAGCCATTTTATTGCACACTGCGCAGAAGCAGAAATTCCCACCAAGCAAAGAAAGACGTCACACCATGTGATTAGGTTGTGACATGCGCAGTTAAATTCCTGCGCTTAAGCGGCCATTTTAGACTAGGAACAAGCGTTATTTGTTAGAAAAACAACATAGGCAAGCTTCCTAACTATTCATGTAGTTTGTGCAAATATTAATACAGACAATACAAGTTTTAATATTAATACAATGAGAAAGATTGCATACGAGCAAGTTTCATTTGCGAAACCTTGCTCCATCAATCCCCTCTCTGATGGCGTTTCTGAGCCATCAAAAAAGTACCCTCAATCAGATGCCAACTTCTAGCAAATCACTTCGTTCTCATTTTCATTTTTAGCTTTTCTATTTTTACAATCTCCCTTCATCTTTTTGTATAATTCACTTTTCCATTCTTCCAGTTCAATTTCGTCTCTCTTTCTCTTCTTTCCTTTTTCAGTCACTTTACAAATTCCACTCTTTCTACAACATTTACACCAAAATATTATTGTCAGAACTATTATTGCTATCCCTGCTAAGGGAACTAATATTTGACCTATAAGTCCTTCACCTATATTAGAAAACCAGGTTCCGATTGACGATATACTATTTGTCAATCTTTCCCATACATTATCAACTTCCAGTGGTTTAAGTTCCTGCTCAAGTTTAGTTATATTTTGAATATATGTCCCAATTTATGCACTCTTATCAGGAATATACATACAACAGTGTTTAGTTTTCAATACTTTACAGACTCCGCCCTCTTTTGCCAATATTATGTCAAGAGCAAGTCGATTTTGCATTACCATGGATCTAATCGCAACCATTTCCGTATTAATCATTAGAAATCCTCCAGCAGTATTCGTTGATAAACGATCAACTACTGTAGACAATTTACATATCTTCCTTGAGTTCAGAATTACTCCCACTGAAGGTATCAATGCACCAAATATATCACCTATTATTTCTGAAAAACTAGCTCTTTTATTACGTGTTAATTCGCCATTGTTTTCATTGCTTCCAGTGTTTCTTTTTACGTGGTATATCTTTGGAAAGACTATTCCAAAGTAACAACTTCCATACCACCGTGCAGGAAGCCTAAAATAAGCCTTATTACCACAGACATAATAGATTCCAGGAAAAACTGAATCTGTTCCTCCTTTGAGTCCCCAACCTCCCAATATTAAAAAATTGTGTTCACAATCACTGGTACCAATGAAAACATTGTTATAGTCAGTCTTTAACCTATGAAGACAAATGTTTCCCTTCTTTTCGAAATCCAGAGCCATAGCAGCTTGAGCCTTGCCAGGAGTGTAACTTCCCTCTTTCTCTGCCCAAGGTGGTAAATGAGCCTTATGCTCTGTAGCTTTCTTTTGAAAATGCTGTCTTCTATCTTCTACTAAATTTAAAAATATTTTCTCTTCTTCTAATAAAGAACATGTTAGATTGTGTCTACGTGCATGCGTTAAGTCTATTGATTTCATTGCTAAGAAAAATTCTCCCATAAACTGTGCATCTAAGGCACTAAGCACTGGGTTCATGCTCTTGCGAATAGGAACTTCAGAAAATACAACATCTATATTGGAATAGTAATATTGTAATCTACCTGTACTATAAAATAAACTTGTTAATACACTACATGAAATACCATATGTCAGTGGTAAATGATGTTATGTTAATCCTTCTGCTACTGATTCAGGTAACTTCATACAAACATAACAATTACTAACTTCCATGGTGTCTACATACTGAAATAATAACTTCGTGAAAACATTTAAACTAGTGTCATTATCAGCTATCACATGATGAATTCCTTCATCTTCTTCTGCCATTAGTTCTACCCTATTTCCTTTCATGTTTGCTTTCCTCCCTATAGTTTCATTATTATTCTTTTTATCTATTATCATCAGGTAAGGAATAGCTACAATCAGGACTAACCATGCTATAAGCACCAATACTAGACTACATATGCAAATTGCACAGCATCTCCTACAGCATTTTCTCTTTGGTCTCCCAGTATCCCTATCATCAGGCATTTTTCGACAAGGAAGACTGCTCTTCTTGTCTCTGTTCCTTTTCTTCAATGGATTCTTTTGTTTAGTCAGGGTGGTCTTGTTTCTTCTTCGTAAGTTAGTTCTGCACTTGTTCCTTCACCACCACTGTCACTTGATTCTGAACTTTCAAAGTCTTCAAGAACAATATACGTCCAATCAGGACCCCTGAATTTGTTGTTCACAAGTCTCAATCTTTTACTTTTTCTTTTCCCAGACTTTTTCTCTTGGTCTGTTTGACTTGTTATTTCAGGTACTTGATCTGGATCTTCACTTCTTGTTTTTATGTGACACTTTACTCTTTTGATGAAACTTGGCCACTGGTCTCCTTTTCTTGGCTTTTCTGTTTGTACTGTTTCTTTATTTTCGTCTTTAAGTGCCTTTTTAATTTCACTGGTTTGTACTGTTCTGTTCTTTGTTTTCTTTAACTTATCTAATTGTTCTTTTTCTGGTCTTATTGGTTTCTCATTTGCAGCTCCATTGTCAGTTTCCAATAATTCACTTTGTTCTGGGTTTACTTCTTTATGTTCTCAGTCTCTATTTTTTCTGTTTTTCCCTCTTGTCCTAACTGCTTCTGATCAGGACTTATTGCACTGTGTACTTCTGCAGCCTGACCTGCTTCTTCTAAACCTGTCTCTCCCTGTTCAAATTCTATTAATTCTTCACTGCTTTCAGTCCAATTTTCTTTCCCTAACTGATTTGGTTCAGGGTCATTTACTAGCTTGTCTTCTTGAGCCTGAACCCCTTCTTCTTCACCTATCTGATCTTCTACAATTACTTTTAATTTTCTTTGGCTTCTTGTTCGGTGGAAAACCTCAGGAATTTCGACCACTGGTATCCAATCCTGACTTGTGCTCGGTTGTTCTCCGTCAGCTTCTCTTGAACCTCGAGCCTGAGATTCTTCAGCTTGGCAACCTTCAGCTTCTTCAGTGATTGGTGTCGTCTGAGTGTTTTCTTCTTCTGGGTCTGGTACTCTCTTGGTGTGACTTACGTGAATCCAATTCGGAAATCCGGCACACTTCACTGCTGTGTTTGTGGTCAATATGATTTGACAAGGTCTGCTCCACCTGGGTGATAGACACGTTTCTCTGGTGTGATTCTTCACCACCACCCAGTCACCAGGATTCAGATCATGTTCTAGTTCAGGCTGTCTGGAAACTGCGTCTTCTCCAACCTGGTGAGAGACAGAACGCACTAGGTCAGCCAATCCTTTACAGTAGTCCAACACCATATCATCAGAAATATTCACCAGTCTATTTGTGGGAACGTGTGTTTGTCTCATCGCTCTTCCCATCATAATTTCATGGGGGCTCAAACCTGTAGTGCGATCAGGTATACTTTTGAGTCCCATCAGAACGAGTGGCAATGCATCAGGCCACTCCAATGATGTTGATGCACACATTTTTCCCAATCTTGACTTTATGGTGCCATTCAATTGTTCCACCACTCCAGAAGCCTCTGGACGATATGCACAATGCAGTTTCTGTTTGATTTGAAATGCTTCACAAATTATCAGGATCACTTCGTTGTTAAAATGTTTTCCTCTATCTGATTCCAAAGATACTGGGAAACCAAATCTAGGTATGGGCTCTCTTAATAATAGCTTGGCAACTGTAATGCTGTCATTTCTCCTAGTTGGGTATGCCTCCACCCACTTTGAAAACAGACACACTATGACTAATACGTATTTCAGCCCTCTGCATGGTGGTAACTGTATGAAGTCAAACTGTAGTCTTATGAATGGACCTTCTGCTTTTCCGATCTTCCCAAACCCAATTATCGTTTTCCTGCCTGTGTTGTGCATTTGGCAAATTAGACATCTCTGGCAAAGACTCTCTGTAACAGCTCTGAATTTGGGATTGTACCAATTTTGTCTGAATAGTCTAATCATTGCATCTCTCCCTATGTGTGTGTCTCCATGATACATTCTAGCCATTTGTGAGAGTAAACAATCTGGCATGACTGGTCTGCCATCTGTACTGACCCATACTTCATCCTCTCTTCTTTGAGAACAACCCGTTTTGATCCACATTTTTCTTTCAACCTCATCCACTTCCTCTTGTAATCTTTTCACTTCGTTCCAAGTTTCAGGTGGCATAAATAGCATAAGTTGGCAGCTGATTCCCATTCTTTCCACCCTCTTATTCACTGATGTTCTGGTTTTGGCACAATATTGAGCCACCAGATCTGCATATCTGTTGCCAACTACCACCCAGTCATCTCCTGACTGATGTGCGGCACATTTCACCACAGCCAATTCTTTTGGTGATTGTATTGCTTCTAGCAATTCTTTTACAAATTGTCCATTTTTAATGGGGGATCCTGAAGAAGTCATGAAATCCCTCTGCATCCACAGTTGGCCAAAATCGTGCACAACCCCATAACCATATTGACTATCAGTGAATATGGTTATTTTCTGATTCCTCCCGATTTTGCATGCTTTTATCAGCGCAATCAATTCAGCTACTTGTGCAGATTTTACCCCTGGTAAATAGGATGCTTCGACTATTCCAGTTAGTTCACATACTGCATAAGCAGCTGTTAGCTTGCCATCTTCATGTCTCTGGCACGAGCCATCAACAAACAGCTCTTTATCTGGATTTTTAAGAGGCTGTTCCTCTATATCTGGGCGAGGTTTTGTGCATAGTTCTGTAATCTGTATACAATCATGTTCATCTTCTTCGTCATCTTTATTTGTTTCATGATATGGATCTGGTAATAAGCTTGCTGGATTTATTATCGTACACCTCACCATGGTTACATTTTCTGCACCCATTATTATCCTCTCATACTTAGTCAGCCGACTAGGAGTGAGATGTTGAGTTCGTGTTCTGGTCAACAGAATCACCACTGCATGTGGAACATATACTTTTACAGGATGTCCCATCACAATTGATTCACTTTGTTCGATGCTTAAACATGTTGCTGCTACTGCTTTCAAACATCCTGGCAACGCAGATGCTACAGGGTCTAGTGCAGCGGAAAAGTATGCTATAGGACGTCTGTCCAGACCATGTCTTTGAGTTAAAACTGAAAGTGCACAATTTTCTCTTTCATGACAGAATAATGCGAATTCTCTTTTATAATCTGGCATGCCTAAGGCAGGTGCTGAACAAAGGGAGTTTCTCAATTTTACAAAAGCTTCTACACTTTCATCTTCCCACTCAACAGGATCTTTTGCTTTCTTTTTGGTCATGTTAATCAAGGGCTTAGCCAACATGGAAAATCCTGGTATCCATTGTCGACAGTAACCTACTATTCCTAAGAACATCCTTACTTGTCTTTGCGTTACTGGCATTTGCATTCTTTTTATTAATGCTACTCTTTCAGATGTTACTCTTCTTTTTCCCCTCTCAATTTGATGTCCCAGATATTTAACCGCTGTCCTGCAAAATTGTAACTTCTCAGGTGAGACTTTATGCCCTTCCTCAGCCAAAAGATTTAATAAGGCTATGGAATCAACAACACAGTCTTCTCTGGTGGTCGACGCCACCAATAAGTCGTCGATATATTGAACTAAAACTGAGCTTCCTGGCATCACTAGTTTTTCAAGGCACTTTTTCAGTATCTGGTTGAAGATGGAAGGACTTTCTGTGTACCCCTGAGGAACACGATTCCATACATAGACTTTGTTTTCAAATTTAAATGAGAAAAGATACTGACTGTCTGGGTGTAACGGAATTGAAAAGAAGGCTTGACACAGATCTATGACTGTAAACCATCCAGCATTCCAAGGAATCTGGTACAGAATTACTGCAGGATTTGGCACTATAGGACAACATGGTTCTACAATTTTGTTGATTTTCCTCAGATCTTGAACGATCCTATATTTACCACTAGGTTTCTTTAGTCCCATGATTGGTGAATTACATGGACTACTCATTACTTCGCTTAGTATATTTTGTTTGACCATCCGATTGATTTCTTCAATGACACCTGCTTTTACTTCTGCACTCATTTTGTACTGCTTAGTATTTGGAAAAATCGCACCTTCTTTTACAGTTACTTGGACTGGGTCTATTTTAGCCATGAATCCTACTTCTTTTCCCGTGAGATCCCATACTATGGGATTTACTGTATCTTTTAATTCTTCTGGCAATTCATCTTTTGTTATTAATGAAAACATTTCATCTACTTCTGTTCCTTGTTTTGCGACCATAATTTTATATACATGATCTTCATCTGGTGTTTGTACTGCCACCCCATCCGGTGTGCAGAAAATAGTGCAATTCATTTTGCACAACAAATCCCTACCTAGCAAGTTTACTGGACTAGAATCGCATACTACAAATTGATGCATTTCTTTGAAATTTCCAATTTTAACCTCCATTGGTTCGGTAAGTGGTGTTCTAATTCTTTGGTTAGCAACTCCTACAACTTGAATATCTTCACCAGAGAGAGGAAGGTTTGGGACGTCTACTGTTCTCACAGTAGACCTGGTAGCACCAGTATCCAAAAGAAAAGTAATATCATTACCTCTCACTTTTCCTTCAACATATGGACCTGATTGATCTACCTGCAGGGATGCGCCAAGTACGCATTCCTTCTCCCCCTCTCCTAGGCACCGTCATGTGTTGAACCCGCAAAAATCATCCTGCAAAAGAAATTGTGAGGTCATATAATCATTCTTACCACTTCCCCCCGAGTAACTGATGTCTGTACCGTGTTTTGCTCTGCTTACATTACCCTGAACAGGTGGAGGTGGCAACTGACTCTGAGGATTTACCCCTTGCTGTGAGTCATTCTGTGTCTGTAAATTTAAATTTTGATTTGGGCCATTATTGTTTCTAATCTTTTTACACTCGTCCTTCCAATGCCCCAATTTTCCGCATCCATGACAAGGAAATTTCTTTTTGGCTTCTTCTCTACTCATTCGTCCTTTCATTCTCCCACCATTTCCCGAATCACCATTCGTTCCAGAGTCTTTTCCTTGCGTTTCATTGGGATTGTCTAAATTAATTCCTTGTTTTTCAGCCATTTTCACCTGTGCCCACATTACTTTCTCCTGCAATTTCTTGTGTCTATCCTCAATGTCATCCCCACAATACTTCGCATATTTCAAAATTTCGTCAATTGGTTTTCCTTGCCAACAGAGCATATGTTGTTTAATCATCTGGCAAATCTCGGGCTTCAAACCATACACAAATCGGTATACAAACTGACTCATATTTTTGTCTCCAATGTCCTCAAGTCCACTGTACTGTTTGAACACCTGTAAGAGGCGCTCATAATACGAATGCACTGTTTCACTAGCTTCTTGGGTAGTTCGATCTATTTTTACCCAATCTGTTTCTTTCGGTGGTATTTTTCCCTTCAGGTATGTTATCACCTGCTGGTACTTTTTCATCACATCATTTGACGGGGCACCTGTTTTTGGATCTCTGGGATACTCATCATTCGGCCAATCGATTGTGAGCTTACAATCTGTCCATAAATCTGCAGGTACCACTATGTCGAACAGACCATCCAAGTCCTTCAACAATACTTTTGATACTTTCACAAACCTTTCAACCTGCTTGTACCATTCAATTGGCTTTTCTCTCAGCTTTGGGAAATCATTAGTAAATGATAAAATATCCTGTCTACTCCATGGGACATGTACATAACCTGCTCCTGCAACTTCTCGCATCGGGTACATTTTGTCAAGTTTTTCTGTTTCTTTCATTACATATTCAGAAGCTGTTCGACTTGAGCGAGCTTCTTCCTTTTTCTTTGCCCATCTAGTTCTCCATTTATCTAGGTCTCCCCATTTTTGTAATACTAACATTAATTCTCTTATTTGCAGTCTTCTTCCAGAAGCATTCATATTTTCTAAATCTTTGTCTGAAAATTCTGCTCTATAGGGTTTCTGTAGTACTTTTGATTTCCCTATTTCAATTCCCATTTGTAGGGCTAGATTGGACAATTTTTCATGAAATAACCTTACATTTCTAGTGATACTCCTGCATAAGAACAGCAATTCTTCTTCATCATAAGTGTTTAAGCGTTCTACTCCTATATTTCCTGCTATCATTTCTTCTAACTCAGCTTTTAATTTTTGAATGTCTAGTAATTTTGGAGGAGTGCACAATTTATCTGATCCTTGTACCCACCTTTCTAAATCTTCCGGTGTTACTATGGTAGCACTCTTTGCCCCTGATGAAGTTATTAAACTTACATCTTTTGAACGCTCAGGTGTTTCTTTTCTTGGAGTACCCTTTACTGGACCTCTGATAGGTAAATCCATGAGAGATATTGTGGAATCACAATCACTAAAGTGATCTTCAATTATAACTGGAGCTTCAAGTTTTTGAAAATTTTCGGGAGTATTCATAGGAGAAGATACGGGTATCAGAGGAGGACAATTTCCTTGTATACCATATAATGGCACTACTGGACCAATTGTTACAGGAATAGTCAATGAATCAGGATGTGTTTTTATCTGAGAAATTTTCCGTACTAATTCTGCTCTGGTCTTTTCTAATGCTTCTTTTTCTTTTTCATGAAGTATTCTATTCGGGGTGAATTCATGTAGTACCTGAGGTACCATTGGTGTTTGTGGTGGGGCACTAGGAGGAATTCCACTTGACCCTTCCTGATACGGTGGAGGATTCCTCAATATTTCTTCCATAAACTCATCTTCTGAGTCTTCATGTCTCATTAAGTGTTTTGTCTTTTCTGTACACTTGCCTCCTGATTTCTCTCCTTCTGTGAGTAGTGGATATAATCCCTCAACAAGCATTGTCCTTCTCCATTGTTTCATCTGACCTTCCCTATTTTCCCGTAAGTATCTGGGAAAAAATCCTGGATATCTCCCATTACTTTGTGATCTATCCCTCTCAAATGCTTCAGTCTCCCATTCCTCTAAAGCTTCATATTGAGTCAATCTGGGTCTGGGTTCTAAATCATTCATCCTTTGTCTTAAATTTTGAAGAATTCGCCCATTGAATGTGCCATTCTCTGGAAATTCTAGTATCCCGTCATTTTTAGTATATTCTCTCCAATTTTCTATCCATACACAAGTATGATAACCTCTCTCCATCATCATATATGATGCGGGCATTTTGGCTGGGGGAATAATAATTCCCTCTCTAGTTTTGATTGGTTTATCCTTTTTGAAAAAATTCTCAATCTTTTGTAAAACTGACATCTTCTTCTTTTCTCCGTACATCTTAGGCAAATACCGATGTATAAAATTATATTCTGCAAACCCTAGAAATCTCCTATCTGGACGATTCCCTGTTAAAGTCGGATCGCGTTTTAACATGCAATCCTTGTTCACTTAGAATTTTGCTTCTAAACTCTCAACCAATCAAATCTTTGCTAACTTTTTAATTCTAAGCCAATCCTTGCGCGGCCTTTTTGGTGACGTTTCTCTGTCAACCCCTCCTTTATAATCTGCTCTTTTCTGTTCTCACGCTTATGCAACCAATCCCAGCGCGGCACCTGTGATGTCAGTACTACTCCTGACTACTGACCCCTCCTTTACAAGGGTTTTCCCACGCCCGCGGATTCAACCAATCCCAGCGCGGCGTTTTGTGACGTCAGCTCCCTCTCCGGTAACTGACCCTCCCTTTACAAAAAATTTTACGCAAACTTTATTTTCTCTATAGTTCTTAATTAAAATTCAGTAACAACATAAAACATTCGCTATTGTGTCAGTTTCTCTAATTCAGAAAGATAGGTTCTTTTACACACCTAGTAAAACCTTTCCGTTTACTAGAACATACACTACGAGTAAAACTCTTCCGTTTACTCTTCACGCAAGCTTTCTGAAATACCTGTTACTTCTTTCAATGTTACCCTTTCTAGGTGATATAACATCAAATTTTCACTAGCGTACTCCTTTGGCTATACTTACACGCATAGAATCCCTAACAAGTGCTGATAGTCCTGCTTAACTATTCAGTACTATTTCTGCCTGACCGATAACCTCACTGCAGTATGGCTTCTACTTGCCATCCGCTATTCTTTCTCCCCGGGGTATTCTGGACAACATAAAACAATACTCAAGAATAACGGGTATTAGTTCATAAAAATACAAATAAAAATTCTCATTACCCAATTAACAAAGAGTAACACAAACCGTCCTCTGCTTACCAGAAAACTGATCCAGCGCGATATTAGCAAACAGCATTCATACACCATATACTCACTTGGGCCCATACATTCATACTACACTAATACTTACGCTGGGTGTCAGATATACTCTTTTATCAAAAATCCCTGCTACCAATTACCTTCTGATTGAAGAGTAATAACTTACCAATGGATCCTTTGCTAATTGGGAAGTTTAAAATGAGTGACATTCACTATAATACATAACCCTGAAATAATCACAGAGTCAAGAAGTTTTAAAAATGTTTATCTAAAGTTTTAGCAGAGTAAATACAGAAAAAGACACGATATTTGATCAGAATACTCGTGGAAAA
Organism: Calotriton arnoldi; assembly: GCA_963921515.1. Taxonomy (NCBI): domain Eukaryota; kingdom Metazoa; phylum Chordata; class Amphibia; order Caudata; family Salamandridae; genus Calotriton; species Calotriton arnoldi. Next base: position 204,929 of record CAWUFW010009235.1, on the reverse strand, counting down.
CCATAGAATGACTATTTCTAATCAATGACGGTGTTTAGGAAAAGAGGAGATAGGAACAGCAGCGCAACCAAAGGTTGCATATATTTACCTAAATGCGAGAACCAAACCCTTAGCCAAGGAGTTTGAAAGGATAGGACCCTGGAAGGATGAAGAGCAAGGACCTTCTTCGGGATCAGGACCGGACTGGTGACCTCTCTACAACGACGCCTGCGCTGTTCCCCTCTCTGGCACTCGACTTCTCATCGATTCTTCCCTCTAATGGACTCCGCCGCCCCCTCCTCAGGACCTCTTCTGGATAGGGATTCAGTCAGCAATCGATCAGCTGGGCAGCCTGGAGCTCTTCTGTCTCTCTAAGATCTGAGCTAACTAACTACTAATGCTATATTCTATTATACCCTTCTACGCCCATGTACCTCCCCTTAATGTTGCTAAAATATGGGACCACTACTTCTGATTGGGCAGGGACAGGAAGTGGATTCTCGCACCATGACAAATTTGGCTTAATTTGTGAAGCCTATTGTATTAACGTTCCCTCCCCTTCAATTTAATACATTCACTTTATTTCCCACCCGTCTCACAACAAATTATATACAATTTCTACAGCAATTGTATCCTTTGTTTCAAATTTGTACATTTAGAACATCCTCTTCGGCCGATAGGTCATGGCCTTGTGAGACGTCCAAGTTGGCTTCATTTTGGCAGTCTTTCAGGGGACATGCGCAGAACCTTCTGCTTCTCTAGTTTCAAGTCACCAACCCAGGCCCAAGATTACGAATAACTAAAAGTGCAAGAAGGAAATATTAATATCAAAAATAAAACGTTTCACTGTATACCCACTTATCTTATTTCTAATCCCCTTTAATTATAAAATCCTATCCCGCATTAATTGTGTTAAGAAATGACAATTTAGTAATGACACAGGAGCAAACTTAAGCATGTGAGAACATTGAGCAGCCATTTTATTGCACACTGCGCAGAAGCAGAAATTCTCACCAAGCAAAGAAAGACGTCACACCATGTGATTAGGTTGTGACATGCGCAGTTAAATTCCCGCGCTTAAGCGGCCATTTTAGACTAGGAACAAGCGTTATTTGTTAGAAAAACAACATAGGCAAGCTTCCTAACTATTCATGTAGTGTGTGCAAATATTAATACAGACAATACAAGTTTTAATATTAATACAATGAGAAAGATTGCATACGAGCAAGTTTCATTTGCGAAACCTTGCTCCATCAATGGCATCCCCGACAGGTCTGAGCAACTCCGTAGGTCTGTCAGGACCACCGTTTCGACTCTGGCAGATGGCGGTTGGAGGTGGTCCTTGCGGTGGTGGCGTGTGCCTCCTGCGGTGATGCGACGTCCGGGCCAGTCAAGACTCGATGCTATGTGTGGGCTCTGGTGGTCAGCAGTTGAGGCCGGAGGATGCGGACAGCGCAGGGCCACATTCACATGACGTTGATGACCCCAAGACCATTGCTACATAGGCCATTCTATGTCTCAGAAGAAGGGGTCCCAGGCCTGAGCAGCACAGAGTTAGTGGCTCCGGATACACTGCGGCCGGCACAGGCACCCAGCCACGGGACGGTGACTTGCGGTGCAGTAAGATGGGCCATGCGACCTGAGCGGGTCCCCATCAATGTCCGAGGTGTATGTTGCGGAGGGTTGCGGGGGACAGTGGAAGGTGTCCTCCAGGGCATGATGCGGAAGGTCTGATGTTATCTGGAAGCAGCAAATGGAGGAGTGGAAAGCTCAACCCTCGTTTTCACCAACAATTCGGTATCAGCTACATGAGGATGAAAACTAGCCCCTCGTCCATAGACTCAAACGCCACCAATGTACGACCAGTGAGTGTCCATGAATGTCGGGGAACACACTTAGTGGCACAGGTGCTGAGAGGGGATGCAGTCTGCGATGATGCCGGTACTCAGATGTGAACTCCAACATTGCCAAATCAAGACTCTGTGACCCACTGGACCGCAGTGTAGGCCGGAGGCAGTGGTCAGCAAGGGCCCACAGACACGTGTTGTGTGCTTGTTATGCATTCGTTTGCTTCACTGATAACAGGGAGTTTAGTGATATCACCCCTGCAGTAGACATCTGGTCACTGCCATTCATGACTCAGGACACAGTTTCACACATGGGACCTACTGTACCGCAGTGTAGGCCGGAGGCAGCGGTCAGCAGTGGCCCACAGCCACGTGCCGTTGGCTCGCGAGGCACAGAGTTAGTGAAACAGTGGCAGTTGTCGGTAGTGTTCAATCACCTCCGTAACGATGATCCTGTTCCCTCCGGACTGCAACGCGTCATCCTCTTACGCCTCTCCGTGCGTGCGATGAAATGTATTCTGCCTTTTGAATTACCAATGTTCAGTTCCAAATCTGTGATCCCACTCATGCGCAGCGTAGGCCGAGGGCAGTAGTCCACGTAGGCCCACAGACACGTGTGGTTGTGATGCCATGCACAGACTTGTTGCCACCACCACATCGAAGGGTCTATAGTGACTTGTTCTCTGCCTTCAATAATGTTCACTGCCATGGTGTAATCAAGACTCAGTTCCAAATGTGTGACCTACCTGACCGTGGTGTAGGCCTGAGGCAGCGGTCAGCTAGGCCCAATCACCGAGTGTCGCCGGCATAGGTTGGATGGCCCCACCGGCCTGCGTAGTTCAGGTTCAGTGGCACCACGTGTTCGGTCACCTCCGTGTATGTGAGCCGGCATTCGTCCGGACTGAGCCGCATCTTCCTCTTACACCTCTCCGTGTGACCACTGGTGTGGACTCTGCCATTCGTGCTTTGCGACTAGGTGCTGGCTGTGTGACCTACTGGTCCGCAGGGAAGTCCTGGTCCCTCATCCACGTGTAGCCAGCTGGCATTGAACAGGGTTAGTGGCACCACATGTAGCCGGCTGGCGTTGAACAGGGTTAGTGGCACCACGTGTAGCCGGCTGGCGTTGAACAGGGTTAGTGGCACCACGTGTCGCAAGATGCCCATATGGAACTATGCCTCACTGATCGGGGGGTCTGGTGCTGTGGCCGCTGGCCCGGATTTGTGGTCACTGCCATTCATGACTCAGGACACAGTTTCACATATGGGACCTACTGGTCCAAAAAGTAGGCCTAAGGCGGCAGTGGAGTACGTCAACGAGAAAGGAATAAAGCCGGCCTGTGTCGTGGAGGCCGTGATGGTCTGAGGTGGCTGCCAAGGTCGCGGGACTCGGGCTTGGAGCTTGCACCGGCATGTGGTGGGCCCTCCTTGACACACGGCGGTGTCGGCAGGTGATCAGTGTGGCCTGGCTGCACAGGGGCGGGCCTGATGGGTTCATGGTCCAGCGTGCCGGGGTCCGGCAGGCGCACAACATCGCAGGCAACTCCGCTCACGAGGATGGCGTCGGCCTCATGGCGGGCTGGGAGGTTCCGCCCTGACAGAGACGTGGGTCTTTCCGGAAGAGGACCACACCCAGGCCTACTTGCTTTTTATTCACACCCCTATGCTCGCGTGGCATACGCTGGGCCATCCCACTCAGGTGACGCTTAGGGGGGGCGTAACAGGCAACATTTCCGCGAGGTCCCCGACTGGCTGGGGTGACATGGTGGCGTCCACTGTCCACTACTCTGCATACACCAGCGGTGGATGTCGCCATGGATAGGGGTGTGTTCTGCATACTGCGGTGTGTCCAGCACATCTCCGCCACCCATGGCATTGTGTACTTTCCCAATCATGGTTCTACTGCATCCTTCACAGATGCCTGGTTGCCACCTCTCCACACATTCGGCTATTATGTGGCTGTGGTGCCATGCCATTGCTGGCTCATGTTCAGGGCTTACCCATGTGAACATTGTAAGTTGTTCTGTCATGTTTGGTGGGTGGGCATGTTGTTGTGCCTGTTGTATGTGATTTTGTGACGTGTGCATTGCCAGAGTTGTGAGTTGCATGGTTGTGGAGTTGAGGTGTGTGGGGTGTTCATTTGGATATTGCCAAGGGGCTGTGCATTTCCCTTGTTGCCATCCTGGGTACGCTGGTTGATGATGGACTGTCGGAGGATGAAGGTATCATGCACACTGGCTGTGTATTTGAAGGCGACATTGTTGGGGGTTCCACAGTGTTCTGCTGTTGCCTGCACATTGATGTGAGACGTGTGCTTCCTGTTGCGGTGATTGTGTGCTGTGTCACCAGGGGGCACAAGTAGTACATGTGTGCTGTGTATTGCCCCCAACACGTGCGTGCATCCTGCTTGGGCGTATGGTCCTTGCTTGGTCTCCAGCGGATCCTGCGCATTGTGTTGTACGTATGGGGACTGGAGTGCCAGGGTGATGGTGATGTCCAGGACAGGTGTGGGGGACTTGGATGTGGCTGGCTGTGAGACTCCTCCGACTCTGGTGGGTGTTGGTTGAGTGGTACCAGGGGCCAACAGGTGCAGCCAAGCCAGCAGCTTTGTGTAGGGTGGGATGTTGGTTGTCCGCTGTGTTGGTGCCGTAGGCCTGTTAGGCGATGATGGTCAGGATGCGTAGGATGTTTGTCACTTTCAGCCTGTAGTGGACGGTGACATTGTCAGATGTTGGGTCTGTGAGGCTGGTAAGCTTCCTAGGGGTCCGCTGTCTTTGTCTGCGCTGCGTCTGTGGTGGTCCGGGGGGGGGGAGTGTTCCGGGTGTGGGTTGGGGTCCTGGGGTGGTGGCGGTGGGTGTTGTGGCCCTCTTGGGTGTCCGGGCCACATGATGAGTGGCTCCATGGCATCTGTTGCCCTTCGGGTGTGGCCCTGGGCTGTGCTCCCTTTTGTGGTGCTGGCTTCTGTCCGACTTTACACCAGGTCAGAGCAGGTGTAAATTTCCTGGTGCTAACGCGCCTTATCGCCTGTTTTGTGTTCTTATCACCGATGTGGCTAGTCATTGTGAATGTTGAAGTGTGATGTTGTCTCGACTTTTGGCACGGGAACGCCTACTCTGCATTTCATTAGCGATATTTGCCGGGGTCCTCTGTGGCGATGTTTTTTGTGGATGCTATCGCGGGTAAACTGGTGCTGTGGGCTGTTAACACCGGCCTGTGAATGGGGAGGTAAATTTATCACGACTTTGGCTGCGATAAAGTGCCGTTAATTCGGCGATAGCTCCTTGTGAATATGCCCCTAAGTGTTGAGCACAGGAATCAGTGATAACAGACCATCTGCTGCTCCTTAGTCAGACTGGAGGGAGTACAACTCCCTCTACAGAGCTGCCTTTCTCATTGTGTGCCAGGCGATCTGGGAGTGTTCACTATCCTCCACTATCAGTAAGAATGAGCTTGGTCATTTCTGACCTGTCAAAGCAGAGTTTCATTCATCAATGGTCCCTGGTGGCCTCCAGATCAACAAGGTTTGTCACTTCAGTAGGGCCAGGTGCACCCATCCTGGAGTGTCTGGGACTGTTCTGATTCCTTGACCCTAACATTTTGGGCAGATTGGTACTCTCCTAGAGTAACAATGTACTCATACCATTGTTGGATAATTTCATGACTGACCTCCAAATATTTATTGTCTTGCCTCATGAACTGGGAAATGTTGGATCTCTGCACATAGTCCACCATATCTTCTGCAGGTTTCTTGGGAGGGTTCTCCAACCTGTCTTTCACAAGACTAAAGGTTCTTCTAACAGAGAGCACAAACAAACGCTCAAAGGGTCTTATTCAATCTTTCCACAAACACATTGATTTGTAAGTGAACAGGCGTGAAGAATTTGTAAATTCCCCTTGGACTTCAAGTATGCAGACATGAAGGTTGTCCCCCTGTCTGCAACTCACCTCTTTGGGGAATCCTTATCAAGTAAAGATATTCGACAGGGCTCTGGCCACCACAAGGTGCAGTTGCTGTCCTCATTGTTTTAGCCTGAGGATACCTAGTGTCAGACGTACCCCCACAAGGTAGAACCTGTCTTAATATCCATGGGCCTAACAATGTCCACCCCTATTGTTGGAAATTGGGTTTCTTCTCAGCAGCAACTACAATTCCAGTCAGGGTGAAGTCACAAGCAAACCCCAAATTAACCTGTGCTTAACCCTCTCGTAGCTTGGCACAAGCAGTCAGGCTTAACTAAGAGCCAATGTGTAAAGTATTTATGAAGCATCACAAACAGCAATAAAGTGAAAACACAAAATGTTAGAAATGGGGGTCTCTAGTTGGCAGAGGTAGGTACCTTTGTCCAAATAGGGACCCTTGCTTCTAGTCAGGGTAAGGGGGGATACACACTTTTGATAACCCCTGCTCACCCCCTGGGTAGCTTGGCAGGAGCAGAAAGACTTATCCTAAAGGCAATGTGTAAAGTATTTGTACTCAAAACACACAGTAATACAGTGATAACACCACAAATGGACACCACACCAGTTTAGAAAAATAAATTATCTTTATCTATACTCAACAAGACCAAAACAACAAAAATCCAACATACATGTAATAAGAATATGACTTTAAAAAGGTTTCCAACAACTTGGTCCACAGAAAGCTATGGATGCGTGATTTCTCTCACAGTACCTGTAGTTCCAACAAAATTCACAAGGCCAATCAGCCACAGAGATGGAAAGCGTCCAAAAACAAAGAGATGCATCAGTTCCTGAGACCATGGGGAGGCGATGTGACAGTTCTGCTGCACGCAGGAGAAGTGATGCGTCGAATCCGGTCTGTAGGGGGAAGTGATGCATCGAATCCGAAACGGGTCCATGGGTGATGCGTCAGGAAAACTTGCTACACAGGTACGATGCATGGAAATCCGGGATGCGTGGGCGATCGATGCGGGGGCATCGAGCGACGCTGCATCGGTTTCTTCAGCCGCGATCCCTCAATACGTCGGTTCTTGCAGCGGCGACAGGCGCTGCGTCGGTTTTGGCAGCAGCGCGGAGATGCGTGGAGATTCTTCTCGCACAGCGGTGCTGCATCGGAAAAACAGCCTCCAGAAGAGCGATGCGTCGATTTTCTTGTAATTGCATTGCTTTTTCAGCTCCCAACAGCAGGAACAACCTCCAGAGGACCAACACAGTCACAGGCACCTCTTGGCAGGTTAGAACTCCCAGAAAGGAAGTTCATGGGAGCTGGGGATAAAGTCTTTGTGCCCCTGAGACTTCAGAACAGGAGGCAAGCTCTACTCAAGCCCTTGGAGATCTTCCTCAAGCAGGAGGACACAGCACACAGCAAAGTCCTTGTCCTTTCCTTGGCAGAAACAGCTACTGCAGGCTAACCCCTGACAACACACACCAAAGGGGCAGTACTCCTCCTCCAGTTTCTCCAGCTCTTCTCCTTGGCAAAGGTTCCTCTTGATTCCAGAAGTAGTCTTAAGTTCTGGGGTTTTAGGTCTAATACTTATACCCCAAAATGTCTTTGTTCTCCTGGTGCAAGGGTTTCTGAGCCCAGTCCAAACCAGTTCTGTCCTCACTGGTGCAGTATGACCATAGTGGGTGGAGACACCATTGTGCAAGGGAGACAGGCCCTATTCAGGTGCAAAGAAATCTCCTCCCACTACTCTAAATTCAGCCAAGGTCTACTCAGCTCTGAGTCATCCAGGAAGGGCCAGGCATGGCTCAACCCCCCAGTGGCTGTCTACAGTGAATGCACAACCCCCAGCCCCTGTCACTCCAAAACAAGATGGTCAATACACAAAGAGGCAGAGGCACACAGAATGGTTAAACAAGAAAATGCCTACTTTCTCAAAGTGGCATTTTCAAACACACAATTTAAAAACCATCTTTACTAAAAGATGTGTTATTAAATTCTGAGTTCAGTGAGCATAAACTTTATTTCTCTATCTTCTCTCAATGGGAAGTTATACTTGTAAGATGTTACAAAGCATTTCCCATTCTATCCTATGGAGCAAGATAGCCTATCAACAGTGAAAAAGGAAATTGACAGTATTTCATTATCAGGACATGTCACACGCACGCCAGTACATGTCCTATCTTTCACATACACTGTACCCTGCCCAGGGGGGTACTTTGGGCCTACCATAGGGATGCCTTACATGTGAGAAAAGGGAAGTTAGGGCCTAGCAAGTGAGTGCACTTGCCAGGTTGACATGGCAGTGAACAAACTGCGCACAGACACTGCAGTGGCAGGTCTGAGATATCGTTTCAAGGCTACTCATGTGGGTGGCACAAACAGTGCTGCAGCTCCACTAGTAAAAGACACACAATTGATGGACGGAATGCAGAACAAATCAAAACATTCACCCCCAGTCAAGAGATCTGGGTTACATCCACCATTCTTTTGCTCACTATGCCACCCCAGTTTAGGCCTGGCCATATGCAAATCAGTCTTGACCCTGTGCCTCATGGGAACAGTCCAGCCCGAACTGCCAATCCAGGTCCTCCCTGGACCGGAAACAAGCATCCTAGGACTGGTTTCGGGGTTTCACCCCTCATCAGCCAGGATAGCTTAATTCCAGTGGCACAGTGAGCCTGGGACCCACGTCTGGGCATACCCAGCGCACTTAGGGCGAGAAAGCAAAAGACACACAATTGATGGACGTAATGCAGAACAAATCAAAACATTCACCCCCAGTCAAGAGATCTGGGTTAAATCCATCATTCTTTTGCTCACCATGCCACCCCAGTTTAGACCCGGCCATTTGCAAATCAGTCTTGACCCTGTGCCTCATGGGAACAGTCCAGCCCGAACTGCCAAGCCAGGTCCTCCCTGGACTGGAAACAAGCATCCTAGGACCGGTTTCGGGGTTTCACCCCTCAACAGCCAGGATAGCTTGATTCCAGTGGCACATTGAGTCTGGGACTCACGTCTGGGCATACCCGGCGCACTTAGGGCGAGAAAGCAAAAGACACACAATTGATGGACGGAATGCAGAACAAATCAAAACATTCACCCCCAGTCAAGAGATCTGGGTTAAATCCATCATTCTTCTGCTCACCATGACAGCCCAGTTTAGACCTGGCCATATGCAAATCAGTCTTGACCCTGTGCCTCATGGGAACAGTCCAGCCCGAACTGCCAAGCCAGGTTCTCCCTGGACCGGAAACAAGCATCCTAGGACCGTTTTCGGGCTTTCACCCCTCATCAGCAAGGATAGCTTGATTCCAGAGGCACAGTGAGCCCGGGACCCACGTCTGAGCATACCCGGCGCACTTAGGGCGTGAAAGCAAAAGACACAGAATTGATGGATGGAATGCAGAACAAATCAAAACATTCACCCCCAGTCAAGAGATCTGGGTTAAATCCATCATTCTTTTGCTCACCATGCCACCCCAGTTTAGACCTGGCCATATGCAAATCAGTCTTGACCCTGTGCCTCATGGGAACAGTCCAGCCCGAACTGTCAAGCCAGATCCTCCCTGGACCGGAAACAAGCATCCTAGGACGGGTTTCGGGGTTTCACCCCTCATCAGCCAGGATAGCTTGATTCCAGTGGCACAGTGAGCCCGGGAACCATGTCTGGGCATATCCGGCGCACAGAGGGCGAGAAAGCAAAAGACACACAATTGATGGACGGAATGCAGAACAAATGAAAACATTCACCCCCAGCCAAGAGATCTGGGTTAAATCCATCATTCCAAACTGGGGTGGCGTAGTGGGCAAAAGAACGATGTATTTAACCCAGATCTTTTGACTGGGGGAGAATGTTTGCATTGTCAGCATTCCGTCCATCATTTGTTTGCTGTAACACTTTTCGCCCTAAGTGGGATGGGTATGCCCAGACGTGGGTCCCGTGCTCACTGTGCCACTGGATTCAAGCTAGCTGGCTGAAGAAGGGTGACATACCATGAAACCGGTCCCAGGATGCTTGTTTCCGGTCCAGGGACGACCTGGCCTGGCAGTTCGGTCTGGACTGTTCCCATGGGGCACAGGGTCAAGACTGATTTGCATATGGCTGGGTCCAAACTGGGGTGGCATAGTGGGCAAAAGAACGATGGATTTAACCCAGATCTTTTGACTGGGGGAGAATGTTTGCATTGTCAGCATTCCATCCATCATTTGTTTGCTGTAACACTTTTCGCCCTAAGTGGGATGGGTATGCCCAGACGTGGGTCCCTTGCTCACTGTGCCACTGGACTCAAGCTAGCCTGGCTGAAGAAGGGTGACAAACCCTGAAACCGGTCCCAGGATGCTTGTTTCTGGTCCAGGGAGGACCTTGCCTGGCAGTTCGGTCTGGACTGTTCCCATGGGGCACAGGGTCAAGACTGATTTGCATATGGCTGGGCCCAAACTGGGGGTGGCGTAGTGGGCAAAAAACGATGGATTTAACCCAGATCTTTTGACTGGGGGAGAATGTTTGCATTGTCAGCATTCCATCCATCATTTCTTTGCTGTAACATTTTTCCCCCTAAGTGCGATGGGTATGCCCAGACGTGGGTCCCTTGCTCACTGTGCCACTGGATTCAAGCTAGCCTGGCTGAAGAAGGGTGACATACCCTGAAACCGGTCCCAAGATGCTTGCTTCCGGTCCAGGGAGGACATGGCCTGGCAGTTCGGTCTGGACTGTTCCCATGGGGCACAGGGTCAAGACTGATTTGCATATGGCTGGGTCCAAACTGGGGTGGCGTAGTGGGCAAAAGAACGATGGATTTAGCCCAGATCTTTTGACTAGGGGAGAATGTTTGCATTGTCAGTATTCCATCCATCATTTGTTTGCTGTAACAGTTTTCGCCCTAAGTGGGATGGGTATGCCCAGACGTGGGTCCCTTGCTCACTGTGCCACTGGATTCAAGCTGGCCTGGCTGAAGAAGAGTGACATACCCTAAAACCGGTCCCAGAATGCTTGTTTCCGGTCCACGGACGACCTGGCCTGGCAGTTCGGTCTGGACTGTTCCCATGGGGCACAGGGTCAAGACTGATTTGCATATGGCTGGGTCCAAACTGGGGTGGCGTAGTGGGCAAAAGAACGATGGATTTAACCCAGATCTTTTGACTGGGGGAGAATGTTTGCATTGTCAGCATTCCGTCCATCATTTGTTTGTTGTAACACTTTTCACCCTAAGTGGGATGGGTATGCCCAGACGTGGGCCCCTTGCTCACTGTGCCACTGGATTCAAGCTAGCCTGGCTGAAGAAGGGTGACATACCCTGAAATCGGTCCCAGGACACTTGTTTCCGGTCCAGGGAGGACCTGGCCTGCCAGTTCGGTCTGGACTGTTCCCATGGGGCACAGGGTCAAGACTGATTTGCATATGGCTGGGGCCAAACTGTGGTGGCGTAGTGGGCAAAAGAACGATGGATTTAATCCACATCTTTTGACTGGGGGAGAATGTTTGCATTGTCAGCATTCCGTCCATCATTTGTTTGCTATAACACTTTTTGCTCTAAGTGGGATGGGTATACCCAGACGTGGGTCCCTTGCTTACTGTGCCACTGGATTCAAGCTAGCCTGGCTGAAGAAGGGTGACATACCCTGGAACCGGTCCCAGGATGCTTGTTTCCGGTCCACAGACGACCTGGCCTGGCAGTTCGGTCTGGACTGTTCCCATGGGGCACAGGGTCAAGACTGATTTGCATATGGCTGGGTCCAAACTGGGGTGGCGTAGTGGGCAAAAGAACGATGGATTTAACCCACATCTTTTGACTGGGGGAGAATGTTTGCATTGTCAGCATTCCGTCCATCATTTGTTTGCTGTAACACTTTTTGCCCTAAGTGGGATGGGTATACCCAGACGTGGGTCCCTTGCTCACTGTGCCACTGGATTCAAGCTAGCCTGGCTGAAGAAGGGTGACATACCCATGAACCGGTCCCAGGATGCTTGTTTCCGGTCCAGGGAGGACCTGGCCTGGCAGTTCGGTCTGGACTGTTCCCATGGGCACAGGGTCAGGACTGATTTGCATATGGCTGGGTCCAAACTGGGGTGGTGTAGTGGGAAAAAGAACGATGGATTTAACCCAGATCTTTTGACTGGGGGAGAATGTTTGCATTGTCAGCATTCCGTCCATCATTTGCTTGCTGTAACACTTTTTGCCATAAGTAGGATGGGTATGCCCAGACGTGGGACCCTTGCTCACTGTGCCACTGGATTCAAGCTAGCCTGGCTGAAGTAGGGTGACATACCCTAAAACCGGCCCCAGGATGCTTGTTTCCGGTCCAGGGAGGACCTGGCCTGGCAGTTCGGTCTGGACTGTTCCCATGGGGCACAGGGTCAAGACTGATTTGCATATGGCTGGGTCCAAACTGGGGTGGCGTAGTGGGCAAAAGAACGATGGATTTAACCCAGATCTTTTGACTGGGGGAGAATGTTTGCATTGTCAGCATTCCGTCCATCATTTGTTTGCTGTAACACTTTTTGCCCTAAGTGGGATGGGTATGCCCAGACGTGGGTCCCTTGCTCACTGTGCCACTGGATGCAAGCTAGCCTGGTTGAAGAAGGGTGGCATACCCTGAAACCGGTCCCAGGATGCTTGTTTCCGGTCCAGGGAGGACTTGGCCTGGCAGTTCGGTCTGGACTGTTCCCATGGGGCATATGGTCAAGACTTATTTGTATATGGCTGGGTCCATACTGCGTTGGCGTAGTGTGCAAAAGAACGATGCATTTAACCCAGATCTTTTGACTGGGGGAGAATGTTTGCATTGTCAGCATTCCGTCCATCATTTGTTTGCTGTAACACTTTTCGCCCTAAGTGGGATGGGTATGCCCAGACATGGGTCCCTTGCTCACTGTGCCACTGGATTCAAGCTAGCCTGGCTGAAGAAGGGTGACATACCCTGAAACCGGTCCCAGGATGCTTGTTTCCGGTCCACAGACGACCTGGCCTGGCAGTTCGGTCTGGACTGTTCCCATGGGGCACAGGGTCAAGACTGATTTGCATATGGCTGGGTCCAAACTGGGGTGGCGTAGTGGGCAAAAGAACGATGGATTTAACCCAGATCTTTTGACTGGAGGAGAATGTTTGCATTGTCAGCATTCCGTCCATCATTTGTTTGCTGTAACACTTTTTGCCCTAAGTGGGGTGGGTATGCCCAGACGTGGGTCCCTTGCTCACTGTGCCACTGGATTCAAGCTAGCCTGGTTGAAGAAGGGTGACATACCCTGAAACCGGTCCCAGGATGCTTGTTTCCGGTCCAGGGAGGACCTGGCCTGGCAGTTTGGTGTGGACTGTTCTCATGGGGCACAGGGTCAAGACTGGTTTGCATATGGCTGGGTCCAAACTGGGGTGGCGTAGTGGGCAAAAGAACGATGGATTTAACCCAGATCTTTTGACTGGGGGAGAATGTTTGCATTGTCAGCATTCCGTCCATCATTTGTTTGCTGTAACACTTTTCGCCCTAAGTGGGATTGGTGTGCCCAGACGTGGGTCCCTTGCTCACTGTGTCACTGGATTCAAGCTAGCCTGGCTGAAGAAGGGTGGCATACCCTGAAACTGGTCCCAGAATGCTTGTTTCTGGTCCAGGGAGGACCTGGCCTGGCAGTTCGGTCTGGACTGTTCCCATGGGGCACAGGGTCAAGACTGATTTGCATATGGCTGGGTCCAAACTGGGGTGGCGTAGTGGGCAAAAGAACGAAGGATTTAACCCAGATCTTTTGACTGGGGGAGAATGTTTGCATTGTCAGCATTCCCTCCATCATTTGTTTGCTGTAACACTTTTTGTCCTAAGTGGGATGGGTATGCCCAGACGTGGGTCCCTTGCTCACTGTGCCACTGGATTCAAGCTAGCTTGTCTGAAGAAGGGTGACATACCCTGAAACCAGTCCCAGGATGCTTGTTTCTGGTCCAGGGAGGACCTGGCCTGGCAGTTCAGTCTGGACTGTTCCCATGGGGCACAGGGTCAAGACTGATTTGCATATGGCTGGGTCCAAACTGGGGTGGCGTAGTGGGCAAAAGAACGATGGATTTAACCCAGATCTTTGGACTGGGGGAGAATGTTTACATTGTCAGCATTCTGTCCATCATTTGTTTGCTGCTCCACTAGTAGCATTTGATTTACAGTCCCTGGCACACTCAGTGCCCTTTACTAGGGACTTACCAGTAAATCAAGTATGCCAGTCAGGGAGAACCAATTGTAACAACAATTTACACAGGGGGCATTTGCACTTTGACACTGGTCAGAAATGGCAAAGTGCCCAAAGCATCTAAGCCAACAAAAACAAAATCCAGCACAGCATCAAATATACCAGAGGTCGAGGCAAAAAATCAGGGGAAACCACGCCAAAGATGCCAAGTCTAACACAACACAAGAAAAAACCCACGCCAATTTAGAAACATAGAGTAAAATTAAATTAATTATTTGAGATCAAAATAACAGAAATCCAATAAGTAGAACCGGAGATATGTAATTTAAAAGTTTAAAGCATGAATAGTACCTAGAAGCACAAAGCGCCAACAAAGTACCTTAAATCATAGTTGCGGAGCATTGTGAGATCGTTACAGCATTGCACCCATGCAGCGTTGGTTCCGAGGAGCTGCGAGGCTACATTGCAAAGTCGTGCGTCATCTTCGAGGATACCGTCAGTGAAGGGCTTGTGATTAGAAGGCCTGCCTCGAGGATTTGTCATGCTGCAGTGATTCCGAAGCGGAGCTGCGAGGAGATACATCATGCTGAATCGCTTCTGCCCACAGGATCACAGGTTGGCTGGCAGAGACCCTTCAGGCCCACTTTCAAGGGTCCAGAACTGGGTGGCACCACTCGGGGGCAAGACTCACAGCAGACTGAGTCCAGGAGCTAGGTTCGAGGTGGTAGGAGCCTTTTCTGTCCCATAGTCTCTGATCAGGCCAACTAGCCTTGGCAGTCACTCTAGTGGTCCTGAGATAAAGATGCAAGTCCAGTCCTTTCACTCAGGCAGCAGGGCAGCAGGGCAACAGAGTAGCAGTCCTTCTTGCAGAGCAGCACAGTAGTCCTTCTGAGTCCTCCATGGGTCCAGAGGTGTACAGAAAGTTGGGTCTATGGGTCCAATATTTATACCTGGTGCCCTAAAGGTTCTGGAGGTTTCAACCCTTAAGCAAGCAGGAATCAACTACCACCTCTATGCTGATGACATTCAGCTTTACTATAAGATCAAAACCCAAGATGACATTTTTCACCTCAACGATACCCTAACTAAGATCCAACAATGGTTCCATCACAATCACCTTAAACTCAATCCTAAAAAAACGGAAGTCATTCTCTTCGCTCCTAAAAACAACCGGCTCCCCATTCAACACTGGATCTCTGACCTCAAAGCTCTCAACTGCTCTTTGTCCACCTCTACCTCAGTTAAATCCCTTGGAATAAGCATCGACCAGAACCTCAGCCTTTCTCCCCACATAAAAAATGCAGCCAAAGGCGCCCTCTTCTCCCTACTTCACCTCAAGAAAATCAAACCCTTCATTCCTGCTGATGACTTTAAATTAGTTGTTCAATCACTAGTTCTTTCGAGATTGGACTATGGTAATGCCATTCTTTCTGGAACGCCGAAAATCCACCTAGCCCCAATCAAATCAGTCCTTAATCTCGCGGCCAGGCTTATTTCTGATTGTAAGCGGTTTGACCACATCTCCCCCATCCTCAAAGAGCTCAAATGGCTCCCCGTCGAAGGCAGATCCGCATACAAGAACGCTTGCATTACACACAAAGCCTTGCACCATCACACTCTGATAAACTCCACAAAGCAGGCTGCTCTAGAGAAATGAGGAGCACAAATACTCTCATGCTAATACCTCCCTTGGTACACAAGAAATCCACCCAGTTACGCTCTTTCTCCGCTAATGCGCCTACTATCTGGAACTCACACCCCAAAGATCTACGTTGCAACCCCTCTTACCTCAACTTCAAAAATGATCTCAAACGACACCTTCTCAACAAATACTGGGGTCCTTAATCCTACCACCTTCTCCGGATTTCCCAACCTGCCCTTGACAGTGTCTTGTCCTCACTATATTATACTGGACTTACTACCACCCCTCCTCACCTCCTTACTTTTACTTCCCCCCCTCCCCCCACGAGTTCTCTTATAATTTACGGCCTACTTCTGCTTGCTGTCGCCTCTCTCATTTCCCCACTCTGTTCTCCCCCTCCTCAATCCTCTCTCCCCACCATCCCTGACTACCCACGCTAGCCCAAATTTCTAACTCTGGTTATGCCCTAACGGTTCTCCTTAATTTCTTGTTCATGTATTTACTGTTTTTTGCATATTGTGCTGAGTATTTTGCGCTTTTCCTTTCTGTACTAATGTTATATCGCAATTGGTTCCTCTCTCGACCCTTGTAAAGCGCTCTGATACCCTTGGGTCTAGCCAGCGCTATATAAAACCGTTTAAATAAATAAACCCCTAGAGGTGTCTGGAATTTCTTGCCTCCCTGCCCCGGCCCCTACTTGTCTGGAGTCTCAATAGACTAGTGTCAAATACTTTGTGAGTGTGCTCAGACAAAGCCTTTGTGCTGTGCAAGTGTGTTAGGTGACAGCTCCTCCCCCTCATCAACTCAGAGATGGCCCACCCTGCCAACACCTATGCTCCTTTGTCTCACTCTTTGGGAGCAATACACAAAGAGCAACTGCCAGCCACACCTAGTCATGTGACCCAGGGTACAGGCTGCAGGCACCAAATGGTTGGGACAAGAACATGCAAAATTTCTAAAAGGGGCATTTTCAGAATCATGACTTAAAATCCGACCTTACAGTTAAAGAGGGTTTTAAATTACAACTCTTCAGAGACAAACTTGACATTCCTCCCTGTTCCCAACTGAATTTTATCCCTTATTAAATGTAGTAAGTTAACCCAATGTTATCTTATGAGAGAGGCAGTCCTTGTAGTAGTGAGAAAAAAGAATTTAAGAGTTTTCACTTCCAGGAAATGTAAAACTTAAAAGTACCTGTCCAACTTTTTAAATACACAGAAACCTGCCCTCTGGGCTGCGTAGGGCCTACCCTAGTGGTATTAAGAAGGACGGTTTAGGCCTGGCTAAAAGGTTTTTTTGACAGGTCGCACTCCAGTTTAATACTGCACACACCGGATGAAATGGAAGGCCTGAGATGTTTAACGGGCTACCTAACTGGTTTGATATTGGGCGTGCAGGAAGGGGGTCCCTTCGTGCTGGTGGGAGCACTGTTTTCAATACCGCGGAGGTATCAATACATTCAAGTTGCAAAATCCATAATAACCAATCTTAAACCGAATTATTTGTCAATCTTTCAATTATTTTATTCATACGGTGCATTATCCATCATGCACATTCATTGAAATAAGTCTTCCAAACGATCCATGACTTATCAGTGAACCCAATGCATTTCGGGTCATGCATTGACCCTTTCTCAGGGGGATGATCACCCTAAGGTTTAGAGGTCTAACACCTACCCTCTCAAAAGGTGCCCCTACCACAGAAAAGACTGGAAGGGAGCCTTGCTTTTTTCTCTGGGCTTGCCACTGGCCTGATAAGTCGATTGGAAGAAGGAATCTCCGTCATGCCTCATCTGGAGCCAGTAAAAGTGTTTGAGTAGCCTGTCATAAGTTGTGGCCTTCCCCAGGTGTCCTGCCAAAGGTGTGTCATGAGCCAACTCAAGTAGGAAGGTGAATGACTTTGGGTGACCAGCAGCACTCTGGCTGACACAGGCACTGGAACCTTAGGCTCACTGTAAAGGAAGCCATCATCTCAATAGATCAAGTGATCTCCAGTGATATCTGCATTTTCTGGAGCTCAGTCTGTTGCCGAAGGACCTATGAGCATGGAATTCCCTCTACGCCTTGCAGAATTCTGCCTGGAATTGTCTTCCTGCAGCTTGCCAACCAGTCAACTCAGGCAGGTCACCAAGCACAGGCACCTCTTCTCCTGTATGCTCTGTGTCTCCCTCCTCTCAGGGGTCGACTCCTCCTGTACTGTGAGAATTTTGGGGGCTACTTTACCATTCTCCTTGCCTTTCCCTTCCTGGTGGGAACCTGGTCCACTTGTTTAGGTTCTGGGTCCCCCTGACTCCCCTGAGGGGCTGCCCTGCCCCTTGTGCTTGTGGTCCTAACATTTGAGCATGAGCCTTGAGCTCTACTTCTTTCTAGATAGCATGCTCAATGTAATCACCACAAATAGTGAAAAAGTATAACAGGGCTAACAGCTAGTTTCAGAGGACCAGTGACCCCTCCCGATTTTAGAGTAACCATAGCCACTGTGTAACGACCAGCATGTCATATTTTACATGCTGTGTGCTAAGATTCTATATTCTAGAATGTTTATCAAGTTTGAGTTGTTGTGGAACTCCAGCGGGTCAGTTGCTGCTGGCGCTGCATGGATGGGACGTTTCACCCTGTAGATGCCTAACTTCAAATAAAGAACAACCTGTTAACTTTCTCCACATGTTACGACCAGCTTTATTACACACTGCTTGGTAGCTGAACAGGTAGTCAGCATGCACCACAATGTATCACACATTGGGAATGATCTGCTGTGATGACACTAGCTGACATCCAGCAGTCATACTGGCTCCTGTGTCTAGCAGAGTTTCCCCTCTCTTCCCATTGATGGTAGGTCACTGCCTGTACTTCTTAGTATTAGCAGGCATGTGTGCTGTGTGTGCCGTGGCTCCATCTCTTATTCACCCATACTATGATACTTGGTCCACCCTTGTGTCCCCACTGGGTTGACTTCCTTATCCAGGCTAACACTAGCAATCACTGTGGACTGCCCACCAGTGGGTGGGCTTCTAAGAACAAGCTGAGCCCCTCCTCGTGGCTCTGCCTGTAGAGAATCATAGTACTGACCTCTGATAGAGAGGACCAGAGATTTCTTCCCTTTAAGCCCACCCCCTACTGTTCAGAAGTAAACTGGGATCCCTCTTACTGGTCCTTTAGGGCCCTTTAGAGAACTCACTCTTGCTATTATCCTCACCCCCCCAAAATGTCTGCTGTTGAGAACCTCCCTTGTGTTGTTCCACAAACATTCCTGGGCTACTTAAAAATCAAAAACATAATTTTGCCTCTAAATCTGGAATGGGACTTTTAGAAATTAACATTTAAACCTTAATGGCAACTGCTGAACAAAGTTCTATTCAAGCTGCTGAACACCAATGTCAAGAATGGGGTTGTTAATTTGAGAGAGTGCTACCCCAACCAACTTAAATCCACTGTGGTATGTCAAAACACAGTTGTGAAAGACTCGTTGCTTAATTTCTGGCAGCTATGGCACATCTGGGAGGCAATCCCTAGAGAAGTGTGCGTTAAGTTCAAGCCATGCATACTATTTTAAAGTAAAAAACACAACGCAATAAAATTCCCAAACCAAAATAATTTACAAAAATATGGAAAAATGTAATGCACAAAAATACACCACAATCATTAAAACAGGTTAAAGGGAATCTTAGAAGTGGTTAAGGCTTTAAGGCAAAAAGCGTCAAGAAAAAGTAAAATGTCAATCAAAAGTTAGCATTTTACTGGGACCTAGTCATAATTTTAGGCCTATTAAAATAGAACCGAGATCAGGTACATCAAGTGAGTCATCCTAGTCAAAGATAGTGTCATCAAATTTTTCTCTGAATGGTCCCTTGTAGACACATCTTCGTCAAGCCTCTTCTGAAGCCTTTGGATTTGGAGGCAATAGATGGATCACAGGTCAGATATATTTGCCTCCTCGCCCAGGTCTAAGATTTTACATTCACAATTAATCATTTTTTTGGGAGGTCAAAATGCTCCATCTGGGTAAGGCTGGAAATTGTAGCTTGGCAAAGCTCCATGAGCCAGAAACCTTTCCTGCCTACACCATGTCCCAGTCCTCTGCCACAGGAAAAAATCAGTTCATTGACTCTGCCACATATGGTGAGGGTAAAGTCAAATTGGAGCTGTTTACACTGTTCCTGTAGTGTGCAATGGCAGGCCTGCTGTCAGTAGTTTACTTAGGTCACTCAGGGCGGCACAAACAGTGCTGCAAGACCTGGGGACCTCTCTACCACCCATGCCCTGGGTACGAATGGCACCATATGCTAGATACTTATAAGGGGATAAAGTCCTTGTCAATTGGGGATGCCAATTTACACATAACCATTTTATGGAGAGAGCACTGAGACTGGGGCCTGGGCAGTAGGCTCCAGTGCACTTTCAGAGTCATCAGCATTGGAGCAAAACATTAGGGGGCACCATACAAAAAGGGCCCTTTCCTACACCAGGTCTTCAGTTTCTTGTACAGTTCAAGAAGAGGGGAGGAGGCTGTGATGTGGAGTGGGAGGGAGTTCCATGCTTTAGAAGAGATGTAAGAGAACATCCTTCCTCCTGATGTGGTTCTGTGTATGCTTGTGTGAATATGAGTCCTGCAAAGCAGAGGTGTCTGGGTGATTGGTGGACAGAGATGCAACTGTTCAAATAAGTGGGGCTAATTTGCAAAGTGCCTTGTGTGGGAGGTTGAGGATGAGTCTGGCTGCTGAGCTCTGCATGGTTTGTAGTTTTCTAGTGAGTTGCTTGGTGATCCCGGCATAGAGAGTGTTGCTGTAGTCCAACTTGCTGGTGTCTAGTGCGTGAGTGACATCTTTTCTAGTGTTGCTTGGGAGTGAATGGAAGATCTTCCTTAGCAGCTTCAGGGTGTGGAAGCAGGATGCAGTGATGGCATTGACGTGTGTGGCCATGTCCAGTTTGCTGACGATGATTACTCTGAAGTTCCTGGCATGGATGCTGGGTGTGGGGCCGAATTTGGCCAGCCACCAGTTGCAGTCCCATGGTGCGGTGTTCTTACCAAAGATCACTATTTATGTCTTCTCTGTGTTGAGCTTGAGATAGCTGGCTTTCATCCAGCTAGCAACTTCGATCATGCAGGCAGTGAACTTGTTCCTTGTGTTGGGGGGTCTTGTCCAAGAGGGAGAGAATGAGTTGCATAGCGCCAGCGTACAAGACAATGTTGATGTTGCACTCCACAGATGAGATTGCAGACTTCCGAGGAGTAAGATGCCAGGCTGACACATTGTGTTTTAGCCATTAAGAAGGAGCAGATCCAGGGGACAGTGGGTCCTTGGATGCCAAACCGAGGATGAGGATGGAGTGTGAGACTGTGTCAAAGGTCCAGGGGAATGAGGGCTGCCATGTCTCCCCTGTCAAGGCCCATCTGGATGTCGTCTATGGCAGCAGTGAGTGCTGTTTCTGTACTCTGGTTGGGCCTGAATACGGACTGCATGGAGTTGAGGAGCTGGAAGTTGCTGAGGTGGTCAGTGAGGTGTCAGTTGGTTAGTTCCTCTAAGACCTTTTGCTGGGTGTGGTAGGCGGGAGATGGGTCTGTAGTTGGAAAGCTTGGCTGGATCAGTGGATGATTTCTTGAGCAAGGGCATGTTAGTGGCATGTTTCCAGGTGTCCGGTGATAGTGCGGATTGGGGCCAAAAAAGAATAGTATGGTTCACCCTCTCAGTTACCATCACCATGCTCCGCTCCCGTGCTGGTTTCTCCTCACCTCAAGTGACGGATCTGTACCACCGTATTTTGATGATTCAGAGAGCTATTTTGGCATCACAAGCTAAATTTCAAATACAGTTCCAAGTTCAGTCAATGATGAGTGTTTGAAAACGTTGTAAAAGCTTTCATTCTCATTAAGAGATTAGTAAGTGTCTTTCTGTTCTTTTTATTCAAATTAGTCAACAAATCTTTAGTAAGTTTACAGAAATCTCATAAAAAGGTTTGGTTAGAACAAATAATAAAATAATGCATAAAGAGCATTCCATAAAGGAAAAAAACCCTATTCTAAAGGACAGGACCAGAATTTCAAAATTAGTAGAACTCATGAAGAGTTCAAGTTCAAAGGAGTGAGATCAAAGGAGCATAGAGCTCAAAGCCAAATGAAAGCAGCAGAACATCCCATAAGGAGTAGTTAATGAAACTCAGCCGAGTCTCAGTAATCTAAATGCCTCCTGCTCTCCCCGCTGCCACAACTGCCCTGGGCCGCTCCTGTCCTAGGAGCCTGCCCATTGCCAGCAGCCAGCAGACCTCATGCTAGCAGTTCTCTGGTAGCTGGCCCGGGTGCCTGCTACCAGCACACCTACCCCCAGGCTTCCTGCTCCCAGGCCCCTGTCCCCGCACTCTCCTCTTCCCACCTCCAGCACTGCTCTTTTACCACTCTGCACCACTCCCGCTTCCCCAGCACCCCTCCTTGAGGCCTATTTAATGAAGGCCGCAGCATGGCCCTAATTGAGCAGGCCTCCTGCTTTCCCCACCGCCACCACTTCCCTGAGCTGCTCCTGTCCTAGGAGCATGCCAATTGCCAGCAGTCAGCAGCAGCCAGCAACAGTCAGCAGCAGCCAGCAACAGCCAGCAGACCTTGTGCCAGCAGTCCTCTGGTAGCAGACCCCTGAGCCTGCTATCAGCACACCTCCCCCCAGACTCCTCCCTGAGGCCTATTTCATGAAGGACACAGTGCCGCCGTAAGTCCGCCTTTGCCCATCCGTGACTGAAACGCACCTAGCGCCAGGACCCATGGTCTTCCTACCATCCACAGCTACTCCGCAGACGAGCTCCTGGACCTCAACACCGGATGTCAGGACTCCCGCTGCTGCACATCCTCCCGGCGCTCCTCCGAAGGACTTTTCGCCTGTCACCACTGCTGCTTCTCTTGCGTCACAGGACCGCCTACCCACACAGGACCCAACACCACTACCTCCCAGAAGACCACCAACATCCCAGAACCGCTACACTGCATCCTGTCCAGCACCCGCTCCCTCAGCAAACACACCATGGAAATCTGGGAAACCATCACCACCCTCATCTCAGATGCCACCTTCATCACCAAAACATGACTCAACCCTGACTCCAACCCCACCATCCCCAACGGATACAAAATGATACACCAGGACTGCCCCAACAAGGTTGGTGGAGGAATCGCCATAATATTCAAGGAAACCATCCAATGCTTCACCACAAAAGATGACCCAATGCCTTTCATGGAGCACCTCAACTTCCTACTACACATCTACACCATGACAACTATAAGAGGCACCCTCGCATACAGACCACCAGGACCCCGGCCACCATTCTGCGATGCCATCAGCAACATCATTGCCCTCTCACCATCGACTCCCTCCACTATGTCCTGCTAGGTGACCTCAACTTCCACATCAAGGACCCCAACGACGCCAACGCCACATCCCTACTGGAGAACCTCAACAACATCGGACTCACTCAACAAGCACAGAATCATCCATTTTACTATCTAGAAGGCCCAGGACACCACCACCAAGCACCAAAGCGCCACGTACTGCAGCTGGTGAAAAGAAACTGAGAGCCAATAGACGCAGTTTCTCAGCACCACACCATCCGACATATCAGCCAACCTTGACCAGGCTGTCCACAACTTCTCCGACTGGATCAGCAAATGCGTCGACAAAGTCGCCCTTTTGAACCCGGCAAAAAACAACAGATTGCCAAGACAAGCCAGCTGGTACACCCCAGAGCTCAGAACCACTAAGCGCAACTGTCTTCTACTCGAGAAGTGATGGCACATCAGCAAGGACCCCTCTGACAAAGCAGCACACGAAACAGCACTCAACTACTACTGCTGGCACATCAAGGAGGCCAAAACAGCAGCCATCACTGGCCGCATCCATGCCGCAGCCAACCACACTAAGGAACTTTTCAAAATTCATCAAGGAATTCTCCAACCCAACTGCCACAGAAAACGCAGTACGTCCCTCTCAACAACTCTGCGACTCACTATCCAACTACTTCCACAGCAAGATTGCCAACATCTACAACAACTTTAACCCCCAACCCACCTCGTTCAGCCGACAACCTCATTCAACTAGTGAACCCCAGACATAGCTACCTGGTCCCCACTCGACGCCCAGACCACCACTCCCGGGCAGCCACCGATCCCTGCCACACCATCTCTTCAACCTCGGATCCAACATAATCAGCCCTGAACTCTCCAACCTCCTCAATGCTTCCATCTCCACAACATCCTTCCAGATGGATGGAATCATGCAAACATCAGACCCCTCTTATGGAAGCTCTCACCCGATCCCAGTGACTTCAAAAACTACCGGCCGATCTCCTTGCTTCCATATCCAGCTAAAGTACTCAAGAAGGCCATCAACCGACAGCTCACCGACTACCTAGAACAAAACCACCTACTCAGCGCATCACAATCAGGTTTCCTGGCCAACCATAGCACCGAGACCACACTCATCACCGCAACTGATGACTTCAAAACCCTCCTCAACCAAGGAGAAACAGTGGCTTTGATTCTCCTCGACCTGTCTGCAGCATTCAACACAGTGGCCCACCACATCCTCTTTGACAGACTCCACAACATAGCCATTCAACAACACGCCCTTTAGTGGATCATTTCGTTCCTCTCAGGACGCACCCAGAGCATCTGTCTACCTCCTTTCACCTCCGCTCTTAAGGACATCATATGCGGCATGCCCCAAGGATCATCCCTCAGCCCCACTCTGTTCAAAATCTACATGACCCCCCTCTGGAACATTGTCAGATCCCACGGACTCAATATCATCTCCTATGCCAACGACACTCAGCTCGTCCTCTCACTCACCAAGCACCCCTCTAACACCAAAACCAACCTCCGCAACACCAGGACCGACCTAGCCACCAGGACCGACCTCCGCAACACCAGGACCGACAGCTTCCTCAAACTGAACTCAACAAAACTGAGGTAATGATCTTCAGAAAGAATACCTCCATCTGGGACCACATCTGGTGGCCAGAAGAACTCGGTCCCACACCCACACTGACTAACCACACACGCAACCTCAGCATAATCCTGGACAGCCAATTGATCATGAAATAACAAGTCAACGCAGTCGCCTCTTCCTGCATCCACCCCGTCTGCATGCTCTGTAAAATTTTCAGATGGATCCCAGTAAACACCAGAACGACCATCACACAAGCCCTCATCACCAGCCGCCTAGACTACAGCAACGCGTTCTACACCATTATCTCCACCCAACTCCTCAGAAGACTCCGGACAATACAGAATGTTGCAGCCCGACTTATTCTGGACCTCCCCAAGTGTACCCACATCTCTGCTCACCTCAGAAACCTCCACTGGCCCCTGTCCAGAAAAGATGCCAGTTCAAGATGCTCACACACGCCTACAAAACCCTCCACAAACAAGGACCTTCCTACATTAACCACCGGCTGAACTTCCATCTTCCCTTGAGACACCTGCGCTCTACTTCACTCGCCCTCCCACATCTCCCTCACATCCATCGCACCCGCAGCGGGGGCTGTGCATTCTCCTACATTGCCTCCAAAGCCTGGAATGACTACCCTTTTCACCTCCGAATGGCACCCTCCCTGGCAGTCTTCAGAAGTTACTCAAGACCTGTCTTTTCGACGCAGACACAGCAACCTCAGCACCCAGAAACCCCTAGGGATGATAGTGTTTTACTTTAAAAATGATTGATTGATTTATTGATTGAATGATCATACAGTTGCAGTAACAATCTCTAAAATAATGCATCAAAATAAAGTAAGGATGAACAGAAGCAGCAGTTGCCACAACAGTCAGTCTAGGACAAAAAGGTATGTAAGGAGTGAAGTAAAGAATGCATTGAAAAGCATCTAAAAAGCATTCCATCTAACCAGGAACACACACTAATATAAAAGACATGAATACCTGTTGCGAAGATTGTAGCAGGCTGCTTCCTCACTGGACCAATTGAATGGCAGCACTCGTCTGTGAGCAGGTTCAGCTCTTCCTTTCCCACAAAAATGCATGCGGCTTGCAAAGCTTTTTCACAAGTCAGCTACAGATATTCTTACGTAGTTAAGTTCTGGAAACATATGCCTCTGTTCCTTTGGGATCAAACGCAGGTTGGCCTTCTAAATATTAAGGGCCAGATGTACGACCATGTCATTTAGCGACTTGCAAATTGCGCTCAATTGCAAGTCACAATTTGCGAGTCGCTAAATGCTATGTACAACAGTGTCTGAGACACTGTTAGCGATTCCTAATGGGTTCGCAAATTGCATGCCTCATGCATATTAATGAGGCACTCGCAATTTACGACCCCATTAAGAATGGCATGCCCTCCCAGGTATGGTGGCCTGCTGGGCTCAGCAGACCTCTGTGTCTGGGACTGCTTTTAAATAAAGCATTTTTTTTTTAAACGCAGCCCGTTTTCCTTAAAGGGAAACGGGATGCATTTAAAAAAAGAAAAATGAAACGTTTTCCATTCATTTCTTAATGGCTGGTAGTGGTCGCTGGGACCACTGCCTGCCCCTAAAAAATATTTTCCCCTGCATTCACAAAGGGGAAGGGGTCCCCTGGGGACCCCTTCCCATTTGCGAGTGCTTTACCACCCTCTTGAAGAGGGCGGTAAATTGCGAGTGTTTTGCGACTGCAATTGCGGTCGCAAAACATTGTTACATAGGCCTCTGACTCTCTATTAGGAAGGGACGCCCTTGGAACGCCCCTTCCTAATAGCGACTTGCAATTCCTTTGTAGCTAGTCGCAATAAAATTGCAATTCGCTAAATAGGAATTGTACATGGCCCTATTAGATTTTGCATGCGCAAACGGGTCGCAAACCCGTTTGCGCATGCAAAATAGGGTCGTACATCTGGCCCTATATGTTTCACTGTATACACAATGAACTATGCTGAAGAAGTGAAACATCAACTTGCAAAATACTGTTTAGTAATGAATTTCATTATTACGGACAAGAATGTTGTTTCTTCAAGCATTAAGTGAAATAAGGTGAGAATCGGAAGTTAATCATTACAAATAATATGTTGCTTCTTAATAAAAATGAATTCATTATACCAGAACATTCAGCAGTTATGATTAACATTTCTAAGCATGTCACATTAAGGTCAAGCTTCTAACTTACGTTTGTGCACATTGCAGAAATATTAGGTTTACTTCGAGACATAGGAAATTGGTTCTTAGCATTCCTATGGCCTATACACATAGTTATTACTGCCTATTGCAGTTTGCACATTTTTAAATGCGTGTTAATTCAGCTTTGAATTTTACATTAATCATTGTACATTTTAGCTGCTAATCTAAATAATTTGCATTTTAATTAGTGGATCTTATCACCAGGAATGTGGCTGATTTGATGCAAGCAAAAGAAACTAATGACGGATGGAATGCTGAACAATTCAAACATTCACTCCCAGTCACAAAGATCTGGGTTTAATCCATTGTTATTTTGCTCACCACGTCACCCCAGTTTGGACACAGCCATATGCAAATCAGTCTTGACCCTGTTCCTCATGGGAACAGTCCAGCCCAAACTGCCAAGCCAGTCTCTCCCTGGACCGGAAACAAGCATCCTGGGACCAGTTTTGGGGCATCAACCCTCATCAGCCAGGCTAGCTTGAATCCAGTGTTGCAGTGATCACGGAATCCACGTATGGGCATACCCTTTCCACTTAGAGTGACAAAAACAAAAGAAACAAATGACGGTTGGAATGCTGAACAATGCAAACATTCACCCCCAGTCACAAACATCTGCGTTTAATCCATCGTTCTTTTGCTCATCATGCCACCCCAATTTTGACCCAGCCATATGCAAATCCGTCTTCACCCTGTTCCTCATGGGAATAGTCCAGCCCGAAATGCCATGCCACTTCCTCCCTGGACCGGAAAGAAGCATCCTGGGACCTGTTTCAGGGCATCACCCCTCATCAGCCAGGATAGCTTGAATCTGGTGGCGCAGTGAGCACGGGACCCATGTCTGGGCATACCCTTCCCACTTAGGGTGACAAAAGCAAAAGAAACAAATAACAGATGGAATGCTGAACAATGCAAACATTCACCCCAGTCACAAAGATCTGGGTTTAATCCATTGTTCTTTTGCTCACCACCACATCCCAGTTTGGACCCAGCCATATGCAAATCAGTCTTGACCCTGTTCCTCATGGGAACAGTCCAGCCCGAACTGTCAAGCCAGGTCTTGCTGGACCGGAGACAAGCATCCTGGGACTGGTTTCAGAGCATCACCCCTCATCAGCCAGGCTAGCTTGAATTGAGTGGTGCAGTGAGCAGGGGACCCACGTCTGGGCACACCCTTCCCACTTAGAGGGAAAAAAGGAAAAGAAACAAATGACGGACAGAATACTGAACAATGCAAATATTCACCTTCAGTCACAAAGATCTGGGTTTAATCCATTGTTCTTTTGCTCACAACACCACCCCAGTTTGGACCCAGCCATATGCAAATCAGTGTTGACCCTGTTCCTCATGGGAACAGTCCAGCCCGAACTGCCAAGTCAGGCACTCCCTGGACCGGAAACAAGCATCCTGGGACATGGTTTGGGGCATCACCCCTCATCAGCCAGCCTAGCTTGAATCTAGTGGTTCAGTGAGCACGGGACTCATGTCTTGACATACACTTCCCACTTAGGGCAAGAAAAGCAAAAGAAACAAATGACGGACTGAATGCTGAACAATGCAAACATTCACCCCCAGTCACAAAGATCTGAGTTTAATCCATTGTTCTTTTGCTCACCACGCCACCCCAGTTTGGACCCAGCCAGGCATTGAGGATGGGTGTTAGTGCTTCGTTGATTGATAGAAGTCCTTTTGTGAGTGTGTGGTGGGGGACAAGGGTCAGACAGGACCCCCAAGTGGATGGCCTTCATGGTAAATGTGATTTCAATGGTAATGATGGTAGACCACAAGGTCAGGGTTCGTTCTTCAGCCTTGATGGGAAGATGAGTTGTGACGGTGATGGGATCAGATTGAGGGTCAATGTTGCTGTACATGGTGGTGATTTTGTTTCAGAAGAATTCTGAGAGCTTGTTGCAAAGGTCTTTTGAGGGGTTGATATTGCTGGAGGTGGCAGGAGGCTGTTATATCTTGAGCTAGGGTAGGTTCATCCCAGCACAAGAATGTTGCCCATGTCATTATAAAATTGTTTTTGATACGTAGGAGTTCCGCATAAGTCAGTTGCTTTGGCTGGCTCGTGGGGAAGGACTGTGTGAGGCCATTTTATCCAGAATAAACTTATCAAGTTTCATCTGTATTTGTGGAGCATTGTAATCACAAGATTTTGGTGACTATCACCACCTCAGGTTCCAGTAAACCCTTTTGAACAGAATTCTTTGCACTTCAAGCACCCTCTGGACACAGACCACATATGCTCTGAAGGTATTTGAATATTATTTTGATTGATGACCGAAGTGCTCAAATTTCCGGTTAATACTTTGCCCAGGGGCCTTTCAATGCTTATTCTGGGCTGCTTTACAGCCCATGCGCTCACTGTGTGTGATTGCCTTACAGCGGCGAATGAGAGCGGTACAGCAGCAAAGCCACAGATGAGAGCCGCGCTCATCGCAAGGAATTACCTAAGAGCGGCAGATCAACGCGGCACAGCAGTAAGGCTGTGAGCACATGAGTGAGCTTACACTGCCTCAGAGCAGCAGCTGAGTTCAATGCGTCACGAGTCCTGCATTTGCCGGTCGAAGTATAACAGACTGCATCAATGTAAAACTTGAAACACTAGCAGCACTCACCTGAGTGACGGTGATTTCTCAGCCCATATCGACCCACCACTGCATTCTCCCAACTATCTCTGCTTTTGCTTTGGGCTCCTCCTTCTCAAGTTTAAAAACAAGCATTTGCAATGCAATCGGTCTCGCCTTTGGGACCTTATATGTATTAAGCTATGCAGCACATTAGCCTGGGTGCTGAAACATCTACTGTTCTTTAACATGGAGGGAAAGTAAGCACCAAACTGCATGGTACGCCAGGTATTGGAGCACATGGAGAGACATATTGCCTTTCAGCGGGAAAAGCTCTGTTTTTAATATAAAATCAGGGCCTTTGATGGTCATATCACTCAAAATACAAGATTTGAAAAAAATAGGGGGCGCTAGGTGGCGCACGAGCAAAATGGCCGCACCGATGTGAGGCTCTTGCTGCTCGGCGCCTTCATCCTGCCATTAATCCTGCTGTTTGTACCCTGAATCGCTTCACGCTGTGGGAATGTGGAGAATGAGCTCTGGTGCCCAAGCTGGCCAAGTTTGGTGTGTATAGCGCGACGACATCCTGCGCTGCTGCCACCTCGTCGGAGCGGCCGCCAGAAGACCCTGCGCGACCTGGAGCGGCCGCTGGGCTTGACTGAGCACTCGAGGCCCGCGGCGCCCATGTGGTTTGCTGGGCCGCACACCGATCGTGCCGCAGGACAGTAATCGCGGGTGAGTGAGGCGCGAAACAATCAATGCGCGCGGCTACCTCAGCCCTGCACATAATGCTGGAGACATTGCGGCGCTTGGAAAAATAGACTGCTGGTTGGGAAATTACTCCCTTGACATTGAATGCTGCATGCGAGGGGAGCGCTCCTTCTCTGCCAAAACTGAAAAGAGGAGCACAGACGCGAGAAACACCCTTGACTGATGGCAGGTGGCCTCGGTTTATATCTGCGTGGAAGTAAAGATCGGAGTGTATGAACTCACTACTTCCCGACTTTTTGGCTACGACTGCTGCATTCTGCCACAAAGCGCGATAACTGATTGGAACATAAGAGGTGCGCTGGAGACTGTGGCTGACCTGTGGGGCAGGGGAACGGACATCTCCCCACGTCTCATATCAGCATAAGAGGCGCCTCACACAGGGATCCTCACACCCCTACCGATCTTAGCGTTGAACACCTGTGGACATTGCTGCGCCACCCCCTTCATGCTTTCCCCATTCATTTTTTAACCGGCATGGCTGGGAAAAAATAGCTCCACTGATGCTGACGCGCTCTTGGCCGGGAGTGTACTGTGCTGCCTGATTAGTGGTTGAGACTGACTGTGCTGGGAGCTCCTGTCTCCCGGGGTGGTGCCTAGAGGAGACTTCAGTTTGGCAAAAAAGCGTGACTAATCCACTGCGCCTGACGTCTAAGATCCGGATACCCCCCACACGCCACCTACACTCTGGAATCCTGCGGTCTCGCCCACGAAGTCGGCCACTGCTTTACAACAGACATGGGGAAGGCGGACACCAGGCAGGCCCGCTTGACATTTGAGGCTAAAAGGGTGGGACGAACACTGCAGGAAGATGCAGGGGGGAGCAGTGACGCTGCTGCGTGGTGCACCCCCTTCCCTCCCGAAGATGACATGAACATGAAAGCCTTGATGATAGAGGTACGCCAGAGCCTAACCACCATCGCAGACAAAATGGATGCCATCGTTCATAAGCTGGACGGGCAAGAAGACCGCATCAAGGACACTGAGCGTTGCATTTCCGATGTGGAAGACACCACCTCCGGGATGCAGACCCATGTGGCACAAATGGATAAGCTACTCAAGGTAATAGCTGCAAAGAATGAAGATTTGGAAGCGCGAAGTCGCAGAAATAATATCCGCGTCCTTGGTATCCCGGAGAGTACAAACACGGGCAGAATGGAGGAATACATTGAGCGGCTGCTGTCAGACACCATTGGCGCTGCCTCATTATCTCCCCACTTTATCGTCGAACGGGCGCATAGGTCCCTTGGACCTAGACCACCGCCGGGAAGAACGCCCCGCCCCATAATAGCGCGCCTCTTAAACTATCAGGATCGTGATGCCTAAAGATAGCACGGGAAAAGCGTCAACTGGAATACGACGGAAACAAGTTCACGATTTATCCAGATTTCACAAGGGCAGTCCAGGAGCAAAGACGCAAGTTCAACCCCGCCAAGCAAAAGTTGCGCCAGGCCCAAATAGAATAGGCTCTACTCTACCCTGCGAAGTTACGGATCACGCACCAGGGCAAGCAATCCTTCTTTGTCAACCCCCAGCAGGTGGATGACTTCCTGAAAAGATTAAAATGTCAGACCTATAACGCTTCTAGGCCGGACATGACACATGATGGGAATCCTGAGGACTCAGACTGAAAGTGCTGAAGGTACTTGTGTCCCCCCCGGGGACTTGCACCCTGATATACCAGACCTTGAGTGAACTATAAGGGAGGTTCTGGGATGCTTGCTGGGGACTGCCAGGTTGATATGGTACAAGGGCAAACTCTTTCCTACACCGAGCACCCTCGCCCTCGAGAGTCATGATCGTACCATCGTCCTACATCTCGGAGGGTGAGGAGGTATCGTGCTCGCCCCTGGATGTTCCCCCTAAAGGGCGTGCCCCCCTTGACTTTTGTGGATGTTTTTACCGCAGAAGCTACTTGTGGGTGATGGGATGTTGGGAGGGGGGGAGGGAATGTATGTACTGGCATGTTTGGGATGCTTCAGTGGGAGGGGGGAGGGAATGGGTTGTTCATGAAAGTTATGTTTACGTATAAGACAGGATATGTCAGACAACCATGGTTTCAAATCTTGATGCGACATTCATTGATCTTCCCTTTTTATTCTTATTTTTTCTTTTGGTTCTCGAATGGCTAACACATTGCATCCCCAAGGTCTAAACGTCCTCACTTGGAACATAAGAGGGCTGGGTGACCCTAGAAAGCACCAGAGGGTTTTGTCATATCTAGATCGCCATCTGACACAAATTGTGATGCTTCAAGAAACCAATCTCAATCCTCATCACACACACACCTTCGCATCTAAATGGGCGGATCATCGAACTTTTTCATCCTACTCCTCATACTCCAGGGGGACGGCCATACTCATTAAAAAGAACACCCCTTTTGTAGTCGCCGGCATGGCCAGTGACAGGCAGGGACGCTATTGCATGGTGTGGGGTAGGATGGGTCCCGAATCTGTCACTTTGGCATGCTGTTACGGCCCCAACACTGATGCCCCGGAGTTTTTTACTGAGCTGTGGGGGAAGATACTCGAACTTGGATCCACTCACATAATATGGAGATTTCAATTTAGCTTTTAATCCTGGTAGGGACAGGTCTAATCCCGCACCACATCACTATACTAAAGCACAAAAAACACTGCAAGACATAATGGAGGATGGTGAGCTGCTGGATACATGGCGTCACTTACATCCTCAAGCTGCTGAGGGCACGCATTTCAAGGCACAGTCTGCTTCTTGGGCACGACTAGGCTATTGTCTCATTTCCAGGGGCCTGGTACCGGTGCTAATCTCCGTCACGCAACTGGCCAGCAACTTCTCTGATCACTCTCCTGTAAAGATGGAGATCTCCCCCCTGGGAGGGGCCATCCCACGCCCGTATTGGAGATTGTCGCCCCTTACGCTACTAGATGAGGTGTTTCGGAACAAGTTAGGCCAGGAAATCGAGGACTTCTTGCAGAGAAATAAGGGATCGGTGGATAGTGTTGAGTCTGTCTGGGAGGCGTTCAAGGTTACAATGCGGGGGGTCTGCATCTTGAAGAGTGGTGGCATCCTGCGGGACATCCGACGCACCCTACAGACAATGGAGAGGGAGATTAAGGACATAGAGACTAAACTTTCAAGAGGCATTGATGGCAAAACACAGAGTGAACTCCGGGATAAACTCTCGGACTATGCGGACACAGCGGATAGGGAGACAAAATTTAGGGGAAGTACTGGGTGGCTAGACGCTACGGGGAGGGAGAGAGACCAGGCAAGGCCTTGGCAGAGACCATACGCAAACCTAGATTCTCAAATTATGTACTGGAGTTTGAGGGGCCTGGGGAAGTAGTTTACAGGGACACAGCCGACATTCTTACCACATTTCGGGCCCACTACTCTGATTTGTACACCTCAGGGAGAAAGGACACAATAGACCTAGACACTTACATTTCTGATGTGGCATTGGGATGGCTGGGAGACTCACAGAGGGAATTTTTGAGTGCACCATTTGAACTAGACGAGATCAGGGAAGCTATTATGCAAATGCGATCCGGGAAGTCACCTGGGCTGGATGGGCTTCCCATTGAATTCTACAAAGCATACATTGACCTACTCGCTCCTATTCTCCAGGAGGTATATGAGGATGCTCTAGAACAGGGTAAACTCCCCCCCTCCATGAGAGAAGCACTCATCATTTCATTGCTTAAGCCTGGCAAACCACCGGCCTCTTGCGACTCATACAGACCTTTGTCCCTTATTAATTGTGATGCCAAAATTCTCGCTAAAGTCATTGCCAATCGCCTGAGTTTGCTTATGGAAAAATTGGTCCTCCCTGACCAGTCAGGGTTTATCCCAGGACGCGCGACCACACACAACTTGCGCACACTCTTTACCATACTACATACTGTGGCTCCTGACTTGGCCCTGGCGGCGGTCTTTTTAGACACCACCAAGGCGTTCGATTCGCTCGAATGGGATTATTTAACAGGA
Organism: Calotriton arnoldi; assembly: GCA_963921515.1. NCBI lineage: Eukaryota > Metazoa > Chordata > Amphibia > Caudata > Salamandridae > Calotriton > Calotriton arnoldi. The sequence goes on along the minus strand of CAWUFW010009235.1, from coordinate 170,954 downwards.
GTCCTACAACGTATGGGTTTCCCTCCCGCATTTCTATCGTGGATCAGCTTGCTATACAACTACCCATCCGCTAGGGTAATGATCAATGGCCACGTATCAACGGCTTTCTTTCTCACAAGGGGTACCAGACAGGGATGCCCCCTCTCCCCCCTCCTTTTCGCGCTTGCGATGGAGCCCCTAGCTGCAAAGCTCCATCAACAACATCAAGACAAGGCGCTACGATGTAACCTGCGCCAAATACTGATATCCCTCTATGCTGATGATGTCACCCTGTATGTCCGAGACCCCCAATCCAATCTAAATCCGCTTCTGGAAAGCTGTCCGGGATACAGATTAATTGGGGTAAATCGGAAATTTTCCCTCTCACACCCGCGGCCGAGCGATTCCCCCTGGACTTCCCTTTGCAGTGGTGCAACTCAGATCTGAGATACTTAGGGATACGTATCTCCAGAGATCGCGATGAATTAATACGACTCAAGTATGGCACTGCCCTTGACCGTATTACTGACAGGGTGACCAGATGGATCGCACTGCCCTCTCTATGGCGGGACGTGCCTCCCTGATAAAGATGGTGGTGCTCCCGCAACTACTATATTTATTCCTCAATATTCCATATCACCCAGGCAGACACTTTTTTATAGCACTAAGGTCGGAAATGATCAGGCTGATATGGGGGGGTAAATAGCCACGCTTACAATGGAATGTACTTATCAGGCCCTACTCAGCAGGGGGCTTTGACGTCCCAGATTTCGAATTGTACCACACTTGCGCACAAGCACACTAGGCTTATTATTGACTCTTGACCCTGTTACCAGGCAGGTCTCTCCCCTCGCCGCACAGCACCAACTGTGTGACGCTGCCTTGAGCCCGCTGCTGCCGCTCGATACGGTTCGTGCCCTTGTATAGCCTTTTTGTATCTCGCTTTTCCCTCTGCTGTATCTCATTGTATTTCCTGTATTTTATTGTATTTACGCTTATTCCTCTGTGACTGCTTATTTTCCCAGTGATTGTGCCCTTCTTGCCTTCTGTATCCCCTGCCCGCTTTCCCCTTCGTTCTTCCCGCCGCTGCATCCCCTGCGACCCCGCCCCCCTGTTCACCCATTTGCCGCCCCGCCTCCCAGCTGCTCCTCCCTCCCACCTCCCCTCATATGGCGGCCGATGCGCGGTGAAGAGAGCGACCCTTGACCCTGTTACCAGGCAGATCGCTCCCCTTGCCGCACAGCTCCACCTGTGTGACGCTGCCTTGAGCCCGCTGCTGCCGCTCGTTACGGTTCGTGCCCTTGTATAGCCTTTTTGTATCTCGCTTTTTCCTCTGCTGTATCTCATTGTATTTCCTGTATTTTATTGTATTTACGCTTATTCCTCTGTGACTGCTTATTTTCCCAGTGATTGAGCCCTTCTTGCCTTCTGTACCCCCCGCCTGCTTCCCCCTTCGTTCTTCCCACCGCTGCATCCCCTGCGGCCCCGCCCCCCTGTTCACCCATTCGCTGCCCCATTCCCGCCTCCCAGCCGCTCCTCCCTCCCACCTCCCCTCATATGGCGGCCGCGCTCAGCGGGCGCACCGCTGGCACGCCGAAGGCACGCCTAAGGCAAGCCCGTCTGCGCCCATCCGCGCCTGGACCGCGCCCAGCGCCAGAACCCCTGGCCCCCGCGAACGCCATGACACCCAACGCCGCTACGATGCCAGCACCCTCCACGCACTCAACATCGGACGATCACACACCTGCTTCCTTGCTGCCCCGAAACGCACGCAAGGACCCTTCACCTGCCGGAACTGCAGCTTCACCAGCATCCGACCCGCAAATCCACCCACCGGTAAAGATCCTAACCACCTCAGATGCATCCTTCTCAACACCCGCTCCGCCCGCAAACACGCCGTTGAACTCTGGGACCTACTCGACTCAATCTCCCCAGACGTCGCCTTCCTGACGGAGACCTGGCTGAACACCTCCTCGGCACCCAACATCACCATAGCCATCCCGGACGGCTACAAGATCACCCGCAGGGACCGCAGCAACGGAGTAGGAGGAGGAATCGCCATCGTCCACAGGAACACTCTCAGAGTCTCAACCAACACCAACAACACCCTCGGCGCTGCCGAACACCTGCACTTCCAGATCCACACCGACCCCAACACCACCCTCAGAGGAACCCTCGTCTACAGACCCCCCGGACCCAGACCACAGTTCAGCGACTCCATCGCCGACTTCGTCAGTACACACGCCCTCGCCTCCACAGACTACATCCTCCTCGGGGACCTGAACTTCCACCTTGAGAACAACAACGACCGCAACTCCACCACCCTGATCAACAACCTCGCCAACCTTGGACTCCGATAGCTCGTCACAACGCCCACCCACTCCGCCGGTCACACGCTTGACCCCATCTTCTCCGCAAGCTCCCACATCTCCTTCAACCACACCACCGAACTCTACTGGACCGACCATCACTGCATTCACTTCACCTTCCAGAAACCTACCACGCACCACCGCACCCAACAGATCCCCCGCCGCTGCTGGAGCAAAGTCACCGAAGACCAGCTAACCACCACCCTCTCCCGGAGTCCACCCGCCGACCCTGACACCGCCGCCCGCAACCTCAGACAATGGATCGACGACTGCGCCAACACCATCGCCCCGCTCAAGAAACCCTCCATCAGACACACCAGCAAGAAAGCCAGCTGGTTCACTGAAGACCTCCAGGCCTCCAAGCAAACCTGCCGCAAGCTAGAGAAGAAATGGCACCGTGATCAGACACCAGACAGCTACGCAGTCCACAAGAATGCCACCCGCACGCACCACCACCTCATCAGATCCGCCAAGAGGGCCTCCTTCAAAGACCACCTAGACAACAACGCACACAACAGCAAAGAGCTCTTCAACATCGTGAAGGAACTCTCCAACCCCAGCTCCAACACCAACGACATCCCACCGTCGCAAGACCTGTGCGACTCCCTCGCCACCTTCTTCCATCGCAAGATCGCTGACATCCACGACAGCTTCAACGTCATGACCGCCCCGACAACCACCGAGACCCCCATCCACACGGCCACCATCCGCACCGACCCCCTGCTCGCCTGGACCAACATTAACGACGACGACACCATCAAAGTCATGAACACCATCCACTCCGGCTCCCCGTCAGACCCATGCCCACACCACATCTTCAACAAAGCCAGCGCCACCATCGCACCCCATCTCCGGAAAGCCATCAACATCTCCTTCGAGACAGCGACCTTCCCGGAGAGGTGGAAGCACGCCGAGATCAACGCCTTACTCAAGAAACCCAAGGCGGACCCCAAGGACCTCAAGAACTTCCGGCCCATCTCCCTGCTCCCATTTCCGGCAAAAGTCATCGAGTAGACCGTCAACAGACAACTGACCCGCTACCTCGAGGAGAACAGCATCCTGGACCCATCCCAGTCCGGGTTCCGCAGCAATCACAGCACCGAAACTGCCCTCATCGCCGCCACCGATGACATCAGGGCCCTGCTGGACAACGGAGAAACCGCGGCCCTCATCCTCATGGACCTGTCAGCCGCCTTCGACACCGTCTGCCACCGCACCCTACGCACACACCTCCACGACGCTGGGATCCAAGACAAGGCTCTGGACTGGACCACCTCCTTCCTCTCCGGCAGAACCCAGAGCGTCCGCCTGCCCCCTTTCTGCTCCGAAGCCACCGAGATCATCTGCGGCGTACCCCAGGGCTCATCCCTCAGCCCAACTCTGTTCAACATCTACATGGCACCGCTCGCCCACATCGCCTGACTGCATGACCTCAACATCATCTCCTACGCCGACGACACCCAGCTGATCCTCTCCCTCACCAAGGACCCCCTCACCACCAAAACCAACCTCCACGAAGGAATGAAAGCCGTCGCTGAGTGGATGAAGAACAGCCGACTGAAGCTGAACTCGGACAAGATGGAAGTCCTCATCCTCGGCTCCCCCGCCTCGGCCTGGGATGACTCCTGGTGGCCGACCGCACTGGGAACAGCTCCAACACCCACCGACCACGCGCGCAACCTAGGGTTCATCCTCGACTCTAATCTCTCCATGACAAAGCAGGTCAACGCCGTCTCGTCCTCCTGCTTCAACACCCTCCGCATGCTCCGCAAGATCTACAGGTGGATCCCCACCGAAACAAGAAGAACGGTCACCCAGGCCCTCGTCAGCAGCAGGCTGGACTACGGAAACGCCCTCTACACAGGAGCCTCGGCCAAACTACTGAAACGACTCCAGCGCATTCAAAACGCCTCGGCTCGCCTGATCCTCGACATCCCTTGCCGCAGCCACATCACACACCACCTGAGAGACCTGCATTGGCTCCCCGTCAACAAGAGGATCACCTTCAAGCTCCTCACCCACGCACACAAGGCACTACACGACACCGGACCAGCATACCTCAACAGACGACTCAGCTTCTACACCCCCAACCACCAGCTCCGCTCCGCCGACCTCGCCACAGTCCCCCGCATCCGAAGAGCGACCTCCGGCGGCAGATCGTTCTCCCACCTCGCCGCCAAAACCTGGAACACCCTCCCCATCCTCCTACGACAGACCCAGGACCCACTAACCTTCAGAAGACTCCTCAAGACCTGGCTTTTCGAGCATTAGCAGCATCCCCCCCCAGCACCTTCAGACCCTCACGGGTAAGTAGTGCGTTTTACAAATGTCCTGATTAATTGATTATTATTTGTTTCACCCCCCTGCGTACATGCTGCAGGTTGCAGCAGAACATTGGCTAGCTGACCCTGTTCCTCTCGAGGGAATGATATATTCTACACCACAACCCAGAGACAGAACACCCACAACACTCACAGGTACAGTGACAGCCTGGCAACGTATTCTTGCGATGCTCGGGGAAACGGTGCTCTATTCACCCCTCCTCCCCCTGGTATATCACCCACTTCTACCACTATTACAGGAGAAAGGTTTCCGCAACTTAATTACACAACTTAACATTATAACCTGGGGAGACCTCTACTATAATGGGGGGTTTAAAACGCAGGAACAAATGTTTCTAGGTATGCAGCCATCCCCCCCTAGATGTCTTCCTTTACTTGAGACTCAGACAAGGGGTCTGACACATTTCACCGGATTTCCCTCAGGAAATCTCTAGGCTAGCTCCACTGCACATAATATTACAAGCTGGTTCACAGGGACATGTAGTCTCTAGACTTTACCATACTATTCAAGTTCAGCGAGACACTGCCCCTTGCCCGTCTCGCACACGCTGGAATGCGGAACTAGGATTAGAAATCACAGATGAACAGTGGGATTACTGTTGCCTACAAACGAAGCGAATCTCGGCTAGTAGTAGACTCCATATTATACACTTCAAATTTATAAACTGACTTTATTACACCCCAGTCAAAATGTATAAATATAAATTGAAGGACTCAGACCGCTGTGACAGATGTAGATCCGCAGGAGCAGATTTTCTTCATTTGGCCTGGGAGTGCCCTGGGGTGTATGAATATTGGAGGCAGGTCTTTGAGGCCTTGACACAGATGACGGCCCGTTCACTGGAGGCTGATCCCCTGACGGCAATACTAGGATACACAGCACTAGTGGCGAGACCTCACCGTCGCTTCATATCACTTGCCTTACTAATGGCTAAACGCCGTATTGCTTGCAGATGGGGAAGGGGCAGGGCGCCCAAATTTAAGGACTGGATTGCTGATCTTACCTATTGTCAGGAAAAATTATGTACATATGCTGAACTGCTCCCGGTGACCTCCCGCCCCAGAGATATTTGGGAGCCCCTGAAGGCTTACTTGGCGGCCCGGCTTTCAGACTCTACTGAGGACACTGCTATGGAAACAGCAACATAGACATCTGGAAACAATTTAGGCATGCAATACCTTTTCATTGTGGGTGATGACACGGGGAACATCATATAGGTCACGGGTAGCTGGGTGGATATGGGAGAGTGGATGATAGCCCACCAAAGTATGGATTAATAATATTTATGCATATATTGACTCCTCCCTAATCGAATGCCCTAGAACTGCAGAAGTACCGAGTTGTACAGAGAATGGGAAGACATCACTGAGGGGGCCCGGTACAAAGCCATAGCGAGAACGAACTTCCTATTCTTGATTAATCCCTTGTATTTCCTTCTTTTTTACAATTCCATGGAATGTATTGAACGCTATCTGATACTAAATAGAAAATGTCTGTCTGTACTTATTTGTCGAGAAACAATTATATACTGTTTGAAAAACCAATAAATAAAGAGTTTAAAAAAGATTTGAGAAAAATATTATTGTCTATGGGTGCTCGTGGAAGACAATTTCTATGGACTGGAATTTAGAGAATGCTAAAGTAATTTTGGTATTTCACTGACCTCTGCTGGTCGTTTTCTATCAAGAAAGTTAAATAGAGGCAGTTGTCAGAAAAATTAAAAGAAAAAAATCCTTAAGCAGAAAGCAATTCTGGTATTTTACTGACCTCTACTGGTCGTTTTCTATCAAGACAGTTAAATAGAGGCAGTTGAACAAGCAGAAAGCAATTCTGGTATTTTACTGACCTCTACTGGTCCTTTTCGATCAAGACAGTTAAATAGGGGCAGTTGAACAAGCAGAAAGCAATTCTGGTATTTTACTGACCTCTACTGGTCCTTTTCGATCAAGACAGTTAAATAGAGGCAGTTGATCAGAAACAAAAGTCCCTAAGCGGAAGCAGACAAGTCCTAGGGGTGATCTCCAGAGCCCCCAAAGTACATACACATATAAGTATATACAAGAGGTCTTGAATGCTCGACCTAAAAAAGGGCCCAACAAGCGTGAAAGGACTAATGACAGAAGGAGGAAAATAAACTATAGAGAGTGAAATAGGACTATTTCTTGCATCTAAAGAAATTAAAGATGATTCAGGCTACCAAAGTATACACCTGCTGTCATGGATTCCACAACATCTTCCGGAATAATACCGCCAAAATTGTTTTTAACACATATGGGGTCTCCACCATGAGAATTACTTGGAAGCATTGGATGGTCAGGGTTTTTGGCAATTAAGGACAAAGGCAATTCTGTTGAGCATACTTGACAAAGAGGGGCAGCATGTATTTAATTGCTTACCTGTCCCTATGGATCAGGATGAGGAAGAAATCACTGATGTTTAAAAAGAAGCAAAGAAAAGATTGAAAAATAAATTTGCTAATGATACTAATGTAGTTATGTGCAGATTAAAATTTTACATGCAACCACAACATTTTGAATGAAGGAAATGATGGAGATGGACAATGGGACTGGAGAAGTGAAGTGCATTGAAAAGAACAATGGGACAGATGTGTTAATAGCTACAAATCACTATACTCCCTCTAGTAAAACAGCAACTTTTCAAACGTCAAGTAACAAAACGTGTTCTAGGTGTGGGAGTAACTTTCACAATTCAGAATTTAAAGAATGTTTCGCTGTGGGAAAGGATTGCAAGAAGCAAAGGTCTCTTTGCGCAGATGTGTAAAATTAATGCCAAACCTAAAGTTGCTGTGATATAAGAAGAATGTAAAGGGAGTGGTAGTATGATGTATGAAAAGGAAGATACAATTGTATGCATTGATGATTCAAATGAATATTCTGGGAGGCATATTAGTCCAAAAGCAGATTTCAGTATCAAAGGAAAGGTTGTTCAGCTTATGGTAGTCTCAGGCTCTCTATACCCAATAACTGCCTGGATTATGTTTGTGCGACAGTGGCCTAATGTGTCTATTACCAAAGGATATAAATCCTGGAGAGTACCAGGGTGAAAGATTTATATTGTTGGGCTTATGTTGACTAGAATTGAGTTCCAAGATAGATCAGTTGACTGTAAAGTGTATGTGGCAGAATCCGGCCACCTAATTTTGGGGTGGCAGCACCAATACAATCTTCATATAATCATCATCCCGAGAGCTCCTAACCAGTTTATGTTGGTAGATTACATTTCAGTGGATGAAATTATTGAGGGGGGTAAATTGGTATTTGCGGATGGATTAGGGCCATTAAATGGATATGTGCATAAAATTGTGCTAAAACCCGATGCTCTCTGAGTTCAACATAAATTAAGGAGAATACCTATTGTGGTAAGGGGTGGAGTCAAAAAAATGCTTAATGACATAGTGTGTGAGTGTGTGAGGGAATCATTGAATCGGTTGAGAGCTCTGAGTACATTTCTCCAGTTGTAATTACTGAAAAGGACGATGGTGGCTTAAGATTCAGTGTTGATCTATGCAGTGTTAATCACAACATTGTGACTGACAATTTTCCTCTGCCAAACATAAATAAATTGGTGTTATTGCTTAAAAGTGGATGTTTTTTTCAGCTAGCTTGATCTGAAAAGTGCCTACCACCAGATCAAAATGCAGAAAGATTACAAATGACTTACAGCCTTTATAATGACTTACAGCCTTTATAACTATGGTAGGCATTTTTCAGTTCACCAGGATTCATTTTGAGATATCTTCGGGTGCAAGTGTCTTTCAAAGAATGATGAATGAAGTGTTCAAGAGTATGAGTAATGTAATATTTTTTCAGAACAATATCTTGGTGTATGGAGAGACCATTGAAAGTCACAACATCACGTTCAAACAAGTGTTAGATAGGCTTACTGAAGCAGGATTAACCCTCAAAAAAGAGAAATGTAAATTTCTAGTGGAAGAAGTTGAATATCTTGGGTGCACTCTTTCTAAAGGAGAGTTGAAACCAAAAAAAGATCTGTTGAAGGCCATCAAGGATGCTCCAGCTCCATGTATTAAAGATCAGCTTAGATCATTTTCAGGTCTAATAGAATACTACACTAAGCTTATAAAAATATTTTCTGATAAAACTTAAGATTTGAGGAAGATTCTGAGGAAAGGTGCCACCTTTGTTTGGGAAATAAATCAACAAGTAGCTTTTGATGTTATTGATGATGACATGTGCAAGGCTGGTGTGTTAGCTCCATTTGATATTGGGCTGAAAACGATTCTTACAGTGGATGCCAGTGAAATAGGACTTTGGGCTGCATTGTCTCAAGCACATGCCAGTGGCTAAAGAACAGTGGCTTTTGCTCCAAGGTCACTCACTCTCAGTGAAAGGAATTAGTCTGTGATTGAGAGCAGCAAGGCTGCAGCAAGAGAAATGGAATATTTCCATATGAATATATTTGGTATCTAAGTTACACTCCGAACATATCATAAACCATTGGTTAAAGTACTTTTGCCAGAAGGGCAAGTAAAGGGTCTGCAAGATTGGCATCCCTCCTTCAGGAGTGTCGCTATTCCATTGAACATATTCAAGGAATGCGTAACATTCAAGTTGATTGCTTGTCACATCTACATTTGGAATGGCAAATGGTGGATAAGATTAATGTGGAACTGTGGGAGAAGGAAGGTGCGGTGGCAAATGTGGAAGATGTGTTTGATTGCACTCTGGGTGCTGTATCAAAGGAGGAGTGGCACCAAGGAATGGTGGATAATGCCAATTTAACATAAGTTGTGTTGATGATTAAGAAGGGAAGCAGATGGTAGAGTTTGATGAGTGTGCAGGTGCGTCCATAGATAAAAATGTGGATGAATTATCGGTTGACGGGGATGAGGTGGTAATGAGAGGGGATACGTTTATTCACCCAGTGAGTCTCCAATTTAAATTGTTTAAACTAGCTCATGAGGGCAATTTGGAATGGACTTTATCTAAAAAAAGGTTGCGCGAGAATTTTTGGTGACTAAGTATTGATGGTGATGTTGTGGCATGTGTAGAACGAAGTGATGATTGCAGGGAAGGTAAAAAGAGGTTAAAAGCTGGTTGTGAAGCCTGAGGAGGAATGACCAATGATTTTGGAATGGCGTGGCACACTGTTTGCATGGATTTTTTAAAACCAATGGGAAGTTTGGCAGGAGAGCTTAAGTTTGCCTTGGTAATGGTCGTCGTTCATTCTAAATGGCTCGTAGTCAGGTTTCTTAGGGAAAGCACTACTAAAGCTACCATAAGAACGATGGAGGAAATCTTTAGGGCGGAAGGATATCCCTGTAAGTTGATTACTGATAATGGCACACAACTGGTTTCGAAAGAGATGAGGAATGTTTTGGGAAGGTGCAGTATCAAACACTCTCGCACAAGCCTATACAACCAACCAGACAATGGAATTGTAGGGAGAGCTAACCACATGGTGAAATAGGCTATTCAAATGGCAGTGGCTAACAGAAAAGATGGGAACAGGGGTGGGAGCACACTGCTTCACCCCCCAGCAAGGTTCGCCCCTGGCATTCTGATAATTGCAGTCTCTTGTTGCTTGCTTTCCTCTATTATTCAGAGTTTTTCGCCAGAGTTGGCGCAGATAGTGCTGATCTCTAGACACGTGTTTCTGGTTCTTTAACCGTCATCAGTAGAGATTACAGGCTTCAAATTTGGGGTTTGCTGAGTAGGCTGCCAAACATTGCCTCAGGTCAAGTACCTCTCACTGGCGCGCGGGTGCTTCTTCCACGAGCTCGTCAGCTCAATGACTCACAGGAGTACTTTTAAACAGGAACAGGGGTGGGAGCATACCGCTTCACCCCCCAGCAAGGTTCGCCCCTGGCATTCTGATAAATGCAATCTCTTGTTGCTTGCTTTGCTCTAGTATTCAGAGTGTTTCGCCAGAGTTGGCGCAGATAGTGCTGATCTCTAGACACGTGTTTCTGGTTCTTTAACCGTCATCAGTAGAGATTACAGGCTTCAAATTTGGGGTTTGCTGAGTAGGCTGCCAAACATTGCATCAGGTCAAGTACCTCTCACTGGCGCGGGGGTCCTTCTTCCATGAGCTCGTCAGCTCAATGACTCACGGGAGTACTTTTAAACAGGAACAGGGGTGGGAGCACACCGCTTCAACCCCCAGCAAGGTTCGCCCCTGGCATTCTGATAAATGCAGTCTCTTGTTGCTTGCTTTGCTCTAGTATTCAGAGTGTTTCGCCAGAGTTGGCGCAGATAGTGCTGATCTCTAGACACGTGTTTCTAGTTCTTTAACCATCAGTAGAGATTACAGGTTTCAAATTTGGGGTTTGCTGAGTAGGCTGCCAAACATTGCATCAGGTCAAGTACCTCTCAGTGGCGCACGGGTGCTTTTTCCATGAGCTCGTCAGCTCAATGACTCATGGGAGTACTTTTAAACAGGAGCAGGGGTGGGAGCACACCGCTTCACCCCCAGCAAGGTTCACCCCTGGCATTCTGATAAATTCAGTCTCTTGTTGCTTGCTTTGCTCTAGTATTCAGAGTGGTTCGCCAGAGTTGGCGCAGATAGTGCTGATCTCTAGACACGTGTTTCTGGTTCTTTAACCGTCATCAGTAGAGATTACAGGCTTCAAATTTGGGGTTTGCTGAGTAGGCTGCCAAACATTGCATCACGTCAAGTACCTCTCACTGGTGCGCGGGTGCGTCTTCCACGAGCTCGTCAGCTCAATGACTCACGGGAGTACTTTTAAACAGGAACAGGGGTGGGAGCACACCGCTTCACCCCCCAGCAAGGTTCGCCCCTGGCATTCTGATAAATGCAGTCTCTTGTTGCTTGCTGTGCGCCTGTGAGAGGTACTGAAACCTGTAAGAATTGTGGCAGCCTGCTCAGCAACCCCAGAAGAAAATCGTTTTTGATCTCTACTGATGACGGATAAAATCCAGAAACACATGTGTCTAGAGATGACAGCAATAATCTGCACCAACTTTGGTGGAACACTCCAGCAAAATACCAAGTGAGCATGCACTACAAACTGCATTTACCAGAATGCTAAGGGGCGAACTGTGCTGGGAGGTCAGCAGTGTGCTCCCACCCCTTCCTGTTTAAAAAGGCTCCCTTGAGCCATTGAGCGGACGAGCTAGTGGAGATGCACCTGTGCGCCTGTGAGAGGTACTGAGACCTGTAAGAATTGTGGCAGCCTGCTCAGCAACCCCAGAAGAAAATCGTTTTTGTTCTCTACTGATGACGGATAAAGTCCAGAAACACATGTGTCTAGAGATGACAGCACTAATCTGCACCAACTTTGGTGGGACACTCCAGAAAAATACCAAGTAAGCATGCACTACAAACTAAGGGGCGAACTGTGCTGGGAGGTCAGCAGTGTGCTCAAACCCCTTCCTGGCTAACAGAAAAGATGTCAAGTAAGAATGATGTTTCAGGAGAAGTTCCCCTCAAATTGTTGAGGGGCAGGAAAGGTGGTACTAAGATGCTGACAGCATGGATGAAATCTTTGTGGGGCAATGTGACTGAAGACCATTCTTCTTTGATGCACAATGAGACTGAAGCCCATTCTCCCAGGGGAGAGGTAAAAAAAAAGGGGGGGAGATCTGTGTGGGAGATTAGGTGAAGATGAGATCAAGCAGGGTGGCAGGTAGCTTGAAAAAACTTCAAGGGCCATTTAATGTTAAAGGGGTGCACCATTATTATGTGGTACTTGAAAATGGAGAATGGTGGAACTGAAGAAAGGTGGCACGATATGGTGAAGCAAGTCTTCAGAATTTGAATGAGGAGGATGGGTGTAGTAGTTTCATTTTAATTTATGATGGTGAGATCTTGGACAAGAATGTCAGGAAGGTTCCTATGAATGTGGGCAGAGGAGAGAATATGGGATGTGGAGGCCGATTGGAGAGAATTGAGATGGTACTTGTAAGGGATGTACAGAAACCAAGAAGAACACATAGGTTCCACAGGGCTCCTGAATATTTAAGAGATTTTGTTAAATAAGGGCTCATGAAGAAACCTTAGGTACCTCCGGTACTTTTCCCGGAACCTTTGGGACCTGATTCACAGAACTAACTTACGACAAAATCCTAAACTTACTACCATTTTGGTATTCACAGAATGAACTTACTCATTTTGGCATTCACAGAATGAACTTACTCATTTTGGTATTCACAGAATGAACTTACTACCATTTTGGTATTCACAGAATGAACTTACTCCTTTTGGTATTCACAGAATGAACTTACTCATTTTGGTATTCACAGAATGAACTTACTCATTTTGGCATTCACAGAATGAGCTTACTCATTTTGGTATTCACAGAATGAACTTACTACCATTTTGGTATTCACAGAATGAACTTACTCATTTTGGTATTCACAGAATGAACTTACTCATTTTGGTATTCACAGAATGAACTTACTACCATTTTGGTATTCACAGAATGAACTTACTACCATTTTGGTATTCACAGAAGGAACTTACTCATTTTGGTATTCACAGAAGGCACTTACTCATCAATGAGTAAGTGCCTTCTGTGAATACCAAAATGTGTAAATTACACAAAATGAGTAAGTTACACAAAATGTGTAAGTTACACAAAATGAGTAAGTTCACACAAAAAGTGTAAGTGCCTTCTGTGAATACCAAAATGAGTAAGTTCATTCTGTGAATACCAAAATGAGTAAGTTCATTCTGTGAATACCAAAATGAGTAAGTTCATTCTGTGAATACCAAAATGGTAGTAAGTTTAGGATTTTGTCGTAAGTTAGTTCTGTGAAACGTGCCCTTGGGGTTTTAGTTGAATTAATTTTTTGTACTTGTATTTCTTTGCATGTTAGTTTTAATTTTATAATTTTTTTGTGTCTTCTAGGTCATTTATGGAGGAGATTTGTTATATCTTGAATTGGGGTAGGTTCATAATAGCTCAAGAATATTTGTTTTGGGGGTCTAGTGAGGAAGGACTGCATGAGGCTGTTTCATTCAGATAAAACTTATAAAGTTTCATCTGTATTTGTGGAGCATTTTAATCATAAGAGTGGCGCAATTAAATCTTTGATGATGGCAAGGATTTCCTTGTTGCTGTTGGTGTTGGTGCTGGTGTTAACATGATCTGCAGGAGTTGTGCTCTCGGTGTTCCATTTCTTCTGGTGGTACCGTCTTAGGGCTGATTTGAAGATGTCTTTATCTGTGGTGCCTTTACTTGTTCTCCATTTGTGCTCCAGTTGCCTGCAGTGGTGTTTCATCAGCCTGATTTCCTCTGTGTACAGGCTGCCCACTGGTCGGGCTCTTGCCATTGCGCTTGAGGGGAGCCAGGGTGTCAGCCCATGCTGTGATTCAGCTGTTGAGGTTGTTGATGGCTTTTGGCAAGTTGCTGATGTGCTCAGGCCATTGTGCAGAGGAAGGAAGCCCACTCCCCTTCTGTGATGATTTTCCAGCTGCAACAAGTGGTTCCAGTGGTGGTAGGTCTATGGTGGTGTGGGAAGCATATGCTGAAACTGACGAGGGTGTCCTCTATCCAGGTCATACTTGCTGGCATATCGATTATGATGTTGATGATTAAGGGCAAAACCTGGTCCAAAAAATTTCCAGTGGAGTGGGGGGTGGTTCGGTAACATGCTTGGTGAGGCCAAGGTTTCTGAGTTTATCTAGAAGGACCGTAGAGTTTGGATCAGTGCGTTCTTCTAGGGGAAAGTTAAGGTCTCTGAGGAGGATGAAGGTGCTGGCGATGGTGATGAGGGAGGTGACGACGACTGTGATGTTGCTGCAGAAATCAGTGAAATAGGTACATGGTCCTGGTGGCAGGGCCGGACGGGCTACTTGGCATTTCTAAGTAAAGAATGGAAAACCAAATGGTTTTAAAGTATGCTTTAAAACCATTTGTTTTGCTTTCTTTACTTAGAAGCAAATGCAGGTCCCCATCACCATAAATCAGCCCCCACGGCAGTATAATCGGGCCCCAGCTTGGCAGCCGACCAAAACGCCCGGTAGCCAGTCCGGCCCTGCCTGGTGGTCTGTATACGAGGGTTCCACACAGGGAAAAATTATTGTGAAGAGTATCTTGAACATGAGGTGTTTCATGTAGCTGGTTTTGGGTATCTGTGTAGGTGGTGAAGCTAATGGTATTTTTAAATATGATGGTGACTTGGAGTTTGTGCTGACGACTTTGCCTGGCAATCTTGTAGCCAGATTGGCTGTAGCAATGTCCGATGCAGATGTTGGGTTTAGCCATGTTTCCATGAGGCAGAGCAGGTCCGAAGCATGGCCGTCGAGTAGATCCCATATATTCGTGGCATGTTTGGAGAGTGAGCAGGTGCTGAGGAGTATGCATGCAAATGTGGTGTGTTATATGGGTGTTGTTTAGTCTGTATCAGGGTGGCTGGTTTGTGTGAGTGAGTGTGGTGCTGGGTGCTATTGGTGCAAGAAAAGTGGTTGTAGGGTGTGGGAGAGTGCATGAGAACTTGCAGGAGGCGCATGTAAATGCACCTTCTGTGTTGTGCATGCGGTGTAGCAGCAGTGCGATGAGTGGTATTCTCATACCATATCTATGCCACTGGGGCTAAACTCTCATCCTGCAAAATGGGTCAAGGACCAGGAAGGTTTTGGGTTACTCATTAATTGCTTTCACCAAACACCTCTGCACTATGTGGTGGGTGACTTGTGTCAAGCCAGTACAATACAAAACAAATAAATTAATAAATACATAAATATATTAATATGTCATGTGACATGGAACATGCATTTCTTTATGCTCCCCTCCAAATACAAGGAAACAAAAAATGATCACTAATATTTCTTCTGCAGAATAAATAGCATCACAGAGCTGAAGATTAAGTAGATGACCTGTCTTTTCCTTAGAAAATAATCAAATATTGCAGAAGAAGCAGAAGATATAGTGAATATCTATGAACCTATTAAACTTTGGCAATGCTTACATACAAATAACCTGTACATATAAACCATAATTGAATTGATTTGAAGTAAATTCAATTACATTGAAAGGAACCAAAGTAAAATGTTAATAAGCTTGAAAACATTAATGAATTACAACACACATTTCTAAGCAGCCCCACTAGGACTTTTCATTAATACTGACATAGTTCTATACGCAGAAATGGAAGAGGAACTATTTCACCCATGGATAAATATAAGTCTAAATTGCATTTGACCTTTATAATTTTTTTCTTCATGGGGAAAAACTGTCCATGGTGTGCGAAATACCTTCCTCTCCACCCTCACCAACTTAAGGGATGTTCTCTTCCAATTCGAAACCTGGAGAACAGTTTGCTCATCCCCTTGACTGGATTTAACCTCAAGTACACTGAAGATGATGGGAGGAATGCTAGCAAATAACCTAAACCATTGGAAGTTGCTCTGGGTAGCATTCCAACCCAGTCGCTGCTCCTCCGCTATGGCGGAGGAGCGTCGGCCGACTGCTTTTAAGCAGTGCGAAGAATAAGCATTAAATGATAATAACCTTAAGTTATTATCATTTAATGCTTTCTGATGGATCTGCTCTGCTCTTGGGAGAGGAGGAGTGGTTTGCCCACTTCTAAGTGCGCAGTGACTGTTTGGTCAGCACTCTCGGGCCGCCCAAACCAGTCATGCACACTTTCCCCGTTCTCCATGCAGGCTGCATTACAGCCTGCATGGAGAACAAGCCCAGGCTTCCATTCCCTGGTTGAGCGTCCAACCAGGATGCTCAAAACCAATCACAACCCTGCATTGCAGCGTTGTATTTGGTCAGGGGAGCCTGGGTGCCTACCAATCACAGCGCTACATTGCAGCGTTGTGATTGGTCAGTGGGGCCTGGCTGTGCTTCCGTCTGAAACGGAGACGAGCAGGAATGGACACGCGGGACCCGGCGCAAAGGTAAGTTTATTTTATTTTTTTGTAATGTTTAAAAAAATAAGTGCTACTCTCCCGTGCGACCTGCCACCCGCAAGCCATGCCAGCCATTGCTGTTCCAACCTATTATTTTTCACTCACTGTGCCACTCTAGACAAAACCAACCTTATGCTTATCAGTACTGACTCTGTTCATCATAAGAACTGTTCATTCCAAAGTGCCAGGCAAGGTCCCCTCCAGAAAGAAATACAAGCAACCCCACACTGGTTTCAACCTTGTTAGGCATCGTCAGTGAGATAGTGCTTGGACCCTGTGGCACAGCAAGCAAGGGACCCATGCCTGCGCCTGCCCTCGGACACTTAAGGCATTATATGAAGTAGACAAAATGTGATGGGAGAAATGCATGCAAACAGAATAAACTACTACAGTCGCTTTGAGTATGAGTACCACTGTATATTACATGGGTAACTCTTCCTATTCATTGTTTGCCAGTGCTTTTGAAGGTCATGGTTCACAGGAAAAAGGTCTTCAATGTGACAGGAATGAGCTCATTTGAAGAAAATTTAGCTTCCTTAAACCGATATAAAAGTTACATGGATGGTTATCTGGTTATCAAAGAATTTCTTTGTTGTCTTTGAGTGCTGTTAAAAAATACATTCACACTAACAATGCTTCTCTCAGAGCATTAATCAGCAAACCTGATTAATGCTCTGAGATCTTGATGCAAGCATCTACCAATGAATTATCACCACCTTGTTAAACAGTCTCCATAGTGCCAATGTAATATAAAAGAAAAACACATTTTAGGATACATGTTTTTAATTTTCTTACAATGCTTCTCTACATTTTCAATTTGATATTTTAAATGTTAGCATAGTCTCTATTCCCCAACACAAATGCACACATTTCTAAGAACATTGACAGACATGTCTGCAGTTAAACAATGTATTTTTAGATAGATAGATAGATAGATAGATAGATAGATAGATAGATAGATAGATAGATAGATAGATAGACAGATAGACAGTGTTGGACTTGGCCCTTTTTGAAGAGTTATCCACAAACGTTTTGCCTTCTGCCTCCTATTTCTTCTGACCTGTTTTTGTTGGTTTCAGGACTCTGGGCACTTTAGCACTGTTGTTTTAACTTAGACCAAAAGTCTAACTTTAGTAGTAGTAAAGTTAGACTTTAGGTCTAAACTTAGACTTCAAGTCTAAACTTAGACTTTTGGTCTAAGTTTTCATTTGTGAATCAGGCCCTAGAACTTTAACCAGAAAGTATGTTTTTTGTGATGCAGTGTAATTCTCTTCAGTCTTTTTAGAGAAATTAACGTTCAAAATATATAGATCGCAAATGCTGCAAGAAAAAAAACAACAAAAAATGAATTCTGATTGGCCGGCTCGCTTGAATCTTGTGGGACTAATCAATGTGATTAGCAGCTGCACCATGAAGAAAAATGTTTAGCCTGCAATTACAGGACTTGGTGATTCGGTCCCCGAGTCCTGAAAATATTTTTCAGGACTCGGTGGAGTAAGGATAGTCTGACCCCAGCCCTTGTGTGGGGTCCCAGAGGGACTCTCTCACCCCCAGGGTACAAAATTAGAAAAAATTGAGTGGTTCATCAGGGCACTGCGGGAGTCCCATGAGACTCCTGCGTAGCAGAGGTTTGGCCTCCCACGGAGGGAAAGGGGGTTGACTGTAGGGCCTGCCTTCTGGTTTAGGCCCTGCGGCCAACTGCATAACCTTCATGACCAGAGGCCATGTGAGGAATGGGTTGGGCACCTATGAGGGGCAGGCCCTGTATCCAACCCCACGCCGCACACAGCCTTCGATCGCGGGGGCAAGCCCCATCGAACTCCTGTACTGTCATAAACAGCACATGGCGGTGACACAAGTTATAGTTAGCTCAATAAACTATAAGTGGTGAATTTTGGTCTTACAGTGTTTTTTGCATTGAAAACTTGACATTACGACTTCATTTTACAATTAATTTCTAAGCTTTTTTAATGTAAAGTTATATATTATTACCATATCTAACTATAAAGTCACTTTAACCTTTGGTTATATCAGCAACACAAACACACATATGTATACAAAAAAATATATACATACCATATTTGCATGCAGATCACATTGTTCTGCCAGGGCTGAGGGACAGTTCTCAACTCAACAAGGAGAGCTCTAGGAAATGTAGAGAATGTGTTGTAGTTGATGGAAAAAAGAGCAGCACCACAGGAACTACCAAATAGTAACAGGACAGTTGTGGTTGTAAGTGATATATTTGTCTCAGAATGGCAAGTAAAGCTTAAACACCACATGGTGTTCTATGAAGAAGAAAAGCTGCTATCTCCATAACATCTTTGTAGTGCATTCCAAACACAGGAATTTTTAATACACAACTACAAATTGTGATTTCACTAGTAAGACACTTCCACCAAAAACGAACACATTAATTATTTTTCTCCACAAACCATCTCCCCCATTTATCACCACACAACACTGTACTACAATAGATAAAGGGGTATATTCACAAGAACGTGTGATAACTACCGCAAGAGTAGCGTAACGCAACTTTCAATATCGCAGCCTAGCGCGGGAAAATAACCCAGTGTCAACGTGGAATTCACAACAAGGCGGTAGCATGCGATAGTCTGCCGAAACTGCGGACAATATCCGCGATACAACCACCACGATGGAGATAAAAACACAAACCACAACACCAGAAAACATGCGATGGGCCAAAGCGCGATGAGGAAACCAGCGACAAGCAGCGCCAAACCTGCAACACACACCTGGCAGGCGTAAAAAATCACCATAAAAGTATAAAAAACACCCACACACAAACTGACCAACACTCAAGCACCATGGAGGCAGCCGGAGCAGGCGCAGAGGACAAGCGCAACCCCACAAGCACCCCGGACGACCAGCCTGGGACCTCGGGGACAGGGAAGGGCAAGGACAAGAAGACCAGGAAGACCAAGTTCAGTCCTCAGGCGAACAGGATCATAGTCACGGAGGTGATGGAACTCCATCAACAACTCTTCGTCACCTCCAACGTATCATTGCGCACCAAAAATGGAATAATGCGGGACATTGTCGACAAGGTGAATGCCGTCGGAGAGCACAAGCGGACAATGGACGAGGTCAAGAGGCGATGGAATGACATCAAGCGGAAGACCAAGGAGAAACTCAGCGCCAACCAGAAGGCAGCACACAGACCGGAGGTGGGGGCCCAGCGCCTCAGCTGGAGCTGGATGACATGGAGGAGCTGGTGTCGAAGGTCATCAGTATGGATACTGTGGCCGGAGTCGGGGGACCGGACACTGCTCGACAGGACACAACACAACCGCAACAGGGTGAGTGACCACCAGGTACTGGGGGGACGGGGGGGAGATGGCCACAATGGCACACATGCACAAGCAAGCAGGGCACAGTGCACACCCACAATGACCCTGGGTCCTCGCCCAGACCCACAGACTGTCACAATGTACAATGCCATGCTGTCTGAATGTCAACCTGTACCATGCGGCTACATACATGTGGACACATTGTAATACACCATCTCCCCTTCACATCGCAGGGGCATCGTCAACACCTCCTGCAGAGCAGTCACAGCCACTCTTCACTGATGACGAGGAGGAGGACAACACCAGCATCGACACCCAAACCATCCAAGACATCATTGACCTCATCCGCCAGCCACCTCCAGAATCAGGGCAGCCCAGCTACATCGATGAGACCCCACCCACCACCCAAACCAACCAGCAGGAGGCACCCACAGCCCCGGCACTCTCCCAAGACCCCAGGAACAACAAATGGCCTTCCAACGCCGTGTGCTGGAGGGCCAGAGGGAGACGGCCGAGCAGGTGCGGGTGGGGTTCGACCTCATGGCTACCAAACTGGACACCATCCTTGGGTGTCTATGTCCGCCCCATGGTCTCCAACGAGCCCTGACTGACATCGCTAGAGTCATGATGCGGAGGGAGGAATACCTGTCTGCTCAGAGTGGCCCCAGCGATGCCAGCCGTGAGCTGGCACACATGCGGAGGCTCATGGAGGACATGGTGCGGATGGAGGCGGAAAGGATGGCAGCCACTGCTGCACATCAGCGAAATGTAGCTGGGATCTACCGGGCCCTGCATGTCTTCATCATGGCATTGCTACCACAAGGCGTGGCGATGATGAATGCTGCTGCCCCCACCCCATCCACATCTCCGCCCCCTGGTGTGTCAGTGCCTCCCAGTGCGGCAGGCGTATCCACTCCGGCACCTGATGTGTCACTGCCACACAGTGCAGCCGACAATCCTCCTCCGGCCCCTGATGTGTCAGTGGCACACAGTGCCGCAGCCGGTACTGCAACACCCACAGGTGGGGCAGAGCACACATCCGGGGATGAGGACGTGGATGGGATTGAGATCAGAAGGAGGTACTAGCATTCATTTCCGTCACCTTGCCTGTTTCTGCTTGGTGCCGCACATGGCCTCAAGACCTACCACTGACCCCCGATACACTCCGATGCACTCACCTAGGACAGCGACATGGACTGCCACATCCTGTTTGATGACCATTGACACGGCGGACAGACTGCGGACTGTACCCTTCCCCTCCCGCAGTACAGGTCATCCCCGGATGTACACTGGCTGGCCCTCCATGGGTCCATATTGTGTAGTGTGCTCGGCATTGCCCTGTACCGCTCCAGCTGAATGACTGCACTGGATGTGCAAATAAACATCCAGTGACGCACTGCTGTGTAATGTCTTACGTCATTCATGTATGGATGTGTGGATGAATGTGGGGACAGTGCCTTCCCATGCGTCAATGATGTTCATCCTGTGGGATGCCAGTCAGAGGGTGCGACATTGCATTTTGTGTACCGGGTCCCGTGAACACTACAACAGGGACACACGCATCAGTCACTTCCTTGTCCGGACATGGACTGGACCACGCCCAGATCCCACGAGTCATTGTTGCAAGCCCTGCGCTGGTCAGGCGTACGGCAGGCCAGACCACTCCGCTTACGCCCCGAGGGCGGGCCCTCATTGCTACCCGTCGCAGCCGTACTCGCTGGTGGTGTGCAGGTCACTGGTCTAGTTGTCAGCATGTCACAGCCACTCCCTGAGGGCAGGTTTTCACACACAGCACACCCATCTGGCACAGGCGTCACAGGCCATGTGACTCCGCCAACATAAGGGGCCGACGACGTCACATTCCCCTCTTCCGGTGGTGACTGGATGACGGACGGTCCACGGTTCTCACTCCGTTAGGGCCCATGAGTTGCTGCGCACAGGGTTAGTGGCATCCGAGGCCTTATGGATGGCACGGGCCTACCACCACGTGGCGCAGACTGGGGTTGCACAGGGTTAGTGGCACACAAGGCCTTGTGGACGGCACGGGCCTACCACCACGTGGCGCAGACTGGGGTTGCACAGGGTTAGTGACACACGGGGCCTTGCGGACGGCACAGGCACCCCGCCACGGGACAGTGACTTTGGGTGCACTGAGTCAGTGGCACCTTGAGCTGCTGAGCGGGTGTGCAGCCTGCGATGATGCACCGTCCCGGCGGTCTGGACAGCTCAGGTTTTGTGTGCCCTGCTGGACCGCAGTGTAGGCCAGAGCCAGCGGGCAGCGCGTGCCTACCGCCACGTGGCGTCGCTTCCGGGATCCCAGAGTTGGTGGCACCCATTGGGCTGAGTGGGTGTGCAGCCTGCGATGGTGCCGGGTGCACTGGTATGTCCTCTGCCATGGAGTAATCAAGACCCAGCACCAAACGTGAGACCTGGTGGCCTGCGGAGCGGGGCTGCATGATGTGGAGGGTGCCATGTCCGCGGGCCCCGGGCTTGTGGCTTGCAGCGGCACGTGGTGGAACCTCCTGTCTATGCGCCTGTGGCGGAAGGTGAGCATTGAGGCCTGGGTGTGCATGGGCGGGTATGCTCCGATGGGCGGCGGGAGGGGTTGGGGTGCCTCTGCCTGGGTGTGCATGGGCGGGCAGGTGATGTTGTCTTGTGCAAGTGTGTGTACTGTGCCAGTCATGTATCTGGGCTCTGTTTCAGCTGACAGCTCTGACTCAGATGTGTGACCTGGTGTCCTGCTATACATACCAGCACGTGGTTGGAGACACACCGGTGGCAGCAGGTGAGCAGTGTGGCCTGAGTGCGCAGGGGCGGCACGTTCTCTCTCTCTCTCCCTCTCTTCCTCTCTCTCTCCTCTTCTCTCTCTCTCCCTCTCTTCCTCTCTCTCTCTCTCTCTCTCTCTCTCTTCCTCTCTCTCTCCTCTTCTCTCTCTCCCTCTCTTCCTCTCTCTCTCCTCTTCTCTCTCTCTCTCTCTCCCCTCCCTCTCTTCCTCTCTCTCTCCTTCGCTCTCTCTCTGTCCTCTGATGTGCGCAGGACACACCTTCTCATCATGTTTTTTGTCTTACAGGCTGTGACCTACGTATTGTCCCGAGGGGAGCGGCCATGTGTCTTCATTTCATTTCGTTGTTCATTTTAATAAAGTTTCATTTGTTGCTTCGTAAGTGAATGTGTGCTGCTCATTTCTGTGACGACACATGCATGTCACCTGTTGTGATTGTGCGGCATCAAGCGGAATATTTTGTACATGTTTAGGTGTGGCTGATGTGGCATGTCTTTGGTCGGGGGGTTGCCAGGGAGGGGTGGTCCTTGGGGTCGTGGCGGTGGGTGTTGTGGCCCTCTTGGGTGTCCGGGCCGCATGATGGGTGGCTCCATGGCATCTGTTGCCCTTCCGATGTAGCCCTGGGCTGTGCTCCCTTTTGGTTTGCAGGCTGCCGTCCGACTTTACACCAGGTCAGAGCAGGTGTAGATTTCCTGGTGCTAACGCGCCTTATCGCCTGTTTTGTGTTTTTATCGCCGATGTGGCTGGTCGTTGTGAATGTTTAGGTGTGATGTTGTCGTGCCTTTTGGCATGGGAACGCCCACTCTGCATCTCATTAGCGATAGTTGCGCGGGTCCTCTGTGGCGATGTTTTTTGCGACTGCTATCGCGGATAAACTGGTGCTGTGGGCTGTTAACACCGGCTTGTGAATGGGGAGGTAAATTTATCACGACTTTGGCTGCGATAAAGTGCAGTTAATTCGGCGATAGCTCCTTGTGAATATGCCCCAAAGTACCTTACCTTCCACTTTACCACAAGCCTGTCAATTGCACTACTACACCTCAACATCACACTAGAGATCCCTCCACTCAGGTAAGGACAGGCACAATTTGGAACTGGAAAGAACCAAAAGCTGATCTCTGCACAGACTTTGGCTGAATTCCTGCTGAATCGACCACCCTTACAACAAACTTCAACCACCCTATGAATTATGCCTCAAACTCAAACATTCCCAAAACAGAAAACATATAGGACTCAAGCCCTTTTAACCAGGACTCAGGGGAGCCTGTCTGGCAAGCTCAGCACACTCATAAATGATAAACAGGGAACTTCGGAGCCAAGGACAAGGGATCATAGAGCCCAACCACACAAGAAAGTCTGACAGGACATCAAGGTATAGCCTACTACTATCATAATGGGTGTCGAAAGACCTGAAGCGCCAAAGCAACTCAAAAATGCTTTGTTAGCTTAGTTGTTGTGATTACTAGTGTTGCCAAAACTTTCTAGATTCATTGGTACACCAATTGTTTTACATGAGAGGTTTTGTGTGTCTGGTGATGTCACAGGTTGACAAGTGTTCTTAACCAAGTAGAGTCTCCTGAACCTTCTCTCTCTCTCCCCGTTTCTCTAGCATTATTTTCGTGTTTTTTCACCTTTGAAGTATTGTAGCTCGTTGGTTTATATTGGTGTAATTTACCCCCCCCAGCCCACTGTGGTTGCACAAGCTGTGGCTGTAAAAACGATGATGGCCTGAATTACTGTAAATTGTGTATATCTGGCAATGATAAATAAAATATCACCTAAATAACCCAAAGATAATGTATTTTTCAGCCGACGTTCATGCATTTGTTATGTCTGTTAACTTAACAATACATGGGCACCATACAACTAACTCTCTTTAGGGCTTTTACCGGCAAGCAGGACATCTTTCGCCAGCCTCTACATTTCTCCCCTGTTCTCAGTTAGTTTTTAACTCTCGCCTGGGCAGTGCTTCAGCTGTCTCTTCGAGACATGCTGTATTCAGGTATGGACTTTAAGCTCCACCCATTATCCCACCCATCTTTTCAATTGCCTCCTGTTTCTGTCCTTTGTAAATGGTAGCTTTTGATTTGTAAATAGTCTTAGAGTCCCTCCTTAGTACCTCCTTTTGTCATGTTGTAACCTACAATGAGGACTGCCCCTCTTACATATGTTGTTACTCGGTATGTTTTATTTGCAGTCTGTGAACAATATTTTCTTACCTGACCTTCTCCTACCTGCTGTTGCAGGCACGCCATGTACTTCCGCAACTTAATGACTTTTTTGTTTTGCAGCACATCGTGCTTGGACTTTAACAATGGCGGCCCCCCACTTTTCTTTTGCTGTGTGCGGCTCAATTTTTGCAACATTGTATGTTTCTTTTTTCCCAGCGCTTAATGTTTTTTTTATTAGCAATGGCCGCCGCGCATGATATTTTCAAAATGCGCAGCTCGCCCGACTTGCTTTTATTAGCAATGGTGGCCGCACATGAAATTTTCAAAATGCGCGGCTCGCCGGACTTGCACCTTTTGATTTAGAAAACATGGGGTTATTTTGGCAACACGGCACGCTATAACAATGGCGATCGGGTGCCTTTCTTTTCATCGGATTAAGCAGGCAATGGTGCACACATTGATGCCTAGCCTGCCTTTAAGCTTTTAATAGTAATGGCAGTTTCTCACAGCAGAGCCGCTTAATCATTCCTCTCAGGTTCCTGGTTAACCTTGTACAAAGTTTAAATATATATTCATTTTCTTTCTAACTCAAAAACCTGGGGATTACATTTTTGCTTTCTAACAGTGAAACAATCGATTTTAAAACAGATTCTTTTTTTCCCGTTCGTACTGTGTTTGTGTTCATACATCCACTACACCAAACCAAAACACATAGATAAAAGACATTATCAGTTACAACGCCAATAGTTCTAACTCTGACAAATGCGAGACCTATTGCATTGCAAAGGATTGTTTTGTTTGTTTGTTGGTAGTTTACTTTTCTTCTTTCATTTTTCATTCCTTCTTTATTTCTCAATCTCTTGCTTTCTCCTTTTTTAGGTCTTGCCTAGCGGCGCAGCGCATGCGTTGCTCGCTTACGAGACTATTGTCGTCGGTTTTGCTTCGGAAGCGGGGTGGAAGCTCCACCCATGCTTCTGATTGGCGCGCGTCAAAAATGCGTGCTTTTAATTGGAACGGAGTTACAGCAAACAAATGATGGACGGAATGCTGACAATGCAAACATTCTCCCCCAGTCACAAGATCTGGGTTAAATCCATCGTTCTTTTGCCCACTATGCCACCCCAGTTTGGACCCAGCCATAAGCAAATCAGTCTTGACCCTGTGCCCCATGGGAACAGTCCAGACCGAACTGCCAGGCCAGGTCCTCCCTGGACCGGAAACAAGCATCCTGGGACCGGTTTCAGGGTATGTCACCCTTCTTCAGCCAGGCTAGCTTGAATCCAGTGGCACAGTGAGCAAGGGACCCACGTCTGGGCATACCCATCCCACTTAGGGCGAAAAGTGTTACAGCAAACAAATGATGGACGGAATGCTGACAATGCAAACATTCTCCCCCAGTCACAAGATCTGGGTTAAATCCATCGTTCTTTTGCCCACTATGCCACCCCAGTTTGGACCCAGCCATATGCAAATCAGTCTTGACCCTGTGCCCCATGGGAACAGTCCAGACCGAACTGCCAGGCCAGGTCCTCCCTGGACCGGAAACAAGCATCCTGGGACCGGTTTCAGGGTATGTCACCTTCTTCAGCCAGGCTAGCTTGAATCCAGTGGCACAGTGAGCAAGGGACCCACGTCTGGGCATACCCATCCCACTTAGGGCGAAAAGTGTTACAGCAAACAAATGATGGACGGAATGCTGACAATGCAAACATTCTCCCCAGTCACAAGATCTGGGTTAAATCCATCGTTCTTTTGCCCACTATGCCACCCCAGTTTGGACCCAGCCATATGCAAATCAGTCTTGACCCTGTGCCCCATGGGAACAGTCCAGACCGAACTGCCAGGCCAGGTCCTCCCTGGACCGGAAACAAGCATCCTGGGACCGGTTTCAGGGTATGTCACCCTTCTTCAGCCAGGCTAGCTTGAATCCAGTGGCACAGTGAGCAAGGGACCCACGTCTGGGTATACCCATCCCACTTAGGGCGAAAAGTGTTACAGCAAACAAATGATGGACGGAATGCTGACAATGCAAACATTCTCCCCCAGTCACAAGATCTGGGTTAAATCCATCGCTCTTTTGCCCACTATGCCACCCCAGTTTGGACCCAGCCATATGCAAATCAGTCTTGACCCTGTGCCCCATGGGAACAGTCCAGACCGAACTGCCAGGCCAGGTCCTCCCTGGACCGGAAACAAGCATCCTGGGACCGGTTTCAGGGTATGTCACCCTTCTTCAGCCAGGCTAGCTTGAATCCAGTGGCACAGTGAGCAAGGGACCCACGTCTGGGCATACCCATCCCACTTAGGGCGAAAAGTGTTACAGCAAACAAATGATGGACGGAATGCTGACAATGCAAACATTCTCCTCGGTCACAAGATCTGGGTTAAATCCATCGTACTTTTGCCCACTATGCCACCCCAGTTTGGACCCAGCCATATGCAAATCAGTCTTGACCCTGTGATTTGCATATGGCTGGGTTCAAACTGGAACGGCATGGTGAGTAAAAAAACGATGGATTTAGGCCCAGATCTCTGTACTGGGGTGAATGTATGACATTGTTCTGCATTCTGTCCATCAATTGTTGTTTTTGCATTTGTCACCCCGAGTGGGACGGGTATGCCCAGACGTGGGTCCCGTGCTCTCCATGCCACTGGAATCAAGCTATCCTGGCTGAAGAGGGGTGAAACCCCGAAACCGGTCCTAGGATGCTTGTTTCCAGTCCAGGGAGGACCTGGCCTGGCAGTTCGGGCTGGACTGTTCCCATTGGGCACAGGGTCAAGACTGATTTGCATATGGCTGGGTTCAAACTGGAATGGCATGGTGAGCAAACAAACGATGGATTTAGGCCCAGATCTCTGTACTGGGGTGAATGTATGACATTGTTCTGCATTCTGTCCATCAATTGTTGTTTTTGCATTTGTCACCCCTGAGTGGGACGGGTATGCCCAGACGTGGGTCCCGTGCTCTCCATGCCACTGGAATCAAGCTATCCTGGCTGAAGAGGGTGAAACCCCGAAACCGGTCCTAGGATGCTTGTTTCCAGTCCAGGGAGGACCTGGCCTGGCAGTTCGGGCTGGACTGTTCCCATTGGGTACAGGGTCAAGACTGATTTGCATATGGCTGGGTTCAAACTGGAATGGCATGGTGAGCAAAAAACGATGGATTTAGACCCAGATCTCTGTACTGGGGTGAATGTATGACATTGTTCTGCATTCTGTCCATCAATTGTTGTTTTTGCATTTGTCACCCCGAGTGGGACGGGTATGCCCAGACGTGGGTCCCGTGCTCTCCATGCCACTGGAATCAAGCTATCCTGGCTGAAGAGGGGTGAAACCCCGAAACCGGTCCTAGGATGCTTGTTTCCAGTCCAGGGAGGACCTGGCCTGGCAGTTCGGGCTGGACTGTTCCCATTGGGCACAGGGTCAAGACTGATTTGCATATGGCTGGATTCAAACTGGAATGGCATGGTGAGCAAAAAAACGATGGATTTAGGCCCAGATCTCTGTACTGGGGTGAATGTATGACATTGTTCTGCATTCTGTCCATCAATTGTTGTTTTTGCATTTGTCACCCCGAGTGGGACGGGTATGCCCAGACGTGGGTCCCGTGCTCTCCATGCCACTGGAATCAAGCTATCCTGGCTGAAGAGGGGTGAAACCCCGAAACCGGTCCTAGGATGCTTGTTTCCAGTCCAGGGAGGACTTGGCCTGGCAGTTCGGGCTGGACTGTTCCCATTGGGCACAGGGTCAAGACTGATTTGCATATGGCTGGGTTCAAACTGGAATGGCATGGTTAGCAAAAAAACGATGGATTTAGGCCCAGATCTCTGTACTGGGGTGAATGTATGACATTGTTCTGCATTCTGTCTATCAATTGTTGTTTTTGCATTTGTCACCCAGAGTGGGACGGGTATGCCCAGACGTGGGTCCCGTGCTCTCCATGCCACTGGAATCAAGCTATCCTGGTTGAAGAGGGGTGAAACCCCGAAACCGGTCCTAGGATGCTTGTTTCCAGTCCATGGAGAACCTGGCCTGGCAGTTCGGGCTGGACTGTTCCCATTGGGCACAGGGTCAAGACTGATTTGCATATGGCTGGGTTCAAACTGGAATGGCATGGTGAGCAAAAACGATGGATTTAGGCCCAGATCTCTGTACTGGGGTGAATGTATGACATTGTTCTGCATTCTGTCCATCAATTGTTGTTTTTGCATTTGTCACCCCGAGTGGGACGGTTATGCCCAGACGTGGGTCCCGTGCTCTCCATGCCACTGGAATCAAGCTATCCTGGCTGAAGAGGGGTGAAACCCCGAAACCGGTCCTAGGATGCTTGTTTCCAGTCCAGGGAGGACCTGGCCTGGCAGTTCGGGCTGGACTGTTCCCATTGGGCACAGGGTCAAGACTGATTTGCATATGGCTGGGTTCAAACTGGAATGGCATGGTGAGCAAAAACGATGGATTTAGGCCCAGATCTCTGTACTGGGCTGAATGTATGACATTGTTCTGCATTCTGTCCATCAATTGTTGTTTTTGCATTTGTCACCCCGAGTGGGACGGGTATGCCCAGACGTGGGTCCCATGCTCTCCATGCCACTGGAATCAAGCTATCCTGGCTGAAGAGGGGTGAAACCCCGAAACCGGTCCTAGGATGCTTGTTTCCAGTCCAGGGAGGACCTGGCCTGGCAGTTCGGGCTGGACTGTTCCCATTGGGCACAGGGTCAAGACTGATTTGCATATGGCTGGGTTCAAACTGGAATATCATGGTGAGCAAAAAAACGATGGATTTAGGCCCAGATCTCTGTACTGGGGTGAATGAATGACATTGTTCTGCATTCTGTCCATCAATTGTTGTTTTTGCATTTGTCACCCCGAGTGGGACGGGTATGCCCAGACGTGGGTCCCGTGCTCTCCATGCCACTGGAATCAAGCTATCCTGGCTGAAGAGGGGTGAAACCCCGAAACCGGTCCTAGGATGCTTGTTTCCAGTCCAGGGAGGACCTGGCCTGGCAGTTCGGGCTGGACTGTTCCCATTGGGCAATCAATCAATCAATCAATCAATCATGTCACTTATAAAGCGCACTACATACCCGCGAGGGTCTCAAGGCGCTGGGGGAAGAGGGGGGTGGTGCTGCTACTGATCGAAGAGCCAGGTCTTGAGGAGTCTTCTGAAGGCCTGTAGGTCTTGGGTCTGTCGGAGGTTGGTGGGGAGGGTGTTCCAGGTCTTGGCGGCGAGGTGGGAGAAGGATCTGCCGCCGGCGGTCGTTTTCCGGATGCGGGGGACTGTGGCGAGGCTGGTCGAGCGGAGCTGGCGGGTGGGGGTGTAGAAGCTGAGTCGTCTGTTGAGGTAGGCTGGTCCGGAGTTGTGGAGTGCTTTGTGTGCGTGGGTGAGGAGCTTGAAGGTTATCCTCTTGTTGACAGGGAGCCAGTGCAGGTCTCTCAGGTGGGGTGTGATGTGGCTGCGTCAGGGGATGTCGAGGATAAGACGTGCAGAGGCGTTCTGGATGCGTTGCAGCCGTCTCAGGAGCTTAGCCGTCGTTCCTGCGTAGAGGGCGTTTCCGTAGTCCAGCCTGCTGGTGACGAGGGCCTGGGTGACTGTTTTTCTTGTTTCGGTGGGGATCCACTTGAAGATCCTGCGGAGCATTCGGAGGATGTTGAAGCAGGATGAGGAAACGGCGTTGACCTGCTTAGTCATGTGAGAGGGTGGGGTCGAGGATGACCCCTAGGTTGCGTACGTGGTCGGTGGGTGGCGGGGCTGTTCCCAGTGATGTTGGCCACCAGGAGTCGTCCCAGGCTGAAGGGTTGGAACCAAGGATGAGGACCTCCGTCTTGTCCGAGTTCAGCTTCAGGCGGCTGGTCCTCATCCATTCGGCAACGGCCTTCATTCCTTCGTGGAGGTGGGCTTTGGCGGTGTGAGGGTCTTTGGTGAGGGAGAGGATCAGCTGGGTGTCGTCGGCGTAGGAGATGATGTTGAGGTTGTGCTGTCGGGCGACGTGGGCGAGGGGTGCCATGTAGATGTTGAACAGCGTTGGGCTGAGGGAGGAGCCTTGGGGTACGCCGCAGATGATCTTGGTGGCCTTGGATCGGAAGGGGGCGAGGCAGACGCTTTGTGTTCTGCCGGAAAGGAAGGATGTGGTCCAGTCCAGGGCCTTCTCTTGGATCCCGGCGTCGTGAAGGCGTGTTCAGTAGTGTGTGGTGGCAGACCGTGTCGAAGGCGGCTGATAGGTCCAGGAGGATGAGGGCTGCTGTTTCTCCGTTGTCTAGCAGGGTCCTGATGTCATCGGTGGCGGCGATGAGGGCGGTTTCGGTGCTGTGGTTGCTGCGGAAGCCGGACTGGGAAGGGTCCAGGATGTTGTTCTCCTCGAGGTAGCGGGTCAGTTGTTTGTTGACGATTTTCTCAGTGACCTTCGCGGGAACGGGAGCAGAGAGATGGGTCGGAAGTTCTTGAGGTCCTTGGGGTCTGCCTTGGGTTTCTTGAGTAAGGCGGTGATCTCGGCGTGCTTCCAGCTTTCCGGGAAGGTTGCTGTCTCGAAGGAGATGTTGATTATTTTCCGGAGATGGGGCGCGATGGCTGTACTGGCTTTGTTGAAGATGTGGTGAGGGCATCGGGTCTAGCGGTGAACCGGAGTGGATGGTGTTCATGATCTCGCTGGTGTCCTCGTCGTTGATGTTGGTCCAGGAGAGCAGGCGGTTGTTGGTGGTTGTGGGGGCAGTGGTCTCGGTGGTTGCCGGGGCGGTCGTGGTGTTGAAGCTGTCGTGGATGTCGGCGATTTTGCGGTGGAAGAAGGTGGCCAGTGAGTCGCACAGGTCTCGCGACGGCTGGATGTCGTTGGTGTTGGAGCTGGGGTTGGAGAGTTCCTTCACGATGTTGAAGAGCTCTTTGCTGTTGTGTGCGTTGTTGTCTAGGCGGTCTTTGAGTGAGGCCCTTTTAGCGGATCTGATGAGGTGATGGTGACTGTGGGTGGCGCTCTTGTGGGCGGCGTAGCTGTCCGCTGTCCGTTCGTGGAGCCAGATCTTCTACAGTTTTCGGCATGTTCGTTTGGAGGCCTGGAGGTCTTCGGTGAACCAGGTGGCTTTCTTGCTGGTGTGGCTGTTGGGCGGATTCTTG
This sequence comes from Calotriton arnoldi, assembly GCA_963921515.1. Classification (NCBI taxonomy): domain Eukaryota; kingdom Metazoa; phylum Chordata; class Amphibia; order Caudata; family Salamandridae; genus Calotriton; species Calotriton arnoldi. The sequence goes on along the minus strand of CAWUFW010009235.1, from coordinate 139,032 downwards.
AGCGGGGCGAGGGTGTTGGCGCAGTCGTCGATCCACTGTCTGAGGTTGCGGGCGGCGGTGTCGGGGTCGGAGGGTTCGGCGGGTGGGCTCAGGGCGAGGGTTGTGGTTAGCTGGTCTTCCGTGACTCTGCTCCAGCAGCGGCGACGCATTTGTTCGGTGCGGTGGTGCGTGGTGGGCTTCCTGTAGGTGAAGTGGATGCAGTGGTGGTCAGTCCAGTGGGGTTTGGAGGTGTGGTTGAAGGAGACGTGTGGGCTTGCGGAAAAGATGGAGTCGAGCGTGTGGCCGGCGGCGTGGGTGGGTGTAGTCACGAGCTGTCTGAGTCCGAGGGTGGCGAGGTTGTCGATCAGGGTGGTGGAGTTGGTGTCCTTGTTGTTCTCGAGGTGGAAGTTCAGGTCCCCGAGGAGGATGTAGTCCGTGGAGGCGATGGCGTGTGTGCTGACGAAGTCAGCGATGGAATCGCTGAACTGTGGTCGGGGTCCGTGGGGTCTGTAGATGAGGGTTCCTCTGAGGGTGGTGTTGGGATCGGTGTGGATCTGGAAGTGCATGTGTTCGGCGGTGCTGAGGGTGTCGTCGGTGTTGGTTGAGACTCTGAGGGTGTTCCTGTGGACGATGGCGATGCCTCCTGCGACTCCGTTGGTGCGGTCCCTGCGGGTGATCTTGTATCCGTCCGGGATGGCAATGGCGATGTCGAGGGCTGAAGCGGGATTCAGCCAGGTCTCCGTCAGGAATGCGACGTCTGGGGAGGTTGAGTCGAGAAGGTCCCAGAGTTCGATGGCGTGTTTGCGGGCGGAGCGGGTGTTGAGGAGGAGGCATCTGAGGTAGTTAGGTTCTTTCCTGGGCAGTGGTTTGGCGGGGCGGGTGCTGGCGAAGCTGCAGTTCCGGCAGGTGAAGGGCCCTTGGGTGCGCTTCGGGGTGGCCTGGTAGCAGGCGTGATCTTTTCCGGGGTTGAGTGCTTGGAGGGTGCTGGCGTCGTATCGGCGTCTGTTGATGTGGCGGGCGCGGGGGATGCCCGGACCAGGGGATCTGGTGCTGGGCGCGGTCACGGCGCGGACGGGCGCAGACGGGCTTGCCTTAGGCGCGCCTTCGGCGCACCAGTGGCGCGCCCGCTGCGCACGTCCGCTGCTCGGCCGCACAGCGCCGCCATAAATGGGGAGGTGGGAGGGAGGAGCAGGGAATGGGGCAGCGAATGGGCAGTGAGGGGGCGGGGCCGCAGGGCGCAGCGGCGGAAACAGGCACAGAAGGGAAAACGAGCACAATCAGGGCATCAAGGGGGCACAGAAAGGAAAAAAACGAGCACAATGAGGGGCAGCAAGGGGGCACAGAAAGGAAAAACTAGCACAATGAGGGGCAGCAAGGGGGCACAGAAAGGAAAAACTAGCACAATGAGGGGCAGCAAGGGGGCACAGAAAGGAAAACGAGCACAATCAGGGGCAGCAAGGGGGCACAGAAAGGAAAAAATGAGCACAATCAGGGGCAGCAAGGGGGCACAGAAAGGGAAAAAAACGAGCACAATCAGGGGCAGCAAGGGGGCACAGAAAGGAAAAACTAGCACAATGAGGGGCAGCAAGGGGGCACAGAAAGGAAAACGAGCACAATCAGGGGCAGCAAGGGGGCACAGAAAGGAAAAACGAGCACAATCAGGGGCAGCAAGGGGGCACAGAAAGGAAAACGAGCACAATCAGGGGCAGCAAGGGGGCACAGAAAGGAAAAACGAGCACAATCAGGGGCAGCAAGGGGGCACAGAAAGGAAAAAAACGAGCACAATCAGGGGCAGCAAGGGGGGCACAGAAAGGAAAAACGAGCACAATCAGGGGCAGCAAGGGGGCACAGAAAGGAAAAACGAGCACAATCAGGGGCAGCAAGGGGGCACAGAAAGGAAAAACGAGCACAATCAGGGGCAGCAAGGGGGCACAGAAAGGAAAAAACGAGCACAATCAGGGGCAGCAAGGGGGCACAGAAAGGAAAAAACGAGCACAATCAGGGGCAGCAAGGGGGCACAGAAAGGAAAAACGAGCACAATCAGGGGCAGCAGCAGGGCACACAGACGGAGCTGTGTGGTGGGGAGCGACCTACCAGTCAAGGTCAGGGGTCGCTCTCTTCACCACGCAGCGGCCGCCATAAATGGGGAGGTGGGAGGGAGGAGCAGGGAATGGGGCAGCGAATGGGCAGTGAGGGGGCGGGCCGCAGGGGCGCAGCAGCGGGAAACAGGCACAGAAGGGAAAACGAGCACAATCAGGGCATCAAGGGGGCACAGAAAGGAAAAAAAACGAGCACAATGAGGGGCAGCAAGGGGGCACAGAAAGGAAAAAACTAGCACAATGAGTGGCAGCAAGGGGGCACAGAAAGGAAAAACTAGCACAATGAGGGGCAGCAAGGGGGCACAGAAAGGAAAAACGAGCACAATCAGGGGCAGCAAGGGGGCACAGAAAGGAAAAAAGAGCACAATCAGGGGCAGCAAGGGGGCACAGAAAGGGAAAAAAACGAGCACAATCAGGGGCAGCAAGGGGGCACAGAAAGGAAAAAACTAGCACAATGAGGGGCAGCAAGGGGGCACAGAAAGGAAAAACGAGCACAATCAGGGGCAGCAAGGGGGCACAGAAAGGAAAACACGAGCACAATCAGGGGCAGCAAGGGGGCACAGAAAGGAAAAACGAGCACAATCAAGGGCAGCAAGGGGGCACAGAAAGGAAAAAACGAGCACAATCAGGGGCAGCAAGGGGGGCACAGAAAGGAAAAAAACGAGCACAATCAGGGGCAGCAAGGGGGCACAGAAAGGAAAACGAGCACAATCAGGGGCAGCAAGGGGGCACAGAAAGGAAAAACGAGCACAATCAGGGGCAGCAAGGGGGCACAGAAAGGAAAAAACGAGCACAATCAGGGGCAGCAAGGGGGCACAGAAAGGAAAAAACGAAGCACAATCAGGGGCAGCAAGGGGGGCACAGAAAGGAAAAACGAGCACAATCAGGGGCAGCAAGGGGGCACAGAAAGGAAAAACGAGCACAATCAGGGGCAGCAAGGGGGCACAGAAAGGAAAAAACGAGCACAATCAGGGGCAGCAAGGGGGCACAGAAAGGGAAAAAACGAACACAATCAGGGGCAGCAAGGGGGCACAGAAAGGAAAAACTAGCACAATGAGGGGCAGCAAGGGGCACAGAAAGGAAAAACGAGCACATCAGGGGCAGCAAGGGGGCACAGAAAGGAGAAAACGAGCACAATCAGGGGCAGCAAGGGGGCACAGAAAGGAAAACGAGCACAATCAGGGGCAGCAAGGGGGGCACAGAAAGGAAAAAACGAGCACAATCAGGGGCAGCAAGGGGGCACAGAAAGGAAAAAAACGAGCACAATCAGGGGCAGCAAGGGGGGCACAGAAAGGAAAAAGCGAGCACAATCAGGGGCAGCAAGGGGCACAGAAAGGGAAAACGAGCACAATCAGGGATCAGCAAGGGGGCACAGAAAGGAAAAACGAGCACAATCAGGGGCAGCAAGGGGGCACAGAAAGGAAAAACGTGCACAATCAGGGGCAGCAAGGGGGCACAGAAAGGAAAAAACGAGCACAATCAGGGGCAGCAAGGGGGCACAGAAAGGAAAAACGAGCACAATCAGGGGCAGCAGCAGGGCACACAGACGGAGCTGTGTGGTGGGGGAGCGACCTACCAGTCAAGGTCAGGGGTCGCTCCAGGGTCAAGACTGATTTGCATATGGCTGGGTTCAAACTGGAATGGCATGGTGAGCAAAAAAACGATGGATTTAGGCCCAGATCTCTGTACTGGGGTGAATGTATGACATTGTTCTGCATTCTGTCCATCAATTGTTGTTTTTGCATTTGTCAACCCGAGTGGGACGGGTATGCCCAGACGTGGGTCCCGTGCTCTCCATGCCACTGGAATCAAGCTATCCTGGCTGAAGAGAGGTGAAACCCCGAAACCGGTCCTAGGATGCTTGTTTCCAGTCCAGGGAGGACCTGGCCTGGCAGTTCGGGCTGGACTGTTCCCATTGGGCACAGGGTCAAGACTGATTTGCATATGGCTGGGTTCAAACTGGAATGGCATGGTGAGCAAAAAACAATGGATTTAGGCCCAGATCTCTGTACTGGGGTGAATGTATGACATTGTTCTGCATTCTGTCCATCAATTGTTGTTTTTGCATTTGTCACCCCGAGTGGGACGGGTATGCCCAGACGTGGGTCCCGTGCTCTCCATGCCACTGGAATCAAGCTATCCTGGCTGAAGAGGGGTGAAACCCTGAAACCGGTCCTAGGATGCTTGTTTCCAGTCCAGGGAGGACCTGGCCTGGCAGTTCGGGCTGGACTGTTCCCATTGGGCACAGGGTCAAGACTGATTTGCATATGGCTGGGTTCAAACTGGAATGGCATGGTGAGCAAAAACGTATGGATTTAGACCCAGATCTCTGTACTGGGGTGAATGTATGACATTGTTCTGCATTCTGTCCATCAATTGTTGTTTTTGCATTTGTCACCCCGAGTGGGACGGGTATGCCCAGACGTGGTCCCGTGCTCTCCATGCCACTGGAATCAAGCTATACTGGCTGAAGAGGGGTGAAACCCCGAAACCGGTCCTAGGATGCTTGTTTCCAGTCCAGGGAGGACCTGGCCTGGCAGTTCGGGCTGGACTGTTCCCATTGGGCACAGGGTCAAGACTGATTTGCATATGGCTGGGTTCAAACTGGAATGGCATGGTGAGCAAAAAAACGATGGATTTAGGCCCAGATCTCTGTACTGGGGTGAATGTATGACATTGTTCTGCATTCTGTCCATCAATTGTTGTTTTTGCATTTGTCACTCCCGAGTGGGGACGGGTATGCCCAGACGTGGGTCCCGTGCTCTCCATGCCACTGGAATCAAGCTATCCTGGCTGAAGAGGGGTGAAACCCCGAAACCGGTCCTAGGATGCTTGTTTCCAGTCCAGGGAGGACCTGGCCTGGCAGTTCGGGCTGGACTGTTCCCATTGGGCACAGGGTCAAGACTGATTTGCATATGGCTGGGTTCAAACTGGAATGGCATGGTGAGCAAAAAACGATGGATTTAGGCCCAGATCTCTGTACTGGGGTGAATGTATGACATTGTTCTGCATTCTGTCCATCAATTGTTGTTTTTGCATTTGTCACCCCGAGTGGGACGGGTATGCCCAGACGTGGGTCCCGTGCTCTCCATGCCACTGGAATCAAGCTATCCTGGCTGAAGAGGGGTGAAACCCCGAAACCGGTCCTAGGATGCTTGTTTCCAGTCCAGGGAGGACCTGGCCTGGCAGTTCGGGCTGGACTGTTCCCATTGGGCACAGGGTCAAGACTGATTTGCATATGGCTGGGTTCAAACTGGAATGGCATGGTGAGCAAAAAAACGATGGATTTAGGCCCAGATCTCTGTACTGGGGTGAATGTATGACATTGTTCTGCATTCTGTCCATCAATTGTTGTTTTTGCATTTGTCACCCCGAGTGGGATGGGTTTGCCCAGACGTGGGTCCCGTGCTCTCCATGCCACTGGAATCAAGCTATCCTGGCTGAAGAGGGGTGAAACCCCGAAACCGGTCCTAGGATGCTTGTTTCCAGTCCAGGGAGGACCTGGCCTGGCAGTTCGGGCTGGACTGTTCCCATTGGGCACAGGGTCAAGACTGATTTGCATATGGCTGGGTTCAAACTGGAATGGCATGGTGAGCAAAAAACGATGGATTTAGGCCCAGATCTCTGTACTGGGGTGAATGTATGACATTGTTTTGCATTCTGTCCATCAATTGTTGTTTTTGCATTTGTCACCCGAGTGGGACGGGTATGCCCAGACGTGGGTCCCGTGCTCTCCATGCCACTGGAATCAAGCTATCCTGGCTGAAGAGGGTGAAACCCCGAAACCGGTCCTAGGATGTCTTGTTTCCAGTCCAGGGAGGACCTGGCCTGGCAGTTCGGGCTGGACTGTTCCCATTGGGCACAGGGTCAAGACTGATTTGCATATGGCTGGGTTCAAACTGGAATGGCATGGTGAGCAAAAAAACGATGGATTTAGGCCCAGATCTCTGTACTGGGGTGAATGTATGACATTGTTCTGCATTCTGTCCATCAATTGTTGTTTTTGCATTTAACTGGAAGGGAGGCATGTTTGTACCCTCCCTGTCTCCTGTTTGCCGTGCCTGCCCGGACAGGAGATGTGCACGCGTACGGTGCGCGCGCATGGCGCGCTTCCACTTTCTTCTCGCGGGCGTCTCTTTGATCACGGCGTTTCAGCACAGCGCGCGCATTGCGCGCTTTCACTTTCTTTTACTCCATATTAAAGAGCAAAGTCCTCTTGAGTTGATTCCATACATTCCATACAGCGGGCGTCCTTTTGATCACGGCGTTTCAGCACAGGCGCGCATGGCGCGCTTTCACTTTCTTCACTCCATATTGAAGAGCAAAGTCCTCTTGAGTGGATTCCATACAGACCCACTCAATCACACAAAACAATAAATTAATGTACATAGCACGCGTTCTGTCACTGCACATGCAGCCATCTTATGCCTAGCCGCAGTGCTACGATAATGATCTTCTAACAGAGCATTACCCCACGGGGTAGCGTACTACCCATTTGCTAATAGGCTTCTGCACCTTTAATTTTGCCCTTAAGAAATAATTTTGCTCTACATACTTTCCACGGGCCAGCCATGCCCTCCAGCACTTTTTTTACTATCCCAGAGGCTAATTTGTAGCGCCTTGAGACACGTATTACCATTCGCCCCTCGCTCCCTCCCTCCCTCCCTCCCCCCGTCCGGTCCCTCCTCCCTCCATTGTGTGATGGTGCTCGTTAGAGCCCGGCGTGGCTATGGACAGACGCTGTACGGGTTTCAAGCCGCTGCCAAAAACAATAGATTAATGTACATAGCACGCGAACTGTTACTGCACCTAGCCACAGTGCTACCATAATGATCTTGTAACGGAGCATTATCCCACGGGGTAGCGTACTACCCATTTGCTAATAAGCTTCTGCACCTTTAATTTTGCCCTTAAGAAATAATTTTGCCCTACATACTTTCCACGGGCCAGGCACATGCCCTCCAGCACTTTGTTACTATCTCAGAGGCTAATTTGTAGCGTCTTAAGACACGTATCCCCCTTCGCCCCTCGTTCGCTCCCTCCCTCCCCCCGTCCAGTCCCTCCTCCCTCCATTGTGTGATGTTGCTCTTTAGAGCCCGGTGTGGCTATAGACAGACGCTGTATGGGTTTCAAGCCGCTGCCAAAAACAATAGATTAATGTACATAGCACGCGTTCTGTTACTGCGCCTAGCCACAGTGCTACTATAATGATCTTCTAACAGAGCATTATCCCACGGGGTAGCGTACTACCCATTTGCTAATAGGCTTCTGCACCTTTAATTTTGCCCTTAAGAAATAATTTTGCCCTACATACTTTCCACGGGCCAGCCACATGCCCTCCAGCACTTTTTTTACTATCTCAGAGGCTAATTTGTAGCGCCTTAAGACACGTATTACCGTTCGCCCCTCGCTCGTTCCCTCCCTCCCCCGTCCGGTCCCTCCTCCCTCTATTGTGTGATGGTGCTCGTTAGAGCCCGGTGTGGCTATGGACAGACGCTGTACGGGTTTCAAGCCGCTGCCAAAAACAATAGATTAATGTACATAGCATGCGTTCTGTTACTGCGCCTAGCCATAGTGCTACCATAATGATCTTGTAACGGAGCATTATCCCACGGGGTAGCGTACTACCCATTTGCTAATAGGCTTCTGCACCTTTAATTTTGCCCTTAATAAATAGTTTTGCCTTACATACTTTCCACGGGCCACACACCTTTTTTACTATTTCAGACGCTAATTTGTAGTGCCTTAAGACACGGATTCCCGTTCGCCCGTCGCTCACACCCTCCGTCCCCTCGTCAGGTTCCTCCTGTTTCCATTCTGTGCCGGTGCTGGTCAGAGCACGGCGTGGCTATGGACGGACGCTGTACGGGTTTCAAGCCCCTGCCAAAACAATAGATTAATGTGCATAGCCCGCGTTCTGGTACTGCGCCTAGCCACAGTGCTACCATAATGATCTTGTAACAGAGCATTATCCCACGGGGTACAAATATGTGTATAAATATATTTATATACATATATATATTCACTGAAAAAACCATAGGTTTTAGGGACAGTTATAGTTACTTGGACATTGCACTCGTACAAAACCCGTGAAATTCCTCCGTTATAGTTAGTTCAGCTAACTATAACTCGCGCCCGCAATGCACTGCTGATGACGTCACATATTACATCACTCATGACATGGTCAGTGACATCACTGATGACATCACTGATGACATCTCAAATGACATCACTGATGACATCATCCAGTGACTGTGTGTTTCTGTAAAGTTTAAATATTTTTAATATATATAGGAAAAGACGTATTGAAGAATGAGTGGGTGTGTAAGTGTCTGTATGGATGATTTAGTAGGTGCGTGACTGACTCTATAAGTGAGTGATTTAACGTATCTTACTGAATGCATGGGTTAGTGACTAAACTGGGTGAATGTCTGTATCCGTCTGTCTGTTGCTGTGTAAGTGGCTGCATGTGTTTGTGAATAGCTAAATGAGTGTCTATATGAGTTATTGAATGCTTGTCTGAGTATCTGTATGGGTGCCTGAGTGTTTGTGTGTGGGAGGGGTGTGTGCAACTCTGTGCATAGATGTGTGAGTGGGTGATTCACTGGGTGGATGGTTTCAAGAGTGCATCTGTGATAGACTGTATGGGTGGGTAAGTGTGTGTAAGAGTGTGTTAGTGAGTGAATGTATGTCCCAGTGGTACATGTGTGAGTAACTACATATGTGAAAGGCAGTATATATGTGTGTTGGAGTATATAAATAGCTATAAGCAAGAGTGAGTGATTGTGATAGTGGCTGTATGGATGAGTGTGTGCTTGTATGAGTGATTGTATAAGAGCGTAACAATGTGCTACTATTTGTATGAGTAAGTGAGCTGGTGTGTGTATAACTGTATAGGTGAGTAAATGGCAGTGTGTTTAATTATTTGCATGACTGACTAGGTGTCTGAGTATCTCTATGGATGAGTGGCGTTGTTTGAGTGTCTATATAGGAGTAAGAGTGCAAATGATAGTCCTGTACTGAGTGACCGTAAGTATGAGTGACTGTACGGGTGAGTGAGTGGATGTGTGTGTGTAGACCTAAGAATCAGTGAGTGGGTATGTAGTTATTGGTGTTGGAGTGTCTATGGTTTTGCGAATGGCAGTCTGTAATTTAGAGTGGGTGTATCAAAGATTATATTAGGGTGTGAGGAGGTGCATCAGATTATCACGTGGATGATGTCATCAGTGATGTCATTTGAGATGTCATCAGTGATGTCATCAGTGATGTCACTGACCATGTCATGAGTGATGTAATATGTGACGTCATCAGCAGTGCATTGTGAGGCGCGAGTTATAGTTAGCTGAACTAACTATAACGGGGGAATTTCACGGGTTTTGTACGAGTGCAATGTCCAAGTAACTATAACTGTCCCTAAAACCTATGGTTTTTTCAGTGAATTTCAAAGGTTTTTTAAATGCTAATTTGTAACTATAACGTGTCTGAAACCTATGGTTTTTTCAGTGAATTTCAAAGGTTTTTTAAATGCTAATTTGTAACTATAACGTGTCTGAAACCTATGGTTTTTTCAGTGAATTTCAAAGGTTTTTTAAATGCTAATTTCTAACTATAACGTGCCTGATACCTACGGTTTTTTCAGTGAATTTCAAAGGTTTTGTAAATGACAATTTTTAAATGTATTAATTGTTATATTAATTTTTTTCATACTGATTTACTACATTTTTAGAAACAATTTTTTTTTACATATTTTATTTTTTAAATTACATTGTAATTACATTATACATTACATTACAAAAAATACTTTCTCAGAATGAATTACTTTAGTTTAAATACTTTGCACATAGGCAATAGACTTTTAAGTACAGTAGTTACAGTTGTTGCAATGGGCAACACATTTTCAAACACAATGCAACATTCAGCTCAATGTGAATTTCTAGTTAAATGCAATTAGTTACTTTATGGATTACTTTTCGAACCACAGGACTGGATCCTAGATTCAGTCCTGGGACATCTCCTGTAAACAGTTGAGTAAAAGCGTTTTGGTTACAGTCGTGATTTTTAAGGAATATTATTGTATTTTAAAAGTTGACACTTAGAAACTTTTCCTCATAGAATCACCAATGTTATCCTATGGAAGGAAATTCACTTAGCAGGTAAAAACTGTTATCGTTACTTTTTCTTACTCAGTGTTGGATCCTGGATCCAGCACTGGTGCATCTCCTGTAAACAGTTGAAAGAATGCGTTTAAGTCATACAGGTGATTTTTAAGGAATATTTGTAGTTTGTAAAAATCAACACTTTGAAACTTTTTTGCTGAAAACCAGACAATGGATTCCTATGGAAGAAAATATAAGTTACTGGTAAGTACGGTTGAAATTACTTTTCAGGGTCAGTGCTGGGCTAAAAGATGCAGCACTGGGTTCTCTCCTGATAACAGGTGAGTAAATTGGTATTCGTACTTTGGTTGATTTTAGAGGAATATTATAAAGTTCAAAAACTCCACACTTAGAAGAATTTCCAAGTGAAACCAGTCAATGTTAGCCTATGAAGGTAATTCAAGTTACCGGTAAGTACGGTTAAAATTACTTTTCAGGACCAGTACTGGGCTGAAAGATGCAGCACTGAGGTCTCTCCTGATAACAGGTGAGTAAATCAGAATTCGTATTTCTGGCTGATTTTAGAGGAATATTTGTATGTTTCAAAAATCAACACTTAGAAACTTTTTCAGCAAAAAGCAGGCAATGATATCCTATGGAAGGAAATTCAAGTTACTGGTAAGTACGGTTAAAATTACTTTGAGGATCAGTACTGGGCTGAAAGATGCAGCACTGAGGTCTCTCCTGATAACAGGTGAGTAAATCGGAATTCGTATTTCGGCTGATTTTAGAGGAATATTTTAAAGTTCCAAACTCCACACTTAGAAGAATTTCCAAGTGAAACCAGTCAATGTTAGCCTATGGAAGGAAATTCAAGTTACTGGTAAGTACGGTTAAAATTACTTTTCAGGACCAGTACTGGGCTGAAAGATACAGCACTGAGGTCTCTCCTTATAACAGGTGAGTAAATCGGAATTCGTATTTCGGCTGATTTTAGAGGAATATTTGTATGTTTCAAAAATCAACACTTAGAAACTTTTTCAGCAAAAAGCAGGCAATGATATCCTATGGAAGGAAATTCAAGTTACTGGTAAGTACGGTTAAAATTACTTTTGAGGATCAGTACTGGGCTGAAAGATGCAGCACTGAGGTCTCTCCTGATAACAGGTGAGTAAATCGGAATTCGTATTTCGGCTGATTTTAGAGGAATATTTTAAAGTTCCAAAACTCCACACTTAGAAGAATTTCCAAGTGAAACCAGTCAATGTTAGCCTATGAAGGAAATTCAAGCTACCGGTAAGTACGGTTAAAATTACTTTTCAGGACCAGTACTGGGCTGAAAGATGCAGCACTGAGGTCTCTCCTGATAACAGGTGAGTAAATCGGAATTCGTATTTCGGCTGATTTTAGAGGAATATTTTAAAGTTCCAAAACTCCACACTTAGAAGAATTTCCAAGTGAAACCAGTCAATGTTAGCCTATGGAAGGAAATTCAAGTTACTGGTAAGTACGGTTAAAATTACTTTTCAGGACCAGTACTGGGCTGAAAGATACAGCACTGAGGTCTCTCCTGATAACAGGTGAGTAAATCGGAATTCGTATTTCGGATGATTTTAGAAGAATATTTGCACAATGGTGAAGGGAGGGGCGGGGCCTGAGGTGACATCTGTGCAAACGCGCCCGTGGCGCGTTTTAAGTTGGGGGATTAAGTCCCCTTGAATCCTGAGGGTCCCTAGGGGCCAACTAGCCCACTCAGGAACCTCCAATATGCGCCAGGGGCTGCGTTGCAGAGACGTGTAGAGAGGCCACACCCCTTTTACACCTCTCTGCAACACAGCTCTGTGGCGCTTTCTGGATGTACCTGTTGGGCTAGTTGGCCCCAGGGACCCTCAGGATTGAAGGGATTTAATTCCCCATCTTAAAACGCGCCACGGGGCCTGTTTGCACACATGTCACCTGAAGCCCCGCCCTCCCTTCACTCACTGTGCAAACGCGCCCGTGGCGCGTTTTGGGTTGGGATTAAGTCCCTTGAATCCTGAGGGTCCCCGAGTCCAACTAGCCCACCATATACCTTCAAAAAGCGCCACAGAGCTGCGTTGCAGAGAGGTGTAAAAGGGGTGTGGCCTCTCTACACGTCTCTGCAACGCAGCCCTGGCGCATATTGGAGGTTCCTGGTGGGCTAGTTGGCCCCCAGGGACCCCCAGTATTCAAGGGGAATTGTTCCTCTGCAAAGCGCGCCAGGGGCGCGTTTGCAGAGTGGTGAAGGAAGGGCAGGGCCTGCGGGCCCGATCGTTTTATTTTTATTTTTATTTTTGTCCCTGAAGGGGGCTGTGTGGCCCCTTCCTTTTTCCTGTTTTTGGGCCCTGGGGACCCCATCCCCCAGGGCCTTACGCCTTTTTTAAATTTAATTTAAAAAAAACGGGAAGGGGGCCGCGTGACCCCCTTCCTGGGCCTGTATTGGCCCCGGGACCCCATCCCCGGGGCATGGCCTTTTTATTTTTCTTGGGAGGGGGCTGCGTGGCCCCCTCCTCAGGCCATCTAAGGCCCCGGGGACCCCATCCCCGGGGCCGGCCTTTCCATTTTTTTTTTTTTTGTATTTTCTTTTTTGGGGAGGGGGCCCCCTCCTGGGCCACTACTTGCCCCGGGACCCCATCCCCGGGGCTGGCCCTCTCCGTTGGGGACTGTGGGGGTCCCCAATCCCCCACAGTCCCGCCGGCTCCCCACGTCCCTTGGGAGCCGGCATTGCTGCTTCCACATGGGGAGCAGCTGACATGCTGCTCCCCATGTGGAAAAGCAATCGCTTGCGATATTGGAAGAGAGAGCAGGTTTCCCTGCTCTCTCTTCCAATATCCAAAGCAGTTTGCTATGGCAGGACGGGAGCCGCGAGGCTCCCGTCCTGCCATAGCAAACTACAGTGTCCCGGGGGTAGGCACCCCAGGACACTGCAGGAGCCGGCCCTGGGGGTGGCGGTCCCCAGGGCCATCAAGGGCTCCAGGAGGGGGCCGCGCGGCCCCCTCCCTACATCAGCACAGCCCCGGGAGGTGGCGGTCCCCGGGCGTGTGGGGGCTGGAGCCCCCACACAGGTTGTTTAATTTTTTAAAAAAGCCCCGGGAGGTGGTGGTCCTCGGGGCTGCGGAAGGGCTCAGAGCCCTCCCGCACCATTTTTAAAAGAAAGCCCCGGGGGTGGCGGTCCTCGGGCTTGGGGGCCCTTTGAGGCCCCCACACATAAAATTAAACCCCCACCATGCCCCCGGGACTTGGGCCACCTGGGGGCAAATACAATCGAGCGCGGGAGACCGCGCTCCGATTGCTCCGGCAGGATTCGCGCACCCTGAGCGCATCCTGCCGATTTTTTAAAATTTTTTTATTTTTTGCCCATGGGGTCCTTGTGGGACCCCCTGAGCAAACCTAGGGGTCAGGGTGTTTCTACCCTGCTCCCTTTGTGCGCTTTGCGCACTTGTTTCTGTCCCTCGGTTCTACCGAGGACAAAATGGCTGCCAACATTTCCTGAATCGGAATGTTGACAGCCAGCTGACAGCCAATTAACATGCAGCTCGTGATCGGGACGGTATGCGCAGGGTGCGCTCAGGGTGCGCGAATCCTCCGTGCCCATAGATATATATGTACTTTTACTTTTGATTTTCTCAGCAACTACTGAACGGATTTACACCATTTAACAAAAGGGTTCTTTCTGAACCAAGAACTACCTCTTTGCCAAATTTGGTGTAATTCCGTTCAGCAGTTCGGGCTGTAGCCGTGTCTAAAGTTTCCTATGGAAAATTGCATGGGGAAAACACGTTTTGGGACCCCCTTTTTCTCGGCCCCCGCTGACGAATCCCCCGAGACTTTCAGGGTAGGAGCGGACCGGAGCGCCCCACAAAGTTTGAAAATTTTGCGAAGATACGTCAACCGGCAAGAGAGTTATTTCAAATAGAATGTCGCGGATTTCCTATGGATAATAGGTTGTAACTATAACTATCTACTGGCGACCGCCAGTAGATAATATATATATATATATATATATATATACACCACTACACAAACTATAACTGATACTCTAACACAACTGTCATTCACATTATTACTACCCTAGCTAATGCTACATATGCTTTAACCAACCCAAGCAACTATTCATTACTGTACTCAAACACTGCACACTACTGCTACATAAGTTATACATCCACATACTTACTACCCACATACATACCACTACTTATATGTAAAATACGTACACTACACTCCAAACAAAACCATTAAGCAACATTGTAATTACAACCCCAATAACTCTAAGTCTAACTGATGCGAGACCTGTTGCATTGCAAATGCTTGTTTATCTTTGACCTCGCAGTGTCTCTAAAGGCCAGAGATGGGCTATTTGCATTTAGTGGAAGCAGCAACTCTTTGAAAGAGAAAGGTGTCAATCGAGTGTTGCAAGGGGAATATAGAGGACTATACTGCAGTCCCTGAAGTCAGACCCCCTCACAATGCAGCACAGTGTCTGCGTCAACCTACGTGCAGCTTGCCCCATGAGCAATAAAGAAGGTCTTGTACTCGGCAGCATTTATGGACCAGCTCACAACACTGCTCTGCAGAGTTACTATCAGATTACAGCTCTGTGTATTAAATGCTTGTAGCATTTTACTAGGGGCAACACTTATATCGTCTTTGCTATTGGCAGCATATTTATCATTTGTTTTGGTAAGTTTCCATAGTGATTCCTAGAAAAAAAGTTACACTTTACACTTTGGAAGGATTCGTTTCCTAGGAGTTAGCAACTTCACAGATCATCTATTTGAAATTAGTGTGACCATACACCCCCTAGTGGAGTTACGTTGTACTTCAGTATCTGGCTCACTTCTTTTTTGTTCTCGCAGTGTTTAGGTCTTTTGGCATAAGCGTTTTACATGCCACATGCTTTTAATTTAAACTCTTAGGCATAACATTTTTGCAGTGAATTATCATGAATTATTTTACAAGAAAATGTACATTATTAATGGTTTTCCCCTGGTGAGAGACTTTCAGGGAGTTTTCACAAGGTGGATGGTGAGCCAGTCCACAACAACAACTAGCTGGTTCATCAAACTAAAATGAAGTGGAGGCGTTCATGTTTTAAACAGCGGGGTTCCTGTATACTATTGTGTGTAATAGCTACAGCGACAACACAGAGAAAACCTTACAGCCTTCTCTTGAAAATTCACGTTCTCCATTCTCCTCCTATTAACTCTAATTTCATCGTACACATTTAGATTAAGAGTAAAGATAATGATTTATGTGTCTACATAACCTATACTACTTATGTTATATAATACATGCTAGTAGTGTAATCCCTGCATAAACGCCAGTATTTAATTATGCTTGTAATACATGAGATTATGTAATTCCTGTAAAAGGGCAGTTTCTAATTTCTTCATCAGTGGTGGCTGGCTTGTACCGAGGGGGTTGGAGCATTGGACACACACAGGGACACACACCCAAACAAAAAATACACTTGCCTTCCGGTGCGATGCAACGTCCTCCTCCTTTGGACCTCTCTCTGAAGGCACGCTCCAACGTAGAACCCAGCCAACTCCCCTAACCAATCCTGGAGCTGCTCTCACCAGCATGAGAGCAGCACCAGCGCTCTCAAGAGCACTCGGGTCCTGTGCTTTCTCTAACTCAGCTGTCGAAGACAGCTAGGATAGAGAAGTTTAAAATGCGCATGTCTGGCCGAAGCAATTTTAAGGCGCACAGCTCCCTGCTGGCACTCGGCAGCACTGACCCCGCCCTGTCATGTCACTCAATTCAGGACAGGTCGGTTGCTGAAAAATAAAATGATAAAAAATAGACTATATTACCATTTTATTTTTCAGCTCTGGCCTGGCGATTTTCTTTTTGGCGCAACGCTCCTCCGCTCAAATGGAGGAGCCCCCTCCCCCTGTTCTTCATAATTGGTGACTTGTGACGCACCCAGTTGCAGATGTTTCTTCTGCTCTATTTTTAGCTTACAGTGTCAAGCAGAGAGAATATGTATATTTTTTGCACTCCATAGATAGAGAAAAGCTAGAATCATTCTACATGTTTCTGCACATTCCGAGCTAGCGCAGCTTTTTTTTTTTTTTTTATAAATAAACTGACTTCTATTGAACTGTTTCTAATATTTGTTTGCAGTAGATTACTAACAGGTTTTTGATATGTGTAATTTTGCACTAAAAGTTTTATTTTTACCCTTAATGTTTGCAAACATGCTCGCTGTTTAATATGAAAGAGCTATGCACCAAGGTTTTAAGTGGTTTATTGGAATGGTGATAGTGTGACCATGTGTTATTTGGGATAAAGTACCCCTGGCATACATGATAAGGATTTTGCAAGTCACCTCTGAGTTCCATAACCTTATAAAGAAACTTTTCCTTCAACCTCGTTCCTCAGAACTCCTTGATGACTTGCAATATCCTTATAATGTAGGCCAAGGGGTACTTTATCCCTTAAATAATCGAAGCAGTAGGTGCTGAACTGCAAACAAAGGATGACCACCGAAAGTGTTTGCATTCTATTGGAGCAGGGCCAAAGCTAATTTTGCATATGACTGGTCTCTGTCTAGAGTGGTTTAGTGATCAAACATCCTGGATTGGAATGCAACTTGTGGCTGAAATTAATTCCAATGGTCAATGCATAACTTTTTTGTTTTTTTCGAGTGATTCTCCCCAAATGCGATAGGCAGGCCTGTGCACCCACAGGTGGGTCCTGTGCTCACTGTGCCACTGAACTCAAGTTGTTCAAACAGGCTGTTATATGTCCCTGGCTTCTTGTGTTTCTGTCTGGAGATGAATTGTCCTTGTAATTCTGTCTGGACTGTTCTTTTCAGAACATGTCTGTGCTGATTTATGTATGAGAGATCTCAACCTTAAGTGCAGTAGTGCGCAAACGTGGAACTGGAGTGTACCTCAAGTAATTGTCAGTAGCTGACATTAATTCAGCCAGTTTACCTATCACTTTTTATTTTCCCAGGCTGATTTTGCCATATTAGTCTTACTAGATCACTTTTGTAGCTATTTATGAAGCTTGGATTGCATGAAACCGAGAAATTGGTAGTTACCCGGGCATCAGAGGTGATTCTGTGGCATCTGGAGCAGGGCCGTTTCTAGGTGTTTTGCCGCCCTAGGCAAGAATTGAAAAATGCCGCCCCCTCCCTTTTACTACCATCACTTTCTCCCCCTGTCAACCAGGTTAGAATTAATGCATTAGATATAAAAGAACTTGTATTCAACATTAAACAATAAAACACATCAAACATTAAATAATTAAATAAGCACCGCTCATGATATTTTATTTCGTTTTTAAATTTCTCTCTTCTAACTTCAATGGTGTTTTGGGTTCTTTCTCTTAATCCAATTGTACCTTCCTTGCCTTTATTTTAGCAAAGTCTTTAAGAAGATCTCTAATGTCAAGCTAGTAAGCCATGTCTTTTTCTACTGAAATTGTGGCTAGTCCCATGAGTCTCTCTTGGCTCATGGAACTGCGCAGATAGGTTTTTATTAATTTGAGTTTTGAGAAACTCCTCTCCGCACTTGCCACTGATATCGGTAAAGTCAAAAGGATACGAAGAGCTATGAACAAATTAGGAAAACCATTTTCTAACTTGTTTTGGCACAGATAGTTCAGCACATATTCGGGTTTCGCATTTTTTTGTATTCGATTACTTATTCCTGAAAGTTCAGAGCAGAGAGCTGCCGCGTCAATGTCCTTTAGAAATGATGGGGTTTCTTCAGGTCTACGACGGGTTAAAGCTGTTTCCAATATGATACACAAATCCATGAGTTCTTTGGAAGTTTTCATCTTGAGGTCACTTATATTGTATAGAACTAATTGCCGTGTCCAATATTGCAAAATAGTAATTTACTCTGAACTTGTCTTTGGGGTCAGCAATGGGTTCATCTTCTGATTCGTAAGCGAACAATTTCCTTTTCCTGCTTCTTATCTCTGGCTGAAAAATTGGCTCAATATTGATTTCTTCAGCTAGCTCTCGAGCATCAACCAAAACTCTCTCAAATTCCATGTCACTCTGTCTTGTGGTTTGTGGCCTCATGGTCTGCGTTGCTAAGTTGGCCTAGGCCTGGCTGCCATGATACCTTTTTGCGCACGTTACTTTGTGACTTTGTTTTTCCAGCCTCTGCTTGTGCCCGGCTATATTAGAACTGTCTGCCTTTCTGCCTTTCACCTTTTCTCCTGTTCCCTGTGGGTTTCATCTGCACAACATGTACAAGGTCGAAAAACAACGTCCCTTGTTCTTGCTGATCTGGTCAGCCCCTCGCACTTAGACATAACACTGAATGCAGCTGCACTGGAGAAATTCGTGTGCTTTTAATATTGTGATTTCACTGTTAGAGGCACTTGGAGAAAAACCTTTCGAGGGAGAAGAGCTGTGCTTGTCTGATGATGTAAACCTTGCATCTAGATATTGAGGTATGAGGGTCCGCCTGACAATGCCCAGAGGTCCTCTATTTTTATAATAAACTAGCTCATAGCACGGGGAGGGTGGTATGGTCATTTAGCCCTATATCCACTGCTTCATGAAATGCTTTCCCCGTTTGTATTCTATGGAATTGTAACTATGCTTATTATTTCATTATGCATTATGCTGATAGTACTGGCACGTGTACTGTATCTTAGAGCACGATAGTTGAAATAAACATTTTAAACTATACAGTGTCTCTTATTACGCACGTTGTGGACAGGTATGAGTGAGTTATGAAAGGGTGTTCTTGCTCCCACGAGTCCTGAGAGAGAGAGAAGAGACCGTGTTCTGGGTTGTCTAATCATTGGTAGCATCATTGCTAATGAGACGCTAAAGCTAGTCGGATTGGGATTGTGGGTACTAAGGTGCATGGTTGATTCACCACTATACTCCGAGGTCCTATTATCCTGTGCATAGCTCTGTGTATGTGCAGAATCCCTACAACAACTCCTCATGTTTTTTAAATACTCCTCTGTATTTTTAAGCTCATTTACTGTTTTCTCAAGAGTAAAGTGCTTCTCTTGCAGCAGTTTACTGGTCAAATTGATTTGAAATAATATACTGTGTCATGTTACAACTGCCACAACAGACTTAAATGAAGATATGCTGTTTAGAAGACCTTCAGCTTCAACCTTAGTCATGGTACCAGAAGAGCCTTTGAGAGTTGAATCATCAGTAATTTCAAACAACGCCTCATACACATGCGGTAACTGGTACCTGATGGGAGTTAAGGCGTCGATCCTGCTTGACCACCGAGTATCACTCAGAGGTTTTATAGTCAAAGATGGTATATGACGTTTCAGTATATCCCATCGATGGGGAGACGCAGCAAAGAATACATACAATCGTTGTATAACATCAAAAGAGGCTGTTGCTTCAGTGCAACACGAAGCAGCGTCATTTACCACGAGGTTCAGGGTGTGGGAACTGCAGGGGACATAGAAGGCACACGGGTTAATATCCAGAATTTTCTTCTGCAGACCTATTTCCTTGCCCTTCATATTGCTCCTGTTATCATAACCCTGACCTCGTAGGTCTTCAATTGACAATGACAAGCTTTTGAGCTGATTTCTCAGAAAATGACTCATCGATTCACCTGTGGTTTCGGTCAGTGGCACAAATCCCAAAAAGTGTTCTTTTATTTGCACAAGGCTGCTTTCTTGGAATTCTTCATCAGAAGACTGAAATGACTCTGTTCCTGAAGATTGCACGATGTCCACAAATCTTATGATCATGGTCATTTGTTCCGTGCGGCTGATATCTGGGGTCCAATCAAGAATGATTGAAAAATACTTTGCCTTTTTAACCAATGAAATGATTTTCTCTTTGATACCGTTTGATAGCACTTGGATCAGTTCGTTTTGAATAATGTTGCCTAAATAGTGAGCATGTCTTCTACCCTTATTTTGTATTCTCCTGAGATGTTCATTCATAATAGGATCAAAGATGGCGAGCAATTCCACAATTTTAAGAAAATTGCCATTGTCATGAGCATGAAGTTTATCACTGCTGCCACGGAAGGCCAAATTTTGTGCACCTAGAACTCTTACAAGAGATATTACACACTCTAAGATCTGATGCCAGTACTTTTCTTCTTCTTTAAGCTTTTTTGTATTAACACTATCTATAGTTGCGTCTTGTTTTAGACTTGTATACATGCCCTTCCAGTTATGGAAGTTGGTAATATGTTCAACACTCTTTTCGTGTGAAGACAGAATCGCTGATATGTTATGCCAATCGTTGCATCCATTCTGAGTGAGACTTGTACTTGAACTTGAATTTCCGCCAAATACGTTGCAGCAAAAACAGAAAACTTTATCGGTTGATACAGAATACTGGAGGTATTCACGGTAAACTTCTTCTCCATTTGGAAGTTTTCTTTTATAATGTACAGCTGAAAACTTACTTTTTAGTCTCATCTAAAGCAAATTTTTTGCTCACTTGTTTTGGCCCATTTTCAACCAAAGAGTTCTTAATTTGTCTCCACTTATTGGTAAGTCTTCCCAGGAAGTAGGATCTGAATAATCTATTTTTACGCTTTCTTCAGTTATTTTCGGGCGTTTACTTTGATCACCATCTTCATTTTCAAGGTTATCCTTTGCAGTATCCACTACAACATGTTCTTCTTGCTCTCGGCTGTTAACTTCTATGTCCTTGTCTGGTAGGCCTATATCGTCATCTTTTTCTGAGGTTGAAGTTGATGTCCAAGCAATTTCAAGAGAACTCTTTGGAGGACGTAGAAATTTTTCAATAGACCCGTTCAATTTGGATAGTTCTATTTCTCTATCCGCTTTTCTTATTCTGTACTGAGCACCTGAGAGTTTTTTCCTGTCTGCCATTTTTGATCCTTTCTACCTGAAAAAATATAGGGCAATAATAATTCTGAATATTGTATATAATAATTCTGTATATTGCATTAGAAAATTGTAACAACATTATTACCGAAAAATGTAAGAAGCCAGTAACATTAATGGAAACGATTTTCGTAAATCTATTTTTAGATCAATTTAATGATTTCAACTAATTTCAAATATTATATCAAATAGTAAGATGCTATTTTTGCGCCTACGTCAAATTTTAAGAAAACAACAGCTAATGTGCCATTTTCAGAGGTCACTTCCGCCTCAAAGTGAGGCTCAAAGTTTGGAATTGAAGGTCAAATTAGCTGGAGGTCACTTCCGCCACAGTAGGGTTAACATGGTGGAGAAAATTCAGCCAATTGGATAGTATGTAAGTTCAGATGTACAGCATTGCTGATGGGTGGGCCTTTGGCTCCTTGGGTGGGTACGGGCCGGCAGATCTCATCTGGCCTCAGGAGCTGATTCTTTCGGTCTCATACTTCTGTTGCTAGGGAGAAGCTTACCGCCAAACATCTGTATGTCCAATACATGGTACCTCCCTCCCCCTTTTAAGTGAAACCCTGGCACTCGCTGGGCTTGGCTACTTGCAAACTGCTCTTGCTTGCACCTAGCTGACTGCACTGGTGGTTGGTTGCTGTTGCGAAGGTGAGGCGCCGCTGTGGTTTTGTGCTTTCAGTGTTGCCAGATTTTGAAACCCATCCCTTTATGCAAGTGCATGAACTGCAAGAATGTCAGATGTGTACGTCTGTCCCAGTATTTACACAGAATTTAAATAGCACTAGTTTATTTATTTTATAGCACTACTCAACCCAATGCGGGGTGTCAGAGTGCTTTACATAACATACACATTGACAATAAATCGTGCAAGTGTGTAAATCAATGTACAAGATGTGTTGCATGACTCATTGAGGGTTAAAAGATGTAGCAGTCACATATCCTACATAGCTCACTGTGGTATATTAAAAGGCTTACTAATTATGAACTGAAAGTAACGAAAGGATCTGTGTTCAAAGCAGTAGCCCACTTACCTAGCTACATTAAAAAAAAGATTCTGTCATCTGCACATTACATGATATGCTTTGAAGGAGACACATTAACCTTCGATACTACTTTGATTCAGATCTGGGACTACACAAAACAGAGATCTCTCCAACAAATACTTTAACCTCCAGAGTTATCTCACCAATTATTATTCCCTGATATTTACTGGGCATCTCTGCAGAAGATGTCTTAACCCCATAAAATATTAGAAAACGCAGACTTTGCAACCAATTAAGCATAACAGATGTACTACCATGCTTCTCCTTGTTGCCAATTTCTTTATGGCAGGGTTTTAAAAAAATTCGTAAAATTAGTTGAGGCCCACATTTTGCGTAAGGAGTGTGCCACTTTTTCAGCACAACCCTAAAGCAAAATTTGTTAAATCAAATAATGCGCTTAATGCACTCATGATATACCTAATAAAAACTAATGCGTGGGATCTTATCTGATGTTATTTCTTGTGATGTCACTTACTGTAATGCCACACATTGTGACATCATGGGCTATGATGGCACACACCATGATGTCACTTGCATACTGACTAACTAGGTTATTCCCCCCACGTGCTGAGGCTGCAAGAAACTCCATAGCATCAAGGCCTTCCATTTTAGGAAGGAATAATTTTACCCAAACACGAAATCTGCTTTGACAACTTTTTCCAAAAACTACCACCCATTAATTTCAAGAGTAAAAAAATACAATTTACATATTTTTTCCTTTAATGCAGCAGCAAAAGTAACACACCGTCCCACCATTGAAAAAGGCACTATAAAACACACAGGGAAGGCAGTTCCATGCTTTCTCATCCACACATATTCCACAGGCCTGCCCCTCGCCTTTGGGTAACTTCACATGTGGTGTCCTTCCAACTTTCACCCATATCGAAAAACAGGACCAGAGATACCTTAAACAGCCACCCTGAAGTTAATTTAACAAATATTAGGTTGGCTGCACCCGGCCAGGAATGCATTGGTCAGTGCACACACCCTCTGTGGCATACATTTCAACCCAGACCAGTTCCTACTGCTGCTGTATAGCCTGGGTGGAGAGGTAAAAATGTAATTTCACTTACATAAATTAGGGCAGGGGGTGTGCTTCTCACCAGCAGTGGTGGGTCTCTCTCGATCAGATTCTCAACCTATTCAAGAATCAAGGGAAGGCTGGGGCCGGGCTGCGCCCGCGGGGTCACAGCAGCACACTCGCCAGGCCCGGTGCACGCAGGCCGGTCTCCGAGTCCGACAGACACTGCGTGAGCGTGCGTGACGAGTATTACTCCATTCTGTCGGTCCGTCCAGACAGTGAAACTCTGGTCGATCTGGGGTCTCAAAGCGGGAGGACTCGGAGTAAATGACGGGACAGGACTGTGTGGCACTGGCAGCAGTAATCAATTCACCAAGGCACCAGAACAGCCAACACACACAGTCTATCCCCCGCGCGCCAAGAGAGAGGGCGGTGCGACGTGCGCGTCCGCGAGTCACCATCACTGGCTGCTGCATAAAAAGCACCGCTCGGGGACTGGCCAAAAATGATGCCCAGGGCCGTCATTGGTAGCGCTTTCCCGCGCTACAAGATTGACGGCCCTGGGGACCCACATACCCTGGTACCGCCGGCCCGCTCCACACACCACTATGCTAGGGTGCGCTTCGCAGCATGTACAAGCAGGTGCGCTTGCACTCACATACAGGTGCTGCTGCCTTCAAATTAAAAAAGTTTTTTGCTGCCCTAGCCCTTTTGCCGCCCTAGGCGGCCGCCTAGTGTTGCCTAATGGTAGAAACGGCCCTGATCTGGAGGCGAAGGGAATATTTGATGAAGATATGAAACCAAATGTATTTGGCTAAACGATTCAATGAATAAATCACACACAACAAGAAGGAATCCCGTCATTATATGTAAATGAAACAAAATATTCTATAAACAGAACTCGTCGTGCAGTTTTTAATCTGACTGATGTGCAGTACAAGATTTAATGGAGACCTCAAACAGGTAGACTTGGAAATCCAGTGATCAAAGGAGAAGCCTTATTAATTTATAATGAAATGAAACAACATAAAATGATCGCAAGCTTGGGGTCACAAGGTGTCACAAAGGCAATAAGCTATAGTTCTGGCGAGAGCTCACTCCTGAGTGAAGCTTTGCATATTATGGTTTACACCAACCTAAACCGCGTGAGGCGGATTTTCGTTAAGATGTTTGCATCCTAAAACAAGTTTCTCACAGACCTGGGTAACATGAGTAAGTCTGCCCTAATCCCATATGATGAGTATTTCATTGGCCAGCCCTGTCTGATCACCTTTGTTGGCCTGCAAGGTCTGAGCCTCCACGATTAAAGCTATGTCTCATTGTCTTAATCAGATTGTCATTCAAGAGCAGCTATTTTACTTGGTCAAAAGCTGTGGCTAGCATTCGATATCTTGCTGACAACATTTATTCTTGACATTGTATTTTGTTTATATTAACAATGTGCAAAGATAGCTTTGAAAATCAGTGGAGTGCTGTACATAGCAGGTAGGTCATGGGAAGAAATGCACACTAGTATATGAATCAAGTGTCACCATCCAGAGGTTGTCTTCAAGGATGGATGGTAGTGGGCTAAAAATCTTTGAGAATTCTACTCATCGAAACCAGGAGACATCCATTACCACGCGGGCATTGCATCGCAATGCCTTTACATTGCGGGAATTACAACGCAAGTCGTTACAACGACTTGCGCTGGATGGCGCTCTAACCTAAGGAATAGTATGATTTACTATTCCAACACCTTCCCTACTGTATGTAGACTGGTGTTGGAATAGTAAATCATACTATTCCTAAGTCCAGCACCCTCCAGCGCAAGTCGTTGTAACGACTTGCGTAGTAAAAACTGCGATGTAACGAATCACGATCATTTTGATCGCGTTGTAACGTCACATATTCATCTAAACCAGTTTGTATTTAGAGATAATCGTGTGTGTAGACTTGCAGATTATTTATTTACTAAGCTTCAAGTTGGTTATGAATCAGTTTTATTCTTTTGGCCAGCCTGCAAGAATTGCAACAGTGTGGCCTGTCTGAGATGTA
Organism: Calotriton arnoldi; assembly: GCA_963921515.1. Classification (NCBI taxonomy): domain Eukaryota; kingdom Metazoa; phylum Chordata; class Amphibia; order Caudata; family Salamandridae; genus Calotriton; species Calotriton arnoldi. Next base: position 113,909 of record CAWUFW010009235.1, on the reverse strand, counting down.
GGGACATAGTGGTAGGCTATTACATATTCTGGTGGCATTATGCAAGAAAAGCTAGTTGGAAGGTTTTCTTGCTCCTAACCCAGCATTTTATCACACAAGATGACCAGTGTTTGATCAAGGTATCGAGGGCTGTTGTGATGACGTATGGTAAGTAATTGAATAATATGAATCATATATTGAGCATTGTAGAACATGGAAACCTTTTTGGGGAGATGCCTTCGACTGCTGCATGTTGGCTAGGGACTATCATAAATGTGGCACAATTGTATGATTAAGTCTGGCGGTAGACAGGTTTAGCTGTCTGATAGACCTCCTGTCATCAGTTCTTCAACAAAGTACAATAAGAATTTGAGAGTGTGAGCTTGGGTCAATCACCGTCAGCCATTGCTTTCTTGTGTGGGTTCCTATTGGGTTTTGGTGTTGAGGCTTCAAGTAGTCCTGTTACGCTCTAGAGTGCAGATGCAACATGATGTGTAGTTGGAAATTGCAAGTCAGAATGTGTTTTTTGATGTATTTACTTTGCCAAAATAAGGACAATTTAATTACTCATTTATGGCTTTTTAGTTTAGGAAGTGTGTGCAATTCGGATGCCTTATCCTATCATAAATGGCACACTGCGCTTCACTAACCAGCCCTGGGCTTTCATAACAAAGTAAAGTGGGGTACACACCTAGACTTTCCTAAAGATGCAACAAAAATACTGTTCCTTTGTCATTTCTATTATTCTGTGTATGCCTTTTTTAATGATACTCCAGCTTATTACTGCAAATGCACCCCGTTTAGCAAAAAGGCAAAGGGGCTCTTTTTTGAGTTTCCATACTGCTGCAGCCCAAGATATTGCTTCATTATCTTATTTTCTTTTAAAGACAGATCGTGGCATCACACAGAAAATTGCACAACTATTACCAAGCATATCCTCCTTCCAATTAAACAGATCAATTGGCTTTGACAACGCTTTTTTTTATCATTGGCTGTATTTAAGTTGGGCTCAGAACAGCATGCCCATGAAGTGGGGTAATGCCACTAAAAAGTGCTGTATTGCAGTTTTGAGCTGCAAATACAACACTTTTGCAGGTCTGCGGCATTATGTCTATCTATCTCTCTATCTATCTATCTATCTATCTATCTAGCTATCTATCTATAAATATTTATGTATATATATGTGTATATGCATATTCAATGGAAAAACAAAGCAAAGCAATGGTAACTTTTGAGTTATACATTAAATTTACAATTTACGCACCACCATTAAATTATTTTAACTTTATTTATTCTTTTTCTACAAACAGACCTTAGAGTACAGAATTTTCCAAATTCTAAACTTATACTTATAACTTATATTTATAAATCATGCAAACCTTCAAATTATTACAAGTCACGCATCTCCACACACACTGTTGTCCCCTCACTCGACATACTACATTAACTATAACTTGCCACTCTACAATGCACTGTCTTTTCACAAATAATGTAATTTGCGGTCATTAGTGTTGTGATCAATGCTACAATTTCACATGGTATAAGTGATCTAATATGCAAGGGTATAACCAGTGTACATATTTAGAGTGTTTGCTGTTTTAGGATTATATTTTGAAAGGGAAAAAAAATGCCAGATTCACTGCGTTTTCCAATTTATTTAGTGACATGGGCATAAACTACAGGCCAGGGTAGACAAATACTGGCCAGGTAGCACCCTAGTTGACTCTTGTTCCAGTTCTAAGCTGTGTTCAGTGGTAATGGTGTTGTACAGGGGAGTGCAAGTCTAGTTTTTCTTGGTCAACTTACCTGCCCACCCCAGTAGGGGAAGCCGGGGCAGCTTATTGCTTTACTCTAATATTCAATGCATGGTTGAGCAGGGTGTGTCTGGCAATCAGTAGTCACTGGGTGGTGTATCGCCTCTTTCTCGCTCACTTAGTACCCTTGCACAGGGTTTGTCTAGTACACCAGTCACAATTTTAACAGTATGATCATCTTAGAAAAAGGAAGTGAGTTGGAGACCATCTGTCTCAGTGGGTTTACAGCAGTTTCTAGACGATTTTAGAGCTTCGAGTAGCTCACTTAAAGAGTCACACAATTAGCAGTAGAATGTCACTTATATGCACACTGAAACCATGGAAATGTCACAAAAATGCAGTCCGAAAACTTCAAACTGTGCTTATGAAGGAATCATGTTTTCTAAAAAGGAAAACTTTTGCACCAGTCAAATGAACAGCTTAAGAAATTCTTTCTAAATGCATTTAAGGAAGAGTATCACAAGATTGCTACTTGTAAACAGGGCATCTATCTATTTTTTCAAAAAAGCAGTAGATCTTTTCGGGTGGCCTAGTCCTAATGCAATGTCACCACGTATTCTCTATAGGAAATTCTACCATATACCACCCAGGGGCGGGTTGCACTTAAGGTAAGCCCTACTTGGCTCAAGCGCACATAAAATGAGTAACTCATTTCCTGGGTGTTATTTTACCTTAGCTACTTAGAAATGAAAATGATATCCCACAGCCAGGTCCTTCATCAGGATTTTGGCTCTGGTGTTTCCAGCAGGCCTCCAGCTGTGCAGCATATTGGGTATGCCAGGCAAGTGCCCTGCGATTGAATATCCATTAGAGGAATGGTTGAAAATGGCTGAGGCATCCGGCCCTCTCAAAGTCCACAATCTTCCTTGAACATTTGGGAATTGTACATTTTGAGAGTTATGTGGAATGGTATAGAGTCATAATATCGATGTTTAAATATCGATATGCCATAATATCGATGTTTAAATATCGATGTGACACAATATCGACCTTCAAGAATATCGTCGACCAGAATATCGACATGCAGGTTAGAAATATCATTTTTGTTAATATCGAAGTTAGTAATATCGTTAGTCAAAATATCGTTGTTAATAATATCGAAATTTATTTTAGTGTTCTGTATTTTAGTATATGTGTTAAAAGTATAGCTTATTTGTTTAATGTATGTTTGAATTTTTTAGAAGTAATTAATGTTATGTTAAGTAATTTTTGCGTATTTTAGTTCCGTAGCGGGTTGTGGGTTTATAGGGGAATAGGGTGGGAAGTAATTTAAGTATAATAAATATATTAATACATTTTTAGAAATTATACATTTTTTGAGAAATTAAATATTGCGTTTTAGTTCCGTAGCGGGTTGTGGGTTTACAGGGGAATAGGATGGGAGGTAATTTAATTAAAATTAATTAATTAATCATTTTAATTAATTAATATTTCTGTATTTAATAATTTATATTGTTAATTGTGTTAATTAATTTGTTATTACTTAGGGGCCCATTAGGATGGCGGGCGGAAGCACCACCGCCGTGCTGGCGGATGCAAAAAGCACCAGTTACCGTCCGCCCGCCGCAGCCCACATGCCCGCCCAATTAGGATGTGAAAATACAGCCAAACACCGCCCGTAAGCCAGCGACGCCGTCCACCATCAAAGTGCGCCCGTTCACGTAGCGGCGCGGCCCAATGGAGACACACCGCCCGACGAAATCACGTACCGCCCGGCGTACAAATTACGATGACACAACCAAACAGTTCCCCCGGCTAAGAGACACCGCACGTGAAAGCAAGGCGGAAAACCAAACGCACAGTACGGATAGCAAAGAGGCGGACCCCCCCGAGCATGAATCCAGCACTGCAGGCCCTCCCCATGCTCTACCTGATGCAGCACCCAGGAGTCAACGCACCGCGGCGACGCAGGTAGGCAGACACACAACAAGGGCACGCAAACACCGCACACAGTGCAAGGGCGGGAAAACTGTATATGGCCCCCCGACACCCCTGCGTGGACACAACACATCCACCACTGCACCCACACATGCGCACAACGCAGAGGCCAACGGCAGCGCAATGTATGCGCCGCACACAAACAACACAGGGTCACAACCAAACACCACACACACCAGCACCACCCAGAACGCACATGTCACGTGGCAGCCCTGCCACAGTCATGTCCCCAACCGGCAATTCACTGTTGCCAACCTGACGTCACACAAGTGACCCGAACATGTCAGTGATGTCACGCCAAATTAGGACACACCCATGTGTGCAAAACATGGCGAAGCACACAGCGGCTGCAACATCACCCAGCAGAATATGGACCCCGTCGGCAAAAGGTACGCCAGTACCACACAGAAACACCGATACCACCCTGCACCCAATACCAAGACATGCAATACGTAACATCAAAGATCCCGGGGGACAGACAACAGGTGGCTCCAATCATAACACAAGGCCCAACGTATAGCGGAAACGCAGCCTGCCGCCCACACACGGGAGAGGAGACAGCACTGAATGACCTTCCATTCCCACTCTGAAACCACATCCCGACTAAACAAGCCGGAGAAAACAGTCATCGTACCAAAAAAAGCCCAACACAGGCATGCAGAGGGAAGCGGCCACAGGGCAGATAGCGCATAACACCAAAGAACATTCAGAACGGAAAAAGAAATGATAACACTCCCCCATGTGGTTCACATGCAAGTTATCTGGAAGGAGTCAGACACCACTAACCTTGACCATTCAGAGAAGCATGTGGGATGAGGGCCCGTGTCCTCCGCACAAGCTAACATAACACAAGTCCTGCCTCCCTACGACCATTACAGAATTCCCAGCAACGTCGGAGGTTGCACTCTGCAGACTGCACAGACAGCCGGAGCACGCCATCACATCGCCCTGCAGCAAAATGGCACTTGCACCACACCTACCCAACTACGCCGGACAGATTAAGCAGTACAAACATAACCTGATACAGATATTGGGATGTGACAATCTGGCCTTGCTGAACGTAAGTTACCGACTAACTTACCGCATCGCATTGTTCAGCTGCGTCATCCCCGTCTTCTACTGTCGGAGGTGTCCCTTCCACTATCCTGTGGATTTATGTCTCTCCAACCCGGCATGTCCAAGGGCGGACCTGCTACAACTATTCAACCCCTGGACGTCCACGACAGGGTCTGTTCAGCTTATGGGGGCATGGCGTATGTGGCTACTATCGGACCCACACTGCAATGGGACCACTGTGCCTCCACACGACGGATTATGGATCACAGTTACATCGAATGTCATCCAACATGTCCCATCATGCTCCTACAAGGGACAACTTACGACCAACACCTTGACAGCCACCATCCGCTACATTGGATGGCATCCATGTTTACCACCAATGCCATGGAAGCCCTGCTGGAAGGTATCGCATACCTGACAACCTGTCAATTCGTCGGCCCCCGACGCTATACCCCCAATTGAACAATGATGTCCCACACCGTACCCATGCTTGGCTTCCGCATGGACTGGGCAGTTACCAGGACAACAACTATACCATACAACCTGCAACTGACACCACACCATCAACTACACTGCCATGACATCGTATATTTCCGGGACATGCACTCTGTTCCTCATCACATCCAGTAACTCTGCATGAACAGGGGGAGGCAGAGGCATGGGATTTGTGTATGGCAACCACATGGACAGAACTGCACGTACAACCATGCCATAATATGGATCCTGCGCCCATGAACACATGCACCGGTCAGTGGACAGTAAACGTCAGGCTGTAGTATGTGAGAGCCGTCACCTCACCTCCCTCTGAACTTCCGTGCCAGGACCTTTGCATGGACAACAAGTGCATCCACCAACAACATGACCCCAGTGACTGTGACATGTCCAGTAGCCACCACATCGCAACAACAAGTGGGACGCCATTGCATGCACGTAAGCCCATGCTCTGATGTCACCTCCACGCACGTGTGTATGAGTAACTATAGCAGCAAACCTGTAACATGGAACTGAGATGCACTGTGCCCATGATGACAAGCGGACTGGTAGGCTAAATGTATACTGTCTGTGTCAAAGTCAGCAGCACCTCAGTAAGTAGCAAATGTACATTAGCACAGCAACGGCTAAGCAGTCATAACTCTGAAGCCCACATCCCACAGTCAACAACTAATCACATGTACCCCTACACCCTATGCTATGTGTAATCATGCTGAGTATATCCTCCACATGCATTTCGCTGCCAGTAGTGTCCATTATCCTGCATCACAGAGGACATAAGTCCCAATATACGGCTTGAAGCAAAAATGTGTCTCTGCCGATTCATTTCACAAGTACGAATGAGAGAGGATGAGAGTGTGTGAAGTACACGGCAGTCGTGAGATGACCATGTAGTCCACTGTCATTGGATGTTAACGCAAATGAGTAGCACAACTGTGGAAGACACACATGTGTTATGTGAAGCGGGAGTTACGTATGGCTCAGGTGGGTGGGTGTGACGGGTAGGTGCGCACATGCAATGTTGAAACACGGTGTGTTGGGAGGATTCAGGAACAGTACATTGGCGCTCCCCTGGGAATTTGTAAAGACCACCTGTCTGGGGATGAATGTGAACTTGTGTGTGCACAACAGGCGGGCACACGATCAATGCTGCATCAAGTGTAGACGTCAGCCCACCCTCCGTGGACATGCTGGATACTGCTGTGCATCCGCCAGGCCCTTGCCAAGGCACCCACATCCCCTGTCGACCAGGTGTATCCCCAACATTGTCCACCTGCACAGGCAATCCAGGACACGGGATGGCAGTGGAGCATGGTGGGTGAGAGGTCATGGCGCGTTCCTCCTGGTCACATCACGCAAGCAACACATCCTCAATGTGTAGTATGGCACAAGTCAAATGGAAGTAGTGGGGGACGCACACATCACGAGCAGGAGTGACGTCACGGAAGGTGGCTCGCACCATCCCACCCATTGCCTAGATTCCCACACACGTTACATGCCATTGCAACAGAGAAGCCAGCGCGTGCACAAGCAGCCCCAAGCTCGCCCCAGAGAGGCCAAAGAGTGAATGTGTGGGTCCATGAGCACCAGTTGGACGCGGCCTGGCCCGCTAGGGCAGCTACAGCCCCTGTGTGTTGCAGGTGGTGTATCCGGACTGCGGAGCCTGTCATGCATTGTCAATGTTGCCCGGGACTCGAGTCGGGGCACCACGCAGGTGGACGGCGTCCCGCCACTTATTATACCGTGAGACAGACCACTTGTTCAACTGGACCCACACATACACTCCTTGGCCTCTCTGGGGCGAGCTTGGAGCTGCTTGTGCATGCGCTAGCATCTCAGGTGCAAATGCATATTGGGGTGAGCGAGGGGAGGCCATGAGGACAGTGTAAAAGATGACTGTTTGACTCTCAGTTAGTTTAAGGAATGACCCTGATGTGGTCAGAAAAAGACGTGTCTCATGTGTATTGCAACTAGTAGATAAGCCGATGACCATCCCATGTCTTGCATGTAGCCCCGCACCTAGCCCCGCCCACTCGACACATCAAAATGAGTACCAGCACCACATTCTTCCCATTCGAAGCACTGATTGGGGGTGACAACCATTGGACAGTCTTGTGTAGTCCACCCACGCGTACATGTGGGCCCTCCATGATCCATGTCACCTGCGGCAAAGTGATGTCATGGGCAATGACGGTAGTGAGCAGAGCTGTCTGCCCCACGCACAGATGGTGCATCAGCTCAACAGACCCAGCACTGAGTGCAGCAGGGGTCACATGTGCAGGGGCAGCTGTGCCTGGTGTGAAGGCACATGCATATAGACAGCACATCGACCAATGTGTAGTCTGCCCACATCTACTGTCCATTGTCAGGTGGACATAGAAAAAGATCACAAGGCAACACATCTGTGTGGGTGTACCCACTGTGACCAACACTGCGCAACCATCAACGTACTCGCCCTGTGCATGGCCCACCCCGCAACGGAGGTCACATTCAGTGCCACTATCTCACACACACATCCTAATCACGAGGCATGGTGTGTCCAATCGACAGGACTGAGTTAGCGCCCATCCGGAGGGTCCTGAACAGGAGACACATGTAACCCACTAGGCAGTCTGTGTTGTCACCTACTGGCATTGTGCAGTCAATGTGCAGGCCAGGCCTTCTGGGACTGAGAAGGGCAGCATGGCCCCAGCCTGACATTCACACGACCAACAAGTGCACTGAGACCTGCATTGCCAATTGTCTGGGTCACTGGATGTCTGACATGAAGTTGCCATGTACCACCACTCGGGAGGGACAGACAGGTCAAAGCGCCCGAGAGCTCACATACCCATGCCACCTGCAGTCAGCATGGTGAGCAGTGCATGTTTGAACACCACAGGCTCTGACTCATAGTGCTGCGGATCAACGACATGTGTGTCCCCCACATGCACTCCCACACACACTGCAGTTGTCTCTCACACACAAATTCCGCAAGGTATAGCCATGTGCAGTGTGCGTGGAGCTCGGAATCCAGGATCTCCAGCTCCTCGCTGGTGAGTGGACCTGGACATGTCCTCAGCGTCATCGACGTGTAGGTGGAGAGGTGGCAGCAGCAGGTGTTGTCGAGGGGTGCCAGGCTGCAGTTCCAGGTAGCTGTGGTTATGCCTGTCCCACTCACACACACATATAACCCCCTGGGGCAGTTTCAGTGGGTCCAAGCTGCTGCAATTCGTGTACCATGTCTGGCAGCTTCAATTGCAGACGTTGGCCTGCTCCCAGCTGGCCCGGGACGCCTACCTCCATAGTGGAACACGCAGGGTGCAACCGCGAGGGTCATTGGAGTTGGCCGTAAGGGCCTGGACCATGGCGGGTACAGTCCGCTGATGCCATGTGCACCACACAGTATAATGTGCGCACTGCATCTGCAGGTGTGGCCATGATTTGTGTGTGGGTGCAGGTCCACAATGGACGGGGCCACAACATGCTGTGTGCATAGGCAGGGACGGCCAGTGGCCAGCCTCCACATGTCTGTTGGAATATCACCATGTACACATTGGCATGGGTGCATGGGATATGCATATGCACACACATGCCATCTTTCACTATGTACATCTGCCACTTGGCACGTGCAACGTTACGTGTTGGCATGGGGCTGTCAATGTGTACACCTGTCAATGTTCCTGGAGGTGTGATCCGTACAGTGCTGTACATAGGGTGCAGTAGTGACATCAATGACTGTCTCATATCCCCTCGTGCCACAGGTCCCACTTGTTTTGGCCGCTCAGCCTGTGTCCATAGCGTTGTTGGTGTGTGCCATACTCACCCAGCCTCGGAAGCAGTGTGATGCACAGCAGCTAGTCATGTTGCCGTGGTGTTGCCGCTTGCCGAATATGCAGTCTGTTACCATCAGCATGCCTTACAAGTGATTGAGGCCTACATCCCCATGTGCATGCACATAGCAATGGTGTGTGTCACTGCCCATTGCTATTGGTAGGGGACTTGTGTAAGTGTATTGTGGCTGTGCTGTCCCTACTTGTCAGCTGTTCTGTGATTCAATTGCTTGCTCAGTCATTTTTGTTTTGTGTATGTGAATATGCCATGTGGCGTGTTGCTTTGACATGTGTCCACTTCCATCTTTCCTAGGCGGATACCAAACATTCATCGCCCCCTACCAATTGCTGTCAGACATGGAGGATGTGGAGGTCATCCGTAAATATCGTCTGGACCGACCCACCCTGCATCGTCTATGTGCCTTGTTGGAACCCCACCTCCGTCCTCGCAGGGTGTATCCAACAGCATTCACCCCCACGGCTAAGGTGATGGCTGCACTGCATTTCTTCGCCACTGGGTCATTCCAACACACAGTGGGCAGTGGAGGTGGGATGTCCCAGCCCATGTTCAGCATGGTGCTCAGGGATGTACTGTCAGCTATGATGCTGTACAGGAACAGATACATCCGCTTCCCCAGGGCTCGTGAATTGGCGGCAGTGAAGGGTGCTTTCTATGCCCTTGGACGGATCCCCCACGTCGTTGGTGCAATAGATTGCACCCATGTTGGCCTTGTTGCACCACAGGCCACTGAGCACCTCTACCGCAACCGAAAGCACACGCACTCCCTGAATGTGCAAGTGGTGTGCCTTGCGGACATGGTGATTTCACACGTGTGTGCGAAGTTCCCAGGATCGGCACATGACGCGCACATCATGCGCAACAGCATCCTACCACGTCTGATGACCAATCTGCAACCGGACCGTGGCTGGATTGTCGGTGAGTATGTGGAGTAGTGTAGCGTGCTGGCTGTGCGATGCTGTCTTGTGTCCAGTTGGAATTGCAACGGTTCTCTGTGTCCCTCACACCCAGGTGACTCTGCTTACCCGAATGGGCCCTGGCTGCTCAGCCCATTGCGATGTCCTGGGAGCCCAGCTGATGTCCGCTACAATGAGGCACATGGGAGGACCAGACGTGTGGTTGAGCGGACCTTTGGCCTCCTCAAGTCCAGGTTCAGAAGCCTGGACCGCACCGGGGGTGCACTGGCGTACTCCCCACAGAAGGTGTGCCAGATAATAGTGGCTTGCTGCATGCTGCACAATCTGGCTATTCGCAAGCAGATCCCCCTAATTGTGGATGACGGAGATCAACCAGGGCCCCAGCCTGCAGACCAGGAAGCTGTGAATGTGCGTCAGCAGCTCATCGCCCGCTACTTCACTTGACGGTGAGTGTCCATGTACGACGGCTGATGTAGCTGTAGTTGTGCAGGTGTATGTGTGCTCTGTCACGGGGGCCTTTTGTTCACTGAGTGCTGTGTGTCAATGGTCCATGTCCAGGTTGGTATGCCACTGACAGTGGCTGTAGCATTGTGCCCTGTTGCTCTGTGAGATGTGTGTACATTGCTTGTAGTTGGTGACAAGTACTGTGTGATGAGTGTGTGACACACTCATTGAATGTACTCTTGTTCTGTTTTTCACCCCTAGGTCCCTACAGCCTCTCCTGTCCCATCGACATACCACACAGCAGATGCATTTCTGCTCATGGTGGCGAATGCACATCGTTGAATAAACCCAGGACACATAAAGCAGATTGTGATCAAGGTGTATTTATTTACAGCGGTGACATGTGATTGTGTGCAAGGTGATGACAAATGTGGTGCATGCTGTGACAATGAGTTGACGGTCATGGCTGCGTGATGGTCAAGGTGTACCCATGTAGTTCTATGTCCACAGTCCAACAGACACATGCCATTCACATGGCAGTGTGGGATAGGATCGTAGTACAAGTCAATGCAGTAGGTGGTCAAGGTGGCTGGCTGACTCACTGGCGTTTGGTGCGTGCGAAGTCCTCTCTGGACACCTGTTTCCTCTTCGGACGGCCCCTTCCACGTTTGGTAGGGGGGGGTGTGTTGATGTGCCGCTGGTGGTGGCTGAGGAGTGCTCACTCGCTGTGGACGCAGGGGAACGCGATGCTGCACGACCCTGCGCCACAGCAGGTGGTGGCGGAGGTGGTGTTGCTGGCCTTGCTTGTGCCCTCACCACCACCACCAGCTGGCCCATGAGGTCCACAAGTTGGTCCATACGGGTCACGAATTGGCCCATATGGGCGTCCATGGACCTCAACACCCCAAGGACCTCCCGCGTGTCGGAAGCCGACCTGGCCCATTGTCCTTGGGCCTCTTCATAGGCCCCAAGGACTCTGGCGATTTGCGGCAGGGCTTGGCTCCCAGGCTCAGATGGCGTTGGCCTGGCCCTGCTCCTCCTACCAGTACTGCTGCCACCGACCTGCCCACTAGCCACATTGCTCACCACGGTCCTCGGTCTGGCTCCCAGGGTGGAGCCCGACGGCCGTGCCACCCCTTGCGCAGGGGCTGTGGCCAGGGATGGCGTGGTGGTGGTGATTGCGGCGGTGATGGTGGCCGCAACGAGTGTGGCAGCAGGGGTCTGTGACTGGTCAGCAGCCCTGGGTGATGTGTTGGTGGGTAGGAGGGGCCCTGGGGAGCGGGTGTGCCCTGCCACTCCAGATGGGCCTGCTGGGTGGTCCGTGTCCGGAGAGGTGTCCAGCTCCTCTACATCCGTGAGTCCGGGTCGGGGGCTTGCGGACTGGCTGTGCTGGCTGCTGTCACCCTCTCCAGCATCCAGCAGTTCGGCACCTGTGGGGAGAATGAGATGGGTCATTGTGTTGCACCTAGCAAAGTATGTATTGGTTGTCTGACATTCACAGTTCGTGCACTGTCGTGCACAGGTTTCCCAGAGGCGTGTGTTTGGATGTACGATGTGTGTATGCGTGGGCTAGGCAATGGAACTGTGTGATGTGGACATGTGGCATGGGACGGATTAGCAATGCCGCTGGGTGTGTGTTGCTCGGCTCCTACATTTTGTGGCTCGGGTGTATGCGGGCTCCAGGACCATCGACGATGTTGGGTTGAACGATGGTTTTGGGGGACAGATGGAACGCTTAGAAACGCTGATGCCAAAAGGGGGTACAGCCCCTAAACGCTTTTGGGTTGAAATATGCTTTTGGGGTTCAAATGGAACGCTTACAAACGCTGATGCCAAAAGGGGGTACAGCCCCCTAAACGCTTTTGGGTTGAAATATGCTTTTGGGGTTCAAATGGAACACTTAGAAACGCTGATGCCAAAAGGGGGTGCAGCCCCCTAAACGCTTTTGGATTGAAATATGCTTTTGGGGTACATACTGTGAGTAATGGGTGCAGAACGTGACATGTGTTCTGGCAACATGACAGTGCATAGACAAAGGTGTGTGTCTGTCTCACATGCCCGGCATATCTGCTGACTGTTATCATTCATGGACATTACATTGGTAGCATTGTTGTGAGTTCGTGCTTGTTGTGTGCCACACGACGTATTGCAGATGGGCCAATTCCTTTGTGTGCGTGCTGCCCTCGTACATGTGCATCAATGCTGTGCTCTTGGGGTGTTGACTATATTATGTGTGTTGTTACTCGCAGTGTGACGTGGGCTTCAGTCACTGCAGGCACATGATTTGTCATGGGCAGGTATCTTTGCATGACTACTGTATGAGGGCCAGCTGTTCGGATGACATACCTTTCATGACACTGGGGCTGAGAGATGAGATGGATGATATGTTGAATGTGCATTGTGTGCCTGTGTGTTTCATGGGTCCAGTGGTGTTTGTGTGCAATATTGTGGTTCCAAGCTGTTACTTCTAGTACGGTCTGTCTTACATGGGCGTTGTTGTACGATGTGTGGGTGACAGGCAGTAAGGACTACATGGACAAGACTTCGATGGTGTTGCTGATGTGTGTGATGGGTGGCACAGTGCTGGGTCTGTACTCCAGTGGGACTTGTGCATGCAGACGTGGCTCCTTAGGTGTTGCTGTATCTGTGATGGGTCATGTGGGGTATGACTCTGTAATACATGTCCGTGTGCACATTGGTCTCATGATTGTGACTGGGAGCAGTGCTGCGTGTTCCTCTGCTACGTGACATGTCCCATGTGTCAGTCGTAGTACAGTCCTCATGCCTACAGACGCACCGCCCTGTACAGTTTCCCACCTACAGGTTGATTTTTGAGTGCGCAATGCAATGGATGCCACATGGTACTGGGAGGGTGGGGTGCTCCACCTTGCTGGTCTGTGGGAGTGGGGGCCTGGTGGGTGTTGTACTTCAGCTGTCCCTCCTCCGACCCACTGACTATGTGTTCCGGCTACTTACCTGTTAGTTGTCGGTTACTGCAGCTGTGCCTGACACATGGGTGTGGGGTGTGCTCCACCTTGCTGGTCTGTGGGAGTGGGGGCCTGGTGGGTGTTTTACTTCAGCTGTCCCCCTCCGACCCACTGTATTTGTGTTCCGGCTACTTACCTGTTACTTGTTGGTTAGTGCAGCTTTGGCTGACACATGGGTGTGGGTGTGGGGGGTGCTCCTTCTGGCGCTTCTGGAGTACAAGGGGACCTGGTGGGAGTTGCGGTGCTGGCTGACTGTACACATGCCCCCATGGTTTTGTTAGTTGGTAGCTTTGGGCTGAGTGTGTGTGAGTGTCTGTTGCATGTGTGGGTGATGTCTTGTGTATTGTGTACTGGACATGGGGGTGTTTGTCCCTCGGAGCTATGGCATGGTGGTAGGGCATGTGATTACATAGCGGTGTGCTGGTATACGTTTGTTTGTACTTACCAGCCTCCACTCCCCCTGGTAATCCGGTGAGGATCTCCGGATGTATGATGACTCGCACCTTCTCCTCCCACGCCTTGAAGGTCTTGTATAGCGCGGGATTACCTCCGCCAGTCCTGGCAGCCAGCTCACGATTCTTGGACTCCTTCTTCTTGACCACGCTTTTCAGGTCGTTCCACCTTTTGTTAATTTCGCCTCTGTTGCGTGGCACGTTCCCGACTGCATTGACCTGGTCTACGATCCTGCTCCACAACCGGTTTCTGGTGGATAGTGGTGTTTGTTGGACCTGGTTCCCATAGATTTGTGGGTGCACCTTGACGATCTCGTCGACCATGACCGTCAGCTCGGTGGAAGTGAACTTGGGCATTCTGTGTGGTGCCATGGTGTGTGTTTTGGTATTTGTGGTGCTGGTGCGGTGTGTGGTGTGTGATGTGCAGGGGGTTTGTGTGGCCGGTGTTTGGTGGTGGTGGTGGTGATGGGTGTGATAGGTGCGTGTCTGTGGTGTGCTGCTGTCCTTTCTGTCTCGCTGTGTTGTGTGCTTTCGTCCTCAGTTTGTAATGTTGCAGGGGGTTGTGGTCTGTGAAGGGGCTGGTTTTGTACTTACCTATGTGGGTGTGTCATGATGGTCTGTTGTTTTCAGGTGTGTTGTGGCTGGTGTTCTGGGATTTGTAGTTGATTTGTTTGTCCAGGGGGGGTTTCCGGGATGTGTACTGTGTTTGGGTATTTGTGCGTGGGTTGCTGTGTGGACTTGTTGGCCATGTTGTGTGTGTTTGTTTTTGTCTGCGGATGATTTCTGTGCATGGACGTGGCCGCCAGTGCTTCCGCCGTGTCCATTTTCGTCACTGTTGTTTGCGCTGGCGGGCGGTGTATTTGTGTATTTTCCGCGCTCATGTCGGTGCGATCCTAATTTCACGGGCGGTGTCTAGGTCGTCAGGGCGGGCGGTTTTGGGTTGTCGTGCGTCTTTCCGTCCGTGGCGGGCGGATGGACTTAGACTCGGACATGGGCGGGCAGTATTTTTTGTTTATTTTCGGTTCGGGGCATCGTAATTGCTCGGTCGGTATTCAGACGGTGTAGGCGGGCGGATTTTTAACACTGTGGTATATGGCGGATTTTTTACCGTCCGACATCGTAATGGACACCTTAGTTATTAATTGGTTATTAATTATTAATTATTAATTGGTAAATATGTCAATTGTGTTATTTTTTAAGGAGCGGGTTGTGGGTTTATAGGGGAGTAGGGTGGGAAGTAATTTAATTATAATTAACTAATTAATAATGTTATTAATTAATATTTATGTATTTGATATTTTATATTGCTAATTGTGTTAAATATATTGTTATTAATTAGTTATTAATTGGATATTAATTAATAATAATTAATTGGTAAATATCTTAATTGTGTTATTTTTTTAAGAGCAGGCTGTGGGTTTATAGGGGAGTAGGGTGGGAAGTAATTTAATTATAATTCATTAATTAATAATTTGTATTAATTAATATTTGTGTATTTAATATTTCATATTGTTAATTGTGTTAAATAATTTGTTATTTATTAATTATTAATTGATTATTAATTATCAATAATTAATTGGTGAATATGTAAATTGTGTTAATTTTTTATGAGCGAGTTGTGTATTTAGAGGGGAGTAGTGTGGCAAGTAATTAAAAATTAAAATAATTTTTAATTTTTTATATAATATTTAATTATTGTTATTTTATAGTCTTAATAGTATGAATTAATTTATTACTCATTGTTTTTAATTTTATTGTTCATTGTTATTAGTTAATTAATTAATTGTTAAGCAATTATGTTAATTGTGTCATGTTTTACAATAGTGGTGGTGTTATTTATAGGGGTATTTGGTGAGAGGTAAATTATTTTTTATTATTTAAGTATTTGTTAATTAATGTTTATTATTTTGCTGAAGTGGGAATAGTAAATTATTCACCTCCGCTATCCAACACTTTCCCTACTGTTGCAATTGTTGGAGTGGGAATAGTAATTTTATCCCTTCCACTATCCAACACTTTCCCTACTGTTGCACTCTGTGGAGTTGGAATAGTAAATTATTCCCCTCCGCTATCCAACATTTTCCCTACTGTTGCACTTGCTGGGGTGGGAGTAGTAAATTATTCCCCTCCGCTATCCAACACTTTCCCTACTGTTGCATTTGCTGGAGTGGGAATAGTAAATTATTCCCCTCCGCTATCCAACAATTTCCCTACAGTTTTACTTGCTGGAGTGGGAATAGTAATTTTATCCCCTCTGCTATCCAACACTTTCCCTACTGTTGTATTCGTTGGAATGGGAATAGTAATTTTATTCCCTACGCTATCCAACACTTTCCCTACTGTTGCACTCTGTGGAGTGGGAATAGTAAATTATTCCCTCCGCTATCCAACACTTTCCCTACTGTTGCACTTGCTGGAGTGGGAATAGTAAATTATTCCTCCCGCTAAACAACACTTTCCCTACTGTTGCACTCCCTGGAGTGGGAATAGTAATTTTATCCCCTACGCTATCCAACATTTTCCCAACTGTTTCAGTTAATGTAGTGTAAAATGTTGTTTTACAGCTAAATATTTATTTTAATATTTTATTTTATTATATATATAATTTATTTTTATATTTATCTTACAGGTTTATGTATATATATATATATGTATTTATAATTTTTATTATGTTTCTAATGTTTAATAATTTAATAAAATAATTATTTAATATTATTAAGTAAATATATATATTTTTTATATATGTAAATTTATTTTTATATTATATTTATTATTTATAATTTTTAACATTTTTAAATAATTCTAACTAAGGGGCCCATTAGGATGGGGGCTATCCGCCCGCCATCCATGCCAGATTGACGCCCCGCCATATTAGTATGGCTGGGGGGGTCCTCAGCGGACGGAAAGACCGTCCGCCGCTTTTCCGCCGGTCGACTCGTCGACCGGGCGGAAAAGGAGCATAATATGGTGGCGGTGTCTGCAAGACACCGCCATCCATATTATGATGCTGGCGGTGATCAGCCTTTCCATGGCGGCGTTGCCGCCATGGAAAGGCATGCGGTTTTTGCTGTTGGGGGCCTGTTTCGGGCCCCCAGAGTGTTGGGGCTGTGGGGGGTGCACATGGGGGGTACCTATGCAATGCCACCACGTGGTGCCTGCCATGTAGTGCATGGCAATGCTGTGCACAGTCCTTTTACATTGCGAGTGGGTTTGCAGCCAGCAGATCCACCCGCAATGTAAAAGGCCCAGGATGCACCCGCCAGTGTGGCGGGCGCATCCTAATGCACATGGCGGGACCGCCGCAACTTCGGTGGTCGGTCCCTGGCTCCCTTGCGATGGCGGGCGGACAACCATCGTAATGGACCCCTATGTTTTTATTCATTATATTATTTTATATTATTTTTAAGACATTTTAAAAAAACGATATTTTGAACAACGATATTTTAAACAACGATATTTTGGTTTCGATATTTTTGTACTTACCTTTGTAGAGATAGGATGTCGATATTCTGTTCATCGATATTTTTGACACGATATTCTGGTAGGTCGATATTGTTGTCATCGATATTATGTCAGTGATCCATGTGGAATATTTGCAGCTTGTGTTTACAGACATTCTAGTGAATTCGCTCCATTGACATTCCTAGGAACAGTTTCAGAAACGGATCATACTGATTAGCAGTATTATTTCTTCCAATTAATTGTATGTGTAATGATATTGGGCACAACATGCTGATAAAAAAATACAGGCAATGAACATTAACTATATCCTATATATATATTCTATCCCAAAGAGATAAACTACAGTAAACCTGCCTAAAAAAGCAATTGGGGGTCCTATTCCCCCTCTCCCTAACATCCCCAGAATGACGCCTTTCTTTAGGCCTTTCATTGCAATATCCTATAAACAACTCACAATGGAGTTTCATGTCTCCTGGTGCTACTTGAATTGTCATCTGCATTTGATAGTATTGACCATGGAATTCTCTAGTATCTCATGGGCATCACTGGCTGTTTTAGATGTGTTCATCTCCTACTTATCTTTCAGAAAAAGAATTGTACAGATGGAATCCTCTAGATATGATCAATGCTTATCTCTTGTGTATTTTCCCAGGTTTCTATTCTCACTTTCCTTTATTTTCAGCATTTACATGGAACCATAACGTCAGCCACAACAATGTCCTTAAACTCAGACCCTTCCCAGACTTTGTTAAATTCTGGATGTTTGCAGTGTACCTGAAACTAAACCAAATAAAGACCGGGGTTTGTATTCATAACTGGAGGTGTCGCCAAGACCCTCATCCAGGACTGGTTCAACAATATAAAATTAAAAGACTTCTTCCCTCCTGTTATTATCAGTTATGGCAGTGTGAGTTTCTCATTTACCCCTACCTGTCCTTCAAGGATCACATGAAGAAAATGGCAAAAACAGAGGTGTTGCAGTTTTTTTTATAAATGCACAAAATCAAGCTCCTAATCCTTTTCCAAGCTTCCAGACCTCTCGTCCAAGCCCATTATAATAAAGGAGATGATTTAATACTCATTGGTCTCCCAGAGAACTCATTGCCACCAATCAAAGATGTTCTTCATGCAGTGGCTCCATGCATTACCATTCAAAAAAAATTTCAGCACGTCTCCCTGGCTCCATTTCAAAGTCTGCTACATAATCCATAAACCACTTAATTCGGGAAAACTGTTCTGTCTTGCAGAGAAATTAAATACATCTGGTGATATCTGGAATGTGAATTACTAGGCGAACAGTCTTTGCAAAGCTGAAAATCTAAAAGACTAACAAAAACACAAATGTCTGACTTGGTCCCTCAGAGCTACAATTCAGGGAAGGTTTCAAAACCCACTTCTTCATTATGTAGATGCAGCCTGCTCTTCCAGCCTCTACCCAATGAATTGCTTTTGTATTTCAACCTCATAATCTGTCCACTGAATTGCTGTACTTGTTTTTACCCACACTTGAATTTATTGTCTTGATGCTTCTCTGTGACCATACCTGTATGTCTCTGTATCACAGGTAGGCTTCAGGGGATTGATTTGCTCTTTAATATATTCCACCTTCAGTAAAGTTGACTTTTCTGCATAGTCAAACTATTTTTTTGCTTTGTTCTGGACTTTATTTTTGGTGATATTACGACTCAATACCCTGTGACGGTTCACTGACAGAATATCGATGTAAAAAATATAGAAGTAAAATATATCAATGAATATAATATAGAATGCAAAAATATCGACTCCCTATACTTAAACAGGTAAGTACAAAAATATTGAGAGAAAAAATACCGATGTTAAAAATATAGTTGCACAAAATATCGATTTATATATATATATAAATATACATACATATTTGCTTTAAAACAAATAAACTATTAATTTTAATTTATTTTATAATTTTCGGATTGGAGGATATATTTTGTGACATTGGTCAAGAATTCCTGAATATTATATTATTGGTGTCGAGCAGTGGGAAGTATTTCTACTATTTCAGTGCAGATGGACCCACGTGATAGCATTTAAATGCCTCAAAGATGAACGGCACTCTTATCAGTTGAAAAAGGCTGCAAGGACAGCCGAAATGCGTCCTGAAATAAAGCTGCTATATTTCAATACTAACGAAAACTCCCTGGTATTTGAATTGATGGTAATACCTTCACCTCGAGTGCAGACCTCTTCAGTAGTTGGAGAAGTATTTTGGATATATATTTATATATATATATATATACATACATATATATATATATATATATATATATATATATATATATACATATATATATATATCTCCTCAACGTGCCTGTTTGTAAGTAAAAATAGGCTCCAGCACTCTCGGGCTCACTCAAAATTGGCTTTATAGTGGCTCACAAACACAGGTAATGCGTTTCAACCGCAGCCGCGGTCTTTGTCAAACCTAATGTCGCCGCCATTAAAAAATTCATACATACATTCTCTCAGAGCAGGGCCGTTTCTACCATTAGGCAACACTAGGCGGCCGCCTGGGTCGGCAAAAGGGCTAGGGCGGCAAAAAACTTTTTAAATTTGAAGGCAGCAGCACCTGTATGTGAGTGCAAGCGCACCTGCTTGTACATGCTGCGCAGCGCACCCTAGCATAGTGGTGTGTGGAGCGGGCCGGCGGTACCAGGGTATGTGGGTCCCCAGGGCCGTCAATCTTGTAGCGCAGGAAAGCGCTACCAATGACGGCCCTGGGCATCATTTTTGGCCAGTCCCCGAGGGGTGCTTTTTATTCAGCAGCTAGTGATGGTGACTCGCGGGCGCGCACGTCGCACCGCCCTCTTTCTCGGCGCGCGGGGATAGACTGTGTGTGTCGGCTGTTCTGGTGCCTTGGTGAATTGATTACTGCTGCTAGTGCCACACAGTCCTGTCACGTCATTTACTCCAAGTCCTCCCGCTTTGAGACCCCAGATCGACCAGAGTTTCACTCTCTGGACGGACCGAAGGAAGGAGTAATACTAGTCACGCACGCTCACGCAGTGTCTGTCGGACTCGGAGACCGGCCTGCGTGCACTGGGCCTGGCGTGTGTGCTGCTGCGACCCAGCGGGCGCAGCCCGGCCCCAGCCTCCCCTTGATTCTTGAATAGGTTGAGAATCTGATCGAGAGAGACCCACCACTGCTGGTAAGAAGCACACCCCCTGCCCTAATTTAAGTAAGTGAAATTACATTTTTACCTCTCCACCCAGGCTATACAGCAGCAGTAGGAACTGGTCTGGGTTGAAATGTATGCCACAGAGGGTGTGTGCACTGATCAATGCATTCCTGGCCGGGTGCAGCCAACCTGATATTTGTTAAATTAACTTCAGGGTGGCTGTTTAAGGTATCTCTGGTCCTGTTTTTCGATATGGGTGAAAGTTGGAAGGACACCACTTGTGAAGTTACCCGAAGGCGAGGGGCAGGCCTGTGGAATATGTGTGGATGAGAAAGCATGGAACTGCCTTCCCTGTGTGTTTTATAGTGCCTTTTTCAATGGTGGGACGGTGTGTTACTTTTGCTGCTGCATTAAAGGAAAAAATATGTAAATTTTATTTTTTTACTCTTGAAATTAATGGGTGGTAGTTTTTGGAAAAAGTTGTCAAAGCAGGCTTCGTGTTTGGGTAAAATTATTCCTTCCTAAAATGGAAGGCCTTGACGCTAAGGAGTATCTTGCAGCCTCAGCACATGGGGGGAATAACCTAGTTAGTCAGTATGCAAGTGACATCATGGTGTGTGCCATCATAGCCCATGATGTCACAATGTGTGGCATTACAGTAAGTGACATCACAAGAAGTAACATCAGATAAGATCCCACACATTGGTTTTTATTAGGTATATCATGAGTGCATTAAGCGCATTATTTGATTCAACAAATTTTGCTTTAGGGTTGTGCTGAAAAAGTGGCACACTCCTGACGCAAAATGTGGGCCTCAACTAATTTTACGAATTTTTTAAAAACCCTGCCATAAAGAAATTGGCAACAAGGAGAAGCATGGTAGTACATCTGTTATGCTTAATTGGTTGCAAAGTCTGCGTTTTCTAATATTTTATGGGGTTAAGACATCTTCTGCAGAGATACCCAGTAAATATCAGGGAATAATAATTGGTGAGATAACTCTGGAGGTTAAAGTATTTGTTGGAGAGATCTCTGTTTTGTATAGTCCCAGAACTGAATCAAAGTAGTATCGAAGGTTAATGTGTCTCCTTCAAAGCATATCATGTAATGTGCAGATGACAGAATCTTTTTTTAATGTAGCTAGGTAAGTGGGCTACTGCTTTGAACACAGATCCTTTTGTTACTTGCAGTTCATAATTAGTAAGCCTTTTAATATACCACAGTGAGCTATGTAGGATATGTGACTGCTACATCTTTTAACCCTCACTGAGTCATGCAACACATCTTGTACATTGATTTACACACTTGCACGATTTATTGTTAATGTGTTTGTTATGTAAAGCACTCTGACACCCCGCATTGGGTTGAGTAGTGCTTTAAAATAAATAAACTAGTGCTATTTAAATTCTGTGTAAATACTGGGACAGACCAACACATCTGACATTCTTGCAGTTCATGCACTTGCATAAAGGGATGGGTTTCAAAATCTGGCAACACTGAAAGCACAAAACCACAGCGGCGCCTCACCTTCGCGACAGCAACCAACCACCAGTAAAGTCAGCTAGGTGCAAGCAAGAGCAGTTTGCAAGTAGCCAAGCCTAGCGAGTGCCAGGGTTTCACTTAAAAGGGGGAGGGAGGTACCATGTATTGGACATACAGATGTTTGGCGGTAAGCTTCTCCCTAGCAACTGAAGTATGAGACCAAAAGAATCAGCTCCTGAAGCCAGATGAGATCTGCCGGCCCGTACCCACCCAAGGAGCCAAAGGCCCACCCATCAGCAATGCTGTACATATGAACTTACATACTATCCAATTGGCTGAATTTTCTCCACCATGTTAACCCTACTGTGGCGGAAGTGACCTCCAGCTAATTTGACCTTCAATTCCAAACTTTGAGCCTCACTTTGAGGCGGAAGTGACCTCTGAAAATGGCACATTAGCTGTTCTTTTCTTAAAATTTGACTTAGGCACAAAAATACCATCTTACTATTTGATATAATATTTGAAATGAGTTGAAATCATTAAATTGATCTAAAAATAGATTTACGAAAATTGTTTCCATTAATGTTACTGGCTTCTTAAATTTTTCGGTAATAATGTTGTTACAATTTTCTAATGCAATATACAGAATTATTATATACAATATTCAGAATTATTATTGCCCTATATTTTTTCAGGTAGAAAGGATCAAAAATGGCAGACAGGAAAAACTCTCAGGTGTTCAGTACAGAAAAAGAAAAGCGGATAGAGAAATAGAACTATCCAAATTGAACGGGTCTATTGAAAAATTTCTACGTCCTCCAAAGAGTTCTCTTGAAATTGCTTGGGCATCAACTTCAACCTCAGAAAAAGATGACGATATAGGCCTACCAGACAAGGACATAGAAGTTAACAGCCGAGAGCAAGAAGAACACGTTGTAGTGGATACTGCAAAGGATAACCTTGAAAATGAAGATGGTGATCAAAGTAAACGCCCGAAAATAACCGAAGAAAGCGTAAAAATAGATTATTCAGATCCTACTTCCTGGGAAGACTTACCAATAAGTGGAGACAAATTAAGAACTCTTTTGGTTGAAAATGGGCCAAAACAAGTGAGCAAAAATTTGCTTTAGATGAGAATAAAAAGTACGTTTTCAGCTGTACATTATAAAAGAAAACTTCCAAATGGAGAAGAAGTTTACCGTGAATACCTCCAGTATTCTGTATCAACCGATAAAGTTTTCTGTTTTTGCTGCAACGTATTTGGCGGAAATTCAACTTTAAGTACAAGTCTCACTCAGAATGGATGCAACGATTGGCATAACATATCAGCGATTCTGTCTTCACACGAAAAGAGTGTTGAACATATTACCAACTTCCTTAACTGGAAGGGCCTGTATACAAGTCTAAAACAAGACGCAACTATAGATAGTGTTAATACAAAAAAGCTTAAAGAAGAAGAAAAGTACTGGCATCAGATCTTAGAGCGTGTAATATCTCTTGTAAGAGTTCTAGGTGCACAAAATTTGGCCTTCCGTGGCAGCAGTGATAAACTTCATGCTCATGACAATGGCAATTTTCTTAAAATTGTGCAATTGCTCGCCATGTTTGATCCTATTATGAATGAACATCTCAGGAGAATACAAAATAAGGGTAGAAGACATGCTCACTATTTAGGCAACATTATTCAAAATGAACTGATCCAAGTGCTATCAAACGGTATCAAAGAGAAAATCATTTCATTGGTTAAAAAGGCAAAGTATTTTTCAATCATTCTTGATTGCACCCCAGATATCAGCCGCACGGAACAAATGACCATGATCATAAGATTTGTGGACATCGTGCAATCTTCAGGAACAGAGTCATTTCAGTCTTCTGATGAAGAATTCCAAGAAAGCAGCCTTGTGCAAATAAAAGAACACTTTTTGGGATTTGTGCCACAAACCGAAACCACAGGTGAATTGATGAGTAATTTTCTGAGAAATCAGCTCAAAAGCTTGACATTGTCAATTGAAGACCTACGAGGTCAGGGTTATGATAACAGGAGCAATATGAAGGGCAAGGAAATAGGTCTGCAGAAGAAAATTCTGGATATTGACCCGTGTGCCTTCTATGTCCCCTGCAGTTCCCACACCTGAACCTCGTGGTAAATGACGCTGCTTCGTGTTGCACCGAAGCAACAGCCTCTTTTGATGTTATACAACGATTGTATGTATTTTTTGCTGCGTCTCCACGTCGATGGGATATACTGAAACGTCATATACCATATTTGACTATAAAACCTCTGAGTGATACTCGGTGGTCAAGCAGGATCGTTGCCTTAACTCCCATCAGGTACCAGTTACCGCATGTGTATGATGTGTTGTTTGAAATTACTGAAGATTCAACTCTCAAAGGCTCTTCTGGTACCATGACTAAGGTTGAAGCTGAAGGTCTTCTAAACAGCATATCTTCATTTAAGTCTGTTGTGGCAGTTGTAACATGACACAGTATATTATTTCAAATCAATTTGACCAGTAAACTGCTGCAAGAGAAGCACTTTACTCTTGAGAAAACAGTAAATGAGCTTAAAAATACAGAGGAGTATTTAAAAAACATGAGGAGTTGTTGTAGGGATTCTGCACATACACAGAGATATGCACAGGATAATAGGACCTCGGAGTATAGTGGTGAACCAACCATGCACCTTAGTACCCACAATCCCAATCCGACTAGCTTTAGCGTCTCATTAGCAATGATGCTACCAATGATTAGACAACCCAGAACACGGTCTCTCTCTCTCTCTCTCAGGACTCGTGGGAGCAAGAACACCCTTTCATAACTCACTCATACCTGTCCACAACGTGCGTAATAAGAGACACTGTATAGTTTAAAATGTTTATTTCAACTATCGTGCTCTAAGATACAGTACACGTGCCAGTACTATCAGCATAATGCATAATGATAAAATAATAAGCATAGTTACAATTCCATAGAATACAAACGGGGAAAGCATTTCATAAAGCAGTGGATATAGGGCGAAATGACCATACCACCCTCCCCGTGCTATGAGCTAGTTTATTATAAAAATAGAAGACCTCTGGGCATTGTCAGGCGGACCCTCATACCTCAATATCTAGATGCAAGGTTTATATCATCAGACAAGCACAGCTCTTCTCCCTGGAAAGGTTTTTCTCCAAGTGCCTCTAACAGTGAAATCACAATATTAAAAGCACACGAATTTCTCCAGTGCAGCTGCATTCAGTGTTATGTCTAAGTGCGAGGGGCTGACCAGAACAGCAAGAACAAGGGACATTGTTTTTCGACCTTGTACATGTTGTGCAGATGAAACCCACAGGGAACAGGAGAAAAGGTGAAAGGCAGAAAGGCAGACAGTTCTAATATAGCCGGGCACAAGCAGAGGCTGGAAAAACAAAGTCACAAAGTAACGTGCGCAAAAGGCATCATGGCAGCCAGGCCTAGGCCAACTTAGCAACGCAGACCATGAGGCCACAAACCACACGACAGAGTGACATGGAATTTGAGAGAGTTTTGGTTGATGCTCGAGAGCTAGCTGAAGAAATCAATATTGAGCCAATTTTTCAGCCAGAGATAAGAAGCAGGAAAAGGAAATTGTTCGCTTACGAATCAGAAGATGAACCCATTGCTGACCCCAAAGACAAGTTCAGAGTAAATTACTATTTTGCAATATTGGACACGGCAATTAGTTCTATACAATATAAGTGACCTCAAGATGAAAACTTCCAAAGAACTCATGGATTTGTGTATCAAATTGGAAACAGCTTTAACCCGTCATAGACCTGAAGAAACCCCATCTTTTCTAAAGGACATTGACGTGGCAGCTCTCTGCTCTGAACTTTCAGGAATAAGTCATCGAATACAAAAAATGCGAAACCCGAATATGTGCTGAACTATCTGTGCCAAAACAAGTTAGAAAATGGTTTTCCTAATTTGTTCATAGCTCTTCGTATCCTTTTGACTTTACCGATATCAGTGGCAAGTGCGGAGAGGAGTTTCTCAAAACTCAAATTAATAAAAACCTATCTGCGCAGTTCCATGAGCCAAGAGAGACTCATGGGACTAGCCACAATTTCAGTAGAAAAAGACATGGCTTACCAGCTTGACATTAGAGATCTTCTTAAAGACTTTGCTAAAATAAGGGCAAGGAAGGTACCATTGGATTAAGAGAAAGAACCCAAAACACCATTGAAGTTAGAAGAGAGAAATTTAAAAACGAAATAAAATATCATGAGCAGTGCTTATTTAATTATTTAATGTTTGATGTGTTTTATTGTTTAATGTTGAATACAAGTTCTTTTATATCTAATGCATTAATTCTAGCCTCGATGACAGGGGGAGAAAGTGATGGTAGTAAAAGGGAGGGGCGGCATTTTTCAATTCTTGCCTAGGGCGGCAAAACACCTAGAAACGGCCCTGTCTCAGAGTTTCAAACCTTAAAGTGACAGTGCAACATTTTGATATTTAAAGTGACGTGCAAAAATTCAATTTTTTCTACTTTCTTTTTCTATTTTGTTTTTCGCCATGTAAATAAAGTGACAAGTGTCTAATTTGTTATTCATTCTTAACAGACAAACAATTGGACCTTAAATCAGTATAGAATTTAAAAATAACAACAATTGATATATATACACATGATTAACCCACAAATGGCTGTACATTTAGTTCATGATTCAGCAACTAATTATACAGCCTTGTGATCACAATTTTTCTTGGCGTCCCAATAATCCCCTAATACGATCACAATGTCATACAGGGCAAGTGGCCAATGCATGCTAGCTGTTGAATGCAAAAAAAGAATATTGTGAAATCGTTGTTATTTCTTAAAACCTCTAAAATTCCTACTGAATATAATCAAACTTAGCAGCCTGCCGGTGACGGTTACACCAGCATCGTAATGCACATCTCCGCCCGCCAAAGTACAATAGAAGACGGTGTGCTAGCGGACTCAAAGTCCGTCTGCCACGGGTCCGCCACAGGCAATCGTTATGATTGCCTGGCGGACCCACCCTGCATCAACAATAGGGTGGTGGTGCCTAGCAGGCACCATCCGCCATATTACGATGCTGCCTCCCCACCAGCCGGTGTATGGTGGGGAAACCTTCATTCACAGGCTGGCAGGGATTGCATTTGGGGGCCTGTAGCGGACCCCCCTTGTGTTGGGGGAGGTGGGTATCCACTGGGGGGGTGCCTAAGGTGCCCCACTACATTTCCCTGCACCAGATGGCAGGCACCGCGTGGTGCCTGCCACGTAGTGCAGGGAAATGCAAACACAGGGGCTTTTTAGGATGGCGGGCGGACTTCAGTCTGCCCGCCACCCTAGCGGTGCTGGGACCGGCCGCCAGCGGTGCGGCGGTCCCACACCGCCAATTAGTATGCGACCACCACCCTGGTGGTCGCATTCCGCATCTTCAACATTGCGGCGGGTGCTGCTATAAGCAGCACCCGCCCCAATGCCAAGGAGGCATGCTGTGCATTCAGTAGCGGCACGTGGTGGGAGTGCTGCCGGGCGGTGACGCGGGAGGGGCAGGGTGGGGGTAGTAAACTACGGAATACGGCAGCACAGAGGTAAGTAAACAAACAAATAAATAAAACGAATTTCGTTGCACGCGTTGCATCGCATTTGGCGATGCAGCGCACGCAACGAAATTCGTTTTATTTATTTGTTTGTTTACTTACCTCTGTGCACCGTATTCCGTAGGTTACTACCCCCACCCTGCCCTCCCTAGCCCGCGTCACCGCCCAGCAGCCCTCCCACCACGGGCCGCTACTGTGTGCATTGCCATGTACAACGCAACAGGCACAGCGCGGTGCCTGCCACCTTGTGCATGGCAATGAAGGGGGTACCATAGGTATCCCCAAGTGCAGCCCCCACCACCCCAGGGGCCTGCAATGGGCACACAAAGCAATTCCCACCAGCCTTTACATGGCGGCGGCCTTGTCAACCTGTCAACATAATATGGTTGGCGGTGCCTGGAAGGCACCGCCACCATGTTATGCCCCAGCTCCGCCCGGCCGGCAATCATGACGATTGAGAAACCAGCGGAAATGCGGCGGACGGACTTTCCGTCCGCCGCGGTACCCCCGGCCATGATAATATGGCGGGGGGTAAATCATGTTGTGATGGCAAGCGGATCGCCACCGCCGGCCGGGCGGTGGCGATCCGCCTGCCATCATAATGACCCCCACAGTATTTCTGACATTGCGGCGGGTGCTGCAGCCAATGTCAGAGATACAGGATGCGACCGCCACCATGGCGGTCGCATCGTATCTTGTGTGCGGGACCACCGCAATCCAGATGGACGGTCCCAAACACAGGCACGATGCCGTCCGTCCGCCATCGTAATGACCCCCTTAGTTCATATTAAAGTGCCATGCAATTGAATAATGTGAAAACTCATAAAATTAAAAGATATTATTAGCAGGATCGGACTTGGATGTTGGAAAATTATGAGGAAAATTGTAAGTAAAATTATATATCTATATATTATATATATGTATATATATATATATTCACTGAAAAAACCATAGGTTTCAGGCATGTTATAGTTAGAAATTAGCATTTAAAAAACCTTACAAATTCACTGAAAAAACCATAGGTTTCAGGGACGTTATAGTTAGTTGGACATTTCACTCGTACAAAACCATAGAAATTCCCCAGTTATAGTTAGTTCAGCTAACTATAACTCGCACCCCCGCAATGCAATGCTGATGACGTCACATATTACATAATTCATGACATGGTCAGTGACATCACTGCTATGAAAGCCCTGGGGGGTGGTGGTCCCAGGGGCTTGGGGGGACCTTGGAGGCCCCCCCACACATTTAAAAATTAGCCCCTGGGGGTGGCGGTCCCCGGGGCTGTGGTGGGGCTGCGTGCCCCCTGCAACTCATAAATCAAGCCCCGGGGAGGTGGTGGTCCCCGGGGGAGTGTGGGGGGATTGAGGCCCGCCCACACATTTTTTCAGTGCCCCCGGAACCTGGCCCACCCAGGGGCTTCAATACAACAAAGCACGGGAGCCAGCGCTTCGTTTTTTTTAATTTTCTCTGCCGGATTCGCGCACCCAGCGCGAATTCAGCCGATTTCTTTTTTTTTTTAAATGCTTTATTGGGCCCTGGGGGTCTTTGTGGGACCCCCTGAGCAGGCTTAGGGGGTCATGGTGTTTCTACCCTGCCCCCTTTTCTTGTTTTTCGCGTTTGTTTTTCTCTTTTCTTGTGAGTCGGTTCTACCGAGTCACAAGATGGCTGCCAACACTTCCTGGTTTGGAGTGTTGGCAGCCAATTAGAATAAAGCTCGTGGTCGGGAGGGTCCGCGGATCCACCGCACCTCTAAATATCTAAACTTTTATTTTTTGATTTTCTCAGCAACTACTGAACGGATTTACACCATTTAAAAAAAGGGCGCTTTCTGAACCAAGCACTATCTTTTTGCCAAATTTGGTGTAATTCCGTTCAGCAGTTCGAGCTGTAGCCGTGTCTAAAGTTTCCTATGGGAAATTCATTTTCCGACCTCTTCTTTTTGAATTTCTCAGGAACTACTGAACGGATTTACACCATTTAACAAAAAGGGCTCTTTCTGAACCAAGGGCTACCTTTTTGCCAAATTTGGTGTAATTCCGTTCAGCAGTTCGGGCTGTAGCCGTGTCTAAAGTTTCCTATGGAAAATAACATGGAGAAAACACGTTTTGGGAGCCTCCCTTTTTCTCGGCCCCTGCTTGGCGAATCACCCCGAAACCTTCAGGATAGGAGCTGACCGGAGCGGGCCACATGTTTTGAAAATTACGCGAAGATTCGCCAACCGGCGCCAAAGTTATTGGGAAAAAAAACTATTTTCCTATGGAAACTAGGTCCTAACTATAACTACCGCCAGTAGATATATATATATATATATATATATATATATATATATATATATATATATATATATATATATATATATATATATATATCCACACAGAACCTCCAGCAAGCAGAAGGAAGAGGCCACACGGGGAATCCAGGAGAAGGTCTTTAATAGGAAAGCAACTCTGGCATAATGCATTTTGACTTTAATGTCTTCCTCAGATGCCGTTGCAACACTGAATGAGCCACACGCCACCACTTTTGAATGTTTCTGCAGTCCTCCCTTAATTGGAAAGGCACACCTCCCCTACCATGTGATCGCTCACCTGGTGTAGTTCCATCAGTCCTACAACTCCCAGAATGCATCAACTCTGGGCGGGTGATGCGTGGGGAAAACTTGGTGATGAAAATCCATGTGGCTTCGGTGTACTGCAGAGCGGGGCGCGCTGTGTCCAGTGTAAAATCAAACCTCAGACCTCCCTGGGTCCCCGCATACGTTCCAACCCCACAGGCACAAGTCCGCCGGGTCGTGAGCTGGTTTACTAAACCAATACTCCTCGTGAAGTCACGAGCTGCCAGCTGGCAGCGTCCCTTGCTTGACCCGTACCAGCGAGGTGGGCTGGAGCAATCCAATACCTTGGGCGACGAACAACTACTTGCGCAGACACCAGTAATGCCACCAGCCAACTTGAAAGAACGGGGCCCCTTAACGCGTCTCTGGCTGACGCGATAATATCCACACAGAACCTCCAGCAAGCAGAAGGAAGAGGCCACACGGGGAATCCAGGAGAAGGTCTTTAATAGGAAAGCAACTCTGGCATAATGCATTTCGACTTTAATGTCTTCCTCAGATGCCGTTGCAACACTGAATGAGCCACACGCCACCACTTTTGAATGTTTCTGCAGTCCTCCCTTAATTGGAAAGGCACACCTCCCCTACCATGTGATCGCTCACCTGGTGTAGTTCCATCAGTCCTACAACTCCCAGAATGCATCAACTCTGGGCGGGTGATGCGTGGGGAAAACTTGGTGATGAAAATCCATGTGGCTTCGGTGTACTGCAGAGCGGGGCGCGCTGTGTCCAGTGTAAAATCAAACCTCAGACCTCCCTGGGTCCCCGCATACGTTCCAACCCCACAGGCACAAGTCCGCCGGGTCGTGAGCTGGTTTACTAAACCAATACTCCTCGTGAAGTCACGAGCTGCCAGCTGGCAGCGTCCCTTGCTTGACCCGTACCAGCGAGGTGGGCTGGAGCAATCCAATACCTTGGGCGACGAACAACTGCTTGCGCAGACACCAGTAATGCCACCAGCCAACTTGAAAGAACGGGGCCCCTTAACGCGTCTCTGGCTGACGCGATAATATCCACACAGAACCTCCAGCAAGCAGAAGGAAGAGGCCACACGGGGAATCCAGGAGAAGGTCTTTAATAGGAAAGCAACTCTGGCATAATGCATTTCGACTTTAATGTCTTCCTCAGATGCCGTTGCAACACTGAATGAGCCACACGCCACCACTTTTGAATGTTTCTGCAGTCCTCCCTTAATTGGAAAGGCACACTCCCCTACCATGTGATCGCTCACCTGGTGTAGTTCCATCAGTCCTACAACTCCCAGAATGCATCAACCCTGGGCGGGTGATGCGTGGGGAAAAACTTGGTGATGGATATATATATATCCAAACCACACTCCCTT
The DNA here is from genome assembly GCA_963921515.1 of Calotriton arnoldi. Lineage (NCBI taxonomy): Eukaryota > Metazoa > Chordata > Amphibia > Caudata > Salamandridae > Calotriton > Calotriton arnoldi. Next base: position 82,352 of record CAWUFW010009235.1, on the reverse strand, counting down.
AGTGAAGAAAGCGGAGCACACACAGGTTTGCAGGTAAGCTGCCCTTTAATATAACCTGCGGCATGACGCGTTTCGTTTATTCAAACTTCCTCAGATGCCGCCAAATTCTCAAATGGTTTTCCAGCTCACTTTAAAAGAGAAATGCCCCTCTTCAATTGGTTGAGGCATCTCTGACACAGTCTCCCAGGGAGTGGCCCGAACTCAGCACTCCAAGTTCGTCCAGAGCAGACACCAATAACGTAAGTACTAGCCCCAGTGGGCGGTGTCTGCTCTTTCCCCCAGTGCATGCCTTAATCGTCTTTGTGGGCGGTGAGCAGCTCTCCTGGTCCCTCACCCCACCGCTAAAAATCTCGATGTCTGCCCGTGAGCACCGCTTAAGTAAGCAGTGATCTTGCAGCGAAGTCGCGCTCCATCAGATGACAGCCAGGCAAGGTTTCAAGTAAGCGGTGTTTTCGGCGTTTCTAAAATGTTTTTAGAGTGTCCACAAGTTGCCACACAAACCGCCGAACCACTTGGGGGTGGGTACTCCTTTGGTGCTTGTGGCCGCACCCAGAACATCCAAATCACACTCCCTTAGTGAAGAAAGCGGAGCACACACGGGTTTCCAGGTAAGCTGCCCTTTCATATAACCTGCGGCATGACGCGTTTCGTTTATTCAAACTTCCTCAGATGCCGCCAAATTCTCAAATGGTTTTCCAGCTCACTTTAAAAGAGAAATGCCCTTCTTCAATTGGTTGAGGCATCTCTGACACAGTCTCCCAGGGAGTGGCCGAACTCAGCACTCCAAGTTCGTCCAGAGCAGACACCAATAACGTAAGTACTAGCCCCAGTGGGCGGTGTCTGCTCTTTCCCCCAGTGCGTGCCTTATATGTATATATATATATATATACATATATATATATATGTATATATATATATATATATGTATATCTATATATATATTATTAATATATACATACCAATAACATAAAATCTATTACGGAAAACCATTGTATTATAAATTAAAACATTAAACTATTTAAAAATCTTTACCACTCCAGTCAGTGCAACAGTAGGGAAAGTGTTGGATAGCGGAGGGGTAAAAGTTACTATTCCCACTCCAGTGAGTGCAACAGTAGGGAAAGTGTTGGATAGCAAAGGGGTAAACTTACTATTCCTACTCCAGTGAGTGCAACAGTAGGAAAAGATAGTGGCAGGATAAAATGCACTATTCCCACTCCAATCAGTGCAACAGTAGGGAAAGTGTAGGATAGAGGAGGGTAAAACTTACTATTCCCACTCCAGTGAGTGCAACAGTAGGGAAAGTGTTAAATAGTGGCAAGATCAATTTACTATTCCCTCTCCGATCAGTGCAACAGTAGGGAAAATGTTGGATTGCAAAGGTGTAACAATTAACATTCTCAATACAGTCAGTTCAAAAGTAAAAACAAACGAAATATTAACAAAAATATTTAAAAAACAAAATAAATAAAAACATATAAATATATTAAACATTAAAATACAAATATATTTAATATTACAAATTAAAAAAAGAAATATTATAATGTTAAATGCATATCACAAATACCTACAAATATTATAATAAATAAAATAAATAATTTTCAAACAAATAAATATTTTTAAATAGAAATTATTTAGAATCAATAACATTAATTATTACATACATTTACTTTTTTATTTCCTACCCTATAACACCACACAATTCACAACCCACATCTAAATTTTATTTAAAAATGTACTTACTTAATTAACATAATTAATTACCAATTAAAGAAATATTATTAATTAAAAAACAAATTAAATCTCATAAAAATTAATAAACTTCCCACACTTTACCCCTATAATCCCCACAAACCACTGGTAAAATTAAACTGTAAAACAATTAATTACACAATTAAAATGTATTTTCAATTAAAAAACTAATAGTTTTTAAAACTAATTATAAAGTAAGTAAAATGAATTTACTCCCCACCCTTTACCCCTAAAAAAGTCAAACTCACACACAAAAATACAAACAACTACCCTAATTAAATATCAATTAATTAACATTAATGATCAACCAATTATTAATTAATTAAACATAAATGAATTCCCACACTTTACACCTATAAACCCCATAACCCACACCTATAATTAATTACACAAATTCCATATTTAATTTTCAATTAATTAATCAATATTAATTAAGAACTAATTATTATTTAATTAAACATAAATTATTTTTCACCCTTTACCCCATAAGCCCCACAACCCAGACCTAAAAAAACTCACACAATTAACATAATTAATTATTAATTAGTTAATCTAAATTAACAACGAATTATTAATTAATTAATCATAAATTACTTCTCACCCTTTACCCCATAAACCCCACAACCCACACCTAAAAACAATCACACAATTACCATAATTAATTATCAATTAATTAGTTAATATAAATTAACAACTAATTATTAATTAATTAAACATAACTTACTTCCCACCCTTTAAACCCCACAACCCTCACCTAAAAATTACACAATTACCATAATTATCAATTAATTAATTAATATTAATTAACAACCAATTAATAATTACAAATAAATTACTTCCCACAATTAACACTATAAAATCTAAATTAAATAAATAAAAAATAATCATTAATTTATTATAATTAAATTACTTTCCACCCTATTCCCCTATAAACCCACTACCCGCTATGGAACTAAAAGCATAAAACTTAATTAAAATAAAATTGATAACTACTAAAAATTTAACACATATATTAAAAAACATAAACAATACTTATACAAAAAAACATACATCACATCCATTTAATGTTTAAACTAAAAGACATAACACTAATTAAAAAATCGATATTTTAAACAACTATATTTTTGCAAACAATATTAATGACTTCTATATTTTTAAAACAATATTCCTTACCTCAAATTTGATATTCTTGACCACGATATTCTTGCTGTCGATATTTCTGAATCACGATATTTCCAACTCGATATTTGTGTAAGTCGACATTTCCAACTCGATATTCTGTCTCAACACCCCCTGTGACACTGCTATTCAGTCCTTGGTCCTAAAATGTTGTGAGCAAAATTGATTTCACCTGATTGGTCTTTCTAGTGTTCCTGTAAGGTCATAGTAAATGTTGCAGAAAATGCATCAAATAGCACGGGAACGTAAGTAACATATGTGATCTACAGTGTGCATTTATACCAGCCACATGTATGACATGAATGTCTGGCTTCCAGGAGCACTAGCTGCTATGCATACATTAATAGTTCACCCACTATATTGTACCTCATATTTTTATACGGCTTGGAACCTAATATATAAAAAATGTGACACACTATGGGGTCGATTCCGATTCGGGCCGGAAAAAGCACCGACCGACTCGGATCCGGAAAAAATACCGACCGACACGTACCCGTGGCGCCCGACACGCCAAGTACGATGCAAGGCGCGAAAACTCCGACCGACACGTAACGAAACCAAGTCGACCGACCGAGCCACACGGAAAACAGCAATCCGGCCGGAAAAACACGCGAATCCAACCGACCGACACGCACCCGGAACAAATCCGACCGAAACGTACACGCTAACTCCAAACCGCTAAGTACGATGCAAGGCGCGAAAACCACGAGCGAGTCGGACGGAGGACAAACCGGACGACCGACACGCATACAAAACCGAGCCGAAGCAACACAATACACCGCGACCGACGCGTACGCAGCATAGAAAACTGCACAAACACAGCGTGAAGCGAAGCGGAGAACACCGTACGAGACCAATGCAGGGTCCGACTCGGTCACAAGAACGTTTCCAACACACACAAACAGCACAAAGGAAAAATCACCCAAAAAAGGCCAAACAAGCAATTACCAAGCCAATAAATACTGGGGGGGTGGGGACAGAGAACAAAGACACACCCACAACTCCACCTATATAAAGGACACAAATCACTACCATGAGCCTTTGCAAATGCCATTCCACTGCCAGCACCCAAGAGAAAGCAACCACACACCCACAGCTCATCCCTCACACAAGCCACACACCATCAGCACACCAACAAATACCTACCTCACATACACCCAGCAAAACACACACTCACACACCCTCACCTGCACACCAACACACACATCACTCACCATCACCACCCATCACCATGCCCCCCAAGAAGAATCACAAGTTCCTAGATTGTGAATTGGAAGTCCTGGTAGACGAGATCCTCAGGGTAGAGCCACAGCTGTTTGGCACATTGGTCCAACAGACCCCCATGTCGCAGAAAACCAAGATGTGGGAGAGGATCATCAACAGGGTGAACGCACAATCACCATGTCTGCGCACAAAGACCGACATCCAGAACAGGTGGTATGACGTGCGCAGGAGGGTCCGGGAGCTGCTCAAGAAAGACTACCTCATCAGCCAATACACCGGCAGTGGCCCTCCTGCCAAGCCAGTATACCTCAGGCCCTGGGAGGAGAAGGTGCGGGCCATCCTTCCGCCAGTGAGCGTATATGGACTAGAGAACATCCCAGAGCCTGGTGAGTACAGAACAAATGTACACAATTTTCTGACACAAAACACACACACATCACTGTCAAGGGGAGAGTCAAACCATGCACTCATAGCAATTACACAGCAACCAGAACAGAATCATCCCAAAATGTGTATGTCAGTCAGATAAACACAACACATGCCATCAAAAAAGTTACATCCAACCGTGCCATCACATGTACAAACACAACTACAACTACAGCTAGGCAGTGGCACAAATAGAACTAACAAACACATCCAGACATGTAGCCACCACAACAACACCAACACACAGTGAAGACCACTCAAAGGAAGGAATTCTGTGTATGCTGGCCAAGTCTGTGTAGCCAATAGCATCATGGGAGTCGCAGTCACACATATTGCCCCCCACAACTGTCCCATCAACACCACCATGAACCATGCGCACATCACAGGGAGTGGAGAAGGACTCACAAGATGGCTGACACTGGCTACTGCTGTGGGGAGCACAAGGCCCTGCCGGCAAATGTGCACCAACAAACAGCAGGACACCACTGACTGACATCCTGAGAGACAACTTCCACTCCCTGCAATGCAAGCACATTCCATGGTGGGATATCTGGCTGGCTGGGTGGGAAGGGGGACTTGCAGCACTGACTATACTCACCAGCACCTCCCCTCACACCCCCCAACACAAACTCCACAGTACCCACCTGGTAGAATGCAATGCCCTCCATCCTAACACAAGATCCCACAAAGCACCACCACCCTGGGTTATGTTGTGTGAAGAACAGGGACACTCTTGGGACTCTTAGCCAAACAACTGCCAGGACAACACTCCCAGCCATCCTGTCAGCACAGCCAGCCCACCCCACAGGGAAGCAGAGTCAAAAGGAAGGAAGCATGGGCATGCTGGGAAGGGGGTGGAGGCAATAGCATGATGAGAGTCGTAGTCACAGACATTGCTCAGCCTCACAACTGGCCCATCAACACCACCCTGAACCATGCTCACATCACAGGCAGTGGAGAAGGACTCACAAGATGGCTGACACTGGCTACTGCTGTGGGGAGCACAAGGCCCTGCTGGCAACTGTGCACCAACAAACAGCAGGACACCACTGACTGACATCCTGAGAGACAACTTCCACTCCCTGCAATGCAAGCACGTTCCATGGTGGGATATCTGGCTGGCTGGGTGGGAAGGGGGACTTGCAGCACTGACTATACTCACCAGCACCTCCCCTCACACCCCCCAACACAAACTCCACAGTACCCACCTGGTAGAATGCAATGCCCTCCATCCTAACACAAGATCCCACAAAGCACCACCACCCTGGGTTATGTTGTGTGAAGAACAGGGACACTCTTGGGACTCTTAGCCAAACAACTGCCAGGACAACACTCCCAGCCATCCTGTCAGCACAGCCAGCCCACCCCACAGGGAAGCAGAGTCAAAAGGAAGGAAGCATGGGCATGCTGGGAAGGGGGTGGAGGCAATAGCATGATGGGAGTCGTAGTCACAGACATTGCTCAGCCTCACAACTGGCCCATCAACACCACCCTGAACCATGCTCACATCACAGGCAGTGGAGAAGGACTCACAAGATGGCTGACACTGGCTACTGCTGTGGGGAGCACAAGGCCCTGCTGGCAACTGTGCACCAACAAACAGCAGGACACCACTGACTGACATCCTGAGAGACAACTTCCACTCCCTGCAATGCAAGCACGTTCCATGGTGGGATATCTGGCTGGCTGGGTGGGAAGGGGGACTTGCAGCACTGACTATACTCACCAGCACCTCCCCTCACACCCCCCAACACAAACTCCACAGTACCCACCTGGTAGAATGCAATGCCCTCCATCCTAACACAAGATCCCACAAAGCACCACCACCCTGGGTTATGTTGTGTGAAGAACAGGGACACTCTTGGGACTCTTAGCCAAACAACTGCCAGGACAACACTCCCAGCCATCCTGTCAGCACAGCCAGCCCACCCCACAGGGAAGCAGAGTCAAAGGAAGGAAGCATGGGCATGCTGGGAAGGGGGTGGAGGCAATAGCATGATGGGAGTCGTAGTCACAGACATTGCTCAGCCTCACAACTGGCCCATCAACACCACCCTGAACCATGCTCACATCACAGGCAGTGGAGAAGGACTCACAAGATGGCTGACACTGGCTACTGCTGTGGGGAGCACAAGGGCCTGCTGGCAACTGTGCACCAACAAACAGCAGGACACCACTGACTGACATCCTGAGAGACAACTTCCACTCCCTGCAATGCAAGCACGTTCCATGGTGGGATAACTGACTGGCTGTGTGGGTGGGAAGGAGGTCCGGCTGTCAACCAAACACAAGCAATGCAGACCATGTTCACACCCCAGAAAATACATAGAAATGCCCAAATAATGCAGGACAATGTGCCACACCAATATCAACCCCTGACTGTGACGACTTAGGACAATGCGATGTACAGGCCCGCACCCAGAGGCACAGTCACAACTGTCATGTGTGTCAACCATTGATGCCTGCAGAAACATGACATACATTGTTTGTGTCTCCCAAAAACAGGTGATGATGGGGACACAGCAGCAGACGCTGAGGAGTCCCAGTCCCAGGCTCAAGAGGATGCCGAGCTCACTGGCGTCGTACAGCCTCTGTCCTCCTCGGACAATGAAGAACAACCTGGCACATCCGGTGCAAGTCAACATGCAGCACCAGCAGGACCACCAGCTGCAGCACCAGCAGGACCACCAGCTGCACCCCTGCACCCACCCCTACAACGACTGTCACCACAAATACCATCCCTGCCGACATGGACAGAATAAGGAGCAACACCAGCACAGTGACCCTGGACCAACCTGGGGCCATGGACACCACCACCACCACCAACCGCCAAGGTGGACCAGGGTTATCTGTGCGTGCCACTGCACACACTGCACATGTCAGCAGGGGTGGTGGGAGGAGTGGGAGACAGAGGTCACTGCTTGCAGACGTTGCTGGTGTGCATGACGACCCACAACTGGTACGCATAGCTGATGCGTACCAGTCCAGCACCGGAGAGCTCAGCCAGGTAGTGGGGCTCCTCAGAGACAGTAAACAGCAGCAGGCTGCCCATCATGCCCGCTTGGACTCCCACATGTCCCACGTGGAGTCACACATGTCCCGTGTGGACTCACACATGTCCCGCGTGGAGTCCAAGTGGGATGCACTGCATGAGATGACGGCGGTGCACAGGGACATTTTACAATGCCTCCGCCAGATGAACAGCAACCAGTCCACACCTCCCTGTGTGCCAACAACATCTGGTGCCGAACAAACTGCAACTGCCACAGGGAGGAGGAGGACTCTGGCGGAGAGTCCCCTGCACCGCAGCAGCCTGCACTTGAGGGGCCCCCCCAAGAAGAGGGGTCGTCCGAGGAGGGAAAAGTGAGAGGCCGATGGCCAAGCGCAACTCCCAGGAAGCCTGAACCTGTTCTGGATGTTCGCCTTTGTGCACAGACTGTTCACCCTGTTGACGGCAACACTACTCCCACACATTGCATGGGGAGTACAAGTTGGACCAATGTGTCAGACAACTGTGGCCCCGATACTGGGGATCCTGTCTACCCGGACTTTCAATTCACCTAGGAACTTGGGATTGCAAGATTCATGTACAGCACAACCCATCCTATGCACTATTAACACAAATGTATCACAATAAACACACAAATACACCATACTTGCCTCTGTCGTGATTCCAACGTGGGTGCTGTTATGGGGATGATGAACTGCAAAATTACACTGTGTATGCGAACTGCAACAGCAAGGACAACACAGGCATGTGAGTACAGGCAACGTGACACACATGAGGGAGACACACCACCAGGGCTACACGACCCATACACACCTAGGCCATCTGACTCATTGCCTACACTGATGTTGCCAGGGAAGACGGTGCAATGCACAGACGCCACACCCATTCCCAGTTGTAGTCAAGTAGCCCACTGGTGCAGTAAGCAAATGGCAGTCAAATGTGTGACCACAAGACAACGCACATCACAAAGTGAAGCACAGGTTTATTACACAGTTGCAACATGCCGTAACCACTACAGATGCAAGGTAACCCCACCTGGTAGCGGGCACACAGTCAACAACTGTAGACGGAAGGAAGTCCATGGGTGTGGCGCACATCACCTGTAGGGACACAACAGCTACCAGCCTGGATGTGCAATCACGTCGTCGGTGGACACAGTTGACCAAACGAATCTGAAAGTACCCTGTGAAGGACAGAAATGACACACAGTCAAAAGCAATGGAGTACAGGACAGAACAGCAAAACTCATGCACAATACATGTTACAAGATACCCACCCAGAACCAAGTTAGCATGTCAACACTGTTGGGGAGTACAGCCCACCTGTCACCACACATCGCAACACACATCCAGTCAAGTAGCCCATGGACACACTCCAACAGCACCAGTGCACCACCCACACATCATGCCAACTCACATCATTGACATGACACCTCAGGATACTCACATTCAGCTAAAGAAGTTGGTGATGAGCTGTGTGCGGACATCACCATCACCATCATCATCATCATCATCGTCACTGGCATCGTGGTCCAGGCCAGGATCCTCCACAGGTGGCGGATGTTGGTCATTGTCATCCTGGATGAGAGGCAACTCCTTCCGCACTGCCAGGTTGTGGAGCATGCAGCAGACGATGATAATCTTGCACACTTTCGCAGGGGCATATGGGAGGGACCCTCCGGTCTTGTCCAGGCAGCGGAAGCGGCTCTTCAGGAGACCAAAGGTCCGCTCAATCACTCTCCTGGTCCGACCATGTGCCTCATTGTAGCGCATCTGGGCAGGTGTCACAGGGTTCCTGAGGGGTGTCAGCAACCACGGCATGTTGGGGTATCCCGAGTCACCTACGGACAGACAAGTGCACATTAGCTGACTTGGAAAAGTGGGCGGAATACTACAGATCAGATCACACACAATGGCACAAAGTCAGTACACACCGACAAGCCAGGCACGCTGGTTCTGCATCTGTGCCATCATCCTGGGGATGCGACTACTCCTCATCACAAAGGCATCGTGTGCTGAACCAGGGAAACGGGCACACACGTGTGTGATGGTCATGTCTGCAAGACACACCACCAGTGCATTGACCGAGTGGTAGTGCTTGCGGTTCCTGTAGGCCTGCTCCTGGGCCTGTGGTGGTACCAAAGCCACATGTGTCCCATCAATGGAGCCAATTACATGCGGCATCCTCCCCAGGGCATAAAAGTCACTCTTCACGTCAGTGAGTCGTCGCAGTCTAGGGAAATAGATGTACCGGTTCAGGAAGAGCAACATTGCCGCCAAAACATCGCGGAGCACACGGCTGAACATGGTCTGTGACATCCCACCAGCAGTCGCCATAGTATGTTGGAAGGTACCGGTGGCAAAGAAGTGTAGGGCTGCCATCACCTTCACCTTGGGGGTCAGCGCTGTAGGATACGGCCGGCCAGGCTGCAAATGTGGGGACAACTGCACTGCCAAATCCTCAATCAGCTGCCTGGTGAAGCGGTACCGTCGGATGCTGTCCCGTTCCACCATCGTTGCCAGGTCTGGGAATGGCCGATGGACAGCAGGAGCCCTGCAGTGCAGAGGAGAAGTAAGCAAGATTGTCAGTCACCCCACATATGCGGCATTGAACACACTCAAGATCCCAACATACATCATTATGAGGCACAACTACATGAAGTGTGCAGTACCGGAAGGACATGTATGGTACATACATGGCCAACATCTGTCAACACGGTCCTACAGGTGGCATCAATTAGTCCCAGGTTGGCCCATTGGATATCATGATGCCGTGTCACAGTTCCCATCTCCTGCTGCCGTGTCACAATCACCCCCACAGTGACATGTGAGGACAGATGTGCCCCAGGCACCACAGCTCAACGACAGGTACATTCCCAGGGACCCTGTAATGCCACATGGACACTGGCATCACATGGAGTATCATGTGTACACCACAGCAAAACAAACATGACCCCCACAGGTAGTGGCCCCACTTGCCACGGCAGGACAGACATGGACGTCTGTGACACACACGCACAACATCAGAGTCCATGCACACACAACGTGGATGTGGAGACTGTCTCCCATTGTGCACATGAAATCAGAGACATTGTAAACACTACATGCACAAAGACTGTGGAGGTCCATCACTATTGTGCCACTGGGACACCCTGGCTCAAACATACCGTCCCACATGGGACTCACGGGGTATGTGACATGACATACACAAACACCACTGTGAAATGTGACCATGGCACATGCACAGATATGAACAGTTACACATCACAGTGGTCACGTACACGTAACACCCAGGATCCTGTCCCCATGAACACGTGCACAGCCTGGGGGTGGCTGCCCACAGGTGACACCCACAGGACAACATGTACACCAACATACACACAATAGGAAATGCAGCCTTACATGCCTTATGATAAGGTTTGGACAGGCTGTCGTGATGTAGGTGTGCCCCTCACTCCCTGGGAGCTATCTGTGGCTGGCATATGTCCATCTGAGACAGGCATGCTGACATATGCCAGTCACATGTACAGTGATGCGTTGTACTGCAATGGACCGATCGGTGCCTCCGGCCGGCCCATTGCTTTCAATGTGTGCGGGTACGCGTTGTACCCCTGTGCGCGTTGAACTGCAATGGACCGATCGGTGCCTCCGGCCGGCCCATTGCTTTCAATGTGTGCGGGTACGCGTTGTACCCCTGTGCGCGTTGAACTGCAATGGACCGATCGGTGCCTCCGGCCGGCCCATTGCTTTCAATGTGTGCGGGTACGCGTTGTACCCCTGTGCGCGTTGAACTGCAATGGACCGATCGGTGCCTCCGGCCGGCCCATTGCTTTCAATGTGTGCGGGTACGCGTTGTACCCCTGTGCGCGTTGAACTGCAATGGACCGATCGGTGCCTCCGGCCGGCCCATTGCTTTCAATGTGTGCGGGTACGCGTTGTACCCCTGTGCGCGTTGAACTGCAATGGACCGATCGGTGCCTCCGGCCGGCCCATTGCATTCAATGTGTGCGGGTACGCGTTGTACCCCTGTGCGCGTTGAACTGCAATGGACCGATCGGTGCCTCCGGCCGGCCCATTGCTTTCAATTTGTGCGGGTATGCGTTGTACCCCTGTGCGCGTTGAACTGCAATGGACCGATCGGTGCCTCCGTCCGGCCCATTGCATTCAATGTGTGCGGGTACGCGTTGTACCCCTGTGCGCGTTGAACTGCAATGGACCGATCGGTGCCTCCGGCCGGCCCATTGCTTTCAATGTGTGCGGGTACGCGTTGTACCCCTGTGCGCGTTGTACTGCAATGGACCGATCGGTGCCTCCGGCCGGCCCATTGCGTTCAATGTGTGCGGGTACGCGTTGTACCCCTGTGCGCGTTGTACTGCAATGGACCGATCGGTGCGCACCCATTGACAATGGGCTTGCCTGGCAACGGACGCGTTTTCGAATTCCGAACGAGTCGGTTGCTGGAAAATCAGTTGGTCACCCACAACAATGTTGCAAAATCATGTATGTCATGAAGTTGAAGATTTGAAGGATGCTGTGGGCGTGTTTTGGTGCTGCTATTCCATGGATTGGCCAGATTCAGAAGATGCAAACGACTTGGACCTATCACTTTGGACACAAGGGACAGTATCTGCCTCTCCAGCACATATATATTGCTGGCTGGTCCCCTGAGAGCCCACTTGCCTGCACTACATGCTCCAAGACGACATCTGCCACTGCACTGCTGCTGTCTCTGCCCCTCTGGACCCTGCAATGGCACGTACTGTGGAGAGAGCCCCAGCCTTCAGCCTTGAAGAGAACCAGGCCCTGCTGGACAGCCTACTTCCACAGTACAGCAAGCTGTATGGGACACCAGGGGAGCAGGTGAGTGTCCTGTGCACTGCCTTTCTGAATGTGCATTTTGTCTGACTAGCAAGGCTGAGAGTCTGCACGCCACTGGCTAGCAGGCTCACTGAGTAGTTGTCACCCCCCATAGTGTGTAGTGACTTGCACTGGACAGGTATGGTGCAGTGACAGTGCTTCTGAACAGGGTTTTACTCCCCATGCAATGATACCATGTAGTGACTTCTGGAAAACTGTCCATGGGCAGCCGTGCACTGCCTGTGTACACCATGTGCCCCTGTGATTGCGACATGTATATGCAACTGTGTCATGCACGGATATGTTGCATGTGTAGTAATGGCCTTATCACTTTGTCATCCTGACAGGCTTCTGCCCATCGGAAGCAGGAGATCTGGAAGGACATCGTCCGGGCTGTCCGGTCCGTGGGGGTCTACAAGCGCCGGATCCGCAACTGCCAAAAGAGGTGGCAGGACCTTCGGGGCTGGACCCGGAGGATTGCACGGGTCCAGCTGAAGCTGTCGCCTCCTCGCAGGAGGGGCGGAACACGGACCCTGACCCCCCACATGCTCAGGATCCTGGCGGTGGTCTTTCCAGACCTGGATGGGCAGCTGAAGGCCAGAGAGCAGCAAGGAGGGGGTGAGTCAAAGACTGCACTGTGAACTCTGTCTAACATGCTATGTGCCCTCCTCGGGCCTGGTTAAACTGCCACAGTACAGCAGTCATGTTGTCCAGGAGCCATGTCCCTCTATTGTGCACTGCCCACTCCTCATCTGATACCCAGGTGTGGCCCTTACATGCAGGGAATACTGTCACTTAGGACTGTGTCCTTGCAGTTTGCTTGACTCAAGGTGGGAGACAGCATCTGTTTCCCTGACTCTGTGGTGGGCATCATGGGTGGGTCCATTGCTTACACAATGCCTGTATTCTGACATGTATTCAGCGTGTTACTTTGATCTGTGGTCCAATTGCTGAGCTGATCCACCACATGTGGCTGGGGTATCTGGCACACACCCATGCTGCGGGTGGGAACAATGTTTGGGCCCCAGGAGTATGTATATGACGTGTGTCACACACTTAGCCAGCTGCCTACAGTCCAGGGCTCATCCCTCATTCATGTGGGGCTGGACAGTCATGCCTACTCCAGGCCATACAATACACTCTGTACTCCCACTCCCGTGTATCAGCTGACACATTGTGCGTAGTGATTTGACCCCTCAGGTGTCTGCCTCTGTGTCAGTGTGCTGTGGATTAGTCGCCAGGACTGCTGTGGAGTTTCTTGGTAGGGGCTCAGCATGCCACTGGAGATGTGACCATAGGAGACGATACTTGTGTGTCACATAGGTGTCTGATCAGCTGCCCATGCAGACTGGGGCATGTGAATGTGAAGTTCAGGCAGCTGTTCCCCATTCACAGCAGAGTGTGAGGGGCTCAGGTTCAGAGGGTAGTGTCACAGGTCTCCCATATGTCCAATAGGTATGACCTGGACAGATGAGGGTTGAGAGGATGTGTTGTGGGGGGATGTACATGTGCACTTGTGCAGCTCCAGGACTTGCATTCCCCATGACCTACTATTGTGACACAGTGCAGAGTGTTGTTGTCTGGCTGCAAAGTCATACATCACTGAGACAGTGATGTATGACTTTGCAGTCATGCCTCCGCCATGGCATGTGTCTACTGATTGGTGAGCCTGCAGGGGAGTGACATGTGCTACATGCACACCATAGTGGCGCTGGCTATCAGGACATGGGTGCATCATGGTGTCTGTCGCTGGTATGCATCACATGCATTTCCTATTTGACTCTGGGCATCCCTTTCATCCGGAAACCTGTACTGACTCAGTGGCAAGAGCTGTGATGTGTGCATGTCCACATGCCACACCGTGTCCTCTGCACTGTCCAACTACTGTGTACTTGGTGCATGTGTCCACACTGGGGTGTTGCAATCCAACAGACACCAGACAGATGGGTGCAAGGCCATGTGGGATGTGAGTGCCATGCTTGGCATCAGACTGACAATTGGCTTCTCCTGTTCAGTTAGGGCACTTTTAGCAATGTACAACTAATGATGCCAGGGCTTGCTCTGTGATGTGCTGTGCTCACAGTGGTGTGTGCGTTTTGTGCAGGTGACTGATGTCTGTCTGTTTCCCCATTGTTTGCAGATACATCCACGGCCACGGAAGGGGACAGCTCCACGGACCAGGAGGAGCCAGAGAGCCAGACTGGGTCAGCAGCCGAGGAGTGGTCGGAGGGACCCAGTGGCACGGAGGGCGAGGGAGCCACACCGAGGAGTCCTCAGCAGCATCCACCTCAGCTGAGGACCAGAGCAACTCGGAGGATGACTCCCTTGTGGAGGCGGGTGTCAGCAGCCACCACACCCCAGCTAGTGTTGCTGTCCCCGCCACCACCAGCACCACCACCGCCCTCCCATCGGCTCCCATTCCCCAGGTCCGTGGAGGCTCCCATGTCCGGGAGCGTGTCTCCTTTGGGCCAGGCACCGCAGCCCCTGCCCCTGTGTCCCCTGCTGCCCTGAGTGAGGAGTCTGTGTGCCTCCTTCGCCAGCTCCATGTAGGCCAGACAGCCATGCTGAGTGTCCTCCATGCGCACACCGCGCTGTTGACTCAGCTGGTGTCGTTCATGGAGGGCATCTCATCGGGCATGTCTGACCTACAGAGGGGCAATAGGTCCATGGACTCCTCCCTGACGGCAGCAGTGTCCCTCCTCAAACGGTCCCTCACCCCTCCTGCCTCTGCTCCATCCACACTCCCCAGCACCTTACCCATCCCAAGCACACACACACCGGCACAGGCACACACCAGCACACACACATCCAGCACACTTACACACACGCCAATGACAAAACGCACACGCACGCACATTCAGGGGACTGAAGCCAGACTCACAGGGGATGGGGCCCTGGAACACACACACGCATCCACATGCACTGCGCAGTCCTCAGTTCCCTCTCCCTCCAAAGCACCCTCCCTTGCCTCACCTGCAACCCCAAAGTCACAGCAGCTCTTCCTCTGTGACCTCGGCCTCTTCCCCACCGATGAAGCTGCTCCAGCATCCCGGGGGAAGAGGAAGCCCACCCACACGGAACAGAGTGCCCCTCGCCCCCGGACACCCTCCCCCAGGCGCAGACGGACTGAGGCCCCCACCCGCAAGTCCCCACGGAGTCCTAAGAGCAAGACCCCGCCACCGCCCTGCAGCTCAAGCACCAGGTCTCCTTCCTCCATCCCTCAGGCCCCCACTCCACAGGTGCCCCCACCACACCCTGCCCCAGGTTCCCCCACCCACAGATATACCATCCCCAAGAGGCTCCGGCCTTCTCCCCCTGCCACTTGCTCTCCCAGCACCACACCCCCGCTGCGCTTGTCTGTGCCACTGATGTGGTGAGGGTGTCCTCCCCCTCTGTCCAACCCACCTTGCCTGTTCCCCATTCTCCTCCCCTGGAGGTAGGCACTGCAGTGGAGTCCACTACCGCCCTGTCTGACTTGGGCACTGCAGTGGCGGACCTGTCCACTCCATCTGCAGGGTCCACTGCAGTTGTGCCGGCACCCACGACATCTGAGTCATGCCCCCCAGTTGTGCCGGCACACACCATGTCAGACACCTCCACTGCAGTTGTCAGTGGCTCTCCAGCACCCACCACCCCTTCCCTGACTCCCCTGGTGAGCCCTGATCCTGTCCCTGCGGTGCCTGGCCTGCCCCCCAGTTGCCCCTCCTAGTGGATTGTCCCTGGTTTTGTGCAGGCATGCGTAGGGTGACATCTGCCAGTGTCACCCTGTTTGAACTTTGACAATGGACTGGCCATTGGCCTTTGCTCTTTTTTTCTGGACGTCGTTTTCATTCAACACATATGCTGAATAAAGCAACTTTCTTTTCTCTAGTGCTCATGCTTCAGATGTACATGTTGTTGGTGCTGCTAACCATGCCCTTGCTGCAGTGATGGTGATATCTGGTCTCATGATTATGAAGTGTTACTGTGCAGGAACCCATGTGGTCCAGGGGGAATGTGTCCTATCATGTGGTGTATCCATGTCATCCATAGCAGCATCTGAGGGTGTCATGTGTTCAGTATTTGGCAATGGGATTTCCTACTTACATTAGCAATTTCATATCTGTGGCTTCCACCCCTGCACATCTGTTGTGCCTTCCATTGTTGGATTTGTCTACTTCCCTGACCGTGTTGCCATCTCCACTGGACATGCAGGTTTGGGCATCAATGGGGAAGGACTCATCCGTGTAGTCAGTGCAACATTGCTATACAAGTGTGTTGGATCTGTGCTGATGATTCCGTTGGCACATCCATGACCAGGCTGATGTGACGGGAGCCCTCATTTGGTGCTAATTGTTGATTGTGTGACCAAGTGCTCAGCTGACATGATGGGGCCCTACTGAGGCAACATATGGCACAGCTTTCCTCACACAGGAGTGGAGTCCCCTCATGGCAGTGTGTACACGTGTGACATTGCCTGCGCCCAAGGTGTGTGTTGTATGTGCATGTCTGTGTGTTCACTTCCATTTATCTGCGCATGCTGTGATCCCTATTGTTGTACCTGTTTGTGATGCTTGCTGACTTGAGCTATGTTCCCCCAAAGTCTTCTCCCTGTGTTCTCTGTGATGTGGGTGCATGGCACATTACTGGTCATCAGGGTGTCACCCATAGGTGTGTTTGCTGTCAGGGCTGAGTTTGTGTGCAGACGCAGATGGGTCACAGTCAGGTTTCCCCTTGGCACTTGTTGTTTGCCCCTGTCATGTGATTTTCAGTTCGTGTTATCTTTAAGTTATTGTGACACGTTGTGTGTGTGACTGCTGGCACTCCTCAGGGTCCGGGCTGCGATGTTGGTTGTTGTCTATGTGTGTTCTTTGTGGGTGACCTTGGCTTCTTCATTGGTGTGTGACTGTGGCTGGGATCCCATTGGTTGGTGTGGTATCGCCGTCATGTCCATGTACAGCGTAGTGTGCAGTGTGTCAGACATTCAGGAGTCTTGTTGAGTGGCCATGTGTGATGTGTTTCTGCACCTTGGTTCCCACCCACCACCCTGGAATAGTCATGGGTGCATGTGCCATGTCACCAGTGCATGTGTACTTCACTGCTGCACATTGTTGGAGGTCAAGGGGTGTGGTCTTGAGTGTGTGCAGATGGGAGTTGTTGCCCAGCTGGACCCCTGCCTCCATGTTGGCCTTGGCTTACTGGCCATGCTGATTGATTTGTGCTTGTGTCGGTGTGATGGTAGTTTGTTGCTCAGGACACATGACTGTGGTTCACAGTGTGAACCACATTCAGCTTTGTCATCAGAGTGGGAATTTTATGCAGCCAAGGGTCACCACATTGTGGGGGCCCTGGGGGTGGTGCTGTGGTGTGTCTGTGTCTTGCTGTGTCAGTTGTTGTTCCTACGTTCCTGTGTGACATGTGTGTTTTGTGCTCCCTCTCATCTGACAATGCCTGCTTGCCCACATAGGGGATTTGGATCCATGAGTTACCTTAGTGTGGCACTGTATGCACATCTGTATGATTGGTATTCAGCTCTCCTCATGTGTTGTGTGGTTACCTGGGGACACTGGCACCCCCCCTCACCTGCTGTGTATGATGTCAGTGTTGGTCTGCCTGTTTGTGTTTGTGCATCTGCACCACTGCATTGGCATATCTTGGGTGTGCCATTGGCTGTATGTTGTTTGGTGTGTTTCCCCTGCTGTCCCTGGGACTCCTAGGTCATCGGTCAGCACAGTGATCATGGTTTGTGTGTCCCATTGCTGCCATGGTATGGTATCTGTTCACCTCACATCTGCTGTCTCCACAGGATATCTGCATTTGTGTGCCCATTGGTGCAAATATGTGGTTCTGCATTCTGATGGTCACTTCTGTCATTGTGTCATTGATGAATGTTGACGGTGTCAGCCACCATGGGTGTTGTTTGTCTGCACATGGCCAAAGGAATGTCTCATTTGCACTGCAGTATTTGGCTCACCCAATTTATGTTGCAATGGGACACATACACTACTTTGCCACAGATGAGTTTTTGGTTCTGTGACCAGGAATGATCCATGCAGTTTGGCAGTTGCAGCTCTTTCTTTGTCAACACTTACCTTTTGGTCACTGTGATGATGGGGGTGTAGACCCCATTGCCACAATGGTCAAAATGTGCTTCAGCTATGGACCCCACACTTCCCTTTTGGTCACTGTGATGATGGGGGTTTAGACCCCATTGCCACAATGGTCAAAATGTGCTTCAGCTATGGACCCCACACTTCCCTTTTGGTCACTGTGATGATGGGGGTTTAGACCCCATTGCCACAATGGTCAAAATGTGCTTCAGCTATGGACCCCACACTTCCCTTTTGGTCACTGTGATGATGGGGGTTTAGACCCCATTGCCACAATGGTCAAAATGGGCTTCAGCTATGGACCCCACACTTCCCTTTTGGTCACTGTGATGATGGGGGTTTAGACCCCATTGCCACAATGGTCAAAATGTGCTTCAGCTATGGACCCCACACTTACCTTTTGGTCACTGTGATGATGGGGGTTTAGGCCCCATTGCCACAATGGTCATGGGCTGCTTGCATTGTGGGTGCCACACACATATATGTGTGGCACATGTGCTAGGGGTCACATTGTATGTTCAAAGTCATGTTCGGTGTTGTAGGCATTTGACACAGCCTACACACGCTTGTCATGGTGGTGGGGGGATGTCTTTATCTTGCATTCCCTAGGTTGTGGTGTGCTGGTTGTGTCATGCATTGTCCATCCTATGAGTGGGGGTGGTAGTAGTGGTAGGCATCCAGCCCCCTGGCTAAGGGTGGTAGTAGTGGTAGGCATCCAGCCCCCCTGGCTAAGGGTGGTAGTAGTGGTAGGCATCCAGCCCCCCTGGCTAAGGGTGGTAGTAGTGGTAGGCATCCAGCCCCCCTGGCTAAGGGTGGTAGTAGTGGTAGGCATCCTGCCCCCCTGGGTGAGGGTGGTAGTAGTGGTAGGCATCCAGCCCCCCTGGCTAAGGGTGGTAGTAGTGGTAGGCATCCAGCCCCCCTGGCTAAGGGTGGTAGTAGTGGTAGGCATCCAGCCCCCCTGGCTAAGGGTGGTAGTAGTGGTAGGCATCCAGCCCCCTGGCTAAGGGTGGTAGTAGTGGTAGGCATCCTGCCCCCCTGGGTGAGGGTGGTAGTAGTGGTAGGCATCCAGCCCCCCTGGCTAAGGGTGGTAGTAGTGGTAGGCATCCTGCCCCCCTGGGTGAGGGTGGTAGTAGTGGTAGGCATCCAGCCCCCCTGGCTAAGGGTGGTAGTAGTGGTAGGCATCGTGCCCCCCTGGGTGAGGGTGGTAGTGGTGGTAGGCATCCAGCCCCCCTGGGTGAGGGTGGTAGTAGTGGTAGGCATCCAGGCCCCCTGGCTAAGGGTGGTGAGTGAGGCATCCAGCCCCCCTGGGTGAGGGTGGTAGTAGTGGTAGGCATCCAGCCCCCTGGCTAAGGGTGGTAGTAGTGGTAGGCATCCAGCCCCCCTGGGTGAGGGTGGTAGTAGTGGTAGGCATCCAGGCCCCCTGGCTAAGGGTGGTAGTAGTGGTAGGCATCCAGCCCCCCTGGCTAAGGGTGGTAGTAGTGGTAGGCATCCAGCCCCCCTGGCTAAGGGTGGTAGTAGTGGTAGGCATCCAGCCCCCCTGGCTAAGGGTGGTAGTAGTGGTAGGCATCCAGCCCCCCTGGCTAAGGGTGGTAGTAGTGGTAGGCATCCAGCCCCCTGGCTAAGGGTGGTAGTAGTGGTAGGCATCCAGCCCCCCTGGCTAAGGGTGGTAGTAGTGGTAGGCATCCAGCCCCCTGGCTAAGGGTGGTAGTAGTGGTAGGCATCCTGCCCCCCTGGGTGAGGGTGGTAGTAGTGGTAGGCATCCAGCCCCCCTGGCTAAGGGTGGTAGTAGTGGTAGGCATCCAGCCCCCTGGCTAAGGGTGGTAGTAGTGGTAGGCATCCAGCCCCCCTGGCTAAGGGTGGTAGTAGTGGTAGGCATCCAGCCCCCTGGCTAAGGGTGGTAGTAGTGGTAGGCATCCAGCCCCCCTGGCTAAGGGTGGTAGTAGTGGTAGGCATCCAGCCCCCTGGCTAAGGGTGGTAGTAGTGGTAGGCATCCAGCCCCCCTGGCTAAGGGTGGTAGTAGTGGTAGGCATCCAGCCCCCTGGCTAAGGGTGGTAGTAGTGGTAGGCATCCAGCCCCCCTGGCTAAGGGTGGTAGTAGTGGTAGGCATCCTGCCCCCCTGGGTGAGGGTGGTAGTAGTGGTAGGCATCCAGCCCCCCTGGCTGAGGGTGGTAGTAGTGGTAGGCATCCAGCCCCCTCTGGCTAAGGGTGGTAGTAGTGGTAGGCATCCAGCCCCCCCTGGCTAAGGGTGGTAGTAGTGGTAGGCATCCTGCCCCCCCTGGGTGAGGGTGGAGGTAGTGGTAGGCATCCAGCCCCCCCTGGCTAAGGGTGGTAGTAGTGGTAGGCATCCAGCCCCCTGGCTAAGGGTGGTAGTAGTGGTAGGCATCCTGCCCCCCTGGGTGAGGGTGGTAGTAGTGGTAGGCATCCAGCCCCCCTGGCTAAGGGTGGTAGTAGTGGTAGGCATCCAGCCCCCCTGGGTGAGGGTGGTAGTAGTGGTAGGCATCCAGCCCCCTGGCTAAGGGTGGTAGTAGTGGTAGGCATCCAGCCCCCCTGGCTAAGGGTGGTAGTAGTGGTAGGCATCCAGCCCCCCTGGCTAAGGGTGGTAGTAGTGGTAGGCATCCAGCCCCCCTGGCTAAGGGTGGTAGTAGTGGT
Organism: Calotriton arnoldi; assembly: GCA_963921515.1. Classification (NCBI taxonomy): domain Eukaryota; kingdom Metazoa; phylum Chordata; class Amphibia; order Caudata; family Salamandridae; genus Calotriton; species Calotriton arnoldi. The sequence continues at coordinate 61,167 of CAWUFW010009235.1, read as the reverse complement.
AGGCATCCTGCCCCCCTGGGTGAGGGTGGTAGTAGTGGTAGGCATCCAGCCCCCCTGGCTAAGGGTGGTAGTAGTGGTAGGCATCCAGCCCCCCTGGCTAAGGGTGGTAGTAGTGGTAGGCATCCAGCCCCCCTGGCTAAGGGTGGTAGTAGTGGTAGGCATCCAGCCCCCCTGGCTAAGGGTGGTAGTAGTGGTAGGCATCCAGCCCCCCTGGGTAGGGGTGGTGGTGCGCATCCAGGCCCCTGTGTGCATATGTGGCATTGGTGATGGGCATCCCGCCCCTATGGTGCTGCTGTTGCTGGTGTAAGTATATTCAGCATCCCCGTGTGTGTGTGTGATGTGTCGTGTACGTGTTGTATGTGTTTTGTGGTTGGTGTCTGGCTTACCTTCTGCGCCGTACGCGTCCGTGCCTGTTCCGGTAGTAAATGTAGAATATTGGTATGATCGGGACGAAGGGATTCATGGTTGGTTCGTGTCGTTCGTCCTTCTCGTTGCTTGGCGTCGTCCTCGTCGCTTCGCCTCGTCCTCGTCGCTTCGCGTCGTCCTCGTCGGTGCCGTGTTCGTCTCGGAGCCGTGGATCGTGTTGTGGCGCGAATCGGAGCTTATGTGCGCCTCTCCCGGATGCTTTGACGTGCCGTGCGTAGCGACGGGTTCGGAGCGTACGGAAGCGCATCGTACTTGTCCGGCCGGACGGGGCTGCATTTTCCCTTCCGTGCGACTCGATTCGGCGTTTCCGGATTCGCCTCGGTCGGAGTACAGGACCTGGTTTGGGTGAGTACGGCTCGGCCGGATTTTTTGCTGTTGTGCGCATCGTACTTGCTCGGTCAGTGTACTGTACGGATCGGTCGGGAAACAGGCTTTCGCATGGCTTTTTTCCCGACCGAATGGTATTGGGTGCGCCTCCGACCGAGATCGGAATCGGCCCCTAAATATTTAAAAAGTGTTCCTTTATGGTGCTTATAGGCCCAAAAGCTATTTTCAGTTTTTAAGTTCAGCTACATTTTCTATACATGTGATTAAAATATTTATCTCCCATATTTGCTTGGGTAATGCTAGAAAAGTAATTCAAAGTTATTTTTCACGTATTTGTCAAAATCTGATTTAATAGTGAAATTAGATTTTTGGTAATGCTAGTGGAAAAGTAACTTTAAAAAATATATATTTAGGCTGACTAAGCCACAACTATCTTAAAACCAGTTCTGTCAGTTAGCACATCTCCAGAGCTAGAATACAGATCCTTGTCTTGGAGAGTTAATGACTCTGGCTCAGACAACAGTCTAGCTTTGTGTTCAGGAAGAACAATAGGGTTCTAATTAACTGTCACTTAGCAGTGAACATACATCTTGGTCAGGTGCAGGACCGCTGGCAGAGGCAGCCTTAACACTTTTCAGTTGGAGATGAATGAGAGGGCTTCTCCTATTCATCCACAGAGCCATCCTAGCCAGCCTGGATCCATTCACAGTTGTCAGGAGAGAAACAGTTTTGACCCTGTCAGGTGGAATGAGAGCCCATCCAAATAGGGGTGTCTCCATGACACTAAAGAGAAGACTAGCTGCTGGCAAAAGGGTTCTGTCATCGTCATCTTGAAACAAGGGTTTCTGGGTAATTTTACTGTAGGTCAAAGCAGATTTGCTACAAAAGGATGTGCGGAGGATTGAACGTAAGTAGTTACAATGAGTTGGCAGAATTTGTCCAGTCACTGGGTAGTACACAGGATAAATCTGGCACCTTATATACTACCTCCTCATAACGTTCATGGCCTGGGAACACTACACCCAAAGAAAAAGGCCCTGCTGGAAGAAAGACAGCTGCTGACTCCTGAGGTAGGACAAGGACTTCTGGCTTCTGCTGGCTCCCAGGCAATAAAACTGCTTTCTAAGGTTCAGTTGGTGGGCCTCCTGATTGCCTGGTTATGGGGCACAAAACCCAGGAGGATTCCTGTTTCCAAGAGAGCTCAGTTGAATAGAGATGACTGGATGCTGTATGTGATCAAGCTTGTGAGAGATTTGGTGCCTAGAACTCGACCTTCACAGCTAGGTGCAAAACAACTGCCCAGAAAAAACTTTTCCAGCAGTTGGGAAAACTGGTGACATAATTGTTCCTGCCTCTGGAGGACCGGGACAAGTAGCTGACACTTGCCCAGGGAGGTGCATACAAGACACAGAACAGGCAAGAAACCAGGTTTAGAACACTTGGAGCATTACCCTATCCTGAAAACGACTTCAGTTGTACCTTGTGGTATAGGTATCCAGCTTCAGGGAGCAGTGTCTGGCTATGGCTTCCAGCCTTGGCCCGCTGGAGAATTTTGAAAACCAAAAAGTGACTAAGTCAGGAGGTAAACCTTGGACCAGTGCAAGGCAGCTAATAAACCTGACCCACAAAGTGACCTCAGTGGCTAGGTATTCCAGCTTTGTCTTACTCAGCACTTTTGGAACCAATATCAACTGCTTCAGTAGGAGCTTGACAAGAACATATCTGACTTTCAGGGAACCTAGATGGCCTCAGCCTAGGAACTTGCCCTGCTGAAGGATTTTAACTTCCACTTCATTTCATCTCAGTCAGCATGAAATTACATCTAGGATACAGTCAACCGCAAACTGTCACTTTTCAAAAGTTACTTTACTTTTTCTATGCATTAAAACTTAAATGCATATCTCAAGTTCTCCTTATCCAATTATAATGTTCTTGATGTCTTTTTCTCGTTACATTTTTCTCTATTTTTCTATCTTAGTTTGGGATCTTTATTTTGTGCTCTTTACTTTAAAATGATTGATCTTCCTTGAACTAATATGTACTTTTCTGAGCATTGTCAACTGCCTGTGCCATAGTACCATGGTTGAGCAGAGTTTCTCTGTGTTTTAACCTAACCAGGTTGTATTTATTTAATTGGTAATAACTCACATTCAGAAATTATGTACAATAAAAGAAGCATTTGAAATATTTGTAAGCCCTTTTCAACACATATTGGAACATCCTTATTTGATAGATGCTTCGGTAATGTCACTCATGAAGAACCCTTACCTATAGTGGATTGTGAACAGGGCCCAGGCTGTGATGAGTAGTTGCCTCATGCAATTTACTACAATAAACAAAGTTACACTGTCTTCAACAATAGTACGTGGAGATTGCACATCTTCCCTTGCTAATTTCATAATATAATAAATGTTGCTGAGCAGCACTGACATTCAACTCTCTAATCCAGAATTAGAAGGGAAATTGTGTAATTATCAAAATGTTGCCCTGGTTTAATGTAGGCCCGGGTGAAAATTAAATTACACTAATATAATTGCATACATTGGGTAATTTTGTGTGATGAAATCAATGCATAATTGTGGTGATTATACCATTAGACTAGTTGGGTGATGAAAAATCTAATTTGGGGAGAAATTGTAATACTGAGAGGCACAGAAACAACATAGTCAGCAAAAACTTGAAAGGCAATTCTTTAATGTGGCAGCCAACAAACATTTCAGGTTTCATTTTTTTTTTATCAAAGACGACCGCTCAGAGAATGTTTGAGTGCAAAACTATGATTTCGAAAGTAGGCAACAGTTCTTTTAATGTGAGTGGCCCAAAAATCAACCCAAATGTTTATTTTTGAGTTGAACTTTACCCAAGCGTACCATTCAGATAATTTTCCTTTGTTTAACAGGAAGAAAGTGCCGTAAAGACTGGGTGGCTCTTGTACATACAGTAGCAACTTCCTGTTCCCTTCCTGAAAGACTCCTCTCTCTGCTTTGTTCAGCCTTGGTCATTTTGGATTGGGCCACTATTTTGTGGAGCCATTGAGTGTATAGGTGTGTGTTGGACATGCTTCCTCTACCACCATTTTGTGCAGCCAGTGTGTATTTCAATCCTTTTATTCCACTTTAAAAAACCCTTTCCTAGGAACAGTGATAGCAGCCCATGACATTTTTGTCCATTGTTTTGTTTTAGCCAGATATATTTATTTGTGCTGGTGGCTGACTGTATTATAGTGCTGCTTTTGATTCATTTATTCATATTTAACAAACTCCCTCCTACCTAGGGTTTCCATGGGCCCTGAGGGCCACAGCAATTATATAATTTAAGTATTCAATTTCTAAAACCCCTCTGCCTCTCATAGGGCCCCTGAGCCCTGGAGGGGTGCCAAGTTAGCTTTTCCTGTGTAATGTTTACCAAAAAGTGTTTGTTTATACATGGGTACACTACTGTTAAGCATTTATGATGATGATGATACCTTATATTACACTGACTAGATTACCAAAGTCTCACTGTCTTTTTGCTTCATTTTTAATGGCTGCAGGTGCACCTCATGCACAATACTGAGAGGTCTGTGAACTAAATTACATCAACAGCACAGCACACTGCTAAGTGCTTCTACTAAATGCTAACCCATATAAAAAGTACCAAGAAAGTAGCCAGTGAGGAGTCTTTTGCTCGTGTCACTACTCCCATCAAGCCCTCCACATTTTCCTGTAAACACAAGGTACTTCAGTTGAGTTCAAATACTTTATTTGGTATAAAAATAATAAAATCATGAAAGTCAAAAATGCAGATAAAATCATTGCAACATACGAATGAAATGGTTAAAACATCACGTTAACCAATATTAATACAAATCCTTTGCCTAACAATGCCTTCTTAAAAACATGCAAAAATTCAGCCTGCCTGTGTATCACAAAGTAACTGTAAATAAAATGTCTTCCCACTAAAACAGGTTTTAAAAAGTGTAGCTGCAAATGTTAATAAATAGAACAGAACAAAGTAAAGTGCAAAGTGTCTTTGTTGGATTTCAAGTCACACAGGCAAGGGGGTGATCTTCATCCCTAGACCATTCCTTGGGTACACATAATAAAAAGTGAAACATGTTTGGCCTATAACTGGTTAGCAAAAATCAATGGGATTTGAACATTTCATATGTAGGATATGGCTCCACTGATTAAGTAGTCCTTAACAGCACATAAGATCTAACAGAGGATTTTATCAAGACATTAGACTCCCTCTTGTCCCGTTGGTGACCAAGGAAGGCCTTCTCCACCCAAGCTAAGTCTGCCTTAACAATGTCCTACGGATTGTTAAATAGGGCATGGCATACAGCTTTTCTTGACCTATCCATGCCACAGGATCCGGTGGGCATAGTTGAGACTCAAACAGTCCTTGACAAATTTCTTGTTCTAACTCCAGTCTAAGCTAAATACTCCACCATAGAATCAGAAGCCTCAGCCAAATATTGTCCAGCAGGAAGCCCTACCCCAGCTCTTTATGAATGATAAACGTGGTTGAACAACCTTCTCAAAAACATGTTCTCTATATTTTGTAAAACAGTACAATTTGCATACACCCAAAGATCGTATCCATAAATCGCTATGGGCACACAGCTGGCCTTGTAAATCTCTAACACTGCTGCCACATACTTATGTCCTAGCCTAGCAGCAAAATCAAAAATGGAAGCAATACTTCTTGAAAAAAACATGTCTCCTTGCCCTCATTAATACTGTCCAGTTGATGGATAATTCAAACAAGATTTCAAGGCAGGAGAAGGTACTCACTTTACTAATCACTCTGTCATCACAGAAGGAAAATCTACTCATAGGTCCCGATTACGATGCGGTTAGGTTAGGTTTGGCTCCGACTCTGGGTCGAAGCCATCCTAACCGCATCGTAATTACTGATTCGGTTTCCCTTCCAACCGACCCATTACGATGGAGTCGGTAGGAAGGAAAACCAAATCGGTTTTCTGGATGGCGTCCGACGGGCTCGGAGAGCCCATCCGGAAGGCCCACAGTAATCCCCTGGCAGGCTCTTTCCGGCCGAGGGATTACAATGGCAGTTTCCCACTGCCTTTTTGTGCTGGCCTTTCTGGCACAGAAAGGCATTGGGAAACAGCTTTAGGGGCCCCCAGCAGGGCCGAATGGTGGCCTACGGGGAAGGTGCCTGCCACCGGGTGCAGGGATGAACTGCACCTCTGCTCCTTACAATGTCAGCATGCTTTCCGTTCGGAATGCATGCTCCCATTGTAGGTATAGCCATGCGACCGAACATGGTTCGGTCACATCTTAATTCCTGGGTTGTAACCGATGACAGGAGGTCGTTCGGTTACAGTTCCAGAACAATGTTGGACGGACTCTGGTCCGTCCGACATTGTAATCGGGCCCTTAGTAATTTTAGGGCCTATAGTCGTTATGTGAGATTTAGAGACATTAACACTCAAATCCAGGGAATCCATACAACTGACAAAGGTATTTATCAACTTAACAACTGTAGGTCTAAAGCTGTTCTTGAAACACAAAGTGTATTGTCAGCATAAAGAAGTAGAGGTTCAGGCTGCCCACCTCATATAGACAAATCATGACCCCCAACAGCTAAGACCTGCTGCAGCATATTAATCTATAAAGTAAATAAAAGGGGTCTATTATGCAGTCCTGTCTAACCCCTCCTTTGGAATAAAAAGTGCTCAATGTATTCCCCTTTTGGCCCTACCTTACAGATGAATTCAAATTTCAGTGCAAATCACGCAAAAAAGAACAATGTTTTTTATCAATCCCCAAATCCAGCATGATGAGACACAGGTTCTCTCTATTTACTCAATCGAAAGGTGAGCTCAAATCCATGAAATCCAGGTGGATCACTCCTGACCTTGCCACAGTGTATTAGCATATGAGCAAATATAGATTCAAGCAATGATCCACTGTCACCCTTCCTGGTCTAAAACCATGCTGAACTTCGGACAGTACACAACTGTCTTTGGGGCAGATATTCAGCCTGGAAAGTATCATTCTTCCTATTACCGTAACCACTGAATCGATCAAAGAGATAGGGCAGTAGCACCGTTGGTCGCCTCTGGATCCTGTTTAAAAACAGGCCCAATTACTGAAAATAGCGATAAATAATGGCCTAAGACAGGGCTGTGCACTGGCCCCTCAACTCTTTGCCATATTTTTAGCAAATCTGCCAACTATTCTAGAGGTAGATAGAAGTGCAAGTCCGAAAATTAATGGGAATCATTTATCGTGCTTACTCTATGCCGATGATTTAGTAATCCTTGACCAGACAGAGGTGGGCCTACAAAGGAAGTTAAATGCATTTAGAGAATATTGTGTGGCAAAAAATGTAACTGTAAACATGGATAAAACAAAAATTTTGTGTTTTGGAAGAAGAGACCCGAGGTTTAATTGGTATTTGGGCCCTATAAAATTGGAAATAGTGAACGAATATAAATATCTTGGTGTCTGGTTTGCTAAGTCCCTAAAGTGGCACACGCATTTGGAGGCACAGAAAGCTAAGGCCCATAAATCAGTGTGTGGATTGAAAAAGTTGAATCGTGTCTATGGGGAAATGTCTATGGTGAATAAAGGCCTATAGCGCCATGATACCCCCCCCCCCCCAACTACAATGTGGAGCAGAAGTCTTCTGCTTAAGTAGCAAAAGCAGATGGGATATTGAAGAAGGGAAATGCATAAAATTGCTAATGTCGTTACCGGGCTCATCCATGATCCAGGCAATTAGATTGGAGGTGGGCATGACATCATGGAATGTACAGGCTCAATTGGCTCTACTAAGAATTTGGAAAAGATTGTATCCGGGAGAGGCCCAGAAAGTGTCGCAATGGTGTACAAACAAGATCCAGCAAAGCGACCTAAAATGGGCCAAAGAGGCTATAAAGAAATTGTATTCTGTTTGTAATAACCTAAAGGTGAGAATTGGTCAGCAGATATTACAAATAGAAGCAACAAAGAGGGAACTCAGAACTCTAGGGAAGGAATTGCCTAGGATGGATGACGTGGAGTATCTGAGAAAGAAAAAATCAGTGCAATTTATGATAAATAGTTGGTTGAAAGAAACCTGGTACCCCTATCTGGATACATTACCTAATCAATGGCTGAGATCAGAAGTATTAAGATTGAGAATTGGTATTAACAAATGGGAGAATAGAAATAATTTAACCCGATGGAAAATGTACATGTAAGTTGGGCACAAAATGTGATACTCTGCACATATTAGTAGATTGCTTAAAAGTGTTAGCTCTGCGGAAACAGTTCTTACACCCCATCCTTTTAAAATACGGTACTGAATCGCGTGCACAAGCCATTGAACTTCTCACAGATATGCCAAACCTTGAACTTGCAATAGCTATTGGGAGATTTATGAAGGCCGTAAAAAGGTTTTTCATGGAAAATGAAATTCAAGGTTGAAAGTTATGATGGAAGTGGGTTTTAGATAGTTTTATCTGATATAAATGTTTAGAAAGATAATTTATAATAGGAATTTTTTATACTTTTAAAGTATCTATGTTTATACACAGGCGCGCCTATGATCTATATATCGAGTGTTGTGCAATTATGTAATGTAGTGTATGGAAATCAGCCTATTGCAATGGCAATTGATGATGAATTTGTGATGATTTTAGAATACTTATGTAAAGTGTTATGTTTTTATGTTGTTTAAAGACCTATGGTCTAAATAAAAGTTATTTTTGACTGACTGATACCGATTTAGATGAGAGAGAACGAAGTCTGTGTCTGATGGTAACATTTATATAAATGGTAAGTGATGGAGCCCACAAAAAATATTGGATTTCAGGACCAGGAGCTTTGCTGTTGGGAAGGATAGAATGGCATCTCACTTCTTCCCAAGCAAAGAGAAGAGACTGTCCACACTCAGAAGATAGAACAGACTGAAATGCAGAGTCATATTAAGAGGGATACAGGGCATTATAAATCCCCTCAAAGTGTCTGACCCAATTATCAGTGGAACTATGTTGTGACATCAGCATCCTAGTTTCACTGTTGAAGCATAACAACCTCGCAGAATCTAATGCTGTTTTTGCAACTACTAGCCACAATGAAATCCTGCCATGCATCCTGCTTCAGGAATCACTTTCTATGTTGCACAACTGATTTGTATAAGGCACTGGAGGAGGCAACTTTGGACTTATCCCATAGGGTCTCTTTAAGATGATGAACAACAGCTTCAATCAAGTGTTAGAAGCCTCCAGAGGGCTAGGGTTTGAAGTGACAGTCAGATTAGCTGTAGATAAGACTAAAGGTCTTATAGGAAGAAGCCCCAGTTCCTCTTAAACAGAAGTAATCTCCTCAGAAATGTGTACAACAGCAGAAGTAAGAAAGGTCAAGATGTTGGAGCCTTTGTAGGCCCGATTCTGGGTATTTAAAACAGGAGAAGATTTTTGCTTACTCATATCGTACAAGTCTCCCTGGGGTGGTGCCAAGAGGGGTGGCCCAGTCCAGTCACACTCTGACACTGCTGGGCGCAGATGGGTCTGTTGTTGGCCCAGTCTTCACTCGCCTCCACCTCCAGGCTTCAGGTGATCGTGGTAAATGCAGTCTGGAGCCTCATCACAACAAGGCCAAAGATAGCATGTCCCATGCTGCGGGCCTTGAGCCTGGCTTTGAGGGTTCCTTTCCCTCTTCTCCATGCCTCAGGGGATTCTAGTGATTGCAGTCCGGGCCCTGTCATGACAGGGCTGAAGATTGATCATCCTGCGCTGCGGGCCTTGAGCATGGCTTTAAGGACTTCTTTCCCCCTGCCTCCAGGCCTTTGGGAATTGTGGCAATGGCATACGCCCCCCCGTCACAAAAGGGCTGAAAATAGCTTGTTCTTGCTGCACCCTCCAATTGGCACAAGAAGGCTGGGAGGAGGATCACACCTGGATCAACAACATCAACCCCAAAACGAAAGCCCATGTCTCTCAGCACTGCAGTGACTTATGCCAGCAACAACCTGAATCTTCACAGGAAAGTCAACAACAGGTATCATAGTCTGCAACACCTGAAGTAGGAGACTGCTCTTCCACTGGACACATCAGCTTCACAATCTCTGGCAAGGAACAGAAAGCACTCCCCCAACTTCTCCAAATGGATTGGAACCCAACCAAGGCCCGCCATGCGAGATGAGGGTAAAGGAAGGTTCCTGAAAGCCTTGGTAGTGAGGGAGGTGATGATCAGTCAGTGATTGTCAGTGTGAAGAGTGGCACAGAGGAAGTACAACTCACTTATATCCACCCTGCCCTTAGTCGTGTAGGTTACCCAACACCACCTGCTTACATATTTTCAAGATGCCACAAACCTGCAGTAACCACCACCCCTACCGCAGTCACAGCCCACCTAGAGAAAGGCCAACATAACCACCTAGCTTCATCTCAATATGTTCTTCAGGCTTTGGCATCATAAGAACACTCTCCTCACCAGTTTTGGGACTTCCTTAGACTCGGGCCACATGAGGAGCACATCACAGAATACTCAATTTGCAAGCAAAAGTGTCTTTTCGTAAGCTAGTTGGAATTTATGATACCAGTCACCAAGTGGCCCATCTGAAAATCAGCATGCAATCATGTGGGCAGAGCACCTCAAAAACATAGCTGCTGGTAGTGAGAGAAAAGAAAAAAGAAGTTCAACTGATCGAAAGAGGTGGTAGTGAGGAAGAAGAAGAGGGTGACAACCTCTTCTGAAGCAGCACTGTGTCTTTCGCACATAGTGTGTAGTCAGTTGTATGACAGAATATTGAAAACACGCACTACCCGAATAGTGTGTCAAAATATCGTCTACAAAAATATATTGTGCGACAGAATATCATCAAAAAAAGACAGGTTTATCAGAATATTCACATATGAATACTATTAGGTGTAATTTATGTCAAATATTAAAATGCAAAATAATAATACAATGAAAAATATTTTCAATTAGTAATGTAAATTAAATATATAAATATATACATATTCTATGAAAAATATAAAGGCAATTAAACACTTTTAAAACTCATTACATTAAAAATATTAACAATAACTTAAAAGTAAAAATTAACAAACGTATGTATAGAATAAACATATACAATACCTAATTTTACAAATAAAATTAATATAAGAAGCGTGATGATTATTAATGTGAACTAAATATGTAAATTATATATATATATAGATATATATATATATATATAGATACATATATATATATCGACCAATTTTGACGCTCCTTCTGAGTCACCGGGGACCCGTGGAGAGTGGCGCGTGTGCCGGCGGAGCACACCGGCGTAACTATTCAAAGAAAATCCGTATAAACGCGCTCTCAGAAAGGAAGGACGCTGTGTCGGTAAATCACCGCTGTTTATTCACACGCGTTTCGCCTGACAACAAGCCTGTTGTCAGGCGAAACGCGTTGTGAAATAAACAGCGGTGATTTACCGACACAGCGTCCTTCCTTTCTGAGAGCGCGTTTATACTTGATTTTCTTTGAACATATATATATATATATGTATACATATATATATTCACTGAAAAAACCGTAGGTTTCAGACATGTTATAGTTACAAATTAGCATTTAAAAAACCTTTGAAATTCACTGAAAAAACCATAGGTTTCAGGGACGTTATAGTTACAAATTAGCATTTAAAAAACCTTTGAAATTCACTGAAAAAACCATAGGTTTTAGGGACTGTTATAGTTAGTTGGACATTGCACTCGTACAAAACCCGTGAAATTCCCCCGTTATAGTTAGTCCAGCTAACTATAACTCGCGCCTCGCAATGCACTGCTGATGACGTCACATATTACATCACTCATGACATGGTCAGTGACATCACTGATGACATCACTGATGACATCTCAAATGACATCACTGATGACATCATCCAGTGACTGTGTGTTTCTGTAAAGTTTAAATATGTTTAATATATATAGGGAAAGGCGTATTGAAGAATGAGTGGGTGTATAAGTGTCTGAATGGATGATTTAGTACGTGAGTGACTGACTCTACAAGTGAGTGATTAAACGTATCTTACTGAATGCATGGGTTAGTGACTAAACTGTGCGAATGTCTGTATCCGTCTGTTTGTTGGTGTGTAAGTGGTTGCATGGATTTGCGACTAGCTACATGAGTGTCTATATGGGTTATTGATTGGTTCTCTGAGTATCTGTATGGCTGCCTGAGTGTTTGTGTGGGTGGGGTGTGTGTGGGTGGGGTGTGATTCACTGGGTGCATGATTTCAAGAGTGCATCTGTGATGGACTGCTTGGGTGGGTGAGTGTGTGTATGGGTGTGTTAGTGAGTGAATGTATATCTCAGTGGTACATGTGCGAGTAACTACATATGTAAAAGGCAGTATATATGTGTGTTAGAGTATTTAAATGGCTATAAGTGAGAGTGTGTTATTGTGAGAGTGGCTGTATGGATGCGTGTGTGATTGTATCAGTTATTGTATCAGAGCGTAAGAATGTGCTAGTATTTGTATGAGTAAGTGAGCTGGTGTGTGTATAACTGTATAGGTGAGTAAATGGGTGTGTGATTAATTTTTTGCATGACTGACTAGGTGTGTGAGTACCTCTATGGATGAGTGGCGGTGTGTGAGTGTTTATATAGGTGTATGAGTGCATATGATAGTCCTGTACTGAGTGACTGTAAGTATGAGTGACTGTACAGGTGAGTGAGTGGATGTGTGTGTAGACCTAAGAATCAGTGAGTTGGTATGTAGTTTTTGGTGTTGGAGTGTCTATGGTTTTGCGAATGGCAGTCTGTAATTTAGAGTGGGTGTATCAAAAGTTATATTAGGGTGTGAGAAGATGCATGAAATTATCACATGGATGATGTCATCAGTGATGTCATTTGAGATGTCATCAGTGATGTCATCAGTGATGTCACTGACCATGTCATGAGTGATGTAATATGTGACGTCATCAGCAGTGCATTGCGGGGGCGCGAGATACAGTTAGCTGGACTAACTATAACGGGGGAATTTCACGGGTTTTGTACGAGTGCAATGTCCAACTAACTATAACTGTCCCTAAAACCTATGGTTTTTTCAGTGAATTTCAAAGGTTTTTAAATGCTAATTTGTAACTATAACGTCCCTGAAACCTATGGTTTTTTCAGTGAATTTCAAAGGTTTTTTAAATGCTAATTTGTAACTATAACATGTCTGAAACCTACGGTTTTTTCAGTGAATTTCAAAGGTTTTGTAAATGACAATTTTTAAATGTATTAATTGTTATATTAATTTTTTCATACTGATTTACTACATTTTTAGAAACAATTTTTTTTTACATATTTTATTTTTAAATTACATTGTAATTACATTATACATTACATTACAAAAATACTTTCTCAGAATGAATTACTTTAGTTTAAATACTTTGCACATAGGCAATAGACTTTTAAGTACAGTAGTTACAGTTGTTGCAATGGGCAACACATTTTCAAACACAATGCAACATTCAGCTCAATGTGAATTTCTAGTTAAATGCAATTAGTTACTTTATGGATTACTTTTCTAACCACAGGACTGGATCCTAGATTCACTCCTGGGACATCTCCTATAAACAGTTGAGTAAAAGCGTTTTGGTTACAGTCGTGATTTTTAAGGAATATTATTGTACTTTAAAAGTTGACACTTAGAAACTTTTCTCATAGAATCACCAATGTTATCCTATGGAAGGAAATTCACTTAGAAGGTAAAAACTGTTATCGTTACTTTTTCTTACTCAGTGTTGGATCCTGGATCCAGCACTGGTGCATCTCCTGTAAACAGTTGAAAGAATGCGTTTAAGTCATACAGGCGATTTTTAGGAATATTTGTAGTTTGTGAAAATCGACACTTTGAAACTTTTCTGCTGAAAACCAGACAAAGGATTCCTATGGAAGAAAATATAAGTTACTGGTAAGTACGGTTAAAATTACTTTTCAGGGTCAGTGCTGGGCTAAAAGATGCAGCACTGGGTTCTCTCCTGATAACAGGTGAGTAAATTGGAATTCGTACTTTGGTTGATTTTAGAGGAATATTATAAAGTTCCAAAACTCCACACTTAGAAGAATTTCCAAGTGAAACCAGTCAATGTTAGCCTATGAAGAAAATTCAAGTTACCGGTAAGCACGGTTAAAATTACTTTTCAGGACCAGTACTGGGCTGAAAGATGCAGCACTGAGGTCTCTCCTGATAACAGGTGAGTAAATCAGAATTCGGATTTCGGCTGATTTTAGAGGAATATTTGTATGTTTCAAAAATCAACACTTAGAAACTTTTTCAGCAAAAAGCAGGCAATGATATCCTATGGAAGGAAATTCAAGTTACTGGTAAGTACGGTTAAAATTACTTTTGAGGATCAGTACTGGGCTGAAAGATGCAGCACTGAGGTCTCTCCTGATAACAGGTGAGTAAATCGGAATTCGTATTTCGGCTGATTTTAGAGGAATATTTTAAAGTTCCAAAACTCCACACTTAGAAGAATTTCCAAGTGATACCAGTCAATGTTAGCCTATGGAAGGAAATTCAAGTTACTGGTAAGTACGGTTAAAATTACTTTTCAGGACCAGTACTGGGCTGAAAGATACAGCACTGAGGTCTCTCCTTATAACAGGTGATTTAATCGGAATTCGTATTTCGGCTGATTTTAGAGGAATATTTGTATGTTTCAAAAATCAACACTTAGAAACTTTTTCAACAAAAAGCAGGCAATGATATCCTATGGAAGGAAATTCAAGTTACTGGTAAGTACGGTTAAAATTACTTTTCAGGATTAGTACTGGGCTGAAAGATGCAGCACTGAGGTCTCTCCTGATAACAGGTGAGTAAATCGGAATTCGTATTTCGGCTGATTTTAGAGGAATATTTTAAAGTTCCAAAACTCCACACTTAGAAGAATTTCCAAGTGAAATCAGTCAATGTTAGCCTATGGAAGGAAATTCAAGTTACTGGTAAGTACGGTTAAAATTACTTTTCAGGACCAGTACTGGGCTGAAAGATACAGCACTGAGGTCTCTCCTTATAACAGGTGAGTAAATCGGAATTCGTATTTCGGCTGATTTTAGAGGAATATTTGTATGTTTCAAAAATCAACACTTAGAAACTTTTTCAGCAAAAAGCAGGCAATGATATCCTATGGAAGGAAATTCAAGTTACTGGTAAGTACGGTTAAAATTACTTTTGAGGATCAGTACTGGGCTGAAAGATGCAGCACTGAGGTCTCTCCTGATAACAGGTGAGTAAATCGGAATTCGTATTTCGGCTGATTTTAGAGGAATATTTTAAAGTTCCAAAACTCCACACTTAGAAGAATTTCCAAGTGAAACCAGTCAATGTTAGCCTATGAAGGAAATTCAAGTTACCGGTAAGTACGGTTAAAATTACTTTTCAGGACCAGTACTGGGCTGAAAGATGCAGCACTGAGGTCTCTCCTGATAACAGGTGAGTAAATCGGAATTCGTATTTCGGCTGATTTTAGAGGAATATTTTAAAGTTCCAAAACTCCACACTTAGAAGAATTTCCAAGTGAAACCAGTCAATGTTAGCCTATGGAAGGAAATTCAAGTTACTGGTAAGTACGGTTAAAATTACTTTTCAGGACCAGTACTGGGCTGAAAGATACAGCACTGAGGTCTCTCCTTATAACAGGTGATTTAATCGGAATTCGTATTTCGGCTGATTTTAGAGGAATATTTGTATGTTTCAAAAATCAACACTTAGAAACTTTTTCAACAAAAAGCAGGCAATGATATCCTATGGAAGGAAATTCAAGTTACTGGTAAGTACGGTTAAAATTACTTTTCAGGATTAGTACTGGGCTGAAAGATGCAGCACTGAGGTCTCTCCTGATAACAGGTGAGTAAATCGGAATTCGTATTTCGGCTGATTTTAGAGGAATATTTTAAAGTTCCAAAACTCCACACTTAGAAGAATTTCCAAGTGAAACCAGTCAATGTTAGCCTATGGAAGGAAATTCAAGTTACTGGTAAGTACGGTTAAAATTACTTTTCAGGACCAGTACTGGGCTGAAAGATACAGCACTGAGGTCTCTCCTTATAACAGGTGATTTAATCGGAATTCGTATTTCGGCTGATTTTAGAGGAATATTTGTATGTTTCAAAAATCAACACTTAGAAACTTTTTCAACAAAAAGCAGGCAATGATATCCTATGGAAGGAAATTCAAGCTACTGGTAAGTACGGTTAAAATTACTTTTCAGGATTAGTACTGGGCTGAAAGTTGCAGCACTGAGGTCTCTCCTGATAACAGGTGAGTAAATCGGAATTGTAGTTCGGCAGATTTTAGAGGAATATTTGCACAATGGTGAAGGGAGGGGCGGGGCCTGAGGTGACATCTGTGCAAAGGCGCCCGTGGCGCGTTTTAAGTTGGGGGATTAAGTCCCCTTGAATCCTGAGGGTCCCTAGGGGCCAACTAGCCCACCAGGAACCTCCAATATGCGCCAGGGGCTGCGTTGCAGAGACGTGTAGAGAGGCCACACCCCTTTTACACCTCACTGCAACGCAGCTCTGTGGCGCTTTCTGGATGTACCTGTTGGGCTAGTTGGCCCCCAGGGACCCTCAGGATTGAAGGGGATTTAATTCCCCATCTTAAAACGCGCCACGGGGCCTGTTTGCACACATGTCACCTGAAGCCCCGCCCCCTCCCTTCACCACTGTGCAAACGCGCCCCGTGGCGCGTTTTAAGTTGGGGGATTAAGTCCCCTTGAATCCTGGGGGTCCCCGGAGTCCAACTAGCCCACCATATACCTCCAAAAGCGCCACAGAGCTGCGTTGCAGAGAGGTGTAAAAGGGGCGTGGCCTCTGTACACCTCTCTGCAAGGCAGCCCCTGGCGCATACTGGAGGTTCCTGGTGGGCTAGTTGGCCTCCAGAGACCCCCAGTATTCAAGGGGATTGTTCCTCCTCTGCAAACGCGCCAGGGGCGCGTTTGCAGAGTGGTGAAGGAAGGGCGGGGCCTGCGGGCCCGATCGTTTTAAAAAAAAAAAAAAATTTGTCCTCTGAAGGGGGCTGTGTGGCCCCCTTCCTTTTTCCTGTTTTTGGGCCCTGGGGACCCCATCCCCCAGGGCCTTACCCCTTTTTAAAATTTTTAATTAAAAAAAACGGGAAGGGGGCCGCGTGGCCCCCTTCCCTGGGCCTGTATTGGCCCCGGGGACCCCATCCCCCGGGGCATGGCCTTTATTTTTATTCTTTGGAGGGGGCTGCGTGGCCCCCTTCTCTGGCCATTTAAGGCCCCGGGGACCCCATCTCCCGGGGCCGGCCATACCCTTTTTTTTTTTTTTTTTTTAACTTTGGGGAGGGGGCGCGTGGCCCCCCTCCCGGGCCACTACTTGCCCCGGGGACCCCATACCCCTGGGCTGGCCCTCTCGTTGGGGACTGTGGGGGGGTCCCCAAGCCCCCCACAGTCCCGCCGGCTCCCCGCATCCCTTGGGAGCCGGCATTAGCTTACACATGGGGAGCTGCTAAGATGCTGCTCCCCATGTGGAAAGCAATCGGCTTTGGATATTGGAAGAGAGAGAAGGTTTCCTGCTCTCTCTTCCAATATCCAAGCAGTTTGCTATGGCAGGACGGGAGCCGCGAGGCTCCCGTCCCTGCCATAGCAAACCACAGTGTCCCGGGTAGGCACCCCGGGACACTGCAGGAGCCGGCCCTGGGGGTGGCGGTCCCCAGGGCCATCAAGGGTTCCAGGAGGGGGGCCGCGCGCCCCCTCCCATTCAGTTCAAAGCCCCGGGGAGGTGGTGGTCCCTGGGCTCTGGGAGTCCGTAACGGACCCCCATATTTAAATGTTTAGTGCCCCGGGAGGTGGCGGTCCTCGGGCGTGTGGGGGCTGGAGCCCCCACACAGGTTTTTAATTTATTAAAAAAAGCCCCGGGAGGTGGTGGTCCCGAGGCTGCGGGAGGGCTCAGAGCCCTCCCGCACCATTTTTTAAAAAGCCCCGGGGGTGGCGGTCCCCGGGGCTTGGGGCCCTTTGAGGCCCCCACACATTAAATTATCCCCCCACCATGCCCCCGGGACTTGTGCCACCCGGGGGGCAATTAACATCGAAGCGCGGGAGACCGCGCTTTGATTTTTTTTTTTCGGCAGGATTCGCGCACCCTGAGCGCATCCTGCCGATTTTAAAAACATTTTTTTTTTTTTTGCCCAGGGGGTCCTTGTGGGACCCCTGAGCAAACCTAGGGGTCAGGGTGTTTCTACCCTGCCCCCTTTGTGCGCTTTGCGCACTTGTTTCTGTCCCTCGGTTCTACCGAGGGACAAAATGGCTGCCAACATTTCCTGAATCGGAATGTTGACAGCCAGCTGACAGCCAATTAACATGCAGCTCGTGATCGGGACGGTGCGCGCAGGGTGCGCTGAGGGTACGCGGACCCTACTCGGCCATAGATATCACTATCTTTTTACTTTTCATTTTCTCAGCAACTACTGAACGGATTTACACCATTTAACAAAAAGGGTTCTTTCTGAACCAAGAACTACCTCTTTGCCAAATTTGGTGTAATTCCGTTCAGCAGTTCGGGCTGTAGCCGTGTCTAAAGTTTCCTATGGAAAAATGCATGGGGAAAACACGCTTTGGGACCCCCTTTTTCTCGGCCCCCGCTTGACGAATCCCCCGAGACTTTCAGGGTAGGGGCGGACCGGAGCGGGCCACAAAGTTTGAAAATTTCGCAAGATACGTCAACCGGCAAGAGAGTTATTTCAAATAGAATGTCGCGGATTTCCTATGGATAATAGGTTGTAACTATAACTATCTACTGGCGACCGTCAGTAGATAATATGTATATATATATATATACTTTAAAATATATATAAAACATTACTCAAGCAATACAAATTACATTAAAACTATTAACTATAACTTAAAAATTAAAATTAACAAACAATAACTTAAAAATGTACATTTACAAAGATATATTAACACAAATATATATCATACTACATTAAAATGAAAATAAAAAAACAAACATAAAAATTAAAGAAACATTTACAATTGTTTTGTATAAATAATATAAACATTAAATACATTAACGAAAAAAGAAATTAATAATAAGATAATAACAACAATCCCAAATAAACAACATTAGAAAAAGTGTTGAACTTTAAAGGAGTCAGATTTACTATTCTAACTCCAATGCATGCAAAAGAAGAAAACGTGTTAACTTTGCATGAGTTACATTTACTATTCCCACTCCTACCTAATCAACAGACAGGAAGTGTAGGGCTCTGGAAGGGTTATATTTACTATTTTCCCTCCAATTGAACCAACAATAGTGTAGGAAAGTGCCCTTTTTGTATAATCACCGCCCAATTTTTGCCCCAATGCTGATGGTTATGACTCTGGTTATGACTCTAAAAGTGCACTGGAGCCTGCTGCACAGGCCCCAGTGCCAGTGCTCTCTCCCTAAAACTGATATGTGTGAATTGGAAACTCCAATTGGCAAAGGCCTTTAACCCCCTAGTATATGATACCAGGGGTACCAAGGGCATGAGTGTTAAAGAGGTAACCAGGGCTTAAAACACTGTTTGTGCCACCCTGAGTGACCCAAGTGAACTATTGACAGCAGACCTGCCATTGCAGTCTGCAGGAGCATTGTAAACTGCTCAAAATTGAGTATGACCTTGCCATGTGTGGCAAAGTCAATGCACAATTTTTATTATATGCCAGTTACCCCTAAGGAAGGTCTCCTAAAGCCCAGGAGGCAGGGTGGATTATATTAAAGGTGTGGGTATGTAAGTGCAAACTTATATGTCCATATATTGGCCTTTACCATTATATGACACTATAGGTGATAGACGGTCCATAGGATAACATGTACTGGCACCTGGGCAAACCCAAGTTTGGCAGCTCCATTATGGTACAGCCTAAATATGTCGTATTTGATATCAAACAACATGCCTCATTACCCCTGACACAAATCTCATGTTGAGGACCATGTGGCATGCACCCAGGTGGCTAGCTTAGAGGTTGCCCACCTGGTTGCCTCAGCCATTCCTGTGCTCTTGCTGACAGTCTGCATTTGCTGCAGCCAAGACAGTAATCTCACCCCCTGCTTGGAGCTGCGAACTCTCTCAGGAGTCAGAAACAATGGCCTGGATGGGAAGGAGGTCACACCTCCCTTCCTGACAGGCTGGCTAGTGACATGGCACCTCAAGGAGGAGAGCTTCAAAGGCTGCACCGCCTGTGATATGCAACCAGGCTGCCTCCCAAAGGAGGAAACAGCCCTCCCCTTGGCCCCAGGCACATTTGCACCTGGGCAGGTGGGAAAATTAGATATTCAGGAGGTGTACTGCCCCAGAAGGATAGCCATACTTCTATGGTGGGTTGCCTGGCCTGTACAGCTAAGGAAGACTTCTGCCATTTTTAAAAGTGTTCTGGGTAGAAAATTTTACTTACAACCCTGGATGTGGTCACCTCAGGGGCAGATTAGCCGCTAGGGCTAGTAGCCCATTGGCCACTTGCACCCACACCCCTAATACCCCTAAATATAGGATGTAAGGGCTACCCATGACACCAGAACCTCAGTTCTGAACCACCTTGTATCAAAGAGTGCAAAAAGGAGACCTGAGTCTGCGAAAACAAGGCTTGCACACACCAAAGGACAAATACTCTGCACCTGTGGCAACACTCCTGGAACTGCACGACCGAGATTAATCTGAGGCTAAAGCTCGGTTCCCCCAGACAGAGGGACCTGGGTGAGAACCAGAAGAAACCTCAGACTCCCCTAGCCTAGTGGCACTAGTCCCAGGCAAACTGCAGGTTAAACAATGTTCCGGATCCAAAGAATCACTGGCCATCGGGCCTTTCGAGGGATCGCCCAAATCTAGATGGTCTACTGCATTGTACGAACTGTAGCCCTGCCCTCCATGACGTTTCAGGCAGCTACCATGTTACCCGGGACCTCCGGACATCGAAGCACCCATCTGCTATACTTACCACTGCCAAGGATTGTTAGTCGCCAGTCAAGAAACCAACCCCTTCACTCGATTTTGCAGGAAGAGGGAACTCCATACAACTGTCGTCCGACCTCAGCAGCATCTCCATTGCTGATATTTTGTACCCTGTTCTCCCGCAGCACAGTATAAGAGGTAAAATCAGCTCTCCCACAGCTCCTGTTCAGTACCAGGGACAGCCAGGACAACTCTGCACCTGGGCTCTACATGCCAGGTAAAATTGAACTGTTGTGGCTTGGCTCTGGGACACGCATCACCTTTACCCACCTTGGGTTCCACGCTGACAGGTTCAGTAATGCAACCTTACCTGTTGACTTGCACCATCGTGTTGCAGAGCTGGGAAGGACCCACCTCCTAGTGCCCTACCTGTCGTTCAGGCATTATAGCTTACCAAGTTAAATAGTTTTTCGCTTTGTGAAGTAGCAGCTGTGGAAGCACCAGTGGATGTTTTCAATTTCTGGGGACGGGTTAGGCATTCTTTTACAGAGTGTCCTGCAATAAAGACACTGATTCAGCTTTCTGCTCTTATCCTTTTTATCTTTTGTCAATGGTCCCCTAATAGAACCAATTTTCATTGGTTCGGTGGAGTCAGGCGAGGCCCTAGCTTGGGAATCGCCCCTATTCTGTTCTGAAAAATGATCACCTTACGGTGTGGGTGTTTTCCATTCTCAACCTTCTTTTCCGAAATCCGATGATTTAACTTGACCACTAAATTAATGAACTTGGCACAGTCATCTGGTGGTTCTAATATCTGTGAGAGTAAGTCTTTCAGCTCATCCGTAAGTCCCCGATAGAAGAGAGCTATTATTTTATTTTCTGGCCAGTTTGCTTCTATACCTAGCCGGTTAAAAGCTTTAATGTAATGTAAGAGATCGATACCTATGTCTTAGACTCAATAATTCATTCTCTGCCACCTGCAAAAAGGCGTGACAAGATATGTGTTTTTGCATGGCCTCTTGTAAGTGGCAAAAATTGTAAAACAGAGGGTCGTCATGCTTGACTAACAGAATTGACTACATCGTGGTGTCACCAAGTATGAAAGAAAAAAAGCCACCTTGATAGTGTTATTGGGACATGTCATTGTTCTAGCTATGAAATGCAAGTGGCATTGATTCATGAAGAAGCCAAACTTTCGACTATCTCCATGAAACCTCTCTGGCGGGGCTAAAGGAACAGGCACAGGAGTTACTACTTGAATCTGCGCAGGCGATGTGGGAGCGGAATTGGCGGATGCCAAGATGCCACCAGAAGCAGAAAAGCCAGGGGTTTTCAGGGGGTTTCAGAGTGTTTTTGTCTTACCATGAGTGGGAGGTGACACCCGAGGGTTGTCTTTTTTGGCCAACTGATCTTGGATTGAGGCCATGTCTTGCCTTAGCATTTTGTATTCCATCTGAATCGTTGCTAACATATTGGCTATGTCTTGTAGGATTATTTGCGAGTTCATATCATCTGGGCAACGTTAAATTTGTGGGCTTCATGTTCTGACAGGTTCAGTGATGCAACCTTACCTGTTGACTTGCACCGTGGTGTTGCAGAGACAATAAAGACCCACCTGCTAGTGCCCTATCTGTAATTTGGGGATTACAGCTTACTCCGAGAATTACGGGCAAAGATCAGGGAAGAGGGCCTTACAGAATGTTGTCTTCCCGGTCACGTTGTCCTGTTGTCAACCTTTAATAAATTGGAGGGAGTTACCAGACAAATCTATATATGAGCTAAACCCTCATCCACCCTCCATTAAGTGCGATCTATGACCCTACTGTGCAGTAACTGCGATCAATTGGAAGGCCTTTTTTGGTAAGAATGCGATGTTTGAGAAAATCTTCTCTGACTGGAAAGTGTTGTAATGGTTGATTACTGAAAGACATACAAATCAGGATCACGCATACAAAGATATATGAATACACCCTTCATGAGTGTAATCATTATACGTACATTTGACATCTCTGGATTTTTGATATAGGTTTAATCTTTCTATGATTGTTTTTACAGAAGTTGCATTATTTCTGCAAAATACCTGCTAGACTTCATGTATTACAAAACATATGTGCATCAAAGGAATTGTTCATAACAGTGCCACTGTTTTTATCACAGCCTTTTGAGATCCTTGGATTGTGTGAAGAACACAATGTCAAACAACATTTAGTAACCTTTATAAATGTCCAGAAAAACATCCATGCCTTTGTGCCATGACTGTTAGCATGCACAAGTTATGCATTAATGTTCTTCAGCGCTGGGTTAGTTGTGTGTTAATATTAATGTCTTTAAGCGCGAGTCATAATATCCAAAAATATCTGTGTTACCTGGGCCAGGAGTTACCCTTTCTGTTACATGATGAGTTTTCAGTTTTACCTATTCTTGTTGTCTTTTTTTTATCATGTAAGCCCTTACGATTCTTGTGTTTTCTCTTACAGGGCTGCCACAGGGCAAGTCACCGACGGAGTCAGGAATATTAGAAGCTTTGGGGGCTTAATGACGCGGAGCTGGAGCAGCTAGGTGTGTGCTGTTTGAGTCCTCTATACAAAGCGCATGTTGACAGTCGGGCACGGTTTAAATAGACCGTGCCCCTGACCGCACCCAAGATGGCCGACGGGATCATCAAATCCTGCAAGATTTCAGCACGAGCTATCACAGGGAAAATACTTGTAAACAGTGTATGCACTCAGTCCATTATCATAGCTCTCTGGGCAATTATGTTTTTTTACGAGTCCTGTACCTTTGGCACAGTGGGAGGCTCAGATAACTGGTACCATTATGACTCCCAGTGCAGGGGCCTGAGATAACCATCAAAATACATGACATTACTTTTGGACAGCATGGTACCAACCAAGTACATGATTGCACATAACAGTAATTAGTACAACAATGATATTGATTTACATACAGTTAGTGATATACAATGACATCAGATATTGGTCTTCTGACACATGCAACTAGATCTGCAAGTGACTGATTGTCATTACCATTTTCCCCATTGACCGCAATGCATAAGTTCTGCAGTATTATGTTTTCTCCTAAAATCCATAACTCCGGTTATATGTATCTGATCACGTTCGTTTTGGTGTCTAAATCTGATTTATTTTTATAATTTGGTGTTGGATTTGTTTTGAGTCATGTCAATTACTTATCGTCCATGTCGGCACTCTGAAATGCTAAACACATGTTCCTCTAGTAAGGCCTGACTGCACTTTGCCACTCCACCAGGACTAAGCTCAGGATTTATTATTGTGAATCCAAGGACCATCTTTGAGGGTCTGTTAGAGTAATACATGGTGAGGGTTAACCAGCATCACCACATTATACTTCACCTTCCTACAAATAGGGAATGTGCTGGACTTTGGAGAGGTTAGATTTACTGTTTCCACTCCAATCTAAGCAACCATAGGAAAAGTGTTGGACTTTGAGGGGTTATGTTTACTATCCTCATTTCAATCTAAGCAACAGTAGGAAGAGTGTTGGACTTTGGAGTGGCAAAATTTACTATTCCATTTCAATGTAAGGGAAAGCAGACAAATTGTTGGACTTTAGAAAAGTTAGAATTACCGGAATCTATTCACAAACTGGATTTTGCAGTACATTTTGTAGTACTACATAATGTACTACAAAATGCTATTCACAAACCTACGTGGGGAAGTTGACCCTTCTGTCTCTCCTATATTTTTCTGTGCGGATATCTCCTCCCCGAGTATGAAGTCACTGCACACTTAAGTATATGTTTTACTAGTAAATGTGGGAAGGACTGAATAGAGTAGCTAGAAAATGGGGAATACTTACAACTAAAGGGGAGGGGAATAGGGAGGCGTACAGAAGGTTTAGTGGAGAATCAGGGAAGGGTTAGGAGGGACATCTACCCACCTATAAAAGAGTAAACCCATTCCTATTCACAAACTGTCCTTCTAAAGTTACTTCAGCCACAAAGGGACCTAGAAATGGTTGTAAATTACTCCACCTCAAAGGTGAATTAGTCCAGCACCAGACTTGGCCAAGCACTGGTACGGCAACATCCTTCCATAGAATCAATGTAGTTAGGGACTCACAATAAAACCCATTAGGAAATAATGTTAAATTAAAATAAATTAATTTACTTAGTTTAAATTATAAATCAATATAATTAAATGTTAAAAATATATAAAAAATAGTACATATTTGTAATGTAATTATAAAATATTTTAATAAGCCATTTGCATTTTAGCATTAATGTACAAATAACTTTTATGAAAAAAATAATTAAATTAGTTTTTGTGGAGACCCCCTGCCCAAAATGAAAGGCTCCAAGTCAGATCTATTTTTCCACTATTGGTGTGCCAGAACTGCACCTTCAAGCACTGGAATTGATGACGCTTTGAAGGAGAGCTCTGTTTAGTCCATCTACCTCACTATGAACATGTAATCCAATTGTCATGTAACAGATTACCTGCAAATCACTGCACACTGGACCTCCTTCAGGGAGCGAAGCATCAGCTACCTGCTACTCTCACCCCATATGATGCTTTTTGGGGCATTCAACGACATTGCATACAGCTGCCAACATCTTCGATTACTTTAATACTAATGTCTACAAATGTCTGTTGCCACAGAGAATGGCCGTAATATTGATGGTGTATAGCACATTTCATAGACCTAATTCTGCAGGGACTCCTCAAAAAAGAACAAGTAGTCAGCAACGTACTGGCTACACGTCAAAGAATTTGCACTCATTTTCATCATTTGTTTAAAGCCCGGAAGCAGTTGAGAATCATTCAGCGTGTAAATAAAGTACCTGTAAAAGCTCTCATACAGGAGGTGACAACAGGTTGAAACTGAGCTTACTAAAGACTGTAGTGCCTGTTTGAGATGCACAGATTTATTGATGATTATGCATTTCAAAGGTCAGGGGATGCAACTGCCAAAACCCTGACAATAGAGGTGGAAAAACAGGGGTAAGTGCAGTGCCTGATCCACCTGCTACTATCTTTTGAGTTATGACATGGGAAATCAGTAAAGAGGAGAGTGCAATGAGCCAAGTAATCCTGTTGTTGCACCTGCTTCATGACCATTTGCAAAAGGTGGAACAAACATTACTCAATGCCAATGAAAAAATTGTTACTTTAGTCAACAGTTTAATCCTTCACTTAATATTCAAAGACTGCAAAAAGAGATTGTGGCCTCCAAGGATTGTGGGGCAAATTTACAAAACCAAAGTTGCTGCACTGCGGTGCATCAGAGGAAGAGAGCAAGAAAGTGCCATGTCTACTAAAATAAGGCACTATCTTGCTATTTCCCTAGTGTTTTTTTTTTTTTTTTTTTTCCCTAGCGCCTTGAGACCCTCGCGGGTAAGTAGTGCGCTTTACAAATTCTGTGATTGATTGATTGATTGATAGTGTTGGTGCACAATCAAGTTGCCTAGTGCAACGCACATACCTATGCGCCATAGTGCAAAGGTGTCTGCATCATGTATAGTAAAGGTTTTATACTAGAGAGGGACCCTTCCAGTACAAAATACTATACTTAGACTAACTTTAACTTTTTCTCACTTTTAATGTGTGCTGAACAGTGCAGCACACATGCAAAGTGGGACAAGTTAAGAGAATTTTTTTTTCTATTTCTCCATTTCTCCAGCTACAAAGAGACACTATTTTTTACTGAAAAGCCCTATCTACTATTGTTAGTAGACTTGACTTTTGTCAAAAGCTATAGATGATTGCATAGGAACACCCATTTCCCACACATGAAATGCTCCCTTAATGCAAAGTAGTGCAATGCGCTGCTTTGTGTTACTTTTCAGACTACTTTCCTTTGCAAAACATATTTTGGGATAAAAGTAAATTCAAAATAATTATTTTGCACAGGTTTGCACCACTTTTGGGATGCAAACCCAGGGCAATGTGTGGGGACTGATGTAGTAAATCTGCCCCTACATCTGTACCTTGATACTGGATCCACAGTACAAAGAAGTGCTGATAACTTTTGTTTCTTTCTCAATGCAGGGTGTCTCAATATACAAGACTTGGATTGTCAGAAAAAGAATGACTTCAAATTCATGGCCAGGGCAGAACTGAAGTGCAGCCTTGAACCTCCAGAGATGGCTGTGCTGTTGGCTCACAATCTCTGCAACTGCAACCAACACCATTGCCTGCTACCAAACTCACAACAACAACAGCCTCACGTTCACTCCCAACCTCTGCAGTTGGCTGTTTTCACATGGCAGGACTTAAGTCAAGTTTGCAGGCGGACACAATGCAGACACAGCAATTAGCTGCCAGACTAACAATTCAGAATATCCAAGACTATCTAGGTGACCCAACAGTGGTGTACATGGATCAAATCTCATTGACCTATTGGCATGGAAAGAAGGAACAGTGGCCAGAACTCAACAGTCAGCCAATAAAGTATCTAACGAGTCCGGTGGCCAGTGTGCCTTCATAGCATGTGTTCAGTGTAGATGGGGTAGTTGTCACAGTTAGATGTCTGCCTAGGTCTTTAGGTAAACTAAACTTGGTATGCAATGCTTGGGAGGTCATTCTAGTTCAACACTTGCATTCAGCGTGTTACTGTGATAGCAACTTTACTAGATTGTCCTTTTTTAGGTCTCGCCTAGCAACGCAGGGCATGCGCTGCACGCCTTGGTGAGATCTATTGTTGTCGATTTCTTTGCCGAAGGGGGACTGGACATGTGCACGCGTATGGAAGACAGGAGATGTGCACGCGTACGGCTCGTGGCGTAAGCACAAAGCGCGCATGGCGCGCTTTCACTTTCCCTCCCTCCCCCGTCGGCTCCAGATCATCTCGGACAGGAGATGTGCACGCGCCTGGACAGGACATGCGCACGGGTATGTAGTACTATGTGTGAGGCACAATGCGCGCATGGCGCGCTTTCACTTTCTTTCTTGTGGTATTCTCTCATCCCCAGTCTCGCGCCCCTTGCTTTCCGCCACACCGCTGTCTGGGTCCTAGCTCAGCCCGCTTCTCACCATTCCTCTCCGCCTTTTCCCAGATGGCTCGATCGCCTCCGACATTCTTGTATACTGTTGGTGTGTGTGACACTGTGTGTGTAGTGTCTCTGTACAGTTCTATCACACACTCTTTGAAAACCACATTCCTAAACATAAAGCGGTAACTCTGTGCGGGTAGCCACAGACTGTGACCTCCGAAGGGCTTTTTATAGCGCTGTATGTCGGATTCAGCTGAGCCCAGGCAAACTCTGGTGTGGGAAAGGTGGGGGCGACTTTCTCTGGGGGGCTGCTTTCTCTATCTGGGGGACAATAAACTGCTTAATTGAGTCACCAGGGAACTCACTCCAGCTTCAAGCCCAGAGAATTCACGGGCCAGATAGACACCAAAAACCCACCCAGTAGTCCCCCCCTCACCCCTTCTACTCAGATATAATCACACCCTACCCATTGCCCAACCCCCTACCCCCATCAGACTGCTTTGATTTCACGAGCACCAGGAGCTCGAGTACGGCACTTTCTCTTCCCCAAACATAAGCTCCTTATAGCACTTAGATGAGCATATCGCTTTTAAAGTGCATTATGCCAGATCCTCGTGTCCAGACACACATGAGAGAAGTTTAACATGGCTATTATTGCAGAGAGGGACGGGCGGTTACACAGACTTAATGACTAGCTGACATACGTGTATACTGTTGGTGTGTGTGACACTGTGGGTGTGTGCCTGTTTCTGTATGCGCACAGTTCTATCACACACTCTTTGCAAACTACATTACCGAATATGAAGCGGTAAGTCTGCATGGGGAGGTGCAGGCTGTGGCCTCTGAAGGGGTTTTATAGCGCTTTATGGTGGACTCAGCTGAGCCCAGGCAAACTCTGGTGTGGGAGACTGTCTCTGGGGAGCTGCTTTCTCTATTTGGGGACAATAATCTGCTTAATGGAGCCAACGGGAATCTCGCTGCAGCTTCAAGCCCAGAGAATTAATGGCCCACATAACACCAAAAACCCACCCAGCAGCCCCCCTCACTCCTTCTACTCAGATCTAATCACCTCCTACCCTTCGCGCCAACCCCGCCTCCCCATCAGTCTGCTTTGATTTCACGAGCACCAGGAGCTCAAGTACGGCACTTTCTCTTCCCCAAACACAAGCTCCTTATAGCGCTTAGATGAGAAGAGCGCTTTTATGTTTAAATTATTTTATTGTTGCAATAAAGATATAGCAAGTTTCTATTATCTGACTCAACGTCAACATTCAGCCTCATCAGTTTTGATGCAACTTTTTATCGTATAACAAAAAGGGGAAAATCAACACAAAAAGAACCCCCAACTCCCACCTCCCTCTCCCCCCCCCCCTCGGGTGCCTGCCTGTCCTATTGCCTGGTCCGTTTATGAACCATTCTCGCTTCTTATGTCTATGGATCCGTCTGTCAGGTGGGGGGCTTCTGTTAGAAGAGCGCTTTTAAAGGTCATTATTCCTGATCTTCATATTCAGACACATTTGAGCAAAATTTAACAAGGTTATTATTGCAAAGAGGGCCGGGCGGTTACACAGACTTAATGCCCAGCTGGGGGCATAAATCAAAGATTATACAGCGGTTCTATGAAGATTGCAGAGATTGTAGAAATGTATAATGACTGAAATATGTGTGTGGAAATCTGATATCCGACCCAAAGCACCCCATGCCAGCAGCCCTTTAGGAGGTCATCCCTGCAACCTCCCCCCCTATTACTCCTCCACCCCGTGAACCTCTTCTCTCTGACGCTATGCATATTCTGTGTAATATCGCTTTTTGAACAAGCTCACCTGTGATGATGCAAACTGCGCCTGGAGTCACCCCAATGGCACCTTGTGGCACCACAGGGAGGGAGCTCAGGGTGCCCGGGCACTTTCTCCTATTGTGCGAGTCTAAAAGCTTCTGTTCGCTTTTGATTTTCCCCTGCCTTCCTTGCACACTCCTCTAGCTGTAAGAGTCACTCTTCTCTGGACATGCCCAACCTCATTCTAAAGCCACAGTGTTAAAACACTTTGCCCCATGTTTCCCTCTGCTTTTCTTTCTCCCATGCATTCTGACATCCTTTCTCCCTAGCTCTCTGCCTTCCCTTTTACTATGCACTCAGCCTTCCTTACTCTCTCCTCATTTTGAGCACGGTTAAGTAGCCAATCTAGGAAGCAACATTCAAAGGTGTCACTGACATACCACATATTACCACTACAGAACTTCACACCACACCACACAATTTCAGAACAAACAATTCCAAACCAACACATCTCTCCCTCACACTTCCACCAACCCTATCAACTCTCCCCTACACACCCACTGCCCCTCTCATTTCTCCCTCACACTGCCACTACCCCCTCTCATCCCTCCCTCACACCCCTATCTCCTCTCTATACTGCCTGCTTACACATACTAAGCTCAGTTTCTTTCTTGGACCTTTTCAAGGTTTCCGTCTCTCAATCCCATGCTTTGCTCCTCTTCTTAGGGTGTCTTCTGCGTACACTGGTACTCCCTCTTTATGCCTCTGTGGCCTGCTCTCCCCTTTCTTTCTCACAATCTTTCTGCTCCTCTGCCTCGAGTTCATTCACCACTTTTTGCACAAACTACCTATATCTCTCTATCTTCCTTTCTATCTATCCTGTGCAGCTCTCGCCCCTATCTATTCAGTATGCCACACAATACCACTACACAAATATATTCCAGACCACACAATTCCACCTCACACAATTCCACAACTAACAATTCCAATACAACCCACATAATTCCACTCCACACCACATACACCCACTCCACTCCAAAACACATAGGTAAAAGACATTATCATTTACAACGCCAAGACCTGTTACTCTCCCAAATGCGAGACCTATTGCATTGCAAATGCTTGTTTAACTTAGTGCCTAATTTCAATCTTAACGGTATGTATACTCCATTGCAATGGTGTATCTATACTGCCAAGACTCTGGTCCGCCTGCAATATTTACATGCAGGTGGACCTTTGGTTTAATCATGGCAGAGATTACTCTGTCTCCTCCATGATTAAGTCCATCCAAAGCCCCGTGGAGTCAGGGCTGTCGGAGACAGGCCTCCATTTCTACCCACCTAATTTAGATAGGCAAAATTAAAGGTCAGTTGTTACAGCCCGTCACCACCAGGAAAACCCGGGTGGTAAGGGGCTGTGAAAACTACACCCATGCCTATGTGAGCATTTTATTTTTTATTTTCAGAAAGAAAATCCCATTTTGGTGCATGGCTCTGTCATGTTGATGGACATGTGCATCAAACTGCAAACAGCATTTACAAGAACTGCTGTGACAGCGGTTTCTGCCAATGCTTTAGAAATTGCCACCAGCTGTCATGAATGTGGGTGCCATTCGCTCCCTCTTGCATCATCAGCGCAATGGGATTCACCTTGCTTGCCCATGTTCCTATTGAGTGTAATCTCCCGGGACCAGTTTTCTTTGGGAGCCCATTGAGTGGTATCCTCTGGGACCCTTTGTGTATGAGCCTTAATTTTGGTGCCATTATTTTCCCTGTATTCTTATGAGTGTAATCCCCTGGGGCATTTGTGCTAAAGCTTTACTTTTTGATGCCATTATTTATGCCCTGTATTTTCATGATGGTATTGAACCATATTAATTCCCCGAGGCCATCTCCTGAAGATCTGGCCTGCTCCCTAGAAAACATGTGCCACCTGAAATCTTGCGAGATTTTGGAAACGTGGCCCAAACGACAAGAAGCACTGGCTTCTTCTGGTCGGAGTCCAGCCCCCTTCTGAGGAACCTCGCCCTGAATCCAGAGTTCAGTTCATACTTACCTGAATTCTCACCTCTGCACCTGCGGCATCTCACTCTGGCTGTCAAACTCTGCACCTGGAAAAGAATAAAAGAACAAAAAACAGCGTTACTTCATGGACAAGGTCCAACACACTACGAAGGCTAGGGTATTAATTATGTCAAGTAATTTTACTGTATTTGTTGAACAGATCAGGGTGCGCTTTACTCAAGGCAAGAATGACTGAGTAGGATCATCGATCCCTGACTGGAATTTACATTCTGTTGATAAATCAAGAATACTATTAAGGGAATCAACGAGTATTGATTAAAAAGCTAGAACAATCCTGAAGTAAGGATCTCTTGTTTGAATGTGCTAGAATACTTGCCTGTATGTACACAGAGTAGTTGATTGCTTGCTAAACCGTTCATGAATGCAAATGCACTAGTATTTTAGGGTTATTCAGCTCTTCTTGTTTTCCACCCATTACAGATCATTATACCTCTTCCTACTGAGATGAGCAGTGGTCTGATTGAAAACCCAGAAATCAGGGTAGGAGGCGATCTCCAAGAGGATTTCCACATCAGATCCCGAGATTAAGGATCTCTGCCTTTTTTCTCTTCCCAATCCCCCTCCCCTTCTAGAGCGCCAGCTGGCTAGGGGTTACAACCTCAGTCGGAAGTTGCTGTAGAGGAGAGCGGAGATCCAGTATCATCACTGCAGACAAGTACTTCAGGTGAGTGGTTGTGACACCAGCTTAGTGGTCATTTCTAAATTTGGCTGCGGCACCTCCATCAGGTTTATGGAGTAATTTACTCCATGTCCCTGACAGATAAACAGTCCGCCTGCCAAAAAATAAATCCAGCCCTAAGACTAAATTACTTTTCATTTTGTTGTTCTACAAGTCTGTCTCTTTCTGGATGAAATAAAATCAGCGAGAACCCTTGACAAAAGCCAGAAGAAGACCAATGCCTACCTACTATTATGGGAAACAGGAGTACTCAAAGAGGCCAACCCCTGTAAACTGAAGAGAGGTGTGTTGAGAGACTGGTTATTACTTAATGGCACACCACTGTGCCAGGCTATGATCCACCCACTTGTTCCTCATGCACAATGCTTACTCTGACTCTCCAATATTGCCATTTTCTTTTTGCATTCTACTGGCCTTCTCTTCTGCAACAAAGCTTTATATTGCTCCTGCTACGTGATTCAGCCCTGCACTTATGACGGACAATGACAGAAGAATGTATTTGCACCGTCCATTTGCACACAGTATCATTTTTCTTTTACTATAACTATTTTTTGTACTGTGTGTGTGTCCTCCCTGTTTTGCATTTCTCAGGTTTAGGTAACTATCAGCTAACTACGGAGTCTTGGGAGTCTGGGGGCTGAAAGACAGTTTGAATTTGTTAACTGAACTATCATCTTCCCTTTCACGACAGATGTAATGTTCTGATGAACTTGATGAATGTTCTTTTTGTGTATCTCTCACCTTTCCTTATTCCCACCATCCATCCATTCATAAAATACCTAAACCTCTTCCCTCAAGTTGTGCCTTCTGTTGTACTGAAACTTTCCACCATCAACGGATCTCACACTTGGTGGAGGAAATGGTTAAAGCTACACCAAATGTTATAGGATGAAGTTAACAAAAACTGCAAATTTGACCACACCACCCCACCTACCCAGGCAAGAAAGGGAGATCATATTGCAGAGAATAAATCACAACAATGGTTGGGAAAGAATAGGTAGTGTGCACTTTTTTCCAAAATCTATGCTCCCTGGATTCTTTCAACGTAACCTTCACCCCAGTCATGAGGTGTGATGGTCTATTATGCTTACTTTAATAAATAAATATAACTCTATGCACTATTGTGATTTGTGATGGCCTCTGTCATGTATTTGCCACTCTGTGTTTTCTTTCAGCTGAGTTGACTGTCGCAAAACGTGAATCCTTTGGTTGGTTCTCTACTTTCATTCACAATAAGAATAAACTAATTTTTCCTGTGGCATCTTGCCTATTAGGGCCACCACCAGCCGTACGACTCTTTGAATAAACCCAAGTATCAATGTAATATTGGGTCATATGGGGTAGGTATCAGACAATAATTTTTCTACTAAGCTAAGACGTTTCTTGAACTTGAAGGAGTGAGTGGGTTTGTGTCAGGGTAGGCATTGGCACTACAAATATTGTGACACATCTATGTACTACTAAAGTAAGTACTCTACTTAGTCGTCAATGCAGAGAGAAGGGCAGTGTACAAACAACTATTTCTAATGGGAAGCAGTTGCTGCTTAAGTAACATGAAGCCATTAAAGGTGAGTGAGGGTTGAGCCTGTTCAATTTTCCAACACCGATAGTAAGAGGGTGCACTGGACTGGAAGTGGCACTGGTAGCCTTTTAAGGGAGTTCAGGCACAGACAGACTAGCGAGAAGACAATGAGGATGGATACAGTTGGACAATTTCTTTATGATGGGACAAGTCAGGGTTCAGCCTTGGATAGGTATGTTCTATGTGATGCTGCTTCCTGTTTTGATCTACAGGGATGCTAAATTTAATTTAAACAGTAATGCATGGATTAAAATATCAATGAAAAGAAATCAAAACTCATTTTGAATAAACATATTAATTGCAAAACAAATCTACCCTCACCACCACCCACATCTGGCCCACCCCCTACCAAAACCCTAAAATATACCTAAAGAATTCTACCCGTAACCCAAATGCTATCACCCACATCACCCCCTCTCTAAACCATATAAAAGACCTACACATAATGGAACTATTCTAACTAATTTATCCTCCCAACTGTTCTCAACAGTGACTGGCCAAACCTTCTACCTAAACCCTAAAAAACACCTAAACTAATCTAATCTCTCCCTATAACTGATACCACCAACAACAGGCCCTGCCCTCTCCTTAATTACATTTTTAACAGTCCCTCAATAATGTCATGTTTGTCAAGGATCTCCCTCTGGATATCCCTCACTTGTCAGAGGTCTTCCATCACCTCTTGGAGGATGACCTCTAGGCTCCTTGAGGGGGTGGAGGGGTTGAGCTGGTCTAGGTAATGGCTGTGATGGTAGAAGACTTGGTCACCTGCGTTGGCGTCAGTGAAGTTGTGGTGGCCTCTGTGGTTCCACTGTCTGAGTAGCACTGGAGGCGTCTGCTGCCGCTGTCTCCTCCTCCCCCAATAATATTAGCCAGCAATGGCCTCCATTTTTGAAGGAGGAGCCTCGCTGCTCTCTCCCAACAGGGATGGTCTGTCATACCCCAGAATTATGTGGCAGGCCCTCTGGCCCAGGAAAGAAGAAAAAAGTGTAGTTCCACTTCAAGAACATGGAATGTATATTCAGACGGTCACATATTGTTGCTGTTTGTCTGGGGTCGCTGGATTTCTTTTATGTGATTCTGTGTCCCAGGGGCTTTTCTTTTACACCAAATGTACATAGTACTCTACTATTTGCAGCATGTGGCATTAAATAATCTAGGAGGATCACATGCATATTTTTTAAAAAGGCAGAAATCAATGACAAGTGTAAATAAATTAGTTAAATTCAAGGGGGGACACTTTCACAAGATACTTAGGGGTCGATTCCGATTCGGGCCAGAAAAAGCACCGACCGACTCGGAGCCGGAAAAAATACCGACCGACACGTACCCGTGGCGCCCGACACGCCAAGTACGATGCAAGGCGCGAAAAATCCGACCGACACGTAACGAAACCAAGTCGACCGACCGAGCCGCACGGAAAACAGCAATCCGGCCGGAAAACACGCGAATCCAACCGACCGACACGCACCCGGAACAAATCCGACCGAAACGTACACGCTAACTCCAAACCGCTAAGTACGATGCAAGGCGCGAAAACCACGAGCGAGTCGGACGGAGGACAAGCCGGACGACCGACACGCATACAAAACCGAGACGAAGCAACACAATACACCGCGACCGACGCGTACGCAGCATAGAAAACTGCACAAACACAGCGTGAACGAAACGGAGAACACCGTACGAGACCAATGCAGGGTCCGACTCGGTCACAAGAACGTTTCCAACATACACAAACATCACAAATGAAAAATCACCCAAAAAAGGCCAAACAAGCAATTACCAAGCCAATAAATACTGGGGGGTGGGGACAGAGAACAAAGACACACCCACAACTCCACCTATATAAAGGACACAAATCACTACCATGAGCCTTTGCAAATGCCATTCCACTGCCAGCACCCAAGAGAAAGCAACCACACACCCACAGCTCATCCCTCACACAAGCCACACACCATCAGCACACCAACAAATACCTACCTCACATACACCCAGCAAAACACACACTCACACACCCTCACCTGCACACCAACACACACATCACTCACCATCACCACCCATCACCATGCCCCCCAAGAAGAATCACAAGTTCCTAGATTGTGAATTGGAAGTCCTGGTAGACGAGATCCTCAGGGTAGAGCCACAGCTGTTTGGCACATTGGTCCAACAGACCCCCATGTCGCAGAAAACCAAGATGTGGGAGAGGATCATCAACAGGGTGAACGCACAATCACCATGTCTGCGCACAAAGACCGACATCCAGAACAGGTGGTATGACGTGCGCAGGAGGGTCCGGGAGCTGCTCAAGAAAGACTACCTCATCAGCCAATACACCGGCAGTGGCCCTCCTGCCAAGCCAGTATACCTCAGGCCCTGGGAGGAGAAGGTGCGGGCTATCCTTCCGCCAGTGAGCGTATATGGACTAGAGAACATCCCAGAGCCTGGTGAGTACACAACAAATGTACACAATTTTCTGACACAAAACACACACACATCACTGTCAAGGGGAGAGTCAAACCATGCACTCATAGCAATTACACAGCAACCAGAACAGAATCATCCCAAAATGTGTATGACAGTCAGATAAACACAACACATGCCATCAAAAAAGTCACATCCAACCGTGCCATCACATGTACAAACACAACTACAACTACAGCTAGGCAGTGGCACAAATAGAACTAACAAACACATCCAGACATGTAGCCACCACAACAACACCAACACACAGTGAAGACCACTCAAAGGAAGGAATTCTGTGTATGCTGGCCAAGTCTGTGTAGCCAATAGCATCATGGGAGTCGCAGTCACACATATTGCCCCCCCCACAACTGTCCCATCAACACCACCATGAACCATGCGCACATCACAGGGAGTGGAGAAGGACTCATAAGATGGGTGACACTGGCTACTGCTGTGGGGAGCACAAGGCCCTGCTGGCAACTGTGCACCAACAAACAGCAGGACACCACTGACTGACATCCTGAGAGACAACTTACACTCCCTGCAATGCAAGCACGTTCCATGGTGGGATATCTGGCTGGCTGGGTGGGAAGGGGGACTTGCAGCACTGACTATAGTCACCAGCACCTCCCCTCACACCCCCCCAACACAAACTCCACAGTACCCACCTGGTAGAATGCAATGCCCTCCATCCTAACACAAGATCCCACAAAGCACCACCACCCTGGGTTATGTTGTGTGAAGCACAGGGACACTCTTGGGACTCTTAGCCAAACAACTGCCAGGACAACACTCCCAGCCATCCTGTCAGCACAGCCAGCCCACCCCACAGGGAAGCAGAGTCAAAAGGAAGGAAGCATGGGCATGCTGGGAAGGGGGTGGAGGCAATAGCATGATGGGAGTCGTAGTCACAGACATTGCTCAGCCTCACAACTGGCCCATCAACACCACCCTGAACCATGCTCACATCACAGGGAGTGGAGAAGGACTCACAAGATGGCTGACACTGGCTACTGCTGTGGGGAGCACAAGGCCCTGCTGGCAACTGTGCACCAACAAACAGCAGGACACCACTGACTGACATCCTGAGAGACAACTTACACTCCCTGCAATGCAAGCACGTTCCATGGTGGGATATCTGGCTGGCTGGGTGGGAAGGGGGACTTGCAGCACTGACTATAGTCACCAGCACCTCCCCTCACACCCCCCAACACAAACTCCACAGTACCCACCTGGTAGAATGCAATGCCCTCCATCCTAACACAAGATCCCACAAAGCACCACCACCCTGGGTTATGTTGTGTGAAGCACAGGGACACTCTTGGGACTCTTAGCCAAACAACTGCCAGGACAACACTCCCAGCCATCCTGTCAGCACAGCCAGCCCACCCCACAGGGAAGCAGAGTCAAAAGGAAGGAAGCATGGGCATGCTGGGAAGGGGGTGGAGGCAATAGCATGATGGGAGTCGTAGTCACAGACATTGCTCAGCCTCACAACTGGCCCATCAACACCACCCTGAACCATGCTCACATCACAGGGAGTGGAGAAGGACTCACAAGATGGCTGACACTGGCTACTGCTGTGGGGAGCACAAGGCCCTGCTGGCAACTGTGCACCAACAAACAGCACGACACCACTGACTGACATCCTGAGAGACAACTTACACTCCCTGCAATGCAAGCACGTTCCATGGTGGGATAACTGACTGGCTGGCTGGGTGGGAAGGAGGTCCGGCTGTCAACCAAACACAAGCAATGCAGACCATGTTCACACCCCAGAAAATACATAGAAATGCCCAAATAATGCAGGACAATGTGCCACACCAATATCAACCCCTGACTGTGACAACTTAGGACAATGCAATGTACAGGCCCGCACCCAGAGGCACAGTCACAACTGTCATGTGTGTCAACCATTGATGCCTGCAGAAACATGACATACATTGTTTGTGTCTCCCAAACACAGGTGATGATGGGGACACAGCAGCAGACGCTGAGGAGTCCCAGTCCCAGGCTCAAGAGGATGCCGAGCTCACTGGCGTCGTACAGCCTCTGTCCTCCTCGGACGATGAAGAACAACCTGGCACATCCGGTGCAAGTCAACATGCAGCACCAGCAGGACCACCAGCTGCAGCACCAGCAGGACCACCAGCTGCACCCCTGCACCCACCCCTACAACGACTGTCACCACAAATACCATCCCTGCCGACATGGACAGAATAAGGAGCAACACCAGCACAGTGACCCTGGACCAACCTGGGGCCATGGACACCACCACCACCACCAACCGCCAAGGTGGACCAGGGTTGTCTGTGCGTGCCACTGCACACACTGCACATGTCAGCAGGGGTGGTGGGAGGGGTGGGAGACAGAGGTCGCTGCTTGCAGACGTTGCTGGTGTGCATGACGACCCACAACTGGTACGCATAGCTGATGCGTACCAGTCCAGCACCGGAGATCTCAGCCAGGTAGTGGGGCTCCTCAGAGACATTAAACAGCAGCAGGCTGCCCATCATGCCCGCTTGGACTCCCACATGTCCCACGTGGAGTCACACATGTCCCGTGTGGACTCACACATGTCCCGCGTGGAGTCCAAGTGGGATGCACTGCATGAGATGACGGCGGTGCACAGGGACATTTTACAATGCCTCCGCCAGATGAACAGCAACCAGTCCACACCTCCCTGTGTGCCAACAACATCTGGTGCCGAACAAACTGCAACTGCCACAGGGAGGGAGGAGGACTCTGGCGGAGAGTCCCCTGCACCGCAGCAGCCTGCACTTGAGGGGCCCCCCCAAGAAGAGGGGTCGTCCGAGGAGGGAAAAGTGAGAGGCCGATGGCCAAGCGCAACTCCCAGGAAGCCTGAACCTGTTCTGGATGTTCGCCTTTGTGCACAGACTGTTCACCCTGTTGACGGCAACACTACTCCCACACATTGCATGGGGAGTACAAGTTGGACCAATGTGTCAGACAACTGTGGCCCCGATACTGGGGATCCTGTCTACCCGGACTTTCAATTCACCTAGGAACTTGGGATTGCAAGATTCATGTACAGCACAACCCATCCTATGCACTATTAACACAAATGTATCACAATAAACACACAAATACACCATACTTGCCTCTGTCGTGATTCCAACGTGGGTGCTGTTATGGGGATGATGAACTGCAAAATTACACTGTGTATGCGAACTGCAACAGCAAGGACAACACAGGCATGTGAGTACAGGCAACGTGACACACATGAGGGAGACACACCACCAGGGCTACACGACACATACACACCTAGGCCATCTGACTCATTGCCTACACTGATGTTGCCAGGGAAGACGGTGCAATGCACAGACACCACACCCATTCCCAGTTGTAGTCAAGTAGCCCACTGGTGCAGTAAGCAAATGGCAGTCAAATGTGTGACCACAGACAACGCACATCACAAAGTGAAGCACAGGTTTATTACACAGTTGCAACATGCCGTAACCACTACAGATGCAAGGTAACCCCACCTGGTAGCGGGCACACAGTCAACAACTGTAGACGGAAGGAAGTCCATGGGTGTGGCGCACATCACCTGTAGGGACACAACAGCTACCAGCCTGGATGTGCAATCACGTCAGTCGGTGGACACAGTTGACCAAACGAATCTGAAAGTACCCTGTGAAGGACAGAAATGACACACAGTCAAAAGCAATGGAGTACAGGACAGAACAGCAAAACTCTTGCACAATACATGTTACAAGATGCCCACCCAGAACCAAGTTAGCATGTCAACACTGTTGGGGAGTACAGCCCACCTGTCACCACACATCGCAACACACATCCAGTCAAGTAGCCCATGGACACACTTCAACAGCACCAGAGCACCACCCACACATCATGCCAACTCACATCATTGACATGACACCTCAGGATACTCACATTCAGCTAAAGAAGTTGGTGATGAGCTGTGTGCGGACATCACCATCACCATCATCATCATCATCATCGTCACTGGCATCGTGGTCCAGGCCAGGATCCTCCACAGGTGGCGGATGTTGGTCATTGTCATCCTGGATGAGAGGCAACTCCTTCCGCACTGCCAGGTTGTGGAGCATGCAGCAGACGATGATAATCTTGCACACTTTCGCAGGGGCATATGGGAGGGACCCTCCGGTCTTGTCCAGGCAGCGGAAGCGGCTCTTCAGGAGACCAAAGGTCCGCTCAATCACTCTCCTGGTCCGACCATGTGCCTCATTGTAGCGCATCTGGGCAGGTGTCACAGGGTTCCTGAGGGGTGTCAGCAACCACGGCATGTTGGGGTATCCCGAGTCACCTTTGGACAGACAAGTGCACATTAGCTGACTTGGAAAAGTGGGCGGAATACTACAGATCAGATCACACACAATGGCACAAAGTCAGTACACACCGACAAGCCAGGCACGCTGGTTCTGCATCTGTGCCATCATCCTGGGGATGCGACTACTCCTCAACACAAAGGCATCGTGTGCTGAACCAGGGAAACGGGCACACACGTGTGTGATGGTCATGTCTGCAAGACACACCACCAGTGCATTGACCGAGTGGTAGTGCTTGCGGTTCCTGTAGGCCTGCTCCTGGGCCTGTGGTGGTACCAAAGCCACATGTGTCCCATCAATGGAGCCAATGACATGCGGCATCCTCCCCAGGGCATAAAAGTCACTCTTCACGTCAGTGAGTCGTCGCAGTCTAGGGAAATAGATGTAACGGTTCAGGAAGAGCAACATTGCCGCCAAAACATCGTGGAGCACACGGCTGAACATGGTCTGTGACATCCCACCAGCAGTCGCCACAGTATGTTGGAAGGTACCGGTGGCAAAGAAGTGTAGGGCTGCCATCACCTTCACCTTGGGGGTCAGCGCTGTAGGATACGGCCGGCCAGGCTGCAAATGTGGGGACAACTGCACTGCCAAATCCTCAATCAGCTGCCTGGTGAAGCGGTACAGTCGGATGCTGTCCCGTTCCACCATCGTTGCCAGGTCTGGGAATGGCCGATGGACAGCAGGAGCCCTGCAGTGCAGAGGAGAAGTAAGCAAGATTGTCAGTCACCCCACATATGCGGCATTGAACACACTCAAGATCCCAACATACATCATTATGAGGCACAACTACATGAAGTGTGCAGTACCGGAAGGACATGTATGGTACGTACATGGCCAACATCTGTCAACACGGTCCTACAGGTGGCATCAATTTGTCCCAGGTTGGCCCATTGGATATCATGATGCCGTGTCACAGTTCCCATCTCCTGCTGCCGTGTCACAATCACCCCCCACAGTGACATGTGAGGACAGATGTGCCCCAGGCACCACAGCTCAACGACAGGTACATTCCCAGGGACCCTGTAATGCCACATGGACACTGGCATCACATGGAGTATCATGTGTACACCACAGCAAAACAAACATGATCCCCACAGGTAGTGGCCCCACTTGCCATGGCAGGACAGACATGGACGTCTGTGACACACACGCACAACATCAGAGTCCATGCACACACAACGTGTATGTGGAGACTGTCTCCCATTGTGCACATGAAATCAGAGACATTGTAAACACTACATGCACAAAGACTGTGGAGGTCCATCACTATTGTGCCACTGGGACACCCTGGCTCAAACATACCGTCCCACATGGGACTCACGGGGTATGTGACATGACATACACAAACACCACTGTGAAATGTGACCATGGCACATGCACAGATATGAACAGTTGCACATCACAGTGGTCACGTACACGTAACACCCAGGATCCTGTCCCCATGAACACGTGCACAGCCTGGGGGTGGCTGCCCACAGGTGACACCCACAGGACAACATGTACACCAACATACACACAATAGGAAATGCAGCCTTACATGCCTTATGATAAGGTTTGGACAGGCTGTCGTGATGTAGGTGTGCCCCTCACTCCCTGGGAGCTATCTGTGGCTGGCATATGTCCATCTGAGACAGGCATGCTGACATATGCCAGTCACATGTACAGTGATGCGTTGTACTGCAATGGACCGATCGGTGCCTCCGGCCGGCCCATTGCTTTCAATGTGTGCGGGTACGCGTTGTACCCCTGTGCGCGTTGTACTGCAATGGACCGATCGGTGCCTCCGGCCGGCCCATTGCTTTCAATGTGTGCGGGTACGCGTTGTACCCCTGTGCGCGTTGTACTGCAATGGACCGATCGGTGCCTCCGGCCGGCCCATTGCTTTCAATGTGTGCGGGTACGCGTTGTACCCCTGTGCGCGTTGAACTGCAATGGACCGATCGGTGCCTCCGGCCGGCCCATTGCTTTCAATGTGTGCGGGTACGCGTTGTACCCCTGTGCGCGTTGTACTGCAATGGACCGATCGGTGCCTCCGGCCGGCCCATTGCTTTCAATGTGTGCGGGTACGCGTTGTACCCCTGTGCGCGTTGAACTGCAATGGACCGATCGGTGCCTCCGGCCGGCCCATTGCTTTCAATGTGTGCGGGTACGCGTTGTACCCCTGTGCGCGTTGAACTGCAATGGACCGATCGGTGCCTCCGGCCGGCCCATTGCTTTCAATGTGTGCGGGTACGCGTTGTACCCCTGTGCGCGTTGAACTGCAATGGACCGATCAGTGCCTCCGGCCGGCCCATTGCTATCAATGTGTGCGGGTACGCGTTGTATCCCTGTGCGCGTTGAACTGCAATGGACCGATCGGTGCGCACCCATTGACAATGGGCTTGCCTGACAACGGACGCGTTTTCGAAATTCGAACGAGTCGGTTGCTGGAAAATCAGTTGGTCACCCACAACAATGTTGCAAAATCATGAATGTCATGAAGTTGAAGATTTGAAGGATGCTGTGGGCGTGTTTTGGTGCTGCTATTCCATGGATTGGCCAGATTCAGAAGATGCAAACGACTTGGACCTATCACTTTGGACACAAGGGACAGTATCTGCCTCTCCAGCACATATATATTGCTGGCTGTTCCCCTGAGAGCCCACTTGCCTGCACTACATGCTCCAAGACGACATCTGCCACTGCACTGCTGCTGTCTCTGCCCCTCTGGACCCTGCAATGGCACGTACTGTGGAGAGAGCCCCAGCCTTCAGCCTTGAAGAGAACCAGGCCCTGCTGGACAGCCTACTTCCACAGTACAGCAAGCTGTATGGGACACCAGGGGAGCAGGTGAGTGTCCTGTGCACTGCCTTTCTGAATGTGCATTTTGTCTGACTAGCAAGGCTGAGAGTCTGCACGCCACTGGCTATCAGGCTCACTGAGTAGTTGTCACCCCCCATAGTGTGTAGTGACTTGCACTGGACAGGTATGGTGCAGTGACAGTGCTTCTGAACAGGGTTTTACTCCCCATGCAATGATACCATGTAGTGACTTCTGGAAAACTGTCCATGGGCAGCCGTGCACTGCCTGTGTACACCATGTGCCCCTGTGATTGCGACATGTATATGCAACTGTGTCATGCACGGATATGTTGCATGTGTAGTAATGGCCTTATCACTTTGTCATCCTGACAGGCTTCTGCCCATCGGAAGCAGGAGATCTGGAAGGACATCGTCCGGGCTGTCCGGTCCGTGGGGGTCTACAAGCGCCGGATCCGCAACTGCCAAAAGAGGTGGCAGGACCTTCGGGGCTGGACCCGGAGGATTGCACGGGTCCAGCTGAAGCTGTCGCCTCCTCGCAGGAGGGGCGGAACACGGACCCTGACCCCCACATGCTCAGGATCCTGGCGGTGGTCTTTCCAGACCTGGATGGGCAGCTGAAGGCCAGAGAGCGGCAAGGAGGGGGTGAGTCAAAGACTGCACTGTGAACTCTGTCTAACATGCTATGTGCCCTCCTCGGGCCTGGTTAAACTGCCACAGTACAGCAGTCATGTTGTCCAGGAGCCATGTCCCTCTATTGTGCACTGCCCACTCCTCATCTGATACCCAGGTGTGGCCCTTACATGCAGGGAATTCTGTCACTTAGGACTGTGTCCTTGCAGTTTGCTTGACTCAAGGTGGGAGACAGCATCTGTTTCCCTGACTCTGTGGTGGGCATCATGGGTGGGTCCATTGCTTACACAATGCCTGTATTCTGACATGTA
This sequence comes from Calotriton arnoldi, assembly GCA_963921515.1. Taxonomy (NCBI): domain Eukaryota; kingdom Metazoa; phylum Chordata; class Amphibia; order Caudata; family Salamandridae; genus Calotriton; species Calotriton arnoldi. Next base: position 16,906 of record CAWUFW010009235.1, on the reverse strand, counting down.
TTCAGCGTGTTACTTTGATCTGTGGTCCAATTGCTGAGCTGATCCACCACATGTGGCTGGGGTATCTGGCACACACCCATGCTGCGGGTGGGAACAATGTTTGGGCCCCAGGAGTATGTATATGACGTGTGTCACACATACTTAGCCAGCTGCCTACAGTCCAGGGCTCATCCCTCATTCATGTGGGGCTGGACAGTCATGCCTACTCCAGGCCATACAATACACTCTGTACTCCCACTCCCGTGTATCAGCTGACACATTGTGCGCAGTGATTTGACCCCTCAGGTGTCTGCCTCTGTGTCAGTGTGCTGTGGATTAGTCGCCAGGACTGCTGTGGAGTTTCTTGGTAGGGGCTCAGCATGCCACTGGAGATGTGACCATAGGAGACGATACTTGTGTGTCACATAGGTGTCTGATCAGCTGCCCATGCAGACTGGGGCATGTGAATGTGAAGTTCAGGCAGCTGTTCCCCATTCACAGCAGAGTGTGAGGGGCTCAGGTTCAGAGGGTAGTGTCACAGGTCTCCCATATGTCCAATAGGTATGACCTGGACAGATGAGGGTTGAGAGGATGTGTTGTGGGGGGATGTACATGTGCACTTGTGCAGCTCCAGGACTTGCATTACCCATGACCTACTATTGTGACACAGTGCAGAGTGTTGTTGTCTGGCTGCCAAGTCATACATCACTGAGACAGTGATGTATGACTTTGCAGTCATGCCTCCGCCATGGCATGTGTCTACTGATTGGTGAGCCTGCAGGGGAGTGACATGTGCTACATGCACACCATAGTGGCGCTGGCTATCAGGACATGGGTGCATCATGGTGTCTGTCGCTGGTATGCATCACATGCATTTCCTATTTGACTCTGGGCATCCCTTTCATCCGGAAACCTGTACTGACTCAGTGGCAAGAGCTGTGATGTGTGCATGTCCACATGCCACACCGTGTCCTCTGCACTGTCCAACTACTGTGTACTTGGTGCATGTGTCCACACTGGGGTGTTGCAATCCAACAGACACCAGACAGATGGGTGCAAGGCCATGTGGGATGTGAGTGCCATGCTTGGCATCAGACTGACAATTGGCTTCTCCTGTTCAGTTAGGGCACTTTTAGCAATGTACAACTAATGATGCCAGGGCTTGCTCTGTGATGTGCTGTGCTCACAGTGGTGTGTGCGTTTTGTGCAGGTGACTGATGTCTGTCTGTTTCCCCATTGTTTGCAGATACATCCACGGCCACGGAAGGGGACAGCTCCACGGACCAGGAGGAGCCAGAGAGCCAGACTGGGTCAGCAGCCGAGGAGTGGTCGGAGGGACCCAGTGGCACGGAGGGCGAGGGGAGCCACACCGAGGAGTCCTCAGCAGCATCCACCTCAGCTGAGGACCAGAGCAACTCGGAGGATGACTCCCTTGTGGAGGCGGGTGTCAGCAGCCACCACACCCCAGCTAGTGTTGCTGTCCCCGCCACCACCAGCACCACCACCGCCCTCCCATCGGCTCCCATTCCCCAGGTCCGTGGAGGCTCCCATGTCCGGGAGCGTGTCTCCTTTGGGCCAGGCACCGCAGCCCCTGCCCCTGTGTCCCCTGCTGCCCTGAGTGAGGAGTCTGTGTACCTCCTTCGCCAGCTCCATGTAGGCCAGACAGCCATGCTGAGTGTCCTCCATGCGCACACCGCGCTGTTGACTCAGCTGGTGTCGTTCATGGAGGGCATCTCATCGGGCATGTCTGACCTACAGAGGGGCAATAGGTCCATGGACTCCTCCCTGACGGCAGCAGTGTCCCTCCTCAAACGGTCCCTCACCCCTCCTGCCTCTGCTCCATCCACACTCCCCAGCACCTTACCCATCCCAAGCACACACACACCGGCACAGGCACACACCAGCACACACACATCCAGCACACTGACACACACGCCAATGACAAAACGCACACGCACGCACATTCAGGGGACTGAAGCCAGACTCACAGGGGATGGGGCCCTGGAACACACACACGCATCCACATGCACTGCGCAGTCCTCAGTTCCCTCTCCCTCCAAAGCACCCTCCCTTGCCTCACCTGCAACACCAAAGTCACAGCAGCTCTTCCTCTGTGACCTCGGCCTCTTCCCCACCGATGAAGCTGCTCCAGCATCCTGGGGGAAGAGGAAGCCCACCCACACGGAGCAGAGTGCCACTCGCCCCCGGACACCCTCCCCCAGGCGCAGACGGACTGAGGCCCCCACCCGCAAGTCCCCACGGAGTCCTAAGAGCAAGACCCCGCCACCGCCCTGCAGCTCAAGCACCAGGTCTCCTTCCTCCATCCCTCAGGCCCACACTCCACAGGTGCCCCCACCACACCCTGCCCCAGGTTCCCCCACCCACAGATATACCATCCCCAAGAGGCTCCGGCCTTCTCCCCTGCCACTTGCTCTCCCAGCACCACACCCCCGCTGCGCTTGTCTGTGCCACTGATGTGGTGAGGGTGTCCTCCCCCTCTGTCCAACCCACCTTGCCTGTTCCCCATTCTCCTCCCCTGGAGGTAGGCACTGCAGTGGAGTCCACTACCGCCCTGTCTGACTTGGGCACTGCAGTGGCGGACCTGTCCACTCCATCTGCAGGGTCCACTGCAGTTGTGCCGGCACCCACGACATCTGAGTCATGCCCCCAGTTGTGCCGGCACACACCATGTCAGACACCTCCACTGCAGTTGTCAGTAGCTCTCCAGCACCCACCACCCCTTCCCTGACTCCCCCTGGTGAGCCCTGATCCTGTCCCTGCGGTGCCTGGCCTGCCCCCCGGTTGCCCCTCCTAGTGGATTGTCCCTGGTTTTGTGCAGGCATGCGTAGGGTGACATCTGCCAGTGTCACCCTGTTTGAACTTTGACAATGGACTGGCCATTGGCCTTTGCTCTTTTTTTCTGGACGTCGTTTTCATTCAACACATATGCTGAATAAAGCAACTTTCTTTTCTCTAGTACTCATGCTTCAGATGTACATGTTGTTGGTGCTGCTAACCATGCCCTTGCTGCAGTGATGGTGATATCTCGTCTCATGATTATGAACTGTTACTGTGCAGGAACCCATGTGGTCCAGGGGGAATGTGTCCTATCATGTGGTGTATCCATGTCATCCATAGCAGCATCTGAGGGTGTCATGTGTTCAGTATTTGGCAATGGGATTTCCTACTTACATTAGCAATTTCATATCTGTGGCTTCCACCCCTGCACATCTGTTGTGCCTTCCATTGTTGGATTTGTCTACTTCCCTGACCGTGTTGCCATCTCCACTGGACATGCAGGTTTGGGCATCAATGGGGAAGGACTCATCCGTGTAGTCAGTGCAACATTGCTATACAAGTGTGTTGGATCTGTGCTGATGATTCCGTTGGCACATCCATGACCAGGCTGATGTGACGGGAGCCCTCATTTGGTGCTCATTGTTGATTGTGTGACCAAGTGCTCAGCTGACATGATGGGGCCCTACTGAGGCAACATATGGCACAGCTTTCCTCACACAGGAGTGGAGTCCCCTCATGGCAGTGTGTACACGTGTGACATTGCCTGCGCCCAAGGTGTGTGTTGTATGTGCATGTCTGTGTGTTCACTTCCATTTATCTGCGCATGCTGTGATCCCTAGTGTTGTACCTGTTTGTGATGCTTGCTGACTTGAGCTATGTTCCCCCAAAGTCTTCTCCCTGTGTTCTCTGTGATGTGGGTGCATGGCACATTACTGGTCATCAGGGTGTCACCCATAGGTGTGTTTGCTGTCAGGGCTGAATTTGTGTGCAGACGCAGATGGGTCACAGTCAGGTTTCCCCTTGGCACTTGTTGTTTGCCCCTGTCATGTGATTTTCAGTTCGTGTTATCTTTAAGTTATTGTGACACGTTGTGTGTGTGACTGCTGGCACTCCTCAGGGTCCGGGCTGCGATGTTGGTTGTTGTCTATGTGTGTTCTTTGTGGGTGACCTTGGCTTCTTCATTGGTGTGTGACTGTGGCTGGGATCCCATTGGTTGGTGTGGTATCGCCGTCATGTCCATGTACAGCGTAGTGTGCAGTGTGTCAGACATTCAGGAGTCTTGTTGAGTGGCCATGTGTGATGTGTTTCTGCACCTTGGTTCCCACCCACCACCCTGGAATAGTCATGGGTGCATGTGCAATGTCACCAGTGCATGTGTACTTCACTGCTGCACATTGTTGGAGGTCGAGGGGTGTGGTCTTGAGTGTGTGCAGATGGGAGTTGTTGCCCAGCTAGACCCCTGCCTCCATGTTGGCCTTGGCTTACTGGCCATGCTGATTGATTTGTGCTTGTGTCGGTGTGATGGTAGTTTGTTGCTCAGGACACATGACTGTGGTTCACAGTGTGAACCACATTCAGCTTTGTCATCAGAGTGGGAATTTTATGCAGCCAAGGGTCACCACATTGTGGGGGCCCTGGGGGTGGTGCTGTGGTGTGTCTGTGTCTTGCTGTGTCAGTTGTTGTTCCTACGTTCCTGTGTGACATGTGTGTTTTGTGCTCCCTCTCATCTGACAATGCCTGCTTGCCCACATAGGGGATTTGGATCCATGAGTTACCTTAGTGTGGCAGTGTATGCACATCTGTATGATTGGTATTCAGCTCTCCTCATGTGTTGTGTGGTTACCTGGGGACACTGGCACCCCCCTCACCTGCTGTGTATGATGACAGTGTTGGTCTGCCTGTTTGTGTTTGTGCATCTGCACCACTGCATTGGCATATCTTGGGTGTGCCATTGGCTGTATGTTGTTTGGTGTGTTTCCCCTGCTGTCCCTGGGACTCCTAGGTCATCGGTCAGCACAGTGATCATGGTTTGTGTGTCCCATTGCTGCCATGGTATGGTATCTGTTCACCTCACATCTGCTGTCTCCACAGGATATCTGCATTTGTGTGCCCATTGGTGCAAATATGTGGTTCTGCATTCTGATGGTCACTTCTGTCATTGTGTCATTGATGAATGTTGACGGTGTCAGCCACCATGGGTGTTGTTTGTCTGCACATGGCCAAAGGAATGTCTCATTTGCACTGCAGTATTTGGCTCACCCAATTTATGTTGCAATGGGACACATACACTACTTTGCCACAGATGAGTTTTTGGTTCTGTGACCAGGAATGATCCATGCAGTTTGGCAGTTGCAGCTCTTTCTTTGTCAACACTTACCTTTTGGTCACTGTGATGATGGGGGTGTAGACCCCATTGCCACAATGGTCAAAATGTGCTTCAGCTATGGACCCCACACTTCCCTTTTGGTCACTGTGATGATGGGGGTTTAGACCCCATTGCCACAATGATCAAAATGTGCTTCAGCTATGGACCCCACACTTGCCTTTTGGTCACTGTGATGATGGGGGTTTAGACCCCATTGCCACAATGGTCAAAATGGGCTTCAGCTATGGACCCCACACTTACCTTTTGGTCACTGTGATGATGGGGGTTTAGGCCCCATTGCCACAATGGTCATGGGCTGCTTGCATTGTGGGTGCCACACACATATATGTGTGGCACATGTGCTAGGGGGTCACATTGTATGTTCAAAGTCATGTTCGGTGTTGTAGGCATTTGACACAGCCTACACACGCTTGTCATGGTGGTGGGGGATGTCTTTATCTTGCATTCCCTAGGTTGTGGTGTGCTGGTTGTGTCATGCATTGTCCATCCTATGAGTGAGGGTGGTAGTAGTGGTAGGCATCCAGCCCCCCCTGGGTGAGGGTGGTAGTAGTGGTAGGCATCCAGCCCCCCTGGGTGAGGGTGGTAGTAGTGGTAGGCATCCAGCCCCCTGGCTAAGGGTGGTAGTAGTGGTAGGCATCCAGCCCCCTGGCTAAGGGTGGTAGTAGTGGTAGGCATCCAGCCCCCCTGGCTAAGGGTGGTAGTAGTGGTAGGCATCCTGCCCCCCTGGGTGAGGGTGGTAGTGGTGGTAGGCATCCAGCCCCCCTGGGTGAGGGTGGTAGTAGTGGTAGGCATCCAGCCCCCCTGGGTGAGGGTGGTAGTCGTGGTAGGCATCCAGCCCCCCTGGGTGAGGGTGGTAGTAGTGGTAGGCATCCAGCCCCCCTGGGTGAGGGTGGTAGTTGTGGTAGGCATCCAGCCCCCTGGCTAAGGGTGGTAGTAGTGGTAGGCATCCAGCCCCCTGGCTAAGGGTGGTAGTAGTGGTAGGCATCCAGCCCCCCTGGCTAAGGGTGGTAGTAGTGGTAGGCATCCTGCCCCCCTGGGTGAGGGTGGTAGTAGTGGTAGGCATCCAGACACCCCTGGCTAAGGGTGGTAGTAGTGGTAGGCATCCAGCCCCCCCTGGGTGAGGGTGGTAGTAGTGGTAGGCATCCAGCCCCTCCTGGGTGAGGGTGGTAGTAGTGGTAGGCATCCAGCCCCCTGGCTAAGGGTGGTAGTAGTGGTAGGCATCCAGCCCCCCTGGGTGAGGGTGGTAGTAGTGGTAGGCATCCAGCCCCCCAGGCTAAGGGTGGTAGTAGTGGTAGGCATCCAGCCCCCCTGGCTAAGGGTGGTAGTAGTGGTAGGCATCCAGCCCCCTGGCTAAGGGTGGTAGTAGTGGTAGGCATCCTGCCCCCCTGGGTGAGGGTGGTAGTAGTGGTAGGCATCCAGCCCCCCTGGCTAAGGGTGGTAGTAGTGGTAGGCATCCAGCCCCCCTGGGTGAGGGTGGTAGTAGTGGTAGGCATCCAGCCCCCCTGGGTGAGGGTGGTAGTAGTGGTAGGCATCCAGCCCCCTGGCTAAGGGTGGTAGTAGTGGTAGGCATCCAGCCCCCTGGGTGAGGGTGGTAGTAGTGGTAGGCATCCAGCCCCCCTGGCTAAGGGTGGTAGTAGTAGTAGGCATCCAGCCCCCCTGGCTAAGGGTGGTAGTAGTGGTAGGCATCCAGCCCCCTGGCTAAGGGTGGTAGTAGTGGTAGGCATCCTGCCCCCTGGGTGAGGGTGGTAGTGGTGGTAGGCATCCAGCCCCCCTGGGTGAGGGTGGTAGTAGTGGTAGGCATCCAGCCCCCCTGGGTGAGGGTGGTAGTCGTGGTAGGCATCCAGCCCCCCTGGCTAAGGGTGGTAGTAGTGGTAGGCATCCAGCCCCCCTGGGTGAGGGTGGTAGTGGTGGTAGGCATCCAGCCCCCCTGGGTGAGGGTGGTAGTAGTGGTAGGCATCCAGCCCCCCTGGGTGAGGGTGGTAGTAGTGGTAGGCATCCAGCCCCCCTGGGTGAGGGTGGTAGTCGTGGTAGGCATCCAGCCCCCCTGGCTAAGGGTGGTAGTAGTGGTAGGCATCCAGCCCCCCTGGGTGAGGGTGGTAGTAGTGGTAGGCATCCAGCCCCCTGGCTAAGGGTGGTAGTAGTGGTAGGCATCCAGCCCCCTGGGTGAGGGTGGTAGTAGTGGTAGGCATCCAGCCCCCCTGGGTGAGGGTGGTAGTAGTGGTAGGCATCCAGCCCCCCTGGCTAAGGGTGGTAGTAGTGGTAGGCATCCAGCCCCCTGGGTAGGGGTGGTGGTGCGCATCCAGGCCCCTGTGTGCATATGTGGCATTGGTGATGGGCATCCCGCCCCTATGGTGCTGCTGTTGCTGGTGTAAGTATATTCAGCATCCCCGTGTGTGTGTGTGATGTGTCGTGTACGTGTTGTATGTGTTTTGTGGTTGGTGTCTGGCTTACCTTCTGCGCCGTACGCGTCCGTGCCTGTTCCGGTAGTAAATGTAGAATATTGGTATGATCGGGACGAAGGGATTCATGGTTGGTTCGTGTCGTTCGTCCTTCTCGTTGCTTGGCGTCGTCCTCGTCGCTTCGCCCTCGTCGCTTCGCGTCGTCCTCGTCGGTGCTGTGTTCGTCTCGGAGCCGTGGATCGTGTTGTGGCGCGATTCGGAGCTTATGTGCGCCTCTCCCGGATGCTTTGACGTGCCGTGCGTAGCGACGGGTTCGGAGCGTACGGAAAGCGCATTGTACTTGTCCGGCCGGACGGGGCTGCATTTTTCCTTCCGTGCGACTCGATTCGGCGTTTCCGGATTCGCCTCGGTCGGAGAACAGGACCTGGTTTGGGTGAGTACGGCTCGGCCGGATTTTTTGCTGTTGTGCGCATCGTGCTTGCTCGTTCGGTGTACTGTACGGATCGGTTGGGAAACAGGCTTTCGCATGGCTTTTTTCCCGACCGAATGGTATTGGGTGCGCCTCCGACCGAGATCGGAATCGGCCCCTTAATGTCACCTCAAAGAAATGGCTGAACTGTAGGTTAATATATATTCCCGCAGGAATATACAGTGATTTAAATTTTTGCAGCACACGATATTTGACTAGATCTATCATGCAACATTAACTGAGCTAACTTGGTGTGGTGGAATGTTTTTTGGACTACTATTGGCATAGAATATCATAAGAATAATAATTCTAGTGTTCTTACTGTAGAATCCTGTTATCAATCGCACAAACCCCACACCATACCCTGAGCTCTAAATCATTAGAGTACAACATATTTATAACTGGGTTAGGTCACTTGTGAGTGTTAGGAAAGATTTGATTAAAACATCAGGTCTTGGGATAATTTAAGCACTGGCTAGGGAAAAGTTGGGCTATGTGATGTTACTCATATGCACCACTTGGTAAATGAAAGGTAAGAGAACGATCAGTGTAAGAAATTATGGGAGAAGCCGTCAGCGAAATGTGGCAGGTGCCAGGATAGGATGGGCTGGAAGACGGTCTTCCTATGAGTGGGCACTGGGCAATGTGCACTTGGCAACACAATTCTGCTACCCATTTATGTAATTGGTGGCAAGACAGAGAAAGAAATATCGGAAGGTGGATATTTTAAAAGGGATTAGGGATCAGGCTTAAGTAAGGAAGGAATACCTTAACAAATACAGCAGTTGTTCTTGAGAATGGAAACCAACTTACCACCACTACCACTCCTTCTAGCTGACCCTTGACCCATCATTGGCCCATCTAAAGGATGGTGGTCCTGGCCTCTTCCTGGGTAGGTGCTATAACAAAACAGAGGACACTTACTTAGTAATATCCCACAAGCAACCACAGCATTTGCACAAGTTAAAAACAACACCTAATGAATGTGAAATTATTTATAGCGAAATTATGACTTTGAAAAGTTTACCTGCAAAATGAAATAGTCAACCATTCAATTGTATAAAACACATGGCGGAGGAAAGAAAAAGATCAGAAAAACAATGATCGATGGATGGAGAATGCAATGGAGAGAGGAAATGTAAAAAGGAATAAGGGAGGTCTTGCTGTTAGAGCCAGGAAAAAGAGGGAGAAGAAAGGAAAAAGAGACAGAAGGAAGTAGCCTGCAGAAACAGAAGGTAATTAAAGGAAATACCAGGAGGAGTGTGGAGCTAATGGATTCTTAAGAAGATTAAGGGGATGTTAAAAGAAAATTAGGTAAAATACACCAACAACAAAATACTGAAAGCCATGATGAATATTAGCTGAGAGTGATTGTTCAATCTAAGATTAGATGAATAAACAAGATTTACCAACACCAGAGGGAGTCCCTTCGGCTGCAGTGGGCACAGTGCCAGGGACACCAGGGACTCATGAGGGCTATCCTACCCTGTTCCTTAGCTGTACTGAAAGGAGGGAAGAAAAGGCACTGATAAGTAGTACTATATTAAGCACATTTTTTTAATTGTTATTATTATCCTAAATAGTTCTGTGTCCTACAAATTATTAACTACAATTGATATTTCCCCCCCACTTGTTACATACATTTTGCACATTGTCACAATAAAGCTAAACTAATATACACCAATTTTGCTCTCGCAAAGAGGGAGAGACTTGCAGCAATAAAAGAGAGAAAAGAATAGCCACTAGCTTTGCAGTCTGACTGTCCTCTTCCATTCCTGCCCATCAATCTAAGTCAAAGAGTACCTGGCTGCCAGGCTATCTGCTGACACTCTATTCCTAAATGACCATTCACCATGGAACACCAAAACATCCCAATACCGAGCAGTGTGTCTCCCTTGACATCCACTCCACGTTCTCATGAGTCCACTCCAGGCCAGTCCTGGTTTGCAGGACTAGTCTCTCTGGACTAGGTACTTGTTCACAGGCATTCACTACTTACAAAGTCCGAAGAAACAAAATACTAAAGAGTGCGTAATACGCAGTTTCATGCATTTTACTAGATAAGGTTTTGGGCTCTAGAAAAGGAAAGCTATTTATATTTGACAACTCCTTTGCAACAAATATGGTGGACGTGGGCAGGTACGTTTTTGCACTAAGGTACGGTACCTGCATCCACCATCTTTGTTGCAAAGGAGTGGTTTAAATATGTTGATGCATTTAAACAAATATTACATATAATGCTTCCTGCAAAGTAATACATTTTACACTAATAGAGTTTAATCGTCAGTTAACTGTTGGTGCTGCAACCTCGAGTTCGTTTCCCTCAGCACCTATTGCGCACTGCAAATGAGTAACCCACGGACAGCAACAGGCGCGCCTTGATGGCATGGTGGAAGCGCTGCCTTCCTCTGCCATAACACTGAATGTGTAGGGATGACAAAAAAAGGAACAAAAACAGACAGACAGGGTTTCAACAAATTAAAAATAAACATGTAGAGGCAGTCTAAAGGAGGCAAAAACTGAAAATAAACTTGAAGAAAGGGGAGCGGTGCACAAGAATGGGGTGGATGGGTTCATGGAGGTGGATGGATTCATGGGGTGATGGGTTCATGGAGGTGGATGGGTTCATGGGGTGATGGGTTCATAGAGGTGGATGGGTTAATGGGGTAGATAGGTTCATGGAGGTGGATGGGTTCATGGGGTGATGGGTTCATGGAGGTGGATGGGTTCATGGGGTGATGGGTTCATAGAGGTGGATGGGTTCATGGGGTGATGGGTTCATGGAGGTGGATGGATTCATGGGGTGATGGGTTCATGGAGGTGGATGGGTTCATGGGGTGATGGGTTCATGGAGGTGGATGGGTTCATGGGGTGATGGGTTCATAGAGGTGGATGGGTTAATGGGGTAGATAGGTTCATGGAGGTGGATGGGTTCATGGGGTGATGGGTTCATGGAGGTGGATGGGTTCATGGGGTGATGGGTTCATAGAGGTGGATGGATTCATGGGGTGATGGGTTCATGGAGGTGGATGGGTTCATGGAGTGATGGGTTCATGGAGGTGGATGGGTTAATGGGGTGGATGGGTTCATGGAGGTGGATGGGTTCATGGGGTGATGGGTTCATGGAGGTGGATGGATTCATGGGGTGATGGGTTCATGGAGGTGGATGGGTTCATGGGGTGATGGGTTCATGGAGGTGGATGGGTTCATGGGGTGATGGGTTCATAGAGGTGGATGGGTTAATGGGGTAGATAGGTTCATGGAGGTGGATGGGTTCATGGGGTGATGGGTTCATGGAGGTGGATGGGTTCATGGGGTGATGGGTTTATGGAGGTGGATGGGTTCATGGGGTGATGGGTTCATGGAGGTGGATGGGTTCATGGGGTGATGGGTTCATGGAGGTGAATGGGCTCATGGGGTGATGAGTTCATGGAGGTGGAAGGTCCTAGGAGACAAGGAAAAGGTAGACCTGCAACAGGCAAAAGTGAAAAAATTGCCTCACACTTGTGCAATGTGACCTTCGCTTCGTGCTCCTTTTTGAGCGCGAAAGGCAGCTCCGGTGTCATTTTTTCACTTGATATGCTATGCATAATTATGCAGAATTTTGTGTCATTTTTTGGTAATTTTACGTAATTCTGTAAAGGCAAATTACGCACATTTCCACACCCCTACTATAATTATACCTCTATAGTCGGTTACTTTTTATTCTTCCCAGAAAGATCCTGACAGTGCTAAAATGTTGCCAAAATGTAATCTGCTGGTTTCTAGTAGCTTCTGTTCTTTCAATAATTAACCCTTGCCAGAGTTTTCTCAAGTGACACAATCAAAGGGAATGTTAAGAGCCATGAGCACAGAAATAAAATAGATTTCTTCAGTTTAATATACTTATGCAAAAAGGGGAGTGAGAGATGGTATTGCTTTGCTAGGAGAAGAATGTCAAGCAGGTTCCCTAGATATCAGGGTGTGGTTGGGGTGTGGAGGTAAACTCAGTGGTTGGCGCAGGGGCCTAACCAGGCTCATGCAGCCCCTGAGGTGCCCCTCATGGGACCCTCACCATTCATGGGGCCCTATTTAGCTCAGGACCAACGAATATCTGTGAGGTCTGGGACACGAACAGGCCCCTCTTCACATTCCGCAGTGGACCCCATCGTTATACATTACGCCACTGGGTTGATGCAACCTGTGGCGACCAGTATTGGAATATGGGGTGGTCATACCATCAAATGTGTTCTCTTTGATTGCTTCTGGGATGCAGCATGAGTCTTATGTATAATTTTTGGCCTAGTCACACTCACGAACTGACCACAGACTTCTGGGCTCTTTATTTGACAACACAATATTTCGTATTACACTCTCACTAGACGATGCACACACAGAATATTAGACCAACAGCAATCTTTCCTCATTATCCTTTTCCAGATGCAGGGAAATGTGGAAAATAGGCTCAGTAGAACCTTCCGCTGGGAACCCGCTCTCTTTCACCTCCTTGTCAAACGAATGAAACATCTAGCATTGAATTATGCTGCTTGGGACCGGCCTCAAACTTCATGTCTGGTGCTCATTTAGGTCAGTTATTATGAAATCCATCTTTTATATTTTGGCATAGTGGCAATAGACTGAAGAGTTTTGTATTGCTCCCATTACTTTCGGGTAGAATTCATTACACTGACTGCTACATTTTCCTCACCATAAGCTTTACATTATAACTTTGAGTCAAAGACATTTTAACATGAATATTTAGCAGATACCCCAAAATTAAAATACCTGATCTTTCACCATAAATTCTGATTTGTAATGCCAAGCCACAATGGTAGAAAAGATACTATGCAACAGGATGGTTAGGGGGCTGTTAGCCAGACATCTTGCGTGTGGTATTCCCCCAAACCTTTTGCCTTCACCCTCTGATTTTTACTGAACTGGTTTGTATTGGCATTAGGACTCTGTGCACTTAAACAGTGCTAAAGTGCTTGTGCTCTCATCTTTCAAACATTGTAAAATTTGGTCTACACTAAATTGGCACATTTAATGTACTTGTAAGTTCCTAGTAAATGGCACTACATGTACTCAGGGCCTGTAAATAAATGCTACTAGTGGGCAGCAGTACTCATTTTGCCACGCACTACAGTTGCCTTTTAAAACACGTCTTAGGCCTGCCGCTCCAGCCTGTAGTGCAGTTTCAAACTACCATTTCGACCTGTCACAGTAAACCTTTCACCAGGCCTAAATCTTCCTTTGCAATACTTATACGTCACCCCTAAGGTAGGCCCTAAAGGCTCACAGGACAGGGCAGGGTGCATACTATTTAGAAAGTAGGACTTGTATGGTTGAGTTTTACATGTCCTGACAGTGAAAAAACTCCAAAAGTCGTTTTTCACTGTTATAAGACCTATCTCTCCCATAGACTAACACTGGGTTACTTTATTAGCTTTATTAAGTGCTAACTTCAGAGTGGGGGCAGATAGAGAAATTATGTTTGCACTCAACTGAATTGCAATTTAAAATCCTCTTTAATGGTAAAGTCAGTTTTTAGATAACAATAGTGAAAATGCCACTTTTAGAAAGTCTCTGGGGCCTTTTGAGGGTGTTCCAACTACTGGGCCTGCTAATGGTTTGCTCATCAAGAAAGTGTATTGGTTCCAGACAGTGAACAATGGGACCTGGGTGTAGCTGGGCGAGGGCCATCTTGCTAGGATGACTTGGAAGGAGCTGTACCCTGCCACTGTAACATTTCAAAGGACCTTGCCCACAGCACATACAAAGCAACCTGACACCAGGCTTGCCCTGCTTTTTGTCACCGTAGACTGTTTGAAGCCAAACCAGGGGAAGAACTGACTACAACCAGTTTGGTGGTATGCCAGGGAATTTGGCCACGCAAAAGTTGGCACCAAGTTTAAAAAGAGGACCCACAGAAGCAGTCATTAGAACACTCCTGGACCTGTGGAAGATTCAGAAGAGGGACTGCCCTGCTGCCAGAAGGACTGCCCTGCTCCTTGAAGGACTGTCTTGTTGTCTAAAAAAAGGAAGATTGGACCTACTTGCCTTGATTCCAGACTATTCAGAGCGACTCCAATGGTCAGTTGGCTGATGTCCTGGAGCCTTGGCTGGCATCAGAGAGCACACCTCTCTGCCTAACTGAAGGTTCCATCAGATCCAGCACGCAGCGATGCAGGGACCCACAAAGCCACTCAACTTCAAACACTATATCTGACACAGAGCAATGTGAAGCACTTTAAAGCAACACCACGAGGGCCTCGCATAAAGACAAAAGGTACAATTCTCAGTGGGCCAAACTCGGTCTTGTGACCGACCTGCACTCCATTCAGGTCGACCTGAACTTATAACTTTATCCCGGTGCATCGTGACCAGATGCCCACAGTTGCCCCTTTCTGCTTCTTGTCACTATTTCAACTAAAAACTACTTATTGGAATCACATCAACCACCCCTGCATTGTCACCCCTGGAGGTCCCAGCAAGACGTGAGAGTGATGAGAGGAGAGGATGTGTCACCAGACCACGATCTTGTCATGGCCAGATTGAAGCTAAAGCTGAAACCAGCATTGATGAAACCGACAAACCAACGCCAGTGATTTAACACCACCCTCATCAAAGATGCACAGAAATGGAGTGAATACTCAGTCGCCCTCAGTAACGAGTTCAAGTCCTGCAATAACTAGAGGACAACAGTGACCCAGTAGAAAGTCAGTGACAGAAGATCAAAGGAACTGTAGCATCAATCTGTCAGGAGGTACTGGGCTCCAATACACCAGCATAAAGAATGGATCTCCACTGACTTTCTACAAAATCCAAGAGAGAAAGGAAATGAAAACTGCAGTCAACACCAGCCGAACAAGAGCAGAAAAAGTGAGAGCTCAAAGTGAATACACCAAAACCAACAAGGAAGCAAAGAAAATCTTAAGAGCAGACAAGCAAATATTCAGCAGTGGTCTTGCCACCAAAGTCCAGGAAGCAGCAAGCCATGGAAACTTTAAAGAACTCTATAGCATAACAAGGAAACACTCCAGCAGAAACAGCAAGCCAGAAAGACCTGTTAAAGACAAAGCTTGGATGACAATCATGGGTAATGAAGGCCAAAAACAAAAATGAGTGGAGCATATTGAAAAACTGCTGATCCAGCCCATGCCACAGTCTCCACCAGACATACAGCCAGCTGAGAAGGACTTGCCAATCGACTGCAGCAGACCAACCAAGGAAAAAATACAGCAAGACATCAAACATCTGAGAAATGGGAAGGCGGCAGGACCTGACAACATTCCTGCAGAGGCACTGAAGACAGACATTGAAACATCAGTAGACATGATCTAACCCATGTTTGGAAGGATCTGGGAAGAGGAAAAGGTGCCATCAGACTGGAAGGAGCGATATCTCATCAAGACCAGCAAGAAAGGTGACCTGAGTAACTGTGCAAACTACAGAAGGATAATTCTTCAATCCATCCCAGGCAAAGAGCTCAACAGAGTCATCCTCAACAGAATTAAGGAACATGTCAACACTCAGTTGCGAGACCAGTAAGCTGGTTTCCGCAAAGATAGATCCTGCACGACCAGACTGCAGCACTGCGCATCATCATTGAGCAGTTGATGGAATGGAACTCCCCCCTCTATGTCAACTTCATCGACTATGAGAAGGCATTCAGGAGGGTAGACAGAGAGACCCTCTGAAAACTCCTCCACCACTACGGTGTGCTAGAGAAACTCGTAAGAATTATTAGGCACTCTTTTGAGGGAAGGACCTGCAAGCTAGTCGATGGAGGACAACTCACTGAAGCCTTCCAAGTGAGGACCGGAATCCACCAGGGTTGTTTGCTCTCGCCTTTTCTTTTCCTGCTGGCCATAGACATGATCATGAAAGCATCCACAGTTAGGAGAAGAAATTAGATCAAGTGGACACCTTAGACGCAGCTCGATGACCTGGACTTTGCAGAAACCCTGGCCCTGCTCTCCCATACTCATCTGTAGATGCAAGAGAAGACTGACAATGTGGCAGTCACATTAACACAACTTGGCCTCAAAAACCACAGGGGGAACTCAAGATCCTGAAGGCTAGCATGCAAGTACAACTGCTTTTGCTCTTGTAGGTGATGCACTGGAAGAGGTTGAGGCATTCACCCACCTGGGCAGTGCCATAGACAAGCAGGGTGGCACAGATGCTGATGTCAAGGAAAGAACTGAAAAAGAAAGGGCTGTCTTCATTCAGTTGAAGATCAGGAGTTCTAAAGACCTAACACTGCAAATGAAGATCAGGCTTTTCAACACCACTGTAAAATCGGTCCTTCTGCATGGAGCAGAAACTTAGGGGACAACAGTGACCACCATCAACAAAGTCCAGACCTTCTTCAACACCTGTCTGAGGCAAATCCTCCAAATCAGCTGGCTAAACACCATCAGCAACAACAACCTATGGCAGCAGACTCTCCTACTACTAGCTCATGAAGAAATTATGAAAAGACACTGGGGCTGGATAGGTCACCAGGCAAGCCCTAACCTGGAACCCTTAAGGGAAAAAGAAAAGAGGAAGGCCTTGAGGCTGATTGCAACTAGATGGGTTATACTTGGAGTCAGATTGCACTCTGGATTTTGCTGGCGCAACAAAGATCCTCACACAATCATTCAAATCTGCTTACTGATGGAAGGGACACCCGGGCAAATGAATGCTTATATCAACGTAGAAAGCTACTATTATAGAGGGAGTCACTGGCACAAGAGGCAGAAAGCATGGGCATTGGCTGTTTGGGATGGGAGAAATAAGCACATCGCTAGATGTACTTTTCTGAATGGTCGTTCTAGATGGACTTGTTGCTGGGATTCTGCACGTACACAGAACTATGCGCAGGAAAACAGGACCTCTGTGTATAGG